>OX579659.1:11739371-12950541 GCA_951230895.1 Carpatolechia fugitivella | reverse complement strand
AATATTAGGTTTGGTAATATAAGGTTTTATCATGATTTAAAAAAAAACGAGTTACTATTATCTTCACTAGAAAAGAATTTCAATAACTTAATTGTAAGTATAACACTAAATTACAGAAAAAGGATAAATGTATTGTTTTCTTCTAAAATAAGATGATTAGGAATACTAATACTCTTACTTCAAAGAAGATAAAGGTACCTTCTCAAATCTCTAGTCATTCTCTTCCTATAAATATCTCTACATATCCTCATTATTATTTTTTTAAGAGAAGAACATTGACGGCGTTGATACAACGACGTATGTAGCACAACACATTAAACAGTTCTCTCAATATACATAGACATTTAAACCGAACGTGGATTGATTTGATTCTCGATAACAACCGGCGGCGGCGGCGGTATGAAGACATTTCCTGTCTAGAAGTATCAAACTAATATTTCTACCGGCACCATCATCATCAAGGAAAGAAAGGTTCAAACTGTGTTTAACAGTTTTCTACACGTGATATTATCACTGCTGGCTCTAAGGTGAAAGGATCTCGTGCTCTTAATAGGCCGCATTCTTGGGTGTGTTATTACTCATTTTTGTTTTTACGGAATTCAGCAAACATGCAAATAAAATATGGATCCCTAAGACTAAAAGGCTCCAATTTTCTCTTAAGTATTTTTTTCGTGCAGAAAGAGTAGAAAATTTAACAAGGAAAGTAAATAACTTTAAGAATGGAAAAAAAGTAAACACAGTACAATATCTTCCACTGTCCAATCGCCGACTGACCCGCATATAAACAATTTGTTACTATCACTTTTTAATGGTTCCATTAAAATAGTTTTGCGGTTCAAATGTAATATTTTGGCTATGAAGCACAAGAATAACAAATATCATGCGGTCGATAGGTTTAGCGGTCCGTTTTCAGTGTCATATTGAGAAACGGTATCGCATTAGTTCAAATCACTAGTGGTTGTTTCACGGAAGTGTGAACAACCATTCTTGGTAGTCAAAATATTTACGGATATGATTCACAGAAATAAAATAAAAAATCAGTGCTTAGTCTACATCAAATCATCATTGTCTAAGCTGAGTGGCATTCACTTTTTTTACAACGATCGGTCTTGCACCGCCTACATTTACCAGCCTATCTACCTAACTGATCGTCTCCTACTTGATGATCAGTGCTAAACTAAATAATCTTACTTCGTTCTAAAACAAATTATCACTATCATATTCTAGAAGTGGATCGTCCCGAGGATTACTCTTATTTTTATTTGTCACAAGTATCATTTTTCTATTGTCTTTGTAAAAGCTTTCACTCTCTGCAGCATTATGTTTATTTTTCTCTACTTTGTCTTACCGCCAGGTAAGAATACTATGGATGGGTAAACATCGTTACGTAAAAACTAAAATGTTTTTCAAATAGCAAAACAATCTATAGATAGAGCTGTGATCTGAAAAAGCATATCTGCTAACATTTTGGTAGGTATCTTATCACAAAACCGAGCTACACGATGATGGATTATCCACATGATCCTTACGTCATTAGATTTCTGACGATAGAAGGCCCCGAAATATGGACTAGACATTAGTGTCATATTTCTTATGTCACGTGTGGCCATTTTTTTTCTTGCTTTTTTATCAAATGGGGCGTGTGTGCTATTAGTCTTAATTGGTTAACAGCTTTCTGTATTTTGTCACAAAAACTTAGAAAAATGTTATTTGTCTTTGTCTGTGACAGTTCTGGTATTATACTGTGTAAATGTTACAATTTTGTAATAGCTGTCGTAAAATTTGGCTATGAAAGCTCCCTTACACAGATTGCTGTGTATTGTTTGTTTTCTAAGAAATTATTTTATGGAGTTTGCATTTTACAATTTCGCTTTCGCTGTGTGTATTGTTTTATTTGAATACTGTTGTAAAATATTATTTGCAATTATTGCCTCAATTTCGGTCGTTCCTGGTTGCTCTTCCTTTCTATTTATACCTGTGCTTTGGCGGTTCGTTTTACAGAAGGATTTGTCATGCAAATTGGTGAGCCTCCGTTTGCAAGAAAAGGATTATGCTGTCCAGTAGTATAAAATTGGACGTAAAAAAAAGAAAGTGACGCGCCGCCTTTATTTCACTTATTTGTGTAGCCAGAGAGTAATCCGGGTCGGGTACTATTCGGGGTTTTCATTTATTTCTTTACAGAATGGGTTGTCGGTTGTCGGCCATTGTCTATTTGCCTTTTTAAAAATATTTTTTAGCATTTCCATTCCCTAACCCTTCTCGCACTGGGTGTTCGCTCGTTTATTGTTACTTTATTGCAGGCCTTTTGCCGACAACGAAGTTTGCATAACGGTAGGTATAGCCCATTGGATTTTATGGTAGGTCAGTAAAGTATTTCTTTCAAATTAAAAAGGGTTGCTGGGTCAACGGTTCACCCTTTCCCGTACCTGCCTAAACAGTTCCGTATTGCTGTGATTACTTTAAATTTTAAAATATTCGGAGGCAATTAATTTGCTCCGGAAAATTATAAGAACTCGTCCTATATTTGTGGCCCGGAGGAGAGTTTGCTCTAATAACTGGTTCCGAAAAACAATTAGTCGGGCTCTTTTGAAAAAGCAAAGAATTTTATCAGCTAGATTTATTATGTTTGTGGAGGACGTTATCGTCTGTTCGATTCTTGCGCAGCGGACCGTCCCGAGTCGCGCCTGCGCCACCGCCAGGTAGAGCTGAACATTTATCAGCCGTTTTAGTTTTTTGTCCTTACTTTTGTTATTATTCCAATCCCTCGGATGTATTAATCTCGCGTGGGTCCGTCAGAACCGGTCATTACCCGAAACTTGGGGGCGTATTGCGTCCGGGTGCCTAGTTATTACGGCCGTTCTAATAAAATAACCCAGTATCATTTACGAAATTAGTTATATCGCTAAATATTTTATAATGACGGAGTTGAAATCGGTTGGGTTGGCAGCGTTTACGTTGATGTTAGTGGGGCAGCCTGCGTGATGAGTAGAGACCTTTAATGACACACCACTTAAACGATCTTGTCTGCCTTATCTTATTATGAAGGTACACTTTATTCCTTTTGATAGTCCCCTTCACTAATATTTCAAGTCCAACAATTATCAGGTTAGTTGAATATTATTTTTGTTTTGGCATTCTGTTAATTTGCAATTTTCTAGGATCCACGTGCTCATAAAGTCATGTACGTCTAAAAGATAATCATACATTCCAGTTTTTATTACGCGAGAGTGTGTCGTTTATGTTGACGACTTTCTCGTATTCGCTGAATAATTTTAATTTGTTCGAGAACATTTTCACAGCAATATTGTCGTGTCCGGACATTATGCCGGCGACATATTGTCATAACATCCAATTCCATTTCACTTTGAAGACTCGCATTGTTGGCGTGTGAGCCTTCGTTTGGAAGCGGAAATGAGAAGGAATTTCCCAAAGAGAGCTCGAAATAAGAATATTATTTGAGGGAGCTGTTTAGGGTTGCCACCTTCTTCACTTGCAAACAAACATTGTATTACGGCGTTTTACTAATTTTTTGGAAATAGATATTAGTAATGGAAGAAAAAAGTGTAGTAAGTAACACAATATTTATAATGATATGGAAGTTTCTGGAAAAATCTGAATTGCTATAGTTGGAAAGGTCGAATTTAGACAAGCATTAATTTTCCGTTATGGCTTAATTTACAATGGGGAATTTTTTGCCCAACTGACCTATGCTATGTATACCAAAGTGGTAATGTAGCGCTACACGGACTATGACGCGAGAGGATAGCTCAGACCTCGGCATTGTGGAAGTTGTGCTTTCATAGCAAAAGTAAATCTATATTTATGGCTGTTTAAATTTCTTCTAGCAAAACAGAATGGTTATCCTTCGCACCGTGTGAACCAGACTGGGCACATGACAACCCTGCGACCGCGACGTGCGACAATGGGCGACCGTCCGCCACGCCCCGGAAAGAATCAATTATAAGGACCCCGGCCAAAAGATATGTTGCCGAATGGGCGAATTGTTTGTTTAATAACATCGCTGCTACTATAAAAGTCAAACTGAAATATTTGTCCCCTTTGTCCGGCCACTCTTTGTACGTAAATGAAGCGATAGACGTTTTATCATCATTACCTACGTCTCTATTCGGAATATTCGGATACGCCTTTAGTTTTTTATCGGCTTCCTGTCTCTAGCAGTTTGTTGCTTTTTTGAGAGTTTTATCGTTCCTTTACAACTAAAGCGATAAATTTGGCTTATAAATAATACATAGATCATGCGATTCTCGAATAGGATAATGAATGGGGGTCATATTTCTTCGTATAATTACTAACTTGTTTGTACGGGCGATGCGTTTTGTTTGCTTTTTACCGGAAAAGTTTACGGGTTGTGAACAACGTAAGCACAATTTTACTTTAAAATTATTCATTGTTTGAATTGCTAGTGGCCTACGGCAGCTTCTTTTTTTTTAATTTTTGATATTGTTAGGGTTAACTTGAGGCTAGGTAGTGTTATGATTATGATATTTATTTTGTTTGGCATAAAATAATTTATTTTAAGTACTATTTATAACTCCATTGTATTGGACATTTTCTAAACTAAGTCTTTGTGGTATTTGTGAAGCATAACCAAAAAGCAAACAATTAAAAGAATTACCTACAAATCTTTCAAATTTCATTTCTAACCTCAAAGTATTTTTTAATGAGATATCTTTTCCAATTTAACTAATGTAAGTAGCTAGCAATTACAATATAATTTCATTGGTTTCTCGTAACTGTCTGTAAGCATTGCATGATACTTGTTACCTCCCTTTAATGTCATTCGTGATTCTTTTACAAAAGTACCTCTTACAAAGCACAGTAGCACTTTGTACCCTGATCATCCCATTTCCATGCCGATCGTATGCAACTAAATGTGCTTTGAATATTTTGACGACCTAAATTGTTTTAGAATTTTACTCAACTTACATAGAAATGTCATTTAGGGACTGCACATGGCGAGAATGTGTGGGAGTGACTTTGATTTAGAATTCAATGCGGTTGATTTGATTATTATTGGAAAAGGCTTTGAATAAATTACTTAAGAAAAAAGAATTATAGTTTGATGTGGTATATTGGACGTAAGGTTTAGGTCCTTGAAAGTTTTGTCATTTTTGTAGCATATTTCAAAGATTATTTTATTAAATTATACTTTATGCGTTATAATAATATAATATAAGATTTGCCATTTAAGATTCTCAAGAGAATTTAAATTTGTAATTTTAGTCGTTTGTGGATATTCTGTGACTGTGGTAAACCATTTTATGGACAGGTTTTTCAAAGAACGTTTTAGTAATCTTGGTGGGGCAAAATATGATTCTTATAAACGAGTCTGTGGGTGTACTGGCCATTTCTGATGACGAAATAAGCCGTTTCGCAGCCCACATAGATCATAAAAAAGTTCCTAAGTATATAAATGTCTCTATTCAAAATTACTTTACTCGTTAAATATCCGCACCATACCTAATAGTTTATTCTTGTTCTAAACATCACGTATCAATATAACGTATCGAAATTGAATTACTATCTTCTGCAGAACTGACGATATTAACAAAATGGCATGTTATTTTGTACAAGTAGATTACTTAGTTAAGTACAACGTATTTTTGCATTAGTTAATGATACCCAAATTTCACGGGAATCCAATACATCCGCGAGTACGCAATTGTCTATCGTTGTACCTCAAAATCTTGAATACTTGATAAAAGTTTTACGATTATTCGGAAAATCAATTCTAGCGTTGCCACAGCAAACATACCATTCGAAAAGTTTACTACTAATTTTAGTATCTTTTTTATAGCCATTACACGCTCTTGAAGAGACTATTCGTTTCTAGTGCTTTTTAGTGTCACGTTTAACACGACTTTTTTGACGCGTGGTTTGCTCAACATTTTTTTCGGCGAATGGATTTTTTTAACGGAAACAGCGGTCGTGGTCCGGACCACACGAATATTTGTACAGTGTTGAATATCACACTGTTTGGTTTGCATTTTTGCATTTTTTCCTTTCAAATTTAATTGAAGCGTGCCGCCTTACTAATGGACTGAATGTTTGCACATGTTTGGCAAATCAAATAGGATCTAAATTATACTAGAACAATGAAGCTTTACCGTATAAATATTCATAAGTTTAAAACTTTAAAATTATTTTTGAGTAGTTAAATGATCGAAATGTTTTATACGGGCTGAATACAATTTTAATTTTTGGCTCGCAATTTATTAATTATCTCCTGAAATAAACGCGATAAACTATAAATTAGTAGTACTCCTGTTGCTAGTAATACACTCAACAGCAAAGACTCCGGGTCGGGTAAAGAACACACCTGAAAATTCGGAAACTAAGAATGCTAACTTAGTGAAATAAATTGTGTTTAATAGACAAATAAATACTCCTTTAAAGTAATCAAATATATTTGTCACTTTGAATTTATTCTTCAATAATTACATCTTCTTCTTCTTCTTCGTCAGCCGTTTTCAACCGCTAAGGTGTAGGCCTCCTTCAGGTTATGCCATTTATCCCGGTCTTGCGCAGTTTCCAACCACTTTGGAATAATTACATAAAGAAAAAAAAAAAAAAATTTCTACGGATTTTTTTTGTTAATTGTTTATTTTTTGTGTTACGTGCTAGCTGTTGTTACCGCGGTTATGTGGTGTGTCCTGTTCATGCGGCAGATCCGCTTAGAAAAGTCCCATTTTTATTTTGCCATTTATGATGGCATAAATTAACAATAACCAAGAAGTCTTGCAATCATTTAAAGTGTGTTTAATTGTCTATTAAACAAAATTTATTTTATTAAGATAATATTAATAGTTTTTGAGATTTTCAGGTGATGTTAGGACCCAAGGCGAGTTGAAACACCGGAGTACGAGAGTATACTGAACTTTATTTTAAAATTCGTTTCCTTATATACTATGGAGTAAATAAGGGGTCAATGCATGTAGGTAGATCTTGGGGTGATCTAATCATGTATGATATTAGGTTTCATTCTAGGTAGGTATTGTTTATAGTAAAGATAAAATAACCATTCAAGTTACACACCATATCAAATTATATCATTATTATTTGTTACAATATTTTTAATTTATACAATAACTACTACACTACATACATTTCTTTTTATGACCCGGATTCATTGTTGTCGAGAGTAATTATTTTATTTAATGAAAGTCAATGAAATAATGAGCAACTGATTGCTATGCATTCAGCGTATCACCAACACCGTCCCTCTAGTTACCGATGAATGGTCCAACAATAAAAGCTATTTTACTGCTGTTTCCTCTCTCGCTTCGTTGGCATTCATCCCGAGAACTACCAAATCATTAAAGCTTATGTTTGTTGATTTTTTTGTACGCCTTTATTTGCTTTATGATAATAGGTGTTCGTTTCGTCTCGGGAGCGACGCGGTGTGAAACTTAACGCCTTCATTCACGCTCCTTTTTATGGAGGCACTTGATTTAGCGAGCCAATGTCGTTTTTAATAGACTGAATCAAAATTCGCTTTTTTACTGCACCATTCACAAATTACGCCTTTTACAGTTGTGCTAATGAGAGCGCGGTGGGCCGTGTTTAGATCTTGATCCGTTCGATTCTTTTTAAAGAATACAACTTAATTTTTCGTATTGTATTTTATTGCGTCTTCTTGATTGTTTTATTGAGATATGTAAATTTTATTTTACAAACGAACCCGTCGTCGCGTCGTCGGGCTGAATTTACAATAAGGGGGGCGTCTTCAGATGTCCATCCGCTCGCTCAATTTACACCGACCGCGCAACACGGTCCGTTCTTTGAAACCGAACTAGGGCTACTCTCATTAAAAGTTAGACGCAACCGCCAGGACCCTCGAAACTCTGACAACGATCCCGTAGAATTTATCAGCTAACTCAAAAGTGCTCGAAAGGAACTCTGTCCGAGCCATTATTCCCTATTGTGCCTGACAATAAGATTAAACTAGCGACCAGTATAGATAGCGGAGCAATTCGCGACGGAGCCTGCCTCTCGTAATAGTTTTGTTGTTATCGCCTGTGACCACTCTTCACTTGCTTCTAGGATGATATTAAAAAGATTTTGGCAGCCGGCCATCGAGATATTGATCTTTATGCCCGACCAGACGGCCATAGGAGTTGTCTAAGTGCCACGTCGTCGGTTGACTTAATGACTTCCCTTGCTTGGAAGTTACAGATGCGATATTTTATGAACTTGGCGATAGATTCCGCTAGTTACCTACTATAGTTGTTTTTCTTTCAAGTCACGGCTTTATACTTATTTGTTTTTGACAAATGTGTGGGCCGTGTAGTGATGGATGAATTTCGTTTATCAATGTCAATTCCCTTCTTAATGGAGTTTATCGGACGTGCTGTCATAGTTCCATTAAAAACGGAAAGAGGTGGTCCTATTTCCAAAAATTATGAGATAAGCCATCAACAAAGTTTGTGGCTAATTCGGCGCAGCTGCTTGCGCTTATCGTCGCGCGAATTGAAATATATTGTTAAAAACGTGTGTAATTAAAGCCGGTATGCGTGAAGGCAACACCTGCGTGGGTATCAGATCAGGGATCAGTCCGTTACGGTAGGGGTTCCTATCAAAAACAATGGTAATGGCAAAAAGTTGATATGCGGGCAGCCGGGCAGGTACCAGGGGTACAGAAATTGGAGGAAGGGTAGGTGAGAGGCGCGCGGGTCGCGGCGGGGCGCCACAATTTATGATTGCACCGTGTCAGAGTGCTAATGAACGCACTCTGTTGCTCTTTATTGAGATAACGCTCGCAATCGATGGCTGGGGCTGTATCGAGCCATTACTTATTGCGTCGCCTGATCTTGCGTGTCCCCTACACGTATTTTTTGTTCAGCTGTGCAGACAATAAAGGTTCGTTCTGCATAGCACTGGTCTGCAAATACTTCTACCTGCATTATATATTCTAGATGGGCTAGGACTAAAACAAATCAGATTAAGTTCCATAATCACCAAAATATAATATTTTTTTACGTATTCCTCTTTTTAATTCACAGTTTTTCTTTCGTAGGTACTATTTGTTAATTGCTTTGAAAATAATTTGTGTTATGAGTGCGCCCTCACATCTTATTCATGTAAGTTCAGTGTTATATACGCAATGTAACTTCATTAACTTTACTTTTTCCCTAGTTCATGGTCTTGCGCAGTATAACATCTTACACTGTGTCCTTACACATTCGTGCCAAACGACTATTATTAACTTCGCTCCTCATAGTACACGATAACTTAATCCGCAAAGATGTTGCCAGATCCTGTAACGAGATACTTGCATATAATTACTTTTATAGTTACGTTATAAACCAACGAGCAATAATTGTAAATGTAATGATAGGATTATTGCATGCTAATTAAGTTTATCATTTTGCTCGTAAAATTTATGTCTTTGAATACATAAGTAAGTTACATTTGTTCTTTTATTTTAACTTTTTGGTCCTTACGGAGCTATAATTCTCTTGAGCTTATGAGTGTTTCGCTGTATTCACTTGAATTGTGTTTATGATTCTAATTGCCTTTCTTTCTCGTTTACAAATTTATGTTTTAATATTTTTCTAATACTTTATAGTCTGTACTTAATCAAAATAAAAAAAAAAACAAAAATATTTTATTCGAATTAAGATTTTTACAAATCATTTTTCGACGTCAAAGCTATCATGGCTGGCACGTTCGATAGCTTCTTATTTTATGCTCTTTGGGCATATATCATGTTAGCAATGGGCAAAATGTTCATGTGTCATGCTCAATTTGGCGTCATAGATTCGCTTGACATTGTAATGATAAATATAGTATAATGACTACTTTTGCATGCATCACACTGAATAATGCGAATTATATGATAATATATATGGATGTTTAGATGTTTGGATGTTTGTTCCGCTTTCACGCCTTAACTACTGAACGGATTAGGATGAAATTTGGAATGAAGATAATTTGTACCCTAGATTAACACATAGGATACTTTTTACGGGAAAAAATCCTATTCCCATGGGAAAATCTTACATAATGCGAGCGTAGCCGCCGGCGGACCGCTAGTTGTTTATAAGTTTTTTGCAAAAAGTAGATATTATGTATGTGTATCATCAGCTGTTCTTATACTACTAAAATTTAAGTTAGTAGTAAGCAACTAGTTTCTAGTCATATTTTATTTATGTTTGCTCTCCTCGCTTTGATATTTTTTTCTAAATCTTACATTTTTATATTCACAAACATTTACTTTAAATTAAATGAAGATCTATCATCGTATATTATCGATCTCAAATCGACCGTATTCATCACCAGGTTGACACATGACATATTAAAAGCAGGGTTTTCATATACACCATCGCATGTCCGGATCTCTACTTCGAGACCATATCGATGGTGTGTTGCAATGAAACATGGACTTCAGCACCTTTGTTAAAAACGTATACATCAGCAAATCTTTGCAAATCTGCAAAAGTAATAATGAAGTATTTTTTTTTTTATTTCACGACTTTTATTCTTCCTTACCATTTCAAATTTTGTAATTGATTGATATCAAATTATTAATGTCCTATCTAAATGTCTCGATAATGGATTCTATTCAAATAAAAAGCAAAAATTCTCTTTGGAAAAGCTTTATCATTGAGATTTTAAATCATGATTTAATTTCAATTTCTTGTTCCGTTGCGTTGCGTCGTTGCTATCCAAAAATAAATAACCTGTCCAAATTTTTCTTGTCTCAAAATATTACAGGAAGCTTTTGAATTTCCCAATTTATGTACCTTCTCCGTAACATCGACTTCTTGATCGTCTCGTCGATATCAGACGATCGTATCGATACTCGAACGAGCAAAGACGATATCATAATCTGAACAGTGCGGCCGCCAGTAGTGTTGATAAGTTTATCGAGATATTGTTTGTGTTCTTTTGTTTTTTTTTTTTATGCAAAGTACCAGTATACCTATATTATTTGGTAATTTGTATTGACGCTGTATTGGCGATCATACTTAAATGGTTTAATAAATTGCATGCTTTTATTTTATTATCAAACGACTCTTTATTCTTAGTCATACCAAAAACTAAGACTCACTATTTGTTGAAATGACAAGACTTCTATAATTGTCACGTTGTACCTATTGGAAATGTTCCATTACTAATTAGTCCCACTGGAACAGACTTAGACTCAGTGTAAGCTTTTTTTAAAAGCTTCTCCTTTTATATCAAATTAATAACAGATTCATAGATCACAGCAATCTCAACCACGGTTCTTATAAGACAATCGTTTAGAATCAAACAATCTTACTACCTACTGCAGCTACTATACTTACTCTTACTAAGCATACCTTTATAGTAACAACAGATCATCAATCGACAATGACAGTGGACAATGCTTATCGGCAGATTGAATCTGAGATAGTAGCGACTTGGTACGACGCACGCCTTTGGTAGTCACTGGTTATCGAAGTAGGATTGCTGGAACAGCCAATTTTTTTACTGATAATAAAAATTATCCAGTCAGCAATACTGTTAACTATTTGAATATTGTTCTAGTTCTAGTTGAAGCTGAGCGCAGAAGGTATAAAACTAAACTACATTATATACAAACGCAAAAGTAATGATTTGTTAAATAAAGGTATAATTATCATTATTTTAGTGACAGGTTAGGTATGTTACTAGGCCAAAATTATTATTATAGTGACTAAGAAAAAGAGTAGTTAGAAAAAGATGAAACTTAAGTTGAATCTGCTCACTATTCTATTACCATAACATATTTGTTTTATTGTTTTACATCGTGAACGCGAAAGGATACTTAAATGAATGACTGTACCCACGCAAGTGCAGTAACCGATAGGTATAATGCTAGATAAGTTCTGTGATTATTCTCATCAAATGACACATCCATTCATTTTACTTACATCCTTAAAGCCAGCATAGCACATCGCAAGTCATACAGGAATGTCGCTCGCGATATGAAAACATGGCATCTTGTGAAAAACATGTGTGATTCCTATAAGAACACGTTCGAGAGAGCCATTTTTGAATCGCTCGAATTTTCTTTAAAGGCCTAGCGCTCAGGAACAACCCGATATGGAGTTTAACAGGAAATTTTAATTCTTGTTTGTCCCTTAATTCCAATTCCAATGGTGACAGATTTGGGGACAGACAGGAACAACTCTCGATATGAATCATTTACTATCTTTCTGTTTTCATGTTTTTCTGTCACTAACCAACGCCACCTTCAAAAAGAGTTTTCCGTAGACCTACTAGATTTTTACTCCAAACTTCACTCAGATGCTATTTTCAATCCGTAATACGACGCAGGTTCATAAATCATGTCATGTAACAAATGCTTCTACCATTTTAGGTGCTTTTTAACGTTTTGAATTAAATATTGGTGAAAAGATATAATAGTTTGATATAGTAGAAAATCGTTAAATGTTTACAGCAAGACCTGACCACTACACCTCCAGCGAAAAGTTTAAGAATTGTCCCCCCAAGCGAAAACGACGGTACATTTAATTGATAATATTCACAGAATCCAAAGCAGCTCTTTATCTCAGCTGGAGAGTAATTGGTGGAGTTCAGAAGAAATGCTTTTCTTCGTTTGTGCAAATATTTCAAGGTTGAATTCCTGTAGAACGCTTGATCGTTGACGCGAAAGAATGTAAAGAGACAGGTGATTTTCTGTAGCAAAATGTGTTATGTTATGAAATGTTTTTGCTCACAGTTTATTATTCGTAGTCGTTTTGTAGATTTTACAGTATTAACATTGTACAAACTCACAAAAATATGTAGGTTATCAATATTTTATTGGGTTATGTTATTAAATAATAAATAAATAAATGAAATCTTTATTTTGTTCACAAATCACTTATTCACAATAAACTGGTGGCTCCTTTTAAGCTTAACAAAGCCTGTGCCAGGAGTCACCGCTCTTCCAAAAATTTAAATATAAAGATGTTGTTGAACAAATAATTATACAAACAAAAAAGTTAAAAAGTAAGAATAAGAAAGAATAAGAAAGAAAAACAATAATGACATAATGACAATGCATATTAAGACTTGGATTTATTACAACTAAACTGGCCCCGATTCACACAGTCACACTCCAATCCCAATCTCAAAATCCAGCATTATTATGTTGTTTTTGTTTCAGGTAAAAAAAAAATCTGTTGTGCTGGAGCATTTATATTGGCCAAAAACGTGAGTATACCCAGTATTATATGTTTTAAGATTTTCCTGGTTGTTCACTACACTAACATTATCACAATTTGCGGGTTTGTTACCACGGTTATATTTAATATTGTTACCTCGATATTTCGGAACGGTTACACGCTCCATAGTCACGAGTAGACTGGTGTGGCGAGTGGATAGCTCCTAAGGACAGACATATATGTCTACCTTCTTTCGGTCGCGGCGACTACCCTCTCGTTGATTGTTCGAACCACTACTAATTGTCACTCACTTGTTTTTCACGACACACAATACTCACTGTGTCTATACGCGACTTTGAAGTTGGACCATTTTTATGGTGATATACGTTTAACACTGGGTTTCATGCACCGGACAGTTTGAAACCATCTTCACGATTAAAGTTTTTGTATTTCGTGATTTCGATCGCTTCTCGCACTAAACGTGGTATATAGTGGCGTTCTGTCGACAGTACTTGAGGTCTTTGTAGCTCAATCTAGTGGTTGCCATCATTTTGATTTAGGTGATATAGCCATTTTGTTAAATTTGCGAGACTGGTCGAAATGAGAACGGTATAAAGAAACTTAAAAGTCAAAATTTGACCTTTATCTCCTTGAAGAACTGTACTGTAGAAGCTCGGAGGAAAAAGGCTCCGAGTGTAGAAGTGATATGATATATCCTCAATAAGAACTCATTTGGACACTCAATTTTAAACTACTAAAATAGCAGTAATAAATACCTGAGGATTACTTTTCAGAAACTACCGCAACCCTTTGCCGACACATCATAAGAAGGTCCTTACATCGAATAAGCATATTTCAGCCAATAAGCTCACCCTTTGTGGGCTCTTATAGGATTATATGGATTAACTGGTCTGTCCATGTTAGGTGGTATTCAAATAAGATGTCTTTTCAAATCGGAATTTTACGTACATGTTTCTATACAAGTGTGTGTATGTGTAGTTAAAATGCGGATATATAATTATTGTATATTTCATGGCTCTGACGCTAACATGCCAAATAAAGAATACAACGTAGATATCATATCAAGCTAAATTAACTTTTTCTAAATAGAAACTACTATGTGTAGCAACATTTCACGTTGAAAACCTATGGAGGAGTCCACTGTTGTACATACATAGGCATGTACAACAGTGGACGTCTTCCGGCTGTGATGATGATGAGGTGTAGCAAAGTGATTATACTATTGGAGACGCGGGTTTTAAGTACCTAGCGTCTTTCTTTAAAGCACGCAAGAATGTACAGCGCCATCTATTGTTCCTTAATTGTATTATTACGTTGCCCCTTTTCCTCCAGCTCTCATATCCTGTTCTTAAGAATTACTCCTAAATAGGTCAAACTTAAGTTGTTTACCTACTTACCCACTTCTTTAAGCTCGTTAAGTGCATCACCATTGAGCGTCGTCGCCTCGGCTTTAAATTGTTCCTTCTTTTATCAAAGTTTGTTCTTCTAGGCGCGAAAAATTGTATGAAAGTTGTAAAATTTAAGAATAGCCGGATATCAAACGAGCCACGGGCGGTCGACAAGTTTTAGCGTGGAATTTGCAGGGCTGCGCAATAGTGAGTAATAATTTATTAGCAAGAAATTGTTTTGCGAGTTAAAATTGCTGATAATAACCTGAGACAGGTTAGTTGGTAGTGCCAGGACAAGAAGAGCCGAAGATCGCAGTAAGTCAATTAAAACACAATAAGAGAGAATTAAGTCAAGCAATGGACTCAAGCCTGTGACTCCGACTTGTTAATTAAAACAATAGGTTTTAAAAAGTTCTTTGGCGTTATTCAGTCTCTTTTCGCGACACAATTAGGGATATTTTATTGGAATGATATTTATATAGGTTAGTCAGCTCTCTATTTTTACTTTGTTATTGTGATTATTAATTTCCTACCTTTCACATCCCTAGTATGCATGAACCCCTATAGGACGCCATGCTAACGAGTAAATCACAGCTCCAAGTGTTTACGGACCGCCCATTGTCTGACCTGATTTGGACAAACTAGATGATAGAGACCACGATAAAATATTTACAAGGAAGGAATAATGTAGAGAATTTATTGATAGCCATCTAACTAAATCTGTTTATACATACGAAGAATTTTAAGTTTACACAAAGTTGTAACCTTGTAACTCTGACGCAAGAGCGATAATAATAGTCGTCTAAAAATAAAAACACGATACGTAGTAATAAAAAGTAGAACCAAACTTATTTATTTTGCGATTACGTCACAGTCCGTAGAACTGGATGAAGAATTTCGATTACTGCAGACAAGCCCGGCTAGCTCAGTCGGTAGAGCATGAGACTCTTAATCTCAGGGTCGTGGGTTCGAGCCCCACGTTGGGCGCAATAACCTTTTGCGTATCATTTTCTTTTATTTTGCTGTTTTTTACTTTATTGTGGTATTTATTTAATATTTAATATTATTTAATAATTTATTAAGTAATTTTTCTTACAACTTTTGTATGTATTATTTGAGTTCCATTGACTGATTAATCGTCTTACGCAACGTCTCCAGTCCCGTTGAAGGGTCAACGGATAGATATACGCCACATGTATGTTTTCCCACACAATTTGTTGATGTTGGACGTGTAGGTAATATCTTACGTTTGATTTGTAACTGTAAATTTATTCACTAAACTTTCGCCCGGTCTTTTTCGATTTTATCATCAAAGCGTTTTAATTTGATCTTCGTGTGTTGTGACTTGTGATAATTTGAAGTCTGTATTTGATTATTATAATTAGTTTTAGAACTATTGTAATAACTAACTTACTTACTCAAATTAGCTCTATAATTACTTGCTTTTAAGATACTCATCAGAGTGAGCTGGCTATTTTTCATTAGATTTATTATTCACAAAGACTTGTAAATTATTATTGATATTGACTTAGATTTATTTTATCCGTTTGTGATTTATCTACGTATTTTACAAAATAAAATAAATAGTTTTTAACTTATTTAATTAGACATCCAATAAAAAGCGAATAAGTTTGCTTATTGTGCAATTTCTAATGGAGTAATACTTTTAACGAACTCTCTAAGTGATCACTGCCTTTTAAAATATTGAAAAAAACCCCCAATGTCTCGAAAAAAAAAGCAATGCGGGTTTGACAACACCGTCAATAATGTTAATTTGCTACTATTTAATAAATTAAGCCTTTCTGTAATTTGCGGCAAATTCCCAATTTTTTATATCAAAACAAAATATTGAACAAAATAAAATCCTTGCATTGTCGGGGTGTCAACTTTCTATATCATTGTGTTTTCTAATACCCTGTTAAATTTGATATTTAGAAACGCCTGTTGGTGCAGAAATGCGTACGATTGTAAAGGCACAAGTCTATTTTATGCCCAAGATAAATTCAGTTCATTTTCCATTCAATTCATAATGCCTACTGGAGTGTCGGTTTCAACGGCCCTGGAATCGAACACCTACACGCTTTGCGGTTTAAAGATATAGGCGACAAGCAGGACGAACGATCTCTTGTTATGGTTCCATTGCCGTTTCCTTTTTGATCGTTTTGATTTGTATACTTCAAGACAAGAATGAGATTATTAACCCATTGTTAGTTTAGTAAAACAAACAACTATCTGGAACCCACAAAGAGATAGGCGAAGACGTAGAAGTGGTAGTTCACCTGGTAGGAGTTGGCGGGATGAGCTTGAGTCTTTTTCTAGGAGGCTGAGAAAACCATAAATAAATAAGGAGAAGTGAAAGAAGAAGAAGCAGGTGGACTTTTGCCCAGCATTGGAACAATAAGTAGCAAAATATGGTCTTACTGACTGAATTAACTAGCCATATTTTTTCTTTTTCCTTTCGTTTATCGGTTTTCTTTAAACACTTGATTTCACAAATCATCAATCTTAAATTACACAAGCACAGATCACACCTAATATTTCAAAGCAATGTACTTCACACACCAAAATCCACGATTCGTCGCTTACGATTTAATAGCCTCTTTCTGTTATCAATATGTACCCTATTTGTGTCAACTTATTGTCTTAAACTGTGTTATTTATTGATTCCACTCCGCCGTTAGTGGCGAGAACACTATACTGTTTACCAATACACTTTGACACTATTTGTTTTATGGGCGCTACTACTTCACATTTCAATATGTCTTAACTAATAATAAAATTTAAATGGTCTAATAGATTTATATGGCTTAATAAATTTAAAGGGCCTGATGTAGTCTGTGGTTTCTGATTACGAAATATAGAGTTAGTCGAGGTTACTATTTTACAAAGGCTGAATTTTATTTTTGTTTAACTCATTTTGTGAGTAGAATATTTAAAAGCTCAAAATGTGTTCAAGCAATTCTTGTGAAGGTGGCTTACGAATACTTTTTGAAGGCTATATTTTGTAAATTGACTAAAGTCAAAATATATTAAGTGGAGTGGACTGCAAAGTGGACCGTACCTCATGCTTTAGCATTTTTCCTAGTAATTTGTAAGTTCAAAAGGCATAAAATGAAGAGGCTTTTGACTAATACCTACTAAGTACCTATCTTTTATCAAAGAGATCATGACTTCTTGATAAAAATAAAGTTTTCTTTGATCATTAAAAGAAGATTATTTACAGAACCGCAAAAAAATATAACAATATAAAGAGAAACTGATAAAAGCCAGAAATAAGTATAATTTGATATTATTATTTTATAATTCCCGGAAAACGGAGGAGCAATAGTTTTTAACCGGCCCGATTGCCTGCAGCCGCGTATTATCATTAAAACATCTCTGAATGAGACGAGTATTAAAGGGAACAGCGCGGACCCCGCAAGTTTGCACATAAAATTACATTTCAATCTCCAGCAACTCTGCGGTACGATGATTGCCAGGTTAACCGTTAAGTTAAGATGGTAGTTCGCGGAACTGACGGCGTTCAACTGGGTGGATATTCAACTTAGTCGAATATCGTTCGAATTCAGCCTGATTATAATAAAACGATTCACGCTCTTCTCGTTGTGAGATACTGAATACTGTTATTATGACTGGTGTAACTCTTTCCGCATCTTGTGCCTATTATTGTGGGTCGGCTTACGCCAACGCAAGTTCTTACAATGCTTCTGACTCCTTCAAGCCAATAGCATCTTTAAAGTCGTCTTTTCAACGTTGAGTTTGAAGTCAACTTTCTTTCACGCCATAATCACCTTAGTGAACGGATAGATACTTATACTTACTTATTCAACGATTATAAACGCTGGAAATCAAATAAACAAGTGGATTTCAATTACAGGTGGCGTAGTTATATCTGGTTCTCATCGCTGCAAATCTTGTTAGTGGTACATTATAACTGAAGAGTAGCCTTGGGTACAGGATGTCCGCAAACTTGAAGTCAGTAAAAAGTAGATGATGCATCTTGAGATGATTAGTTTTACATCAACAGCTCATCCGCACAAAGAGGCTTGAGTTTACTCTAAAATAGGACGATCAGGCTAGACCATAAAATGGTTATTTATATAATTTCAAAATGGTAGGTTTTATCTTATATTACTAACAAAAATAATAATGTATTATTGAATTATTCATCTTTAAATATTGTGTAATTTAAAATTAGGATTAAAAAGTAGAAATTATAATATTGAGCTATATCACGTCATGAATAGAAAAATAAGAAAGGATCTTTAGAGGATCAGCAGAAAGTCATCTATACAGAAACAGGAACAAAGGTTTTTTATGTTGCGGACATTACTAATTGAAAAGTGGATAGGCAGATCTTTTTTAATACATGCAGTTTTTAAGAAAAATCTACCATCCTGTACCTATAACCTCTGAAACGCAGACGGTACTTTCTCTTAATTGAAATGTAATTTAGTTACGAGCAATTTATCTATTCGATTAGCCCTTCTCTTTGCTGTTTAACGCTGTATTGCTCTTGTTTCTGCTAACAAATTTAAACCAATTATCAACCCGGCTAACTTCAAAATAGGTGCAAATTTGGCCAAGGTTTTAATCGCCCTACGGAAAACCGTTACAAAAGTTTTGCTTTTCGTATAGTCCACTCAAACATTTTATGGAAGTGGTCAAAAGCAAACGCGATGAATATAGTTAATCAGATTTTGCAAATTTGGAAAATAATCTGGTTAAAGAAACGGGATATTAAATTTAAACTTTTGACTTCCTACTTTCCAAAATAAACTTTTTTTGTAATTTCCCGTCAGAAGAGCCGAGATCCAGGGAAGCAAGAGGCGAACCTTTCAACTCAGTTTAATTTTAAATAAAAATAATCCATCGAAAAAAGACGGAAGAAAGGAATCTCAGGCAGCGTAAAAACATCAAGTCAATCACTACACAGTACCTGAACCCGACTCATAACAAGCGAAAGATTGAAATGAGATGATAAAGGCGAATCAGAAATCTTGCCGAAAATACGTACCTACCTATTATGAGGCTGGCGGTAATTTTATAAGGGATTCCGAGGCTCGATATGGCCCCAATCATTAGCCCAAGCGAGCTTGCTGCGCCGTTTTTGCAAGATCTACGGAGATATCCCAGGGTTTAAATATGCGGGTAGTTCTGTAATCGGATCAGAGTGCAGGTATTTCGAAATGTTCAAGATTTTATTCTACGTTTAATTTTGATGTTTCTTTCAATCTAGTTTTAATGATATCTCTTTGCCTGAATTGTTAACTAACGAAGTTTGATATGTGTAAATTTGCTTTATGTATGAAATTTCCTGACAAAAATCTGCCGTGACGACTGAGAAAAAGAAAGTACAGTTTTTTTGTTGAAACGCTGTATCATTACTAAGTATATGTGTTTGTTTATACATTTTTTCGTCTCCAGTTAAACCCGTTGTACTTTATTGTTCTTTACGTCTGCCGTCTCAGGCCGCTCGTTAACGCGACCTTTCGAATATTTATTGTATCCTCCTCAGAAAATACAATTTCCAACTCGAGTACCAATAAATTTTAACCTGTGCATACATTGGTGTCTTCTTTAAAAATGAGCTCGAAATTACTTCACCGCTTGTCGGAGAGAGGGTGTGTGTACTAACGAGATGCCATCATTAAAGTTAATTTTAAAAACTTTGTACCAATTATTTTTCGTTGTTTGTTAGCTTTTTCTTGTAAAAAATAATTCTTTTCAGAATGTGTCTTTTGATTTCTTGAGTTAGATTGTTTTTCGAGAATTTGTTTGTTATCTATTTAAAACCTGGTAAATAATTTTAAAGAAGCTAGCCGTAATTTTTGACCAGAAATAATTGCAAGTGTGATTTTTGCTGGTTTTAATAATGATAAAAAAATGGTTAAATAAAACAGGCCGCTTTTAACTTAATATTAATTTACCCGTATTAATCGGGAAGGTCTCAAAGCTGTTTTCTATATTACTACTTTTCATGATTTGGCAAACACAAGAACCGATATATTTTCTCGCACATAATTCACTCTCATGGTTGAATGTTAACACGATGAGTCGCTATTGTTAGGAGGGAACAATCCCACAATCCGGCCGATACAAGATAAAAGGGTGCGCGTGAAATAAGTTTATTTATTCGCATTGCTGAACCAAGTGGTATTTAATTGGTGTGTCAGCTGGTAAGGCCACCATAAACTTGCATATTATTGTTTTAAGGGTAGGCTTTTCTTTCAGTTTCAAGGATTTGTTATTATTAGTTAGACTTATAATTTCTACGTGTATAAGTGTGGTACAGCGTTGCGCGGAGCGGAAAACTCAGACTCAGCTCATTCAGCTCATCTACTGAAAAAGTAAAAACTGTTAGTTTTTGTTTTATTTGGTATCAGCGTCTTTTTAATATTATGTGAATATACAGAGGCACTCTTTTGTCTAGAGGAAATTAAAGATTATATTTTTTTAATGTTGCATTTTCTGTTTTATTCCGTTCTTGTAATTCTAACTGACCTCATAATCTGTTGCAACTAGGTTCAACTTCGCTGGATCCTAATAGCACCACCTAATAATGATAAGAATTAACTATGACAATATTAAAGGCAGAAAACAGTTTCAGTGTTCATTTAGAAACATTTAAATACATTTGCGTGGTAAAGTAACATTTTGCGAGTAGAACTTCCTTGAAACAAACGCCTGTTTAGTACTCTAACTACGGGCTAATGAACCTAAGCTTTCATTTAAAGCTATCCAATTACTAGCGTCAAAAAACGCTGGCTAAAATGTTCTGTTTCGGCTTCACAAAAGTGCTTTATGCCCTAATTATCACAATATCAAGTATAGGTTTAATCTCGCCACTTTAGCTGTAAGTCGTCGCTTCATTACACTCGTCACCATCTTGCTATAAAACATATGCTTTAAAGTGCATTCCTGATGGGTTTGCCTTCCCAGTCTCGTTAATAGCTTTTGTTGTCAATTCTATCGACACAGAATGCTTTGCATTTGATAAAAAACCTATCCCGTGCATTTTGGAAATTCACACAGGGCCGAAATTGCGCATCACGATTTACGACACGCCATCGAACGAAGCTAAAGTAAAAAAATCACGTCTGGGCGTGATAAATCGCTCATTCGGCTTAAAAAAGTCAAATAGAGCGAACTCGATCAACAAATAGACGGGTACGAAGCACGTGCGACGTGTGTACAAGTCTAATACTGAAAGTCGTATGGTTCTTATCATTGTTGGAAAATGAAAAGTTGAAACGAAATAAGCTTTTCTTTTATAAGCAAAGGTCTCGCTAAGGCAGATCTTATGTTACATTGATTTACTAGGTGCTACGGGCCGGCCATTTTAATGTCGTGTGACTAGGCTTCTTAAGCAATTTGATCGTGTGCGAAATATAAAGTATATGAAAATTATTATCCACAATATTCTTTGAAATACGAGTAAATACTAGCGATGATAAATCGTGAAAAAAGAGAATCAAGTTGCCATTTGACAAAAGTCTTTAGATTTATATAATGCTAAAAATAAATCAGACGATAATCGATTAGAAATCTCAACGCTTGTCTGGAGACTCTATTTCCATTTCTATTCAACTATCAACAAGAAACATGTGGGGTTCTCAATTAGAATTGCAGCGTCAATTTAATCTCTTCGCGATGGTTCTCATACTCGTATACTACGATGGAATTGTTTGTATTGCATAATCGAATGTTCATTTTATGGTTTGAAAACCGATACCAAGAAATATGATCGTATTGCAAATTACTTGCGTAAGCATTTCATTTAATATTTATAGAGCAAGAACTACGCATCCGTCGCAGGATTCTAATGTTACATATTTTATTAGAGTAGATAAACGTGAATAATATTAATAAGTACTTATTTACTCGTAATGACTATTAAAATCTTCATAGTATTTTTAGGTTTTTACAGATTAAATCCGTTAACAAATGTCAAACTTGTTTTTCCAAGGAGAAGCAGGTTCAAATCAAACCCTGTCTAAGATTGTAAAAAAATTCGTTTCGCTTTATAATACTTGGCTTTTGATAGCCAATATTGAAGAGATTCGACTAAATTAAAGTGATGATAAGAAAAGCTTGCTCTGAAGTCAACGGAATTTAATTATTACTTAAATTGTAGTTGTAGTTTATTACATAAATTGTTATATTAATCCAAGTCTGCTGATGGAATCTTATAATTTGATAACTATCTTCGGTTTGTGGTGATTTAAAAGGTTCTGTCTATCTTTCTATGCATTGATGGTCCATTTGTTTTTAATTTGCGACATCTCCTACTAATATATTTATACGATAGTTGCATTTATTCAAGTAAGTTGAAAATCATATATACAGGAAATAATTATGCGATTACACACAACTCTCTTATGTTATGAGGTATTTGATCTTACTTTTACAGTTCATCATTTTAGTAGTTAACCTTTTCTTTTTTTCTTAATATATGTATTGTGATGTTGATCAGTCAGCTTTGTCAGATAAGAAAAAATAATTATTTAATTATGATTTATTGTAAAATATTTACGAGTACATACGGAATACCATTACGTAGATCTCAATAAATTTACCACCAGAATTTATTATGGTGATTAATCGAAAATCTTACTGACATATACACATGAAAGTATTTATATCCGAACTTCATTATAATGCTTGTTATTTTTGTTAAGAAATATTGCTTTAATCATAAATTTTACTATTCAATATCGATATATTCGATCCGTCGTCGCTAGGTGCGATCGCGTGCGGCGGCGCAGGAGTTACTCCTGATATACGGTCTTCTTAATCACGGACTCGTTTGTCTGTGATTTATAACTTGCCTTTGTGCCAATTATTTACATTCGGAAATCATCTTTCACTGTTCAGTTGAGTTCAAAAATGAGTGGGATTATTAGCTTTATCTATTCCGGGTATGGTGATACTTGAATCGATGGAAAGAGACCACTGACTTTTATTGCACCTGGAACATCAGGTGAGTTTTTTTTTAACACCTGTTTCTCTAAAATAAAGTATGACGGGTTCTTTAAATAGTTTCACAGGAAGTGGATGAAATATTCCGCCATTGTGTTAGTGAACTCACCCAAAAAAATGTAATGACGGATCTAAGTGATGTAATAACATCCTATGGAAATAAATTATTTTGACTTTGACTTTGATATGCTCTGTTTTTAAATTATTTACTGCTTTAATAAAGATGATGATTTCAAATGGTCAGTTACTTAGTTTTTAAAACCATGCGATGACTAAATGCTTTCGCTTTCAGCATTTCTATAGCAAATTATGGCCTTTCCTGACATTCCACCATAAAGGCACGTGTAGAATTCACCTTCTCACTAATCACGGGGTCGTTTGCCCCTGATTTATAACGCACCTGTTGCACCGATTATTTACAATCGGAAGTTCTGCTCAGACTGGATTTAGTTATTTATGGTTTGACCAACGACGACTATACCTATTACGTCGTCGCAAAAAGTGTGTTTATTATTATTGTTGCTATTGGTCAAGGTAAGTAAGGCGATCCTTTTTTGTTTACTTATATTACTTAAATTGCTTCAGTTTTGTTCAGTTTATGTGGTGTGATGTTTTACATAGAGATTAAAAACATTACATCGAGAATTACACTAATTGACCGAGCGAGCGAAGCGTCTCTGCTTCAGCTTGGCCAAAATTGCTTTTGTATATCTGTGTGTCTGTCTTTCTGTTTGTTCCACTCTACAGGTCGCGTTTCTCAACCGATTCTTGTGAAATTTGTGAGCAGGTTCGATAAATTAATCAATTTTTTTTATCGAGTCAGGTTTTAGAAATTTAAAAAAATGACCAGTCACATTTCTCAACCAATAAAAAATAAAAATGAAAAAAGAAAGATTAATAAAAAAATTACGGAACGTAAAAAAAAACATAAATCAGCCATTTAAAAAAAAGTACTCGCGATGTCTACAGCTCACAGAGCCACTATTCTAATATTACAATTAAAAAAAAACGAAAGGACAGTTACTATAATAATACAACTGGTTAGATTTAGTTGAACGAGCAAAGAAACAAATAGACGAGCCAGCTGATACGTATTCAGTGAGTTGAGGTGAACTATTTCAGTCGTTTGATTTTCCGCTATCCGCTCACTTCATTAATGAGTGAGATAGTTGGCATCGTCGTCGTTTCGTTCTCTGAATCTCGATGACTCTCAAAGCGATTGCGTCTTCACACGAGCAAGTGAGGAACTATCACGATTTTCATTATAAGACTTATGAAGAGCCCGTCTTTATTAGTTCAGAAGCCGATATTACTTCCAACATCAATGATATGATTATTTCCCTCACAATCTAATGTATAACATTAGTACTTCCATATAATCTTGTTCCATATTAACAAAGGTTAACATGTAGGTGACAAAATTGATTAACAAAATGAGATGATTATTAATTTGGTCGGTGTACCACGCCGAAAGGAATTTAAATTATCCCTTGTCACATTATGATAAAAAACAGCTCGGACCATTATTCTCCGGGCGTGCAATAAATTACGTACAAGTGCCTACAAGTCTAGATGACTAATACCTGTTCTGCCACGTTATATTTACACTACTTTTAAATAAATAGCGTCGATATTTTTTAAGGCGGCGGCGTAAAGCTCGGAACCTACCATTACTTTAAGTATCCAGTATCAAGTTGCCAGTGACGATAATTTGATAATTGGGTCTGTCATAGCATAGGCCTTGCGAAGAGTTGCAGAGTGTTGAACTGTAACACCTGCCGGCGGGTATTGCAAATCCGGTATCCAAATGTATTTATAAACCGAAGAAATTACTAAAAATAAAACTTTTCCAGTTATTTTGAAGGACATAAATTAAAGTATACAAACAAGTTTAAAAGCACTTACATTTTGTTTAAACGGACACCTGTCATCTAATTTGTCATAATTGTAAATACCTCCATTTAAAGTTTCTTTTGACTTAATATTCTTCACAGTAGCACTTATTTGTATACTTTACTTTTTAAAAGTAAATCGTTCAAGTCGTAACGACTGGTGTGGATGAAAATGAATGCCTTGAAGCATTGGTAAAAAATGGTTTCATCCGAGTTTATTTGTGTATCACACCCTTCATCGGACATACTACCAATTGAAACCACTATTTTATCCCTTATCGCCTTGTTTCTCAGCCGGGTATTAAGAGATAAATCCATAGTGGTACTGTATCTAAAGATCTCATGTGATAACTCACCTTCGAAGGATTGAGTGTGTTTTTAATTATACACATTTCTGGGGTATTATTCTGTTACTCTCCCGGTCCGTTTCTGGAATATTTTTGTGAATAAAGATGTCTTCGATACCTAATTTATAGTAAAAAAATGTTGACTCTGAAGAATAAACACTTATTTGAAAATTCAATATTAGACAGATTTAGATCAAGATATTCGGCCAAAACTCAGCTTTTCACACGAAATGTAATTTGATTGAATAAAATAAACTATAGATAAATGTTATATTATAATATTACTCGTCAGTAACAAAATAATAATAATAATTTTACCCCGTAAAAGGGAAAAAACATTTGTAAAAAATAAATAAAAAATAATAATGATGATGATTTAATTCAGTTTTTTTTAGAATACCCCTGGCTCGGAAGTAACAGTTTATTCACGAGGGTTGTATCTCAGTATCAAGTGATAATTGGTAGGTGTTGAAAACCACTCGCGTCTGTAGTTCACACCTTACGCTGTTTGTCTTTCTTGTTCGCAGTGCTGTTATGTTCGCATGCAAATATTGGTTTGTTTTAGTTAAGACAGGTGCCTTAATGGTTTCTTGTTTATGTTTCATGATTAACTGATTTGTGTCGCTTTGTCATGGTTATGTGTTCCGGTTTTTGCCTTTTTTGCGGTTCAATATTTACATTATACTTTGGGTTTTCTGGCTTACATTTATATTTGGTTTCTTCTTTTATAAGAATTGCATCTGTTGTGTATTTATTGTATTACTTTTATTGTTCATGATGGAATTGAACTGGCTGTAAAATTATTCAAGAATAGTTTAGGTATATGTTTGCATGTTGTATGTGTCCAAACTATCTTAACTTAGACTTACTAACACATTCCTTTAGCCGTAACACTTATGCTATTACACCGTCCGCCGCCGCTTCGTGATTTATCTGCTGCATCTTAACCTGCAAACAGCTCGCTTATTGCTGGCTTGTTATTTATAATTTATTTTTAACGGTTACCGATTTCTACCTACAACACGGCCAGGTTATATTGACACCTAGTGTCTTTAGTTCATCAAAAATACTACATTGTTTTATTTTTTGAAGTAAGTATACTTGGAACAATGTAGAGGTTTATGGTAGTTATTTTATATTGAAACGTCATCATTTCCTCTAATCATAACGATTTCAGCTTTCTTCGGTATTTTAGTTTCCACCCAGATGTCCACTTAAACTGGTTATGTTTTACAACAGTCACGTACATACCGTGCCAAAAGGTCACGCCCAAATCGGAACACGATTTGTCCTGTTATTCTTAACTATCAATAATTCAGGATCTACTGTAGAACAATTGGTATTCCAATATGTAATTTGTTTTTTGTTGCATTAAGTAGAACATGTTCGTATATTATGAGCTTGTTTTGAGACCCGTTACAGCCTACAGCGATGTTGCTTACAACCCTAGCAATCTTAGGTCTATTTCGAAGGATTCCAGGGCCATTCTCCAGTAAGCGTTTCGTCGATTATACCTTATGTAGATAATCGGTTTCTTAAGTAATTTTCGACATTCAATTTGAATTGGTTATTCAAACTTGTCTGCCCTTCTAATGATCAAAAACTTTGTTTAGTGACCATCATCTGAGGAGTAGTTAAATTAAAATTATTGTTCACAAGCATCAAAGTTACATTTGATCTATTAAAACCTTATAGTGCAGTTTGTTTTTCAGTAATAAATTTCGGTATAATTTACTTGAAACCAATAATACGCCCAAAATGGAATGGTCGATAGGATTTACTCCAGAACAAAAGCGCACACTAGTTATTTAAATTAAAAGCACTTGTTCCTGGGGCGCTCGAGATCATCGCTCGTATTCGCATGCTCGCGATGTCAACGCATGATATAGTTTGGCTACATGATTTGACCGCTGATACACGCGGCAGATTTACAATGCGCCCAGTAATTTATGGCGATGTTCGATCTAGATGTAATTTAATGTTGTTGGCTGGCATAAATCAAGCTCATCTGACTGATATCTACGGACTTGTAAACCCGATAATGTTGCCTATCGGCCCGTTTGTTGGCCCGACCTCTAATTAAACTAATTCCCGGAAAGTATTACAACCATTATCTTAACTCTGTGATAAATAGCTCTTTAAACAAGTTTTTTTAGAGCTTTTGTTTTTAGTAAATAATGTTTGAGGTCGAAAGTTAATTAATGAACGATATTTTATTTACTTAATCCGATTGGACTTTCACTCTCTTGCAAATTAAATGTCTTCCATGTTGAATGTGATTAAAAAAGACAGGAGTCTCGTCCGCTTTTTGTTCAAAGTATTTATTGAATAGCTAAATAAGAATAGCGTTTGCGTTTAGCGTTAACGGCAAGGGCTTGGGCAATTATTCTCTGAGTACATCTATCGGGTGCATTCAAGTCCTAGCTGGTCGATTTACGCGACAGAGCAGTAAATTTTGCGTAGCAGTAGTGACATTACAACCCACGTTAGGTTTTAGATTTCACGACTGCACTAAGGCAAGTAAATTGTATGCGTGCCGTAAGAATTTGATACGCTTTAACATTTCGCTGTGGCTACTGAATAATATGGACTTTTAATAGGAACTAAAAATCTTTTCTAAAACCTCATACACTTTAAAGTAAGTTTAGTTTTCCTGATCTAATTTATAACGCAGCGTAAACTTATTTCAAATTTACTGTTTCATAATTTTTGCTTAAGATAAACATTATGTTAGGTTACTATACCTACTCAAAAATATTCAAATATTTTTTACTGTTATGGGTAATGCGCCTATGTTGCACGTCAATGATGGCAGCGGTATTTGGTATTCTTCGACTTTGAATTAATTCGCAGGAGTGTGCAGGTTTCATCACGATGATTTCCTTCATCGTGATGAAACGTAAGAGCGTCGAATAAACGATATATGAATTCGAAATTCAAAAACACATTCTCCCGGACGAAAGGCAGCGGCCCTAGCCACTAGACCACCGACGCTCTAATGAACTACTCTGGTCAATTTTCTATGTAAAAAAAAATATTCTCCGTATTCTCCATTTATAAAAATATCGCTACTGCTTTGCAATTACACTGTGCCATTCAAAGGAAACAGCCTCGCCTACCGTAGTAGTCGACTAATCGGGCGAAGCGGCCGGTGTTGCTAAGAATAGACGATCGGGGACTTTTTGTCGTCATTCCGACGACCGTTCGTTAGCGACGACGACGACACCGCCTCGTAAACCTGACGCGGAATGTTTCCCATATTTGTGGGAACGTGGAACTCCAAGAACCTCAAGCCACTATTATCGTAGGCAAATTACCGATAATGCAGATTGTCTTTAATTAGCCTCAGTTTGGTTTTGGATTCTCTGCGATCGAGCTCCGAAGGAAGGTAGATACAATTAGCATTTCGGTACTTAAGCTGAATGTCCTGAATATCTTCTAATTAAAATTGTTTGAGTTCTCATTGTGTTGAGTTTTTCATTGATGATTGAAGTGCTACTTGTCTTGTCTCAACGCAATAGCAAACTTGTCAGAACCAGATAAAAACAAGGATAGTCTATATAGGTATGTATGAGGCGAATACACCGCCGCTATTATTAATGACGTTCAAGACATGAAGCGCAAAAAGTACATGATTCTAATAAAGGTAACGCGTCGAGTTCACTTACATGCTTTGTCCCTTATAAGGCGCCTTAATAATTTGTTTGCACATCACCCATTTCCTCCAAGGCAAACCCAATTCAATGAGATAAGCAGGTTCCCGTTCGCCAAGATTAAGCGTTTCGTTCTCGCTTACAAAGGGAATTATTATTGAGGCTTCGAGCCCGCATATTATTTTTCTCGGAAAGAGATAGATCGCTTAAGCGATTTTACGGGAAATTAATTTTGGCAGTGAGCGACAGGGCGCGGCGGCGGCCGATGATTTGTTGCGATCCGTGCACGCTCGTTACACTTCCCCGATAATGACGCATAACATTTACTCAAAGGCGAACGGTGAGGCTGTAATTCAAACCGTTTTATCGCTATTCCGCGGAACCATCGGGCCTTAAACAAAAATTAAATCCGATCATGCTCGCCGGATGGTCGGAATTTTTTTATTTACTACTTGGACGAGGCAGGCAAAGAACATACTGGAATGGCACTAAAAGCACTAAAGTCGACTGAGGCTTACACATAGCTTTTAAATGATTAAGACTTCTCAGAGCTTTTGACTTTATAGATTTAGACTTTATTGCTAATCATCAACCATTTCAGTTCCCAGCTTAAAACAAGCAATAAAAAAAGAAACCAATCCTATTCAAACAATTAGGAAAATGTCGAATAAAATTTACGTTACTGAAATAAACGCTCTAGACAGACTTAAAGAACTTAAAACAACTGTTTAACTTTTACAAACAATTCTGATGATATTTGTCTTAGAAATCGATAGTAATAATAGATGTTTAAACACGCTAGGACGGTTGCGCGGGCGCAGCGGCTCCGCCCCAGTTGTCGCCACAGCGGCTCAGCTGCAATTAATCCTCTGTAATTCGATACGAGCCTTCTGTCGTCGGCGACGTAATACATCGTGATTTACGCGCCACGCCAGCCGTTAATCTTATTACCACTTTCAATAACTTTATTATCACTCCTAACTACTAACACACAAATATCAACCTTCAAAGCAACGCCCAGAGGCTATTTACATTTACATACTTCAACTAGGAGCTTCCCACGAAATTTATTTTAGTCGACTTAACATGTCGCTCCACCTAAAGCGGAAAGTTAATACCATTGCTCAACTTCGATTAAACGACCATAAAAATACATTGTCCAATCCTTCTCTCGACAAATTCTCGTGTCGTGTTACTAAGGACCGATCGACTGCATTAATTCACGAAAAAACTCACCAGAGCTTACGTTTTGAATAATAAATCGAAAGGTCCGGAATACCACCTCGGTGTCGTGTGAAATCACTTCTTATTCAGCTCAAAGCTCGAGGCGGTGGTAAAGGCTATTCAAATTCGACATGTTATCCCCTAAAATGTTCCAATAATAACATGCAAATGTCGAGTCCAGCGGCGTAAGAACAAAAACCTGGTTCCACAAAGGGATATTTCATTGAGCTGGTAATTTGCATATATTTTCGTAATAACAACTTCCGTTTCGTGCCGCGCTTCGTCACGCGCGAGCATGTTACGGTAGCGTCCGTAGCATCCGATCAGGCTTTGTTATTTCGCCGACGGCTACCGCAAGCTTCTGCTTATGATGGTTTTCAAGTTTCCAAGTTTGTCTCATAAGCTTTTTTTTCTTACACAATATTCATATTGCGTCACACTCCCGTCGGAAATATAATGTTCTCAATTTACTCAATTCTCTCTAGTACTTTTAACATCATAATTTTCAGAAAAGCGTACAATACTCACATTTATTTTAATGCAAGATGCACTTTGGCACAAATACTTTCAATAAAGAATCTACATTTATCAAACTTTAAGCCCGTCTTTAACTCTAAAGATGTTGGCTCCTAAAAACGGGATCAGTTTTCTACAATCAATTACCGACACAATCTTTATGTATACAAAATTAGCCTCGTCTCATTTGATCATCCTTTTCGTCGATAATCGATGTTCCCAGTTCGTTACGGTGATGCGTTGTAATGAACCACCACACTCCAGCCAGGCCTCATTAATAATTCATACCTGATTGTTATTAGGTGCAACATTTTTAAATTTTCGAAATATGTTCGAAGAGAGAAGAGATAGCTTCATTTTTTTTCAACGCAATGTGAGAAGTTTATTTATCTGCCTCCTAGCAGGTTTTAGAAGTTATTTAGGGTAGCAAGCTTTAATCACAGCCTATTTAAAAGATATATATATACAACGTGTTACAAAAAAAAAAAGAATATTTTTATTAAAGGCATTTAATTAAAATTTTCCCATTTCTAGTGGTCACCTGTGTCAAAGAATATTCTGACCAGATATTATGTAAAAGTTCATGATATGACTATTTTTACCGCTATGGTTAAAAATGTTTACTTACTACTTGTACCATATCATTCACATTAGAACAATTAATTTCAAACTGAAAAAACTACAAACCAATAAAAAAAGCTTTGTTAACACTTTCAGGGCCGGGTGTTTTTTGCTAGGCAATCCGCCCTGCGCCGGCCATTTTTCGGTTTTTTTAAACGGCCATAAAAAAATAATATATTTTACTACCTACTTTTTTCTGTTACTATATTTCTGTTGTTCATATTTTCTATTTATGAAATAAAACAATTAAATATATTATTATGTCTTTATTTAAAAAATCACATAAATGGACAGTTACGGACAAAAAAAAAGTCTAACATAACAGTCCGTAAGCAGCGGAACGACGCACTGGCGCGGCGCGTCACTGTATTCGCTCTCACGCCTACACCCGACGCACCACACTCACAATTTTTTGCATGTGTGTTCTCAATGAACCAAGCTAACGCTAATCACGCTGGGTCGACGTGATTTTGAAGAAAACAGTATGAAAATCAAACAACGTGACATACTCGTGACCGGCGAATTAGGGAATAATTATCATCACGTAAGTGTCACGTGATTGGCCCTGAAAGTGTTAAATAATTGTTACAAATTAATGAAATAATGAACTAAATATTTCAAAATGATATTTATGTTTGTAAATACGTAAACAAGATAAATAAGGCAAATAAGAAAATGTTTTCTAACACAAATTGATTTAATACATCTCTTTTAAAAATGTAGGCACAAATGGTATACAAATACTTTTCCGTTTTGATAATCGATAGTCTATATCACTAGAGATGGGAAAATTTTAATTAAATGCCTGTGATGAAGAATATTCTTTTTTTTTTGGTATTTTTTATAACACGTTGTATATTAAAAAGATCAACATTTGAATAATTTCGCACAATTTTTGTATCATGAACCTTATTCCTTTAAATTATGCATTATAATGAGCGTCAAACACGTCTTGGCTTAAAAAATGTGTATTATTTATCAGTACAATTTTTCACAATTTTTCTTATTGACACCAGGCCCGTTGAAAGGCTGTAAAATTGATGTGGATTATTAATGGCTTACAAATGAATGGCTTACTGCATCCAAATTTAAAAATTGGTATTTATGTTTTACCATTGAAAAGGGAACGGGCAGCAGCGCTCTCTGATACAGTAACCTTTTAATCTGCGATCTCCAACCCGCCTGCCAAGCGTGGAGATTATGGCAAAACCCTCCAATTAAGTGGAGGAGGCTCATAGTCCAGCAGTGGACTGTAACGGGCCGTCGAAGTTGATGAAATTATGTTTTAACGAATTTTCGACTTGTAAGCTTGTGCTCCTAAAAAAAGATCCGATACTCGGTCAAAAATGTAATTATTAAACGCAATCGTTATTAGAATTTTAGTCTGTATGTCAGTCAGTATGCTTTTCCCTCATTTATACCTTAGCTGAATTTGTATTGCTAAAAAGTCGGACACTCTCTAGAAAATAATCTATTCCTTATGGGAAAATATAACTATCATCAAAGCAAAACACGGAACATGCATAAAAAAATATTAGATTTTTTCATAGTTCATTTGAAAGTATACAAAAATAGAATACTGACAGTCAAATCAGAATCGAAATTCTTCGAAAAACAAACTAGTTACAACATTATTAAACAAATATATCTGTCGACGACAAAATTTCAAATTTTACGAAAACAAAATTTTCTATGGCGGATGTATGGCCTGCGACACATATGACGTCACATGTCTCGTCGGACCTTTCATCAACTTTGAAGCCTTGTTTCTGAGCAAGATATTTGGAAAATTATTTTTTATGTGTTTATCTGGAACTTGAAATATTTCGATTAACGAATTTAAAAAATTTGTGCATATTTCCTATTTTGTTGTTATTAAAGGTTGTATGCAGATTGCTTGCTCTTCTACACACTTTCTTACCTAATAGCAGTTTTAAGCCGTAATGAATGTGGTCTCACGTTTCCACTTTACTAGATCATACAGCATTTTTATTACGTTTACTTGCAGTTTATTAAGTGTCCTACGATGGCGGGCGCCACACCGTCCCAAGGTGTAACTACTAAAATGTAGAGATCAAAGACGTTTATACTATGTAAAGCACAAAGTAAAATTTTTAAAATGTGTATTGTTTATCTAAATATAATAATACGTTAAAATATCTGTAGATGCCGTGGTCATTATCATCATAATATTTATGATGATGTGAGACCCTTTTGTTGTGTGGATGAGATACATCTAGGCGATTACTTACATTTTTATTACTTGTTGTTTTTGGATTTCTTTTTAAGAATTCAGTTATAATTTCAAAAATGTCGCACTACGAGATAAAAGGCATTACCACCCGTTATAATATAATAATACTCATAAGCCATTACCTTATATCAAAAGCGTAATCGGTAGAGAATAGATTTCTCTCAATAAAACTTTTCGTTTAATTCGTATCCTGTTTTCGAAAATTTGCAACATGCACGCTGTTTTAGCCTGTTAACCTGAGGATACTATCGAAGGATGTGAATATACATTCAAATTAGGCGCATGCGATGATTTAAACTAAATTAGACACCTCCTTATTGAACAAAAACATAGATTTACATAAATAAATCTTACAACCTACACTATAAGGAAAAGGAGATGTGTTTTTGCTAGAAGAATGTCTGATATAGTAGAAATGTTTTTACTGCACCTCTCTCTACTAAGTCACGTGTTGTGTGTCGAATATATTTTGTATGCAGACATTGCTACTACCGGTAAGGATACTGATCCTTCTCATAAAAATAACGTTGCTTCGTGAACAATGAATTATTTATTACATTTATAATTGAGAATTAAAACTCGATGACGTCTGACATGAATATTTCGTATTTCATTATCCCTTCTTGTTGCGACAAACTTTTTGTTTGTTTCATTATAGCGGCTGATTTCAGAGGAAATTTTAAAATGGATTGGCGCAAACTTTTTATTTTTGTCCGAGGCTCTGTTCAGGAACATTTCGTAACAAATTAAACTTGTAGGTACGCTACGGTCTCGGCGTTTCCGCAAAATTTCACACTTCAGATGAAAGTTTTAACACAATTACCTAGTCCAGCTATTCCTGTGCCTTTCGCTGGACACGAAAAAACTTGGCAAAGAACAAACTAACCAACAGCCTAATCTGACCGCATTCGTATAGAGTTTAATGTCCTGAATCTGGATTGTCAGTGTATTATTTAGTTGCGTTTTTTGCAAATAAAAGTTATTTAACTCTTTTTATTTAGTTTTAGTGTTCGGTATGGAAGATAGAAAAATCTCAACTTTTATTAAAATATCAAGACGATAACGAACGAAAATAATTTCAGTCATTTCAAATATTTCGCTTCAGACAAAGTCTACTTTGCTTTATTGAATACATTTATGAAACTATTTCAGGCCATCCGGGGCAGCAGATAATAATGGAGTTTGACCTATTTCAGTATTCAACCGTGAGACAGAGACGGGAGGTCTCTAGAGAGAATTCTCTGCCTAATAAATATTGATAGGATCGATTCGAATCTGTTCCTGTGAGCTGGCAAATTTGGAATTAGCACAAAGTTGCTCCTTTGAGCGGCAACGTCCGGAGTCCGCAGTGTTTGTCAGTTGTCGCGCAGTGACCGCACGGGAAACGCTGCATGCATCCAAATTGCATTCAGCTGACGTTTCTGTGCCAGCTATTTTTGCTCCGGCTTGATTGCGGACAAATATAATTAAAGTTGAAAAACCAATTCCAAAGTACCTTCTCTGTGTTAGCTTAAAATTTTGAAAAACTAGAAGGTTTTTATTTAGTTTCTTTCTATATTGGTTCTAACTGCTTGGTTTGGATTTGTTGCTAACCGATTATCGGATGGTCTTATGGGGAGGTTTACGCGCAGGATAGAAATATAAACGTTTGTTGCCTTGCGAAGATGTCCGTAAGTTTTTTGGAACAAGGAAAATCTCACACTCTGCCAAAGTTATTAGGGTAACCCATGTTTTCTCTTGTCAACAAATCGTCAACTATTACCACGTCAAAGTTTCCTTTATTTCGGTCGCGTTTCCCGTTCTTGATCTAATCAAAAGTTGGTAAATTTGTTTACATAAATCCCGCTTGCGACCCGCGATATTCACCACACGTAAAGAATGCGAGGCGACAGCGCCCTTTTGATGTTGTGCACGACCGTGCACGAATAAAACACCCCGTATACAAGACATGTTTGTCGTACAAACGAAATTTGATTTCCGTATTTCATATGACATTTTTTGTTCTACAAGTCTCTTGGACATAGCCACAAACGCGCCGCGGCTATACGTAATTTGTGACATAGCTCTTTGAAGTTCCCGTAATGTAGGAACTTCATATAGCCTTGATATTATTTCTCTGAAATTTTCGATGGCCTCAGGTCACTAAAGAAAGTCTGGTAAATGTCACAACAGTTAGAGGCGAAGGAATGCGTCGTGACCAGATCGCCTGCGAACAAATTGTTACGCGTAAAGGTATAATAGAGGCAACTACTAAGTTGCAGTAAAGGTCCGAAAGGAGACAGGGGTAAAACGACACCGGGATTATAAATTAGCCTTGGTGTAGCAGTGCTGCATTCTGCGAACAATACCACTGGCTCGGGAGGATAGGGACCACAGAGCCGTCCACTTCGCACCATTACTAACCCTAGCCCCGCAGCTAATAGGTTCCCAATCCTCTCGCAATCCCCTCAATAGTTTACGTAGCCAGTGTTAGGACGACAGGTGATTCAAGACCCTATAAATCTTTGTGCTGCCTCTTGTAAACGTTTAGCGTATCCAAGATCTGAATGTCGCTCTTAATTCTAAATTTTGTTATTTAAATAATTGAAAAGGTTTGTATACGTCGTGCTTCTAAAATGAGATTTAAACTTGGCTTTATTAATGCTTTGACTTGAATGTTATAGTTAGTTGGTACAAGTCGTAAATTTCAGTATAACTTGCCTTCATTGGAAACTTATAGCAGCCCAGCGAGCTAATAAAGAACAAATTTGCTAGCGAACAAGTAAAAGCAAGTGAAATAATGGCTACAATATTGTTCAACTACAATATTGCAATTATCGCACTACTTCTTATTAACTGTCTTGCTAATAACTTTCTCCTGAAGATATTTATTGAGCAGTGTCTCTAGTCGCTAAGTGGCTTCGCACTATGGAGTATACTTTGAGGCTGGTCCAAGCCCCAGGCTGGTCAGATTTACGAGGTGGTGCGCTCGTGCTTCGCCCCTCCCTCTTCCTGCCCCGTGTCTTCCTCACCCGGAGAAATGGTTAATTCCCGCTACCTTTAAATGCTTAGTTTTTTTTGTTTATTTCTTGTGATTGGTCTTCCAACCATAAGCAAAGAAAAAACACATAAAACAAAAACAACAAACATACATAAGCAAAGAGTTATCTGGATTCATGTTGATGTTGTTTCTTTGCAGGCGCCTAGTGCGTTCAAATGTTTTTCAAATCTTATTCCATAAAGATTTAGGAATTGGTGATTCTGCAAACACGTCAGAGACTTTAAATTGTTAACTTAGATTACTATAAGACGTACGCACAAATCATGACCTTACTTTTACCTTGACTTTGACCTTGACTTCAACATTGACTCTGACTTTAACTTCTATTCTGACCTTGACTTTGACATTGACTTGACTATGACCTTAACTGACTTTGACTCTGACTAACTTTGACCTTGACATTTACCTTGCCTTTGACCTTGAATTCGACCGTGACTGACTTTGATTTCGACCTTGACTTTGACTCTGACTCTGTCATTGACCTCAAGGTCAATTACTTTAACCTTTAAGGACTTTAACCTTGACTTTGACTGACTTTGACTTTGATTCTGACTTTGACTTTGACAGAAACAAACATTCGTACAAATATAAATTAAGGAAACGCTACAGGTGGCCTTATCGATCTAAGCGATTTCTTCCAGGCAACCATTGGGCAAAAGATAATCATTAAGAATAAGATGCGTGTGTGAAAAAAAAAAGAATATTCATATTATAGTATATTTATTTAGTAGTTTATTTAAGTATACACCGTAAAACTTGAATTGCAATTTGGCCCACATACTTAAATTTTCATGTCTTCTATATTAGATTTCAAAAACGATGCCATTTTCGTAATTATCGTCCCCAAAAACCATAAAAACGACACCCATGTTGATATTTACACATTTCAACCCCATCGCACCCCAATTGGGGGTGATGGTATTTCACGTCCACCATGAAGGATTTGAAAATCATTATTGTTTTCGAAATCAGCGACCCGATAAACCATACAAACGATACTCATGTTGATTTTCAGACTTTGTCACCCCATTTCCCCCTTTTAAGGGTTGATTTCTGAAAAAAAACCTGAAACATGTGTTTATTCATTTATTGATAGGAGTACTCCTATGAAGTTTCGAATAAAATAGTGTAACTAATCTTGTTTCCCCAAACAAACTTTGCACCCCCGTTTCACTCCTTTAGGAGGTGAATTTTGAAAAATCCTTTCTTAGTGCACCCCTAGACCTCTTAAGGAACCTACGTGCCAAATTTGGAATCTCTAGACCTAGCGATTTAGGCTGTGCGTTGATATGTCAGTCACTCAGTCAGTCAGTCAGTGTCTTCTTTTATATATTTAGATTATACTGCCACACATATCATAAACTTTTTTGGCGCGAAAATGCGACTTACTGCGTTTATGATTTGTGCGGCAGTTTATTAAGTATTTTACTTATTATACTTAATAACTCCCTGGCGTTAGGGGATCTATAACAAGACAAGGTTGAAGCAGGAATAAACCCGAATTCAAGAGAATGCAACTCTCCTCGGTCACTCATTGTAACGGAGTTGTTAGTTATGAACTAGGAGCAAGTGCCAGATATACTGTTTCAATGGCAGAAATCCCAGTTATAAGACATTTGTTTTGTTGTGATACAGAACCGTTTGGATTTACGCGTCTCTATAGAGTCGTAGAACAAACAGTAATAGTGTATAAGGCATACAGTAATGCTATCGGCGTGCAGCGGAGCATTTTTTGCTAAACTTAGTAATAGCGGTGAGGAATATAACATGCATTTTAGTGACTGCATGATTACTAGTAATGGCACTTTTTCTGACATAGTTTTTTTTAAATAAATTTATTGACATGAAAAATAAACATTTTGTACAAATTATCCTAGCACGCAAACCTCTAGGATTTATCTGTGCTAGAGAGTCGCCATATTATACTATAATATCTCATCTTACATTATCATGTAAACCTATAGCCCTGTAGTTATTACATCCCGGTTGATTTGTTAAATAAAAATATTTGAGTTTTCTTTTGGATTTCGAGAAGTAATATTCATCTTGTTTATTCTGTTATGCCAATTCATATTATCGCATCTGTAAATACGAATATGTAGCTATCTCGTCAATTCAAGTAATTTCATTAGACTATCGGACTGGTTATTATGGTGGTTGCTGATTGACCTAGATGTCCCTGTTAGTATTACTCAGTAACTGCCATTGTGATCTAGCGTTCAATTCAATTTTTGTTTTATTTATGGCGTTTCACTTGTAGTATTTCGCCAGTATCAAGTGGTTTTGCTAAGTAAGTAGCATGAGATACACAGACAGCCCTAATCCTAAGACTAGGGTGCTGTGTACGGTGAAGGACTCCAGTAATATGATAGCAGCATTACTGAAGCCACCACGTGGCCGCTGCAAGTCATCAATAAAAGACGGCTAAATGCAAGCGTTTCAATTGTCCTATTAAAGTTTATTGTTCAGAGTCATTCACTGAATAAAACACTATCAAAATTATACACTAAACACACTCGAATAAACTAAAAAACGAAAATTAAAACGAAAGCCTGTCCGCCATTAACGGATGCTAACAATTCAAAGCCTATTGATCCTGAAGTGCTAAGTTCAAAACTCGGCGGATACACTGTCAAAATTAATTAGTGACATTGTTCTCAGTTTTGTTGGAACATTACAGGGTAAATGTAAAAAGAAAGTATTCCTTTAAATGAGATATGTCAGTGCCATTTGAAGGCTCAACAACACTGTCATAAAGAGTTTGTGAAGTCAGTCGTCGATTTCACAGTTCATACGAAAGATGATGATGATGATGATGATGACAGCTTTGTGACTACTTTTTGTTCTCATCTGTCATCGTATATTTTTGTCAAGTTCCTTGTCCACCTTACAAAGTGCAGTATCAATATGCTAAAAATATCTTCGTTTCCATTTCTTTCCTTTCTTTCCTTCCTTTCCTTTCCTTCCTTTTCTTCCATACCACCGCACAATAAAGACAAACATGAAAGCGTTCGTATAGTATGAGTAAAGCAACTTTTGCCGACTTATACAAAGATAGTTCAGTTCTGTAACCGGTAGAGTTGCAGTATCAGTTCACTGTAATAACCGGACGCGAATGCTTCGGAATCAGGCGCTAAAGGCTGTCTACACGATTCTAGGAGTGCAACGTACTGATATTAAAGATTGTTATTGACCATTGATGAAATTCTGTATTCAGACAGATAGACTTTTCATTTCGAATATATTAGTATACCTATGGAATTCACAAATAAATTGGGTAGGTTCTGAAAAAAGTCCTGATCAGGAATACCTTAAACCGACAAGCATTGATGAATGTAGATAAGACAGTACCTATGTCTAGATCGTAGCAAGTGGAAGGACGTGGTCTCTGCCTACCCCTCCGGTAAAGAGGCGTTACTTTATGTTATGACGCATGTATAGACCATGAATGGATGAATGCAGGATTTCCTTCTATATTATGGGTATGCTTGTAACGAGGCATTCGTCCTCTTTCCTGTTTTATGACTGGCAACCTTTCTTGCTGGCAGTTTTATCTTTCATTTTAAATTCATTTTCAAATTTAGATTTCTTACGTTTCGATTTTGTCTTGTTTTCTGCTAAATATTTAACCATGTTAGTTTTAAAATGAAGCTAGTGTTTGGTTTCAAGGTTTAGTCTTTAGCTTGTAATTGTGGACTAATAAAGAAGAAATTATTATTGTATGGGAAGAAATTATTAACTCTAAATACCTTTTCTTCGGACTGTGCCCTGGATATTGCCACATACCAATCTCCTACAACACTCTTCGTGTGGTGCTGCAGCTTGTGGCGGCTGCTGGGCGACATGCTTATATTCTTCTACAAAAGTAAACGACTATCTAGGCAATACATAATTATACAGCATGGACAATTCCAGTGATATCATTAGCTTTGATAATTTACTCGTACGGGTATAGTGCAGCCAAGCCTTAAAGGTGCACAGACCGGTCTGGTTACTTGGCAACGTGTGACGTCACAGGCAGAATGCCAGTCAAAAATGGCGACAGACAGCCAACAGCTAAGCCGGGCGTCAATCAGTTGGCTAAATTACACGGCAAGCTTGTTATAAAGGTGACGTTGGCTGCGATTCTGGCGGATATAACTGCTTTGTCATCCGATTTGTCATCTTAACTAAAATTAAGATATTTTTGTAATCTTTAGCTTTTTTGGGTAAAATTAAATTTTGAGACGAATGGATAAGTTTTAAGGTTTTATCATTAAATACTAATATCTAAAACATTTTTTATAAAATTTAATTATAATCGCTCGTTTGTATATCTGAGTGACACGTTTAGGAAATTTTATTTTAAATTAGGTTTCTCTTCTTCTCTTTTTCTTCAACCTTTGTCTACCCAATTCTTTCATATTTTTCCACATTCCTTAAATTAAGTTAACGTATTTAAAAAATCCTTAATTGTTGCCAAAAATTTATGTGGGACTCCCATTTTAATGAAATTCTTTTTCACTTTGTTGTCATAATAATGTATCTGCCGAAATCATAGGCGTTGTCGACTGAACCGCAAAGGTAAACGGCGGGTAATTGTACAGACCCGAACTGTTTGACTTACCGAATTCGCTCGCTCAAACAAACAATTTGAGGGGAGTAACTCATTTAAGTGACGATTGTTGTCTTCGATGGGTTTTGTGACACATTGTAATTTGGGACAGAAAAAGTAGCCTTTTGTGAGTACAAGTACAGTCAGCTGCACAAACTCCTTTTAAATGCCGAATCCTTATACTGCAAAAAAATAAATAGATGCAGGAAATTGATTTAAAAACTATTTAAGGAGAAATTAAAAATGAGCAGAAGTAACTGGTTTCAAATACTAACTAATTTCCCGCTAAATTATAAAAACTGATTGCAGCCGTCATTGTTATTTTCAAGTATTTAAGGTATGGATCGTTGTCTAATAAGGATAAGGTACATAAAACTAGTTATTCTAAATTGTTAGTACCTACTTAAAAAAAACAATAACTTAAGGTGTATGTACAGTCAGCTGAAGAATAAGCTGACCCCCCCCCCCGAAACCGATGAGATTTTCTCAGATGATTATTTATATTCTTACACTCGTACAGTTAATTAACCTGTACAATTATACGAAATTTCATGATAAAGCAAAAACAATTACCCAAGAAAACTTCATCGGTTTCGAGAGGGGGGGGGGGGGGGGGTGTCAGCTATTCGTTAGCTGACTGTACATAGACCTTAAGTTATTGTTTTTTTTAAGTAGGTACTGGCCTCGATTCGGGATGTCATGCTCTTATTTTTATTTTAAAATCAGCTATCCTTTTCGTCTTTAAGATCAATGAAAGAAAGGTGATGAAGAAGGGCATAGCTGCCAGTTTAAGAGATTTTTAAATCGCATGTTTTAAGTGCTCTCTAAAGTTGTGTAATCGACACGGCCATAAGGTTCAAATTCGATGTTTGACATCTCTAATATTAGGATGGCCATCTCCTGTCCCTTTTCAATCTTTCAAAGGTAAAAAGGACGGAATAACTTAAATTAAGGATTAGAGCGTGACATCCCGTATCGAGGCCACTAACAATTTAGCATAACTAGTTTATGTACCTTATCCTTATTAGACAACGATCCATACCTTAAATACTTGAAAATAACAATGACGGCTGCAATCTGTTTTTATAATTTAGCGGGATTTAGTTAGTATTTCAAACCAGTTACTTCTGCTCATTTTTAATGTCACCTTAAATAGTTTTTAATCAATTTCATGCATCTATTAACTTTTTTTCAGTATAAGGTTTCGGCATTTAAAGGATTTTGTGCGTTTACAAGCTTAGTTACTTGTCTTAAACCTTGTTTCACGTAATAAATAGGTAATTAAACTAAAGATTACTTAGAAATGGTAAGACTTTTTATTTACGAGAAAAAGTTCGCTGTATGTTAGTGGATTGGGTTAATAATTTTACAAAACTGAAGTGTTGTAGGGTGTTGTTAAAGGAAATAAAACAATAGAATAGAATAGAAAAGCATTTATTCCTTGAAAATAATAATTACAATACAACACAAACAGAAAAACAAACAAATAGCCAGTTCATAAACAAAACACTAATTCATCTGTCTTTAAACCAATAGACTTATTTCTTAAGTTTTCGATTATTTAATTAAGTCAGCTTGTTTTAACGATTCAGTTTTTTATTTACGTAAAGTGTAGTAATTTCGAAATGTAGCTCAATCAAATACTTCGAAAAAAGCTAAAGCTGTTCCCAGAACACTGAGTCATAAAATATTGTGTGTGAGTGAATAAGTGATTTTCAAACAAACAGGTAATTTACTCGCACTCGCACTTCCCCGCCGACGGGGAATTTCACGCGATTTAGAGAGATCGCGCCGATATTGCAACTGTTAATTGGATAATAGCATACGATGCGATAGCAACATAAGGCATGATTTCGACAAAAATTGAGTAGTGTTAATAAGGAAAACATCTTGTTTTTTTTTATATAAGTATATGGAAATATTTTTACAAAATTATTTTTATATACACAAAGTCTCTCAGGAATGTGTAACGTGTATATTATCATCATTTAATGGTTTGAAATGTCCAATAATTGGATTTTAAAACCCTTTCAAAGGAGAGTGGGCAGAAATCAAAGGGCCTCGGTCCAAAATTAACTCTACTGCCAAATGACTTAATGCATCCTAATTATAATGTGTGTTAACTGTATTTGAAATCTATTCTGTTTTTAGTGTGATATAGCACAAATAAAAATAAAAAAAATTCTCTATTTTAAGATTTTTGAAGAAAATGTTATTATATAAAAAGCGAAGTTATGTGAATTTTTCATTTTAATCAATTAACATGGATATTTCACCCTATAAAAATTACAATATTAAAATCATTTTTGATAATTTCTGAGTAAATAAGGCCGCCCCCACAATAGCCACATAGCACATTTGAAAGAGTGTTACATGCGTAACATTTCATTATATGGGACCAAAAAAATCCCACCCTATGAAAATGAGATATTCAAGTTTTTAAAACTTTTTGTCAAATACCACGTAAACAAGGCCGCCCCCACAATAGCCACATAGCACATTTGAAAGAATGTAATATGCGTAATATTTCATTATATGGGACCGAAAAAGTCGCACCCTATAAAAATGAGATATTCAGGTTTAAATAACTTTTAGTAAAATTCCGCTTTAATAAGGCCGCCCCCACAATAGCCACATAGCACATTTAAAAGAGTGTAACATGCGTAACATTTCATTATATGGGACCAAAAAAATCGCACCCTATAAAAATGAGATATTCAGCTTTGTATAACTTTTAGTCAAATTCCGCTTAAATAAGGCCGCCCCCACAATAGCCACATAGCACATTTGAAAGAGTATAACATGCGTAACATTTCATTATATGGGACCGAAAAAATCGCACCCTATGAAAATGAGATATTCAGGTTTTTAAAACTTTTTGTCAAATTCCACGTAAACAAGGCTGCCCCCAAAATAGCGGCATAACACATTTGCAAGAGTGTAACATTTCATTATATGGGACCGAAAAAATCGCACTCTATAAAAATGATATATTCAAGTTTTAAAAACTTTTTGTCAAATTCCACGTAAACAAGGCCGTCCCACAATAGCGACATATCTTATTTTTATAGGGTGCGATAATTTGGTCCCATATAATGAAATGTTACGCATATTACATTCTTCCAATCGTGCTATGTGGTTATTGTGGGGGCGGCCTTATTTAAGCAGAATTTTACTACAAGTTATACAAACCTGAATATATCATTTTTATAGGGTGGGATTTTTTCGGTCCCATATAATAAAATTTTACACATGTTACACTCTTCCAAATGTGCTATGTGGCTATTGTGGGGGCAGCCTTATTTAAGCGGAATTTGACTGAAAGTTATACAAAGCTGAATATCTCATTAATAGGGTGCGATTTTTTCGGTCCCATATAATGAAATGTTACGCATGTTACACTCTTTCAAATGTGCTATGTGGCTATTGTGGGGGCGGCCTTATTTAATCGGAATTTGACTATAAGTTATACAAAGCTGAATATCTCATTTTTATAGGGTGCGATTTTTTCGGTCCCATATAATGAAATGTTACGCATCAAGTCCGCGCCCACTATATTACCACTCTGGTAAAAATTGTAAAAAAGAAATGTTACGCATGTTTTAAAAACCTGAATATCTAATTTTTATAGGGTGCAATTTTTTCGGTCCCATATAATGAAATGTCATGCATATTATATTCTTCCAATCGTGCTATGTGGCTATTGTAGGGGCGGCCTTATTTTAGCGGAATCTTACAAAAAGTTATTTAAACCTGAATATCTCATTTACATAGGATGCGATTTTTTCGGTCTCTTATAAAGAAATGTTACGCATGTTACACTCTTCCAAATGTGCTATGTGGCTATTGTGGGGGCGGTCTTATTTAGGCGGAATTTGACTAAAAGTTAAACAAAGCTGAATATCTCATTTTTATAGGGTGCGATTTTTTCGGTCCAATATAATGAAATGTTACGCATATTACATTCTTTCAAAGTGCTATGTGGCTATTGTGGGGGCGGCCTTATTTAAGCGAAATTTGACTAAAAGTTATAAAAAGCTGAATATCTCATTTTTATAGGGTGCGATTTTTTTGGTCCCATATAATGAAATGTTACGCATGTTACACTCTACCAAATGTGCTATGTGACTATTGTGGGGGCGGCCTTATTTACGCGGAATTTGTCAAAAAGTTTTATAAACCTGAATATCTCATATTATAGGGTGCGATTTTTTCGGTTCCATATAATGAAATGTTCCATTTTTGACACTCTTTCAAACGTGCTATGTGTCTACTCTGGGGGTGGACGTTTTTCATTTTTGGGCCAATTTGCCCACGCTCCTTTATTATTATTTTTATTTTATTTTGACAATGCGGTCTTTTATTGTTTTAGAAAAGGGATAAATACAGTTAAAATTAAATTATAATTCTAGTTTTAAGGGAATTTTAAGTTCAACCACCAATTTATTTATTTTTTAAAGTGGATTTGTCTGTTTTGACAACTCTTGATTTTTCACGATGCCTTTGTAGCAGAATTTGCTTGCTATGGCTCAGATATCCAAAGAATCTGTCGATCTGTTCATGATAAACAACTTTCGTCGCTCATTAGTATTTTCTTCTGTTAAGAAAACAAATTGTCCTTTTATTTGATTTTACCGGAATCGGTTAGGATCCATTATTATTAGTATGTATTATTTTGTTATTACTAAACCATTACTGCCGGAATTGTGGTCAATAGCATAGCCAGCAATAGTAACACTGATCTAGGATAAAGAGAGTGTTAACAAACACCGCGGGCTTTATAGACAAACGGTTTATCGATTTCGGTCGAGTAACCGTTATTAGGTATACTAACAGGTTGGCAAATGTTGTGTAGTGAGGCGAGGGTTACATTAACATTATAAAATATAGGTACTTAATGACTTGTTATGTTACTCTTATCTTGACAGTATTTCAACGTGGTACTTTGCACGGTTGAAGTAAGGTATTAAGAGATGAGAAGAGTACATAATCTTATCTTTATGAGGTAGAATATAATACAGTCACAACTAAAAGAAAACGTTATAATGCAAACTTGTTTGACGCTCTTACAGAAAATATTAATCGCGAGGGCACGCCTGCGAAGGGCTTTGTGTGAATTTAATCAACTGTGCACCCGCAACGTCTACATTTTTCTTCAATGTTGTTTCGTGACACTATGTCATTGTCATTTTTCTTTACAGATCTTAGGCGACGAAATCCAACTAAGTTGTAGACGAGGGCCTGTAGCGTTTCAAATTTGCCGTCAATAAATCATCTATACCTACAATTTCAACATAGTTTTCTCAGGACGTATAAGGACAACACCTGCATATTTCTCAAAACATTGTCATAGCGGCAATGGTGCAATTTGTTCAATAAGGCTCGTTGTAATGGTAATAAAATATTCAAATGGCTCGTGAGAACTATTAAGAATTTAAGGACCACTCTTAGTAATTAATTTTGCAAGCGGCTCCGCTTTAGCATGTGCCGATTGAGAAATATCTGGAACAATAAAATGAACTACAAGTTCTTGCTTTATGCTTCGATCGTGATAGTTGACGACATTAATAGATTCATGGTTTCCATGTTTCTAATAACATTCGCACAAGAATTTGTTTTCAAAACTTTGAGACGTATGGATAATATTTTCGATGTTCTTTACAGACACGGATGAACTTTAGCACACAGATAGAATGTATTTTTTCTAAAATCCAACTTCACATTGAAGAATTTGGTGTGGTCCTGGTGATTTTTCTTTACTACTGTACAAGTGACATCTTGTGCAAAAAAATTGCTCTTAATGTTGAAGGTAATGATCGTGAGGAAACCTGCACGCACACTCCTAAGTAGACCAAGCCGCACTGGGACAGTTATGTCGTCTATGGCCTGGGCGCTATGTTAGGTTCAAGCTCAAGCCCCTTAGTGTGGTGAAGACTATATTCAGAAAGGTCTAGTAGACTATATTCAGTAGTAGTTATATAGTAGACTATATTCAGGTGTGTCAGGCAGCGGAAGAATAACTCATGTTTTTACCTTCTCCAGGACATTCCGTAAGGGTTGTAGTAGTTCTAGTATGTTTGAGCTATCCGCTCCCCCCATAGTTCAAGCGCTATATGACCTGTTATAGAGCATTAGGTCATTTAAAAAAAATATTGCAGTCGGCCTCTCAGTAACGCCTCATTCACACAGGATGATCATTTCCCGACTCAACCTCCGCTGGCTGTTAAAAGATTCATTCGAGATAATTATCCTTCACGGGGGGCGCTCTCTGCAGTAAATCCTCAAGTTTTATTGCGTGAATACTTAAATCGGCGCATAAAATTGTCGTGGGTGAAATAAGTACGTCCAGTTTAATTAGATGCGACCAACGTCGTCATTTGTTGTCACATTTCCCTCTTTGAAGGGAATTTCAAAATCCTACATGGTACTGGACCAAATGGGATTAAAAGTACTTATTTATTTACCTAAAAATATTGCCAAACGTAGTTTTGTATGTGTCCTTAGGAGATACTAAAGTTCTGGTCATCTGGGATTGGAGCGAGATCTTGTATAATGTATGTGATCATCAGGGTAGACTTCCCTCCCCCTCGATGATATGAGCTAGTAAAAATAAGCATTTTTGAAATGTTGTCTTTTCCTTCATGTGATTCGATAACTAACCTCACAAACCTTGGTTGTGTAAATATTATAATGTGTTTTTTTTTGACAAATCTGTTTTGTGGTATGGGACGAGTGGTAACAGTTTCTTCTATATTATTATAGAATGCAGCAAAAAAACGAAGAATCACCGCGTCCTCTTCAATCTTTAGCCCGCATTCCCAAAATTGAAAGGACCAAAATAAATATTTCATTACAACGGGGTTATATTTACATGTGCGGCCCGTTAAATGTACGTTACGACCACAAGCACTTCTCTCCGCGTTGTTATTGCTGGCCCCTTGGGAGCCACTCGGAGCTAAGAGCGCGAAACCGAACATCAAAGCCCGTATAAAACGCACTTCATTCCATAAACTTCCATAACAGAGGCGTCGGCGGTAACGCGACCAATCTAATTAGATCTTCAACGGGTTGAACGCCGACGGACAACCAGGTCGAGTAAGGTTGGTGGTTCGTATGACCGCCACAGCGCGCGCGGTATCGACGCGCTTCCCATCTAAATGGAGAGCGGCTCACGAACTACCCGCAGCTATTGTAAACAAGCAACGTTCTCTATTCAAACTATCGTTACGCCCTCTATTCGCCGTTTGCCGTATTGACGGGCCGGAAAAAGGTCTTGCCGTTTGCCGGGCGGTGAGAAAAGTTTTTATCGGCGCGCACAGATTTTCATGAGTGGTTTTCATTTTACGACTATATCGGCCTCTCGTTTACGCTCCCGGGTAAGCCCCGATAAGTGAATAAGCTTCTAACATAGATCGCAGCGATAGGAAAGATTTCTAAGCCATTAAATCTACTGAGCGATTCCACCTTCTTTCTTGTAAACTCGCGGGAGTAGAAAACTTTCTTTAAAAAAAAACTATTCTTTTTGGTGCAAGGGTTTTACTTGGTTGTTGTTGTTGAAAACTCTTAGAAAAAATATCTCATAAAAGTGTTCAATCCATGAAACTGAAATATTTCCCTGAGGACAAAGGTTCAGACAGTATGAAAATATAAACTAAAAAGCAAACAATAACTTAAAAAAGAGCGCGCTTCGTAAAGCTCACCCGAATAAAGTGCATACATACATATATAAAGATCACGTTCATATACCAGAAGGGGCGAAAAGAGTCTTAGTGGCCTTCTATAGGGACATACTAAAACCACGATTGGCAATATTTTTGGGCTAAGATTCGACATAATGCATTATGCTCCTAAGGGAAGGTACATAACATATGCCGATCTTCATATTTCATAGTACAAGTCCAGTGAAGTGAATCAAGTGAAGATTGCCAGCCTGTCGCCTATCTGGTACTAAACCCAAATCCCTTAGTCATAAAAGTGCACTAAATCAAAAACCTGTAATTTCTCTTTACGGTAACTTAAACTGCAATAAAGTTTCTAATAGAACAGAAAGCTAGAGTTTTAAATTAAACACAATGAAACTGCAACACGGGCAAGCGAGAACATTTTCCACAATGAATTGTGACTAAAAGCTCCGCTCGCTACGGAAATTTAATAAACAGAGTCACTATCTGGTAACACCAATTCGAAATAAAACTATTCTGTAGAACGTGCAAATGTATTAACCGACTGGTTATAAGAAGTGCTTGCTTGAAAGCTATAATGTCATTTTTGTAAAGAAATAAAGATAGATAATTAAATCTTTTTGATGACACTTTACATTAAGCTTTACTGAGCTTTCTTAATCTTATTCAAATTTACTACTTAAGTAAGTATTTTTAGTTCATACCTCTAAGAATAATGTAATACGTGTTGTTTTTTTTAAATATTAATTTTAGGCCTGAAAAAAACCTTTAACGGAACATTACTCGAGAGGAAACGTTGAAGTTGGATGTAATATTTTTATACAACAATTTCGACTACGGTCGGTTTTATTTTGAAGTGTCGCAAAAGGAGCTTCGCTGGCTGTGACATCAGTTAACCCTTTCGTTGACAATAATGAGACATGCGAGACGCGGAGCGACGCTACGTCTAGCTTTTTAGTGTTACGGAAATGTATTGGATGAAATCTTTGTGATTCTGTAGCTTAGTTTATTTCAACTAAAAATAATATTTTAGTGTTCTGAATATTATACTCGTACACTCGGCTTTTGTGTCTGATTTTGTTTACGAGAACGGATCGTTTTGTTTTAATGTCTATCTCGCAGTTTGTAAACTTTTTAATGAAAATTTTCCTTTTATTATAAGTGACTATTTTCTCGCTGGTAAAGTTTACGTGTTATGTTATAATATAATGCATGCAACGTAGTTAAAAGTGGATTTCGTATTAGTTGTCTTTTGGCTTTGAAGGCCAGTCAGTGGCAAGAAACTAAGAGCCATAGCCTACCCTGCGGCTGTTTGACCTTTGGACATAGTGTTGTTTTAAGTTTTTTTTAGCCTTTCATAAGTTTACCCACAGTTTTACCTATATAGGTACAATGATAGTGTGCAATGGCTATTTGCTTTGAAAGTGGACCCAGCTGGTATTAAGAGACCTGGCAGCAACACTGCATTCAGAATTTGGCAGCTGCTGTGTGTTGTGTGCCAAATAAGCGAAGCTTGCTATTCTACTAGTGCATAGCCCAAGCTTCTGGAGCTTCCAAACGTCTTCGTAAGCTGCCAATGGCCCCGATTTGGGAAGTCATGCTCTAATTCTAATTTTAAAATCCAGCTATCCTTTCTTTTTTGGTTTTTATGACCACCAATGACAGAAAGGTGACTAATTCAGATGAACGAATAATGTTATTTTGAATGAATGACAACCTAAAATAAAGTCATATAAAGATATTTTCCCACAATCTCCTGTCCCTTTATAATCTTTACAAGGTGAAAAGGACTGACGTGCTTAAATTAAGGATTAGAGCGTAACTGTGTGGTACCAATATCACCAACGAGGAATCCTACGAAAAAACCGAGAGTCGGCATAATTTGCAACGGCACTAAGTCGGTTTTGATAAGGCAAAACATCACAACAAAGTCTTCTTCTTACCACGTGAATAGTAAGGTCTATAGTCGACCCATCTCCCAAACCCTGGTCACAGAATACATCCCTGGTGACCCTGGTTTATTATGACTGTTTGACGTAGGTGCAACAGAATTATTTTCACTTTCAGACAGTCAGGTGGTTTAGCATATCTCACTTAGCTAAAGAGGTTTTAATTTAACAGAACTACGGGGGTTATAAGACCCTATCTCTACCACTAGCCACGGAAGCTGTTATCGCTACAAGGTTAGCATACTCCAACTCCACTCGTCAAAAAACCAGAATGACCGTTGCACCACGTTCCACCCTACCGAAATATAATCCCCTGCTTTGCATTAAAAAATGGAATCGTTTGAAAGTCGCCGGCACGAACGCGCAGATTTATATTCAGTATCGCCGCGCACGAAGTGGCTATCGACGCGTGGATCCGCAGGACTCGCGCGTCGACAGCGTTGCCAGAATATAGCCCTTTGCAGGCAACATTTTATGGCACTCTTGATCCCTTCGTAATAACCAATGTGTTACAATTCAATAATACTAGAACTAACGACATTTTAGAATGCATTGTTCTGCTAACATTGTGTTTCGTTTCTGTCGAAGTTGTACGAGTTTCACACGATATTTTTTAAAGGTTTAAGTAATAATGTTGGCGTATTTTTAGAGTTCTTTTAACAAATAGAAAAAAAGTGTACACTTAATTTTGTCCTGGTCGTTGGACCGTAAGTCATAGTAAGTAAGACCAATAAGAGTTTTCCTTGGCCGAGTTGCCACCTAAACCGACTACAAGCACTAAAAGTTTAAATTATATTACTATTTATATCATCAACAGCTCATATACGTCCCCCACTGAAGGGCTTGAGCCTACCCTGATTATTCCCATAAATCGCTATAATATTTTTTCTTAGGGAAAGAAAGGTGCATTCATACCTATTTGAAGGTTGAAAGGAAAATCCAGTAAAAATACGCGTGACTTCGAAAAAAGGATGCGTGTCTGCCACTTCTAACTTTCCACCTCTAGTACAGAATAATGTGCTAAATAATTAAATTCCGGCATTATCCACGTTAGATGAAACAAAGATGAGCACAGACTTCTGGCAACACTGGGCGTACCCAGACTGTAAGAAATCGCGCATTTTTACAGCATAATAAAAATCGTAAATAATGCCAAGTGAGTCGGACGCAGTCGGGTCACGATGTGCCCCGGGCCGGTTGCCGTCATCGCGAGAGGTGAATTTACGAGTCTCGCGTAATTTGGTCATAGTATAATTTGGTCTCATAATGCAGTCGTGGAAGGATGTGAGTGTTGGAAATGTCAGGCAGGATGTAAATGTTGAAATAATGGCCAATATGTATGAAAACAAACTGCACTGACTCCAAATGATGGGAAAAGGGCAAGTGAATAAATCATTGTTCAAAATGTAGGCGTGGAAATTAACTTCTGAAGGGGCACAAGCTAGAACGTCACAAATATGACCTGTAGTTATTGCTACACACTTAATTAGCTATATGCCCCTTTGTAACCCTTTTGAACTCAGATATTGCTGAACTAACGTTGGTTTTACCTGGAGTAAGATTAGAAGGAGGCAGTAAACACGGGCACAACACGGGTTTCACGATCGAAATTTAAAATTGAGATAATTACACGAGCTATGTAAGTCAGTGGCCTTTGACCGTACTGCCGCTAGGGTTTGTATTGTTGGATACCGACCTTCAATGCACACTATGAAGAAGAAAAATTCTAAAGTGCTCTAAAACAAGTCGAAACGTGAACCAAACACAAATTAGTTTGCCTTTACTATTTTGTTTACAACAAAAAGTGTAAATGTGAAAAATTTCACCAATTCTTTGGACATTGAAGTCACATTTATTGATGACTAACCAGGTCATTAAATTATTTTGTAAGCCTCAAAAGCCTAGAATGGTCAATTAAACCTCTATTCCACCAAACTTCTTCCTCGTTTACTACTGAAGATTGCGACCACATACTATTCGTCGACAGTTCGTAGAATCCTGCGCCTTTTCGACCACCTCTCTTACAGCATCAGACCATCTTGAAGGTGCCTTTCCCTGAGAACATTTACTATTTATTTGAACAAGAATAATGAGCTTCTCCTGACTATGTCTTAAAGACCTTATAATTACCTGAAGGCGCTAAAGGCTTCTGGTATATATTTGAAGAAGAAGAAGAAGACGTTAATACATTACAAAAAAAAATGTACAATGACTAAAATACACTGGCTTAATTTACGAGGACGCGAGTTGCGTTCGCGCCCGCGACGGATCATGCCAGCGCTGATTTGAGCGAAATTAACTTTGACTTGTTTATTTAAATTGCTAAGGATAAATCTTGGGTGTGTTACCAAGTATGGCCGTAGCTCTAAGCGCAACACTTGAACTCTTTATTTTTATACTTAAGACAGAAATGAATAAATATTTCATCTTTTTGTCCTTTCTGAGGCATAAGAACTCCTAAAAGAGAGCAGAGCTCGTACATTTTAGGTCTAACAGTTAATTTCTGTATATTTCCGCTAAACATCTGAAAGAAGAAGCTTTCTCGAAAATTATGGAAAATACCTAATGTAATGAATATGAGAGATATAATCAATGAAGAAAGTTAAAAATAGTATTAAAAAGTTAAAAATACTTGTATTTACACTGCAATAGTCAGATGCGGCCTGAATTGTTCATGAATGTTCTGTTCTGTTAGTAGAAGCAAGATCAATAAGAACATACGTTTTGCAAGTCTCCAATCCGCTCAAACATCACTTCGAGTAACACTTTCCAAACTATAATAAACCATAACAATGGCAAAAGAACACACCAAATCGAAGGTCAGCAATTATAACAGCAGTTTCATAATTGAGCAATTTTCTCTAAATCGGAGCACACGTCCGAGCAATTTCAAAGCGGGTCGGAATATTATTATCACTGTGAAGGCTCATTGCCTCTTTGACGGAAGCGGTGAAAATAAAATAACCTCTAATTTACAGTTTCGAGGCACGAGAGCGCGAATAGGCGATTTTCTTCTATTAGAAAAGAAAGATAGAAGAAATTATGTACGAGTAATACTCTTTGTTATCAACTTTGCTGGAACGCAAGGGATTAATAAACAAGTGTCTACGAGAATATTTGAACGAATAAATGAATGAAATATACTAAAATAAAAAATAAAAAACGAAATAAATCATGTCGATGAAGCCGAAAATGAGTTTCTGAAATGCAAAAGTAAAAGTACTTTTTATCTAATCCTATAATATATTTTTCGATTCAAGTGAAGAAGGTTTTATAACGTATGAGACTGTTTTGATGTAAAAACAAAATTCAAAAATTATTTAATACCTTATGATGTTATTACATCACTTAGATCCGTCATTACATTTGTTTGGGTGAGTTCACTAACATAATGGCGGAATCTGTGGAGAAGAGAGAAACAATGAATCAGTACGCACCTGTTATAAATATTGTTAAACTAGGCTCTAACTGAACATAATCGTCTTCGTTTTTCTTTGCTTCGGTTTTCTTTGCTTTTGAAAAGCTTGTGTAAATTGTTTCATAGTAAAAACTTCAGAAAATCCTTTGAAGTCTTCCATATCATTCGGTAAACCATTCAAATGCTCAAAGGTAAACCTCAAACTCAAAATGTATACAATAATCTCATATAAACTATGACTAAAACGACGCAGCAGTGGTTTAATTCAAAAGCAATATAGCGAACCGACTTAATTTTCAGGCTCACCGCAGTTTCCTTTGTATGTGACCTCCACAGATTAACTAACTTCTGGTTCAGTTAAGGGGCTAACCAATAACCACTTAACCACCCTTAGTTGTGCTTTGAAATAGTCTAGAAATAGCTAACGTGGAGAGTTCATAATGTGGAAGGAAACCAATATTTTGAATGAAAAAAAAAATGAATGTGAGTCATGTCGAAGCGCATGGCGGTACCAGAAGCTTGGGTCACAAACAGTTCTTGCAATTTATGGTCTTCGTGATAAATACGTCTTATCCTGTGTTTAAAATAGGCAATATCAGATTCAAAATTACTGAAATAAAACTGTGAACCGACAGAAAATGATGTAATGTATAACCACGTCGTCGCCTTAATGAACTACTGGTTAAAGCTAAACGTTAAGTCGGTGAGTTGCGGTCGTAATCGTGACATATTGTTGTTTTAAACTGCTTTTGTATGTATTGTGAGAGTTTATTCAGTTTATTTTGTGTATAGAGCCACTGGGCTGGCTAGAGGCCGAGCTTTAGAAAAAAGACCCATTACATCTGTAACAGAGTGATAACTAGACGTTACTAGATTTTTCGTATCAAAAATATACACGATCAACTCTATTTGATGTGCCACCAGCATCAAGTGAAGGTGAAGGCTGTGATATAAGACTAACTGAACGTCCTAAATAATAATTTCTAATTCATCGTCATCATCATCATGTGGGTTCGAAGGTCGACAACTGACCTCACTTACCCTGGTATCATAGTTATAAAGCTTCCAAAGGCTTATTCTTCAGCTTAATCTCTTACGATGAGTTCTTATGTCTTTCCATGAACCCTGACTTGGTTAATAAAACTTCAATTCAGAAACAATACTGTAATGAAAGTAACAAGTCCTTTCGACGGTGGCTGATCCGCTCGGCGTCCAAACGTCTCGGCGCCACTCCCGCACGTGACCCCTTTAATCCTGATTAATAGCTCGGACCTCTATCGTTTTTTAAGCGACAATCCCGGTTTTTGAATTTCCAAAAACACGATAGGCCACTTAGCGCCCCGTGTCGCGACCGATCGTAAGTTAGCACCGTTCGATACGGCTGCCATATTGGCCCGTTCGTTTTTCGGTGCGATTTACTGCACGAAGCGCCGCCGGGGGGCTACCGACGTCGTCCAGTAAAAAGATGCTTCCCGATTTATTTATCAGCGATTGCTTTCGGGAGCATGCCCACTGTGTCCGATATTTATGTGCTCCATGTCCTGTCCACTCGAATTGCCAACAATGCGCGAATATATTTTAAGTCACGCCTTTGATGCCGCGGAAATCGTCGTATTTTTCCTCCATTTTAATCCTTCCGATTGTGTCTTCGACAGATTTATTCTCGCATAATAATGGTTTCATTTGCTTTATGTTACGTTCTTTATAATGAATTTATTATTAAAGAGTTGGCCGCAACAGAGGCCCGATTGGTAGTTTAATATGTAGCGATATTCGCCAATAACATTAAATCTTTTATCTTTATACTGCGCTTTGGGCCTGGTTAACTTAGTTACTTCGATAACTAGCTAGGTTTTGCAAGAAAATTGTAATAAAGAAAACCAGTATTGACGCGGTAGCAGTTCTGGTATCTATAATGACCTGCGGGCCGCCTGTACCCATTAGCCTTTTATCGTCCCTTGTCACCTTCCGTCCGCCGTAAACCCACCGATAACTGCTCCACTAATAAATAGAAGTCAAAAGATTTCATATGTAATTTAAATTAATTGAAAAAGAAAATGTTTACGATAACGCACACATCCGTCGACCTTAACGTCCTCCCAAACCAGTTTTAGTATTCTTTCGGACATGTTATTACTGCATGCTTAAGTTATTTAAAGTAATTGAGTAGATAAGAGCTGTATCTTCAAACGATACAGTACAATAAATCTGTTGGTGGAATTTTTAGTCATTTGTAAAAGTTAATTCGAAAACCATGTCACCGTGCAGCAGTCAATTGTATTTTAAGTTGTTTGAGAAAGTGCACTCTTTGTTTTTACAAAGAAAAGTTTCAGCCTTTAAGAGTGTTCAGATTCCGAGATTAGTTCACTTTGTAGAACAGGAAGTTTTTTCTCTACGATAATCGAATTTTCTTGCTGGCACGGTCCCCGGTTCCATTCAAAGAGGACTGGAAGTCGGAAGCTCCATTGTTTGGATCTTTTTGTCCCAACTTATTGTTTTTACGTAATGAGCATTTATTATATTCATATCATATGGTTGTATCAAAAGTATTTTTTGTTGCGTCTTTTTGTGTTTTTTGATGTTCTAGTTTCTCGTCTCTTGAATCCCTTTGTGTTTTGCTCTGTTTTGATTCTGTTTGATCTAGATTTCAACCAGGGTGTGGGATTCGTTTACTCCTTTCGTATATATAAATATATATATTGTATTTAATGTTACTTATAAATCTTTAATGTTTTGTTGCAATTCTGTAATTATCTTAATGCATTGTTTTCGGCTAATCAAAACTTTTTCTTAATTTGATGTCGGTGCTTGTTGTAAACGGTCTTATTTATTCTCTATTCTTCTAACGAAAGACTGTCTAGATCACGTCCAGGTTTTCAAAGCATTAGAGAGATTCCTTATTTCTGATAGCCGACGGCAGTTTGTTTCGGAGTTTAACATTGTTTCCTTTTCGATCAAGCTCTTGAACGTCTGCTTTGGCCGTTTCTTGACTCGAGACGCTTAACTCGCTGCCTTTGAGAAACATTCTATCCTTTGAAAAACGATTATTTTTCGTATAGTTTCAAAGACACATTTATTTTTTTCAATAATGTGCTTTGTTTTTTAATTGTGGACTATTGGAAAAATACTTTTTTATTATTTTATCTTGTTTACTTTTCTTTTGTGATATAAAAAATATATCAAAATACTATGTTTTATTTATTGTTACCTACTGATTAAGATTTCGAGATACGACTAGAGTTGTTTTTATTTATCAAAGTTAACGCACAGAATGTTACCCTATTTCGTTTAACGTGAAAACAATCAAAGTTTACCCGCGAGTACGTCCTGCTTCCAAACATGTTGCGTCCTACACCCTGCAGCTATTTGACCAATCCTCCTTTAGTTGCGAATCCGTCCATGTATCTCACCGGCCGGGCTCCCAATTACTCGTCGGAATCGTTGTCCACTGTAATTGGATTGGGCTCCGGCTGGACTTGTTGGCATTTTAATTGTGCCATTGTGACGACACCGTCCAACGTCCAGGCTCCACAAATGCAGACACCGGGCCATAGACAAACCACTTTTTATATCACACTCTTAACGGCTTATTTATTATTATTAATGAGCGTTAAAGTTAATTTCAATGGGACCACATCAGCTGTAATCGCGTTTAAAAATATTATTGCAAATTAAAGCGAATAAGCCTGGAGCAAATATTTTATTTGTAATTATAACTGCTGTTTGGATTTCTGAGATTAGAAGATCATCCATACTAATTGTGGAAAGGATACAGAAATGGTTGTAAAAAAGTCAACGATTAAAATTGAAAGAAAGATATCCTGCCTTATACGTATTTTTTTAATGAATATGAATTTACGAAACCTTAATGTAGTTTAATACTAATTGTTATTTTTAACATTGGCACACAGATAGAACATGTTTTGAAATATCATACCATGGCTACCTGTTTAATGTGGGAAGACTTCCTAAAACTGCTTGGTGTAGCTGCGGGCGGACAGTTAGTTCCATATAAAAGTTTCATTAAGAATACTTTACTTAATTCATAGTGCAAGTATTTTCTGTGATACTTAAACAGGCTCGTAAACGTAAAAGATAATCAGATCAAGCAAGTAAATATTCTGAGTGTGATACATTCTCAGGATTTCACGTAAAAGGCAAAGATATTTAAACAGCTCTCCCACGGTTAATTAAAAAAGGACAAGGATGTCAAAAACACGTGAGAAAACATCTCCAACGCCGAAGCGTCAAAGCGTCAAATATTTTACTGAAGGGTAGAAATCGTGGCGTTTTAGGAAACCGAAACATTATTGGAATGACTGACGCGTATGGTCGAACCTCATTCGGAGAATCTAGTGTCCCAAAATTTAAGGAATCTTCGCTCAGACTGATTCCTAGTACAATGCACCTAATTACTACGCGGTTCAAAGTGTAAACTTTTGATCTTCCCTTCGATCAGATATTTTTATTAATAATACGGAGTAACTTAAAGTGAGTTGATAGGATGATCAACCAGGAAATAACAGATACTTAATACACGACTGCACCAAAATATGGAGTGTCATTAGGTAATGTATCTTTTGCATCTACATTATTATTGCGGTAGTGAAGAGGTGCAACAATGACTTTAAATGCATCAGAGATACATTATTTATTTATTGTAAGAATTTTACAAATATTTATGTTTTTTGCTGAGACGTCTGTTTTTTTTAAATCCTGATTGTGAGCTCTCTTCTGAAAAGAAAACAATCTAGATTTACAGCATAAAACGAACCCCCCGAATCCGTAGTTTAATTTTAAACCAGTGCACAGTAAATTGTTTTTGCTTGTTAATATCATTGTACTTTTGCAAGAATTGAATTGAAATACAAAGATGGATCCTCACCACTTTTTATTTAGTTCATTTTGTGTTAGTCGCATTATTCACTACAAAACCGTTGTCGGCGCGACGCGACATCGGAATATTTTATACAAATTTTAGAAACAAGAACAAGTCTCGAGTGACAGGTACACTTATTCTCTTTGCTTATTTTTGTTTAGTCGAGTTTTATCTGATACCAATCGTAGAGGCGCGGCATGTAGTAGAAATGAATAAAATAAACATGTTCTCCGCCTGTTTTCGTTAGAAGTTTCATCTGTTTAATGGAGTTCTGAAGTTTGCCATTCGTTTTTATTATGACCACGGAATTGTTTGTTGTCGTTGATTTAAATTTCACGCTTCAGTTAGCGGCTATCAAATCTTATTTGCCAATTTATCTGCATGCTCAAAGACGGTCCCGCTCCTTTGTAATGTTCCTTTGCTTTGTTTTCATATTCAACGCTTATCGTCATAATTGGTTCTGCTGATTTTGATTTGATAATTTATTCTATTAAAAAAACTTTTCAATTTATGGTGTGGTTTCCCATTTATTATTTATCTTCTGTATTCAAAATTTTCACTTAACCTACATTATCTAGATTCTCTACGTCGTCGTCGTCGTCGGTCATCTTTGTCCTTTGTTCAATTTTATTTGGTCGAATTTTTCGCAGCCCAAACTCACTTTTCAAATTGAATTCTTTCCTTGTATTCTAAGAAAAGGTATCGCATGCCTCGCCTTTGTATCACTTTTTGCGCTATCAATACTTTGTTGTGATTCGGACATTATTTATGACTACAGAATTAACTTATGAAAAATGTTTGTCATAAATATTTATACTACAAGTTGCAAACCTTCTCCTGGTTTGAAATAGTTTGACTTATTAAAACTTTTTACGTCCTAAGGGTTCGAACTAAAGAATTTAAAGGTCATAGTTTTTCTTTAGCTTGGCCGTGTTAGTTTTAAATATTTCAGACTTTTAGTGACAATAATGTTTACGTTAGCATGTTTCCTACATTTATAATAATGTTTTCTTTATATGTCCCATATGTGTTATGCAATAAAGTGTTACTTACTTACTTACTTACTTTCCTACGTAAAATTGTGTTTATCTTAATAAGGTTCATGCAAAATTTTTTATAGGGTTACAACTAAAATGTTCGGATTTAATTTAATATTTTGTATTGCCTGTGTAACAAATAATTTAAATTCATCCCTATTTAATTTTACCTAGTTAAATAACAACAAGCCATAAATAGAGGTTTCTCAGCTATCATCGACCTCTTATTGGCGTATTAAGATCCGCTGATTTCAAAATAATAGTAGTAACTGACATAAATCAGTGACTGCCTCCGGTGTTGGCCGTTCCGCTCTACGAGTCTGTTTTATCAAGGAAGTTTGTCTGTAATAAACGTATTTAGCCGCTTCATAGCGCTAAAATACACACCTTGTAGATTATAAACCGGTTTACAGTCGTTAATGATTATTTTGCGAAATAATTTGAGTTATGGAAGCAGCTACTGACCGCATTGGTAATTTGTCGAATCGATGTTATTGTAGGTGTCCCTACACCGTAATTTAAAATTACTTTGTTACAAATTACTTATTTCGGTTATTATTACACAAAGAGTAAAAATATCTGTGGTTTTACAAATAAATTTAATCCTGCACGAAGTTATACAGCATGCTCTTCTGTTTCAATGCCCTCTTGCTGATTATTTAGGTTCATTTCTATTTATTCCCGTTTAATACTAAACTAACAAGTATTTAAAATATTTATCGATAGGTTCACGTATTTTTGTTTAAAAAATCTATACAGCTACCATTATGTCTAAAATATTTCGTCAAATAATCTGCGCAGTAACCACAACAGCTACCCAACCGTAAAGTTACTTCCCGACGTGAAAATAGCAAAAACTCCGTCTTAGAAAGTTCCCCAAATAACACTACAGGGAAATCAGTTTACTAAATAATGTTGTGGTGGAAATTTCTTTACAATAGCATACAAATAAAACAACTAGAAATATTGTTTTAGAAAGCGAACGCTTTATAGCGTAGTCTACTCTCACGGTTGTTTTTGTGGCCAGCCAATTTAAAACTGAGAATATCATTACACTGAGCTATTGCCTACATGATCAAATTACAGTGACACTTGTATTCATATTAACATCATTATGTGCAATTGCAATGACACTAATCGTCTCAATCATTTTTAATATCACACACCGTTCATTGAATTTTTTGCTCTTATGACATTCCACCGTTAGATGTAATTTCGTTGCTTCTTGACTCATTATTTAAAGAATGTGTCTACGCAATTACAATTTAATGTTTAAGCTTTTCTTGCGTGTTCAGTCGCATTAAGGAAATAGCGCGTGACCCTAAATTGGCGCATAAATTTTAAGAACTCCCAAATAGGAAACATTACAGAAGGCTGTATGGAAATGGTAGGCTGCTAAAAATGGCCGCTAATTTTACGAGCTATCCCGAAGCTAGGTAAATAATTAAGAGTTTAGAATTCCGCTACCGTCTACGGCAGTTGGTATAGTTCACATGAATAATGTATCACAGTAAATCTATCAATTTTGGTCAGTGCTCACGTTTCAAAATTTACGGGCCACTTATCTTGTCAATTAAGTTATCTAGCCGGATCAAAGAATCGACAAGAATGGCGTTTCGTTCGTTTCGACAAATAAGTCTAACGATCGGGTTAGAAGAATCTAGAGCGGCAATCAAGAACGGAGTACCTACAGACGCGAGACGCGCGGATAGTTCGATTAACTTCTGAAAAAGGCGAAAGAAGTCTCCGCCGCCAAAGTACAGACGCGAGTTCTTTAGTCGACTGTTCCATAAAAGTGCATCGGACGTTCAATTAATTTAATCAAGCGTATTGATTAAATGTCAGGTACCCAATTAAATTATCGGCGTCGGATCGCGGATGCAACGCGCGCCGCGAGCGCATTCTGAGACACAGAACAGTAAGTACTTAGACTCAGCAAAAAGCTCTAAGCACCTGGGAGGGTGATTACCACACAGACTTCAAATAAAAACGTATGTTTGACTTGTGCTCATAGCCGGGAGGAATGAAGTAAAAGTAGAAAAATCTTTGTCAAGTAGTTAGACAAAAATTTCATTGAGATGTGACATTAAAAGAGTATAAGAAGAAAAAATTTGAAAATTTTTGTATTTACTATAATATTATTTTAATATTTTATTAACTCACTGGTTATTTTTGTATTTACTATGATTATAATAATATTCTTTTAATATTTTATTTACTTACTGGTTCTAAAATCTAACTCAATCTAAACTTGGAATTTGAATAGATTTTCAATCGGCTTCGATTTATTTACCAACATTTTTGAACTTGAAATATTCTTTGAGATGTCTTAAGATATACTAGTCTGTGCATCTGATTTCTGAGGCAGTGAGCATACTTGGCCCTCGGGCGATACTCTTCACGTTCCTTACGTCCTGTTCCATTTCAATTGCTGTGCCAACAGCCTACTCTTTTAGCCAGTTAAAGAAACCAGTATTCGTTGTTATTAGGGTTTCAGTATAAGCTCTAGACATTAAATCCGCCAAAGGTATTTTAGATTCTACAGCCCCCGCTGCATGACGACCGTAGATAAAATAAACCGCGCGACACAAAACTTAACCGCCAATAGTAACGTAGTTTATATCTTCGCGCGACATAAATTTGGATTCTATTGGCGGCGGTCACTTTATATGTCTCGCGGTATATTTTATCGACGGTGGTCATGCAGCGGTGGCTGGTCATTCTACAGGTCTCAGCTCAGCATGTAAATTGCAATGGTGGTTTTAATTAATAGTAACGGAGTTTTATCCGTTAATTTGAAATAAATATGAAACATTTTTATTCATAAATTAATACTAGAAAATTTGCAGTAATGGTAACTGGTCTAACCGTGTAGTCGCGAGTTTATAGAGAGTTTTAAGCTGACATCTAGGAGTATACCAAAACTTAAAATTAACGAAACAAATTTGTTCAAGCACTTGTAAAAATTTCAAGCTCGCCAGCCCTTATTACCATTCAGGCAGGAAGGATCACTCACGTGCACGGTACTGTTTGTTTACAACTGACAGTAAAATTGCACCTCCGATCCTCATTCGAAGCACAACATGCGTACTGAACAGGGAAGCGAACTCTGACCCTAGAAGTGAGGGCCGGAAATACGCGGGTAGCGGCGTATAGCTCGAATTTTTCTTTTTGGTGGTTGAGTGAAGTTAGAACTGTAACGTCAGAGCATATTAAACGTGACGAACAGCGCCTCCAATACGCACTGACTTCCAATTTATCTCAACTGCTAAACGTACTATGGGAAATCCCTTTTTATATACATTTTTAAGTATGACCGATTTCAATATTATTGATGGCAAAGTTTTTTTAATACATTTGTCTATGCCGTACATACGTTTTGTAACAAACGATCATTGAGAGGGGATTCGAATAAAAATAGGACTCTTATTTAAAACGACGACTCTTATTCGTTTGGACATTGCATTTATCTATTGGTAGTTCATAAGAAAGTTAATCATCAAAATGTAACTAAGAATTGCAAATACAGGTAAGGTATTACAATAAGGTCCCTACTGATATTAAAAACTTGCCATTAAACAAGTTTAAAAAATTATAAAACAGAAATTGTATAAAAAAGGTTACTATAGGATATCTGATTACTTAGTAGACAGATGTCCATGGGAATAGATTGTTTGAGTAGCAGGCTTTTCCGATATATAATAAGCATTAATTTTGTAATTGACAATATTTTATTTAAAAAAGGAAACGCAAAAGATGCGACGACTGTGGAATTTCTTCGGTGAGCTCTTCTCCACAGATTCCGCCATTGTGTTAGTAAACTTACCCAAAAAAATGTAATGACGGATCTAAGTGATGTAATAACATCCTATGGAAATAAATAATTTTTACTTTGACTTTGACTTTGCTATAGTTCATATATATGTACAGCTTAAAATCACTTCGCTTAAACCCGCTGTTTTCTTGACCCGACCGCGGCCAACAGTTATGTGGCTATGTCCCTGTTTGGGTAAAAGCCCGATTAGGAGGGTCTCGATATTTCCAGACAAGCTGGAGATGGTATCAGATTTGCACATGCGAAATTTTACATGTTTATGCAAAGATTGAAGCGAGTTTATGACAATGGGGGAAAGAAGACATTCCTGTAGTTGTGAAATAGCTAAATTTAAGACTGAGCGAAAATATTTAATAAAATATTTATCCTTTTCAGGTAATACAATATACTTAGATGATGTTTTTATTCAGCGAGAAAAAATCCTTGAATAAATCGGTAAGTGGAGTTTATAGTTTTACATCTCTTGTAACAACATGGAGCTTATTAGTATTAAAATTGTTATTGGATTCTTTTAAGTGTATGTGTAGATAATTATAAAAAAATTTCGCTATGTTGGAGTGATTTTCTTAATGCTTATTTTGAGGGTTTACATTATAACGATGTAGTAAATTAACATCACATTAAAAATATATGCAGCGATGTTCAAATATTACTTTTACAATCATGTTACCATAGTGTCAGTATCAATAATTCATTGTGACAAAATTCCACCGAGACATCTCTAAGGACGTTTTTCCCTTTCGTCTGATGTAGCAATCCTGACATTTACAAATTTTATTTTTCGTTTTCTTTGTTATACAGGTATTGTGTGAAAATTTCTCTTCAAAGTCTTTGTTGAATGCTGAATCAAATCAGTGTTAAAAGGATTCACATGTTCTGAAAATGAAGAGGAATTTTCTAAGTCTGTGGTGTAATTTAATTTATAAAGGCAGAATTGACGTCTCTTTTGAATCCTGCTTAGAGATTTTTTTTACGCGTTACTTGCGTACATACCCACGTCTTCTCTTCGACAATGAATAACATATCGGGCCATCAGGCCCGCATCAACTGTTGGCTCCCACAGGCTCCCACGTATCATTTATAACCTTTAAAGAATTCTACAACAGTGATGAGACGGCCAAGATAAAATCATAAACCTGCCGCCGGCCGACTGCACTTGATATTCTCATAATGGTTGTATGATTAGCACATAGAAAATTAGTCATGTTAACTTCTGTCAGAACTTATGACTCTTGGAATCTCTAGATTCTATTGATGCCGCATCTGGTCTGCATATTGCCCGCATCGAGCGCGTTACCCTTTAACACACATTCTTCAAACTCACACACGCATACAAGTGACTTGTTCTACTATACTGTGGTATTATTTTCTTTGCTCGTGAATCTTGAGATGCACTGCGTATGCGATTACTAGATCGCGATTGCCGGAGTGGACGTCATGCATTCGCATTGCAAGAGTTGTATGTCATGCGTTGCATTCGCTTGAGTTAACTCAATGGGTCAGATAAGGGAGCTGAAGATGCCATTTCTGATACCCTTCAAGCATTTCATAAAAGGTTGAGCTAATTGGATTTCCCATGTTTCATGTTGTTAATAAAAGACAGACTTTAATTTTAAGATGAAATCCATCAGATGTCAATTTAGCGTGACAATTGAGTTATGATTGTCATTTTTATTTTCGATAAAAGTGAATCACTTTTCGACGAAAATTTCCTTTCGGTTTCCAAGAAATTGATATGTTCCATTCAATTGATGTATATGTACGTCATTATTATATTTTCGCAGGTAAATTATCTTGGAATATTTTGTATGAAAATTCTTTTTTTTACGCCGCCGCCGCCGTGTCAAACTGGAAGGCTCTCATTCTGTTATTGTCAATCAATTGAAGACTCAAGGGTCTAATAAGGCGTCGTTATTGTCATTTATTCCTTTTGAGTTCTCATTTCTGGCATTTTATATGCATGTCGTTTGCTGTTTGATGTGCCTCGTGGTACCAATTTTAATGCAAACATGAAATTGAAAACATTTCAGTTAAATGATGTTTTCAATATACCATACCTATTTATATTAGAATTTGTTTTATATATTTGTGTTGTTACTTATCATTATATTATAATATCAGAAATATATATGTATATGTTTATTACCTTTGATGTACCTTTTGATGTGGAATAAGCAACCAAAATTTTCTCAAACCTTACATAACATGTAGCAGGGTGATGATCAAATACCTTGTAAGGTAGCTGTGTGTAATCGTATGTCGCCTGTAAATGTAGATGGAAAGTCTCTGGACAGCCTGATTATTGGATAATACTAGTAATTATTTACATCCGTAAATCTCAAGAATTGTATGAGTAAAATTTTTGACAATATATCGGACTGTGTTAAGCTTTACACAAATTAGGGAATTAAAATAAAATGAAAATATATAGCAGGCAATACACAAAGCTAATAAACATGTAAGGCAATTGTTATATTTGCCGAAGAATTTACTTTATGGAGGTTTTCACAAGACGCAACTCCTGATCATAAAGCACGCGGCGTATGATTCGAAACATTTGCCCAAGGATCTCGATGTCTGCATAAGACACTAATGCACAGAAGGCTGTACTGCAAAGCTTTAAGGTGCACTCTTCAGAAGCGAAGAGCAATTTTCACGTCACTGTGCACTTTGTCATTATGCATCAGGATCGTGACGCCTCGAGACAACTCGCAATTATTATGTATGTAAAAGAAATTCTTTCTGTCACTGGACATAGGAAGACATGCAGTGGACTTTTCTATTTATATAGTGCTTCTAAGCACATATTTAGTATTCATAAAAATATTAGAACAGATTCATAAATCTAAATTTTTAAACAGCCTAATCAGATTTGGTTCGACCTTTCTTTGAAAATGAACTGAGGTTGATGTCACCGATTCCCTTTTCGCGCTAAATCAATTTACTTTTTCACTCAGTGGCGCCTCCGAAAAAAGTCTAAATATCTTCGAATCTTCTCCTAAGACGTCGCAATTCCCGAAGTTCACATTATTATAACGAGCTAGCGGCTCGACGTCTTGCTGCAGAGCAAACTGTGCCCACGGCCGCCCGAATAACCGACACTTTGCAGTAATAGCGCGATCTCGGCATGCGATAACAAGCAGCCGATAGCTGAACCCGTATTTTATTTATATATCAGCCTCGCCTCTTTTTCAATAACGCTTTTTCCTCTCGCAGCGGAAATTTTGCTCTTTTATGGTATGGGGGCTATGCTCGTTATTTACTAAGGTAATTATCTGACCATAATGCTGAATATTCAAAGGACAAATTGTCTAGCCGAGTGTCAGTTCCCACAGATTCATGTTGCGCCTTACAGATCATTGTAAGTGTCTTTTACGCTTAGTTTTCATCGCGGCGTTGATCAAAAACATTTACTTCCTCATAGCTGCGTATGAAACATGTGAACTTTCATCGCCTCGATTAACACTGAGGAAACCGATTCGTTGATTGATATCTTCACTATTAGTTGAAAATTATCTTCAGCACGTTGAAAACGCCATCGTAACAATATCATCAACGTATAACATCCATCGGATACGGGTTTTTCTCTCCACAGTTTTGCCACAATCGTGGTGGTGATGAGAGGTTGAGTCAATAATGGCTATAGCACGTGAGAGGGCGTCTGGGTGATTACAATGGTATAGTGAGAAATTAGGCCAGCCAAGAGTTCACTGCAGCTTGCAGCTCTGTAATACTTAGTCATGATCATGAAATTCCGACTAAAGAATGTATCATCACGTCTATTATCAGCTCTAGAAAATCTTCTGCAGGAAAAAAGCCTACTTATCCTTAGTGCCAATTCCTGAACTGTATGTAAGAATATTATCGCGTATTTATTTGATCAAGGAATCAAGGTCAGTGTGCCAACCTTTTTTATTCTTTGCGATACATAGACTAAAATTTCTAACGACTCGCTTGATATCATCGATGCATGGCAACTAGCTATCTCTTATTTGATTATAATTTGCTCTACCTGTATTTATTAATCTGTAGCTGTCAAACTGTGGAATGGCTTTATTCTATGATAGGCAACCGCCTGTTTGAAACCGCACTACTTCCCACTGTGTTGCTCTGTTTTGCTATAAACGCTTCGTCATTTCAATGCTCGGTTTTTTTGTTTTGCTATTGTTCACCGTTTAACTTGTATAGATTTTTCGTTTTGAGCTGAGTGTTATTATGTTGTTAAATTTAAAGCCGGTTTATAGGTATCGTACGAATTATATGTGCGTCGTTAAGTAAACGAGATGAAGGTGAGTAGATAGTTGGATTGGTAAATTTCTTATTAACTGGATAGAATAAACCCAAAAAGATGTTATTGTTACCAGTTATAGGCAATAAGATCAAAATTTGCAACACTGGAGTATTTGAATCCGTATCTACGTGAATCATTTTTACCAAACGAAAAATAGCACTTCTGTAATTAAGGATACACTTTGGATAGATCGATTAAAATAAGATCAAGACTTAAGTCTTCAAAAGTAATGATGACTTTCCAGATGAAAATAAAACTGTTCTCTAATTTGTCGGCTTAAGTTTTTATATTACAACTTAATCCAAAACATACTGCTATTCTCTATAATCTGTCGTACTTAAACATAATTTCTAAGCTCTGAAGTCTAAGCGTCAAATTCACTGCGGAATTGCTGCAGAACTGCAACATTAGAAGCGTGTAATTCGCTAGTAATAGGAAGGAGAGCGGCCGCCAGAGACACCCGGGGCAAGTTCATTAAGGAACGCGTCGCGGCGCCATTGTTAACATTTTTAATTCACGTGTCCAGCGCACGCGCCTTCCCTCGCACCCGGGAAATCTCGCTAGAAAATTAACGCCACAATTTTTATTTGCCTTTTTCCCCCTTTGCGTCGCGAGGAGCTTCCATTTTATTTATTTCACGCTTCGATCGCAGCGGCGACGTTTAGTTATCGCCAGATATTTTTGTTTTGTGCAGCTTCGGTTTTTGGATGACAGACTGAGTTGGTGCAAGTGGATGAGCGCGATTATAGAAAATAAATAAAATTAAATATTTTCAAGAATACAGAAGTACAAGTCTGTTTTATATTGTGTTAGAAAATGCATGATAACTATGCAATAATAACTTAAAATATGTAGAGTAGACCCTGAGCTTCTTTATCTTTTCCCAATTCCAAATGTAATAAAATCACTCAATCAATCACAATAAGATTTGGAGTAGGTACAATCAGCTCCAATGGTTGAGATTTACAATTAAATTAGTTGAACTTTACATAACTTGGAATTTCATATATGATATTGTATTATTTACGTTATCAATACATGAACTTTAGTCTGTACAAAACTTTTGTTTTGTTAGCGTTCGATAATTTCGTTTTGCGCAGCTTAAATTAGACTGTTGCCGATTGCGAATTTTTATAGCGTGAAAATTGCTTAATAAATTCGATTTGAATTGCTCTGTAAACAAAATTAAGGGTACCTATAATCTGGTCAATCTTTAAATAAAATCGTTAAGTCTACACAAAAGATTTTGATTTTACATTTTTAAAAACGTTTTTATGGGAGTAAAAAGCTTGGGTTCGTTGAATCATTTTGGGTCGAAGGGATTTAATGGCGATGATTTCAAGAATGAACTCAATTATGTTCAAAGACTAATAAACGTAACATCATCAAAACACAGCTGGAGTAAGAACAATCGAAGATCGCGCAACTAAAATCCTGTGCAGTTCAATGACCGCTCAAAATAACATTGCCTATCAGTTTTGTTTAGATAGAGGTGAACACAGCAAAAAGTTAATTGTTTTGATTGCCAATACACAAACACGTCCAGCCGTCTGTCTATAACAAGTTATCGGCTTAGAAAAGCGTCCGATCTTAATTAGTTTTCACGTCTTTAAAGGCGCCTAGATGATACCATCTCAACCTTGCTACAATTTGTTTTCCATTGGCACTGCTCATGAAACAAGGCCGATATACCTTTATGTTTCACGGTTTTTATTTGGATGTTTCGTGGTGATGTATGGTGATTGGCTCTCTTGTCCCGGCGGCCCTGTTTCTTGTTTATCATCATGATAATTCTCTCGGCGTTTGCTCGAGGAACAATATTTGTATGTCGGACGTTTTCGTGAGGACGTTTGATTTGTTTTATTGAATGTGTGTTTTGTTTTTAAATGAATTGGAATGACAGTGCCGTCGGCGAATTTAATTTAAGTGGCCAGTTCGTAGACCTGGTAACGAGGTGGTGTCTATGCGTGTCTACAATGCGATGAAAAATGTTCTATTGTTAGAAGTGAGATAACACGTTTTAACCTTGTTTCTTTTTGAGTTATGATGAATTGCACCTCTCGGTTGGACTTCATTCCATTATCTTTAATTTCTTATGCTTACTAGTGTGTATGTCTTACTTTCTTGCATTTTATTAAACAATGTAAAGGATTTTGCCCTAAATTTTGTATTTGTTTTATAATGAGAGGGCAGGGTGTATGTCTTTTTTATTTATTTATTTATTCTTGAAACATTTTGAACATCAGGTTGAAATAAAAACGGTTTCAAAAAATTACATCTCATTTTTGTTTATACTGCACTCTTATTAAACCAATTTAATATTTACTGCTGTCAAATATTATTCAGCGTGTTGCGCCTCCGTGGCGGTGTTGCTCACTTATTATTTTTATTTATATTTATTCTGTTTTCGAAATGAATTTTTTACGACTGCAATTTTACAAACCGATCCCAAGTAATTATAGAACAATGAGAGGTTTAAGCTTACGCTCGGAAATGATAGGTTGTTGAATGTTTTTATAGGTTTCTTATTACATTTATTCGAAAATAAACACTACATATAATTTGGGGTCTGGGTAAAAATGTTTTTATAGGTTTCTTATTACATTTATTCGAAAATAAACACTACACATAATTTGGGGTTTGGGTAAAATTCACAGAGTTAATTTAAAAATGGTGATCATCAAGTTTGTGAAGATGGTAATTGAATGGTGCGTATTGTATATTTTATTATTTGCAATTAAACACTAGTAACTAGTACGAGTATTATCAATAATGTGGTAATGCTCTAAAATTTTTTTTCAATAACTACTATTTTATCATTAGATAACTGCCTTACGAATAGAGAATTTTGTTTTTATTTTATTGAATGCGTGATAGATAACAATTAGATAAAAAAAACATACATCACATCACAATATTCACATCACACTAATATTATAAATGTGTAACAATTACAACTCGATAACGGATATATTTGGATGTTTGAATGTTTGGATGTTTGTTCCGCTTTCACGCCTAAGGACGGATTTGGATGAAATTTGGAATGGAGTTAGTTTGTACCCTGGATTAACACATAGGATACTTTTTACTGGAAAAACTCGAGATTTTAAGCCTTTTCTATTGCATTATTTACATAAACTCTTTATTATTTTTTAATTGCCATCGATTCGCAGAGAAGTTAGTTTTTGCCGTTTAGAGCGTCGGTGGTCTAGTGGTTAGGGCCGCTGCTTCCTGTCCGAGAGACGGGGGTTCGATTCCCGCCACGTACCAATGTGTTTTCGAAGTTCGAATTCATATTACGTTTATTCGGCGCTCTTACGAAAATATCGCACACTCCTGCGAAGAAATTCAAAGGTTGTGTGTGAAGTCGACCAACCCGCACTGGGCCAGCGTGGACGACTAAGGCCTTATCACTCTTAATCAGGGTAGTCTCGAGCCCTTCGGTGGGGACGTATATGAGCTGTTGATGATGAAGCTTTTGCTAATAAAATTTACAGCTATGATACAAGAATAACTTCAGAAATCAGTTGTATAAAGATTGAAAAACTTAAAATCGTCGTATTTTGTTTCTAATTTATGTATTTCCGGGCGATCTTAAGGGCACAAAAATCATTTTTTGTCGACAATAGACGGAGGCCGTGGTCCGTCGATAAACAAACGCGGCCGCGGCAAATTGAAACCCGACAGAGTGTGAAATGACTCCTGGGTAGGGCTACCACCATCAGACATCATCTCTTCGGACCCTGCAAGGCAGCTACAAAGAGTGTCAAATTCTTCTTCATCTAAAAACAAAAATTTTCTTTTATTATACAAAGAAAAATTTACTCTGTCTTTGCAGGATTGCGTTGTAGCCTTCCAATTAAAGTATCAGGATGTCTGTTTCATTTAAACTTTAAATTGTAAAAATGCAGTAACATTAACAACTGCGTGAGACATAGCAGAATACACAACTTTTCCAATTTAAATTAAGTTACAAAGTTTTTTATTGACATCAAGTTATCTACTTCTTCCAAGTTTTTCCAAGGCTTTTACTTGTAACTTCAAGATATTATTATTGATATATGCTGTTGCCGCATTGTTTTGTATCCTTTCTTATAAAGTGACAAGTACATAAAAAAGTTAATCAGTCATTTTCAACACCTTAGTTTACCTATCATCTTATACTTCAGTGGGTACTGTAAGGAGTGGGCCTCCTTTGTAGTTACTGGCTGTTGGTTCCTTTTGATGTTTTCGCTCAATAATTTTTAATTGGGAATTGATCGTTTTTGTTGAGACTCCGAATGTCAACGGGCTACGGAGCGGTCGTGTTGTATATGAAAATTAAAATCTTAAAAGATATCATCAGACAGATTTCAAATTGATTCCTTTGTGTTCATCATTATTAGAATAGTGTCCATAAGACAAACGACCCCTTTTCTATTGTACTTTATTTATAAAACTTACTCAATTACCAAATTAATCTTTTTCCTACTGGTCACCCTATAACAGGCCGATTTCCTGTCACTACTCCGACATATCTAATACTTCGCCTCTGTGAATTTTAACGGTCTAAATGCGGCCCTGATTGTCTTTCGGGCTTTAATCGACGTCGCTGAACCGGAATATCGGCCCTGGAGTAATCTCCAGGCATTCGGAATCTCTCAAAGAGTCTGTTGTCAGATACTTACAACTTTATTTACCATGAAAATTTGGTTTTCAACAGGATGGTGTTTCAGGAATAATTTAATTTGACTGATTTTTATGTTTACTATCCCTACTTTTTCAATTTAACGTCTAGCGTTTACATCTGCTGTTTACACAGCTTATAGCTAACCCATATAGTTATAAAAAGGAAGTGTCCGAATCAGTATAATTATTATTTTATATTTTAATTAAAGCATTTTGCTAAACTCTCTCCTCGAAACACTTTTATGATAACAAAACTTTTTCTCTTTTTGTTTTTCAAGTAACTCTCAGATATTAAAAAATAAACATTGCAGCTTGTAAAAAAAAGTATAATAGGCTTGTCAAAAGTCAAAAGTCAAAAGTCAAATTTTTTTATTCGAATTAAGATTTTTACAAATCATTTTTCGACGTCAAAGCTATCATGGATGGCACACTACCAGTGTACCAGTGTACGCCCTTGTGTCAACTAACAATGAAATCAATGGATGAATGTTTCTAGACGTAAATTGTAATATTTAAACAGGGAAAACCGAAATAATTCCACATAAAAATTAATGATTATTGTTATTTTTACAAATTAAAATCAAATAAATACCCCCCCTGGCCCCTCCGCTGTGAACGTCAATCAGAACGTATTACGTCACATAGTGGTATGCCGCCATTGTTGTTTTGACGCTTGGTTAACTTTTTCATACAACAGCACAAGTGAACACAATCGTTTGCCACTATGTGACGTCATTCACGACGCCATGACACTTTCTTGTGTTTTTACGCCAGATTAAAAATATTTTCTTAAAACTTAAAATATGTGTTTTAAATATAATTTTTATCATGAAATATTATTTTTTTGGGGTAATACAGGTACTAAACTAACGAAATAAGCCATTTTTGAAATTTACGACACAGGCCTACTATTTATTTCTATAAAAATTTATAGTTGAATATGTAACCCAATCACATTTCCCTAATAGACAATACAATACAAATAAAAGGAAAAGTAGAGGTCAAATCTTAAGTTCCACCACGGGGGTTTTTATTAGACTATAAAAATTGAATGGGGTGTGAAATCGCTGTGAACTTTTCCGAATGTCGTAATGAGCGTGGCAATTTGTTTTTCCTTACAAATGGCAGTCGTTTTCACCTGGGTGGAGCAACAGTTGAGGCGAGGGATAAGCCACAAGCGTCTGTTGAAGTAACATACAACGTGTTAGAGAAAGAACACGTAAAACCGGGTGCTAACTCAGCCTATGAAACTGAACGACTTTTGTTTTGGAAATTTTCCGAAATCGCAAAAAAATTAAATTACTTTTCATACAATCTCATCAGCTAGCCGAGTCTATTTGTATGACAAGTAAATATTTTTTTTTGCGATTTCGGAAAAGTTCCAGATCAAAAGTAGTTCAGTTTCGTGGGCTGAGTTAGCACCCGAGAGATTTGCGTTATTGAACTTACACGTTTTTTTTTTATAGTTTAGCTAACTATTTTAGAATATTTATTTGATACAATCCATTTTCATTTACATTCTTACAATTCCGTGATACGTAAATTAGTTTACCTATATATTTTTTAATGTGACACGAGATATTGTTGTTTCTGGGACTCTTAATACTGTAGGTAAATATATTCTTATTTGCAGAATTTTGACTAGTCCGATAGGGTATATCATAATCTGTTTCTTGTATAATAGCCTGTATGAATTAGGTATCTAGTTCGGGAGAATATGTATTTTTTTAAATCAGTGCATGCGGCAGTTACAAGTATTTGGTTCATTGTTTCGCTATTTTGTGTTACCTCTTTCGCCCATATTTTGTCCCACTCTCCGAGTCCTTCTTCCAGGGCGGGCACCGCTGTAGGGTACTCAAGTCAACGATCATTGTCACGGCCCGAGGTGCCGGCGACGTCGAGGTGCCGCCGCGCTGCTGTTTAATTATCTCAAGACGGTTACTTTGACGTTTACCCTAAAGACATGCTTTTTGAAGAAAGAAAAAAATAGAGCACAGCAAGTGCCTCTTCTGCAAATGTCGTTGCTCATAACTTTTAAAGTCCATCAAGGAACCATTGAGAGACGAAGTTAGGAACGAATCTAACTTCGTCGCACCAATTAGAGAGCTTCTGCAAATTATTAATCTTGACTTTAGTTTTCAGCTTTTTGAATTATTGCAGTTGTAGCATGTTTTTCTCTAACTTCAACTCTTTAACTCTTCATTTGACAGCTATTACATATTATTATTATCAACGAGAGTTTTTTATTTTCTTCTAAACCATGGTGGCGCCACTTGAAACATTTCTAAAACCTTGATAAGATCATCTGTATTAGTCGCTCTCCTAGCGTGAAGTGGATGGAGCGTTGAATTAATTTCGTGTGTTCTATTGAATGACAGTCCCCATTATCGTCGGGTTGGTGTCTTAATTTCCTCATAGTTGACCATAAATTGGTTCGCAGGTTGGTGCCATCAATCAGGCAGGCAAGGCGGACGTTATCGGAACATTGGCGGCACTAGGGATATAATCACGGTAATTATTGACCTGTCGCGTCGTCGTCTTTAAAACGATTTAATGGATTTATTGAATATTGTCATGTGTTGAATGACGTTATTCGTTTTTATATTCTATGATTCTAAGGATGATGGGAAAACGAAGGAAAAGATAAAATTGTTCTAATTACGCAAACAAAACATTTGGAAAGGTAGGGCTTCTTCTTATTGTGTGGGTGGTAAAATCGATGGTAGACATCACAAATCCTGGTATCGGAGTTTATAAGTCAGTTAAAAAAAAAGAAACCCCAATATCTATTTCCTACAGAAAACGCTTGCTGAGCCAAGTCGGAGTGTATCGTGGCGGGATGTCAATTCTAGTTGGTGAACTGGCGGCGGCAGCGGGACTATGACAGCGAACGACGTGTGATCTTAAACTACTCTACTACCAAACTGGTTTTGTCCTCTTTCAGACGGGTAAATTCTGTTTATCCTCCATGTACAAAACTTTACTCTTCTTTTTTTTTTTCAACTGAACAAGACGTGTCATCGACCAAAGTCGAAATTATAGTAAAGAGGCAACCTAGTTAATAAAATCTTGCTTGATTTATAAGCAAGTTCTTGGGAAACATTTGTGCTTCAAAATTGTATTCAGTTTTGATTAGAAAAGTAGTAAAACGTATTAAGCCAAGATCGGAACATATAATTCGACAAGTACAGAGATAGCAACTGCAATTTTGTATTGCACTAAATTGTACTGTTTTAGACTAAGAACTACTATTTATTATTGCAACAGAAGTAAGTACACGAGAAATTAAATAATAAGGAGGCGAAGTTAAGGTTCTTATCGGAGTAGGGTGTCAATTCTGGTGAACCGGCGTGGCGGAAGTTGATGACAGCGTGCGACGTGCGATCTGAAACTACTCGAGTTCTTACAAACCAATTTCTTTCTATCCGCACGATTTGAGAATTTTATTTCAACCTGTAAGTGTAAGTATAGCAGAAAGTGTATCGTATAAAGAAGCAGAAAAACTGCAAGAAGTTTAAAGAAGTTAAGATAAACATCTCAAATATTTAGGGATAATAAACAAGCAATAAAAATATAACCTTTCAAGTTGCACTAATACTAAATAATGATTTTGAGGTTCTTATAATGACAGTTAAATATGTAATTTCAAAAATAATGTATACCTATCCAAAAATAATCCATTTATATAATATTAGTTCACCTAGCTGAAAAAAAGTAAGTCTGAAAATGTTACGAGTATCCCTCTCGTCTGTACAGTTTTACATTGCATTTTGAAAACTTCAAACGTGACCAGATAGCAAAGTTTGTATCGTGGAATGTAGACACTTCGCTCTAAGGGAAACGGGAAATATGTGTTTTATTTTAATGTTTCTATTTACATGCATGAAGTAGTTTCACGAAATGGACTCAGGCTGTATGTCATCAAGAGCCTTATCCAATGTGAAGATGTAATCGATATTAATGTTTGTGGCTGAAATTGATACAATTCTTTTGCAACCAATATAGCACAGCCATGTACACAATTTTACAGTGAGCATTCACACAAACTCCTTGCTTTCCTAGTAAGTAATAACAAGAAGGATAATAATTTTAATAGACCATTACCATAAATATTATTCGAATTTTATTGGGCACTAAAATTTTCTAACAGCAGAACTTCTAGCTTATGCGCCATAAGAAATAATTTCATCTGTTAAGCATTTTCCATTTCACCTTATGATGATCCATCATATTTAGCTTTTTAATTACATTAAGTCTTCCTTCGTTGCTCGTCATACTGTAATTATGAATTTTAATGGCTAGTTTGTTAAAAGGATTTATATTAATAACAACTTAAACACCAGGGCAGTTTGCAGAGAGGAAGTTCTTAAGAACATTTATTATACTATAACAACCGGCTCCAGAAGTGTTGCAGAATTTAAAGCATAAAGTTTTACGTTACTTTAGGTAAAGTGATGCATATTTAAGTGACTTAGAAATTCAGTACAAACTTTAATATGAATAACCTACTGTTGTTCGAGATAAATATTTTCATAATACAATGGTATTTTAATTTAAATGGCGTAGTGTCTTGTTCACTGAAATACTAACTAACTAGTGGCTTTGTGAGCTGCAGGCCTCGCGAGTTTGTTTTTTTTCGAAATGGCTGAAAAACTTATTTTTTTACGTTTTCATCCTTATAATGTCTTCGCCATTATGAAAAAAAACGAAAAACAGAATCAACAAAAAAATGCTGTATTATTTATCGAACCTGCTCACAAAATTTCACTAGAATCGGTAAAAAAATGCGAACTGTAGAAGAAAACAGCTGGACATCCACCGGACAATCGCTGGACAACCGGACATACGTAAGCAATTTTTTCCCAAGCTGAAACGAAGACGTTTCGCGCTAGCTCGGTCAATAAATTAAGGACTTCAATAAAACTAGTAAGAATGATGTTTCAAATTATGTATTTGGGCAAGATCCTAAGGTCCAAGTATCTCTCACTAGTCCGTATTTTAATTAAAATATTTTGACCCCAACCTGTCAGCAATCGCAGACCAATTTTCTGCAACTCACCGTGGCCTATCACACTTTTTATCGCTTACGGAAACCGGACGGTTGTGCGACGAATCGATTCCTTATATTAAGCTTCCGTCAGAAAACAAACTGGGCCGTTCGGAGCTTCTTTGTTCCATTGTGGGCTGCCCTTTGTTCTACCGTCGCGGATAAATTATTTTCTACGATCCTCCTTAGCTCCTATCTAGTTCCATTTCTCTCGTATTAGTTCCAGTCGATGCGCAACAATTACGGTCTTTATGTTTGGATGACGCGAAAATCATCCTGTCTACCCTACAATTTTACGGCTCAGTATTCCATCTTGCGAGTTAAATTAGAATTCAAAAACCGAGAGATATGAAACGATTAATCCTCAAAACCCATCTGTTCTTAGTAAAATAACCAGAGAATTTATCTTTGCATATTCTTTTGTACTTTGACTTACAAAGTCTGAAGTGTTCTCGGTTTTATTGCTCTTTTAAATTCCGGGCATAATTGTTTATGTGTCGTTTATTCGGAGGTCAAAAACGTTAAAGGAGGAGTTTCATTAACGCATATCATAAAAAATACATAAATATGAGTGATTAAGGTAGACATCGAGGCAGGGGGTACGCGGGTTATGGCAGCGGAATAACGTTTTACGAGATGCAAACAAAGTAGCCTCCTTCGTCCGACGTTCGATTAATGCTACGTTAATTCGGTTTAATTGCATTTTTGAGCATACGGGTTGTTTTATGGTAACTTCTTTTATTTTGCCTTTATTACGAGTAACTGTTCTTCGTACTCACGCCCGAATATTTAACTGATGTATTCACGTATGGCCGATTCAAATGCAAATCATAGTATCAAATGCAATTACTGTGACTAATTCAAATGGCACTAAGGTCCCATCGGCATACCATGAGCTTCCTTTTGAAGCATTTGAAATGAAATTATCACACGCATATAATTAGCTGTTCATGCAAAACGGTTCTGTTTATGTCCCGTTAGTTTTGAATGAATTTTTGTGAAATGTTTTTCGTAATTAATTTATATTCAGAATTGATACCCAGTCCATTATCTCTTTTAATATTTTGCCAAAGTACGAATTTGCTTTTTTTTGTATCATTATCAACAGCTTATATACTTACGTCCCCTCCGAGGGGCTTGAGCCTTCCCTGAAATAGGGCGATTAGGCCTTAGTCGACCACGCTGGCCCAGTGCGGGTTAGTCTACTTCACACACAATCTTTGAATTTCTTCGCAGGAGTGTGCAGGTTTCATCACGAGGGGTAACCCTTCACCGTAAGAGCGTCGAATAAACGTACATATGAATTCGAAATTCGAAAACACAATGGTACGGATGGACTGACGCTCTCTTATTTAGTATTAAAACACTTAAAATTAAAACTTCTTCTGAAACTCTGATGATTCTCCCGTCTTTCCTTAAATTTGTTTCCAGGAGTATGCCAGGGAACGCTCGTGCAATTTTCTATTCATTATTATCGGATTACCGGTCAACCGATACGGGCCGTCGGGCGTTTTGCACGAACTCCGACGATATACGGGAGCTTACTTGCAGATATCCCGAAATCTGCTGGGGGATCTTGGCAGTGGAGCACGGGCAGTGATAGCCTAGTTTGTTGAACGCTTGTGTCAGTTACAATCATGGACATGCACGATTCTTATAATATTACATAATGCAAATTGATGATTCTTCTATGTGTATCAGAATCTTTACCGATTTTCATATTGGTGTGAAAAAAATATATTAAAAGTCACATCTTAATGCAATTAATATAAAAATAAAGGCCTTGGCCATAAGCGGCTTGTATTTATCAATTTTAGTGTAGGTTAATATTTTAAAATACATGATATTAAAAGAAGAATAAATAGTGGTATGTTTATTGTTGGGATTAGGGTAGCTTTTAAAACCTACATTAAAATTTTAACTAAATGTTCTCATGAAATCCTAGTGAAAAACGCAGGTCAACGTTTTAAAATATCGCTTCGAAGTGCGAGTCTCGTTGTATCACTAAATCAACTTGATTTCAAATTGCCTTCAGGGAGTTCGTAAAAACTTTTTACGTTTAAGAATTAAACGTCTCACAACATCCTTTTATAAGATCATCAATCTTTTAATTATTGTACATTTTTCTCCGTATTGCACAAGTACAAGTTATTCAATGCGCCAATTCATAGAACCACACTGCAATCAGAAATTGTCCTAGTGTATTTAGTTTAGAATTTTCACTATTGATATTCTGTGCTATTGAAGCAACTTGTTTTGCATCTAATGCTGGACATAATATATTTTGCCATGCACGAATCCTATACTTAGAGCACAATCTTGTGCAGTACAGCTAGACTCCGTTTATATTTTCTTGAACTATGTTACGTATTTCTTCATCTTATACGAAAGAAATATCAGACCATTGGTCTATACCACGGTCTATACTAATTAGTTTTAGTTCTTAATAAGTCACAACTTTTTCCAAACTGTAAAAATTTATTTCAATTTTGATATTTAGGTGTAATTTTGAAAAATCTACCCGACTACATTTTGTGATGTTCAATTGTGGTTCGTCTCAATTGGCCCTATCTGTGATCTAGTCGTAAATAACATCAAAGACGACGTCGTCGTCGGGTCGTCGCGTCGTCCACGATTCCAACAGTAAATCTTGTTAATGAGCGACAGTGATCGTGCGCAGGATTACTCCCGATGTGATAGTCTCTTGTTTTATCTTTTAGGTATATAAAATATACTTTTTAATCAACAGTAGAGTCCATATCCCACATTAAAAGATATTCCCAAAAATACGTGCACGTGATAATGCCTCCTTATGAATTTGACTGTATATTAAACTGAAATAATTTATCTAGTTATTGTAAAGTGAACTCACAAACCATATTAGTTGGTGAGAAAATTCTGGCAACCCTCAATCTATTTATGTTTCAATAAGAGCAACTGAAAAGGTTTCGTATATTTGTTTATTCCCCTTTCTATTCAACCTTAGTACAAGAGAATCCCTACAAAATATTCATTGTAACATCTTTTTAATAGCTTTGAATTATTCTACAAAAACCCTTCTCCCAAGTCTGAATTGAATCAATTTGCAACATTTGCGCCCGACTGTTAAAAAATGTATCGTTCTGCAAAACAACACAATCGAGCACATGTGTAGGAGAGAAATACGAATTTCATGCGAATTGCAGGCGCCATCGAACTACGAGCTTACGAGAGGTACTTAATAAAAATTAATGAAATCCAGCGAATAAATGTGAATACATTTGTTGCCTTGTTCTCTTCAAACACGCTTACTGCATTTTTAGGTCAGCTTCAGGAAAGACACTGTTGTTTCATTGTAATTTGATTTAGTAGTTGCTGCATTTTGTAATTTTGTGTGCTATAAACTTTTTCATACTTTCCCTGGAAATTGGTAAAAGAGTGCTTTAATATTTCACTGGAAATGGACGCTGTTCCTAACGTAGAAAAAATGAAAATTTTCGGAGAAGCTTTCGGCAATTTAATCTGCAAATGAAAAATTATTAATCTTCAGCAGATGCGCGATCTAAATGAACAATCAGTCCTGGATGTTCCGCCCTTGATAAGTTCCGGCACTGAAAACGTGTCACATGAATACAGAGATCCGGGGGATCTAACAAAAGGGTTTCGTATTAAAATACGTAATAACACGCTGTAATCCTTTATCCAGATGGCATAAATCGTTACTAACAAGCGGTGAAGCAAGGGTACAAATAGGATGTCAGGTGAATTGGGGCTTAATACAGCGGGATAGATAGGCCAGTAATCCAGTCTTAGCTAAGGATTACACGTGGAAGCCTAATGCTTCGTTCGGTAATGCCACCGCATGATCCGTCGTCGTCGTCTTTACCCTGGGTCTGCAAACGCGTTGTAGAATTGTTAAAGATGTGTGTCTTCTTTAGAAAATCTACTAAGAGTTTCGTATATTATATTGTATTCTATTGCGTGTAGACAATGCATTAATGCCCGATAATTTTATTACTTTTTACAGTGAACCAGTAGGACGATTTGTTCTATAAACAGCAGGAGGCTGTTTGCTGGTTTGCCCACTTATTTTAGCTTTACTTTTTATTGATGTTTTTATGTCAATAGCTATTTAATTCTTTAAAATTATGTCATTTATGTTTTTCTATGCATTTTGGTATATTCAGTGAAGCTTTAATGCGAAAATTATGTATAATTTACTGGACTTCAGAAGTTCATCTTGCGAGCATAATTTCCTTAAAAATTGTCTCTTCCGTTTTTATACGCATCATTTCGTTCTTCATTATAACAATAACTTCCTTATTTTACCATAATTTTCATGCATTAAAAGTTAGATTAAGTTTGAAACTGGTCGTAACTTGTCAATCTATTTTATTTTAACTCACAAAATTTTGGTACTGTTGCGAATTACTGTTGGTACTAAAAGAAGAAATGCCATAAATAGAGGACAGAACACAACAAAGCTTAGCAATTTGAGTAATCAGATACGATTACAATATCTTATAATACATACGTTATTTTAGAATATTAGCAACGAAAGCTGTTTGCTGTTCTTGTTCTGTACAAAAACTGTAATGTTGTATTGTACCGTTTAATGTAGTTCAAGTGGTTAATTTGTTCTTGGGTCATACATATTCTTTTCTTATTCTTTTTAGTCGCTACACTCTTGACAGAGTGGTCGTGGTCGTCATATCAGGTTTGGTGGCAAGCTTGACAATCCGTCGATTTCAATTTACAATTCCTTTGTTACCTGATATTTAAACTCAAAATTCAAAACATTGATCTAGTTATACATATTCATTCGCGTGATCTGTAAAGACTAAAAATCCTTAAATATTTTGTTTTTATGTGATGAGCGTTTATTTTGTTGAATATTTCCTAATTACTGTTGTTTATGTTTTTTAAAGTAGAAACCCGGTTTATTTTATTTGACTGTAATACACTTTTATGACACCTATTTAACGCTCTTTCAAAGTGCGTTTTAGCACGACAGCCCAGCAGGTGTCACACGCAAAGTGACAGCAGAATCATAAAATTTAACTACCGCTGTTTAATAAATTTTATACGTTTTATGCCTAATAATAAGCATGTTTTAAAACCCTAAATATTTGATAGTTGTTTACGTGAACAGTATCTTATTTTACAGATTTTATGAAAACTATCTAAGTTTTAGTTTATCTTTGCACCTCTGATGTGAGAAAACAGTAATGCAGCGGCGTACACGGCATTGTTTGCAAACTGCAACGAGTGTGCATTTACCTCATCCAAAACCACAGAGAAGGATCAGAGAAGGATGCAAAATATTAACATCCACAGCTGAGAAAAGGACCGTAAGATCAGCGCGGTTTCATTGCAGAAACCACTTATTTAAGGTACGCGCTGCGCGGATAGATGGCAAATTTTATAGCCCAATTTAATAAATGCCCTTGAAATTAAGCGGAGTCCGGTGTTTGTTTTGGTTTTTCCGTCCGCTGGGCGACATTTATTGTGAATGTGAAAAAAGCGGACTTTAGCGGAATATAAAGAGGCGGGCGGCGTGAATCGAGCGCGTGAGACGCAGAGAGTATAGTTTTTGTTGCGCCGGCAGCGAACGCGACGTGCGTCCATGTTTTGCGCTCGTTTGTGCGAAACGCGACATGCCGCGTGATCCTGTCACTAAACGGGTATATTTGGGACGGTCGTCAACAAAACATAACTTTATCGACGCAAAAACTTTTACCATTAGCCAGTGGGTAGTTTGTAAGCCTAACGAGGGAATGGAAAAACTTTATTGGTCTCAAGTTTCTTGTATACTATTCTATACAAAGACGCGAGACATCTTATTTATCTGAATCTCTTACAAAAGCAGTTTAAAATAATGAAAAGTCCTTCTAGTTCTCGTAATAGTGTTCGTTGTAAGGTCAACTACAGCTGCCAAAATCCACTAACATGGTTCGAGTAATGAATGACTACTTCCTTCCCGAGCATGGAATCACATTTCTTTTTTTTTACACTAAATATGAATCCTTCATAAACCGCTACACTAGAACGTTTGGTATAAAAACTTGCGGTATGCGCCTACTCTTATTCCTGGCTGGCATCCTCGTTGAAAGGAGATAGATTGATATTCCCCGACAATGTTGTGGCGTATAGACAGCCATTCTTTATCTCGAGTAACGAGATAACTAATGTGCACCATTTACCGGTTTAGCTGCGGTTATCTCGACTTGAAATTCGAGCTTTAGCTACCTTTATCGGCTGCAAATTGAATTTATTTCCTTCGTAATTACGTGAAATATGTTTTAGAGGTGTACAAAAGCTGTCTGCTTTGTCGCGAGGGAGAAACGTAAGGATCCCAATCCCAACGTCCATTGTCCCGGGAAATCAGGGCCGACAATCTTCTCGGATCGGGATCTTATCCGGGAATGCCGGATCGGCTCCCGGCGAGACACCGTCCTCCGGAAGTCCTGAAACGTCTGCCAGGATTATCAACACGCATTCCACTATCGGTGTTTTTCCTCCTTTTGCATTGTGTTACAGAAGAAAAGCTGGCTTATTCTTCACGACGAGAATTCTTTGAACAATTGCAGCAACCTAGTGTTGTGAAGTGCTAAAGCTTAACTGAACAGTTGTAGAGAATCAACGGTTGTTTGCAAAAGGATTATATTGTTCGTTTTATTTCAACCACATTATTCTTACGCATTGTGCCGACAAGAGTAATCAAAATACAGTCAAATTCCAATTCGGCGACAAATTGAAATTATTACGGTCAAACTTGATCCATCTGTAAGCCGAAAGCCGGACACATGTCTAGCTGTTGTCCTTAATTGATTTAACATGTCGGACGCCGACAGCTCGCGTTAACAAAAACAAAAGTCCCAACGGATTTCGGCTCACATATGATTGCCACTGTTCAGAGTTTGTTTTGCTAAGTACCGTGACCGGCGATACGGTTTGTACGTGCTTCGGAGCGGTCCCTTTGTCACTTAGTGGAGTGTGGAAAAGGCTTTGTCTATTTTTGTTATTCCTTTCGGTATGAGTAGCCGAAAACGTGTAGTGAACAGTAAATATGGTTAGTCATGGGCGGTTCTTTTCTGGTTTGTCATGTTTGTGTCGTTCGTATTGCGTATTTTTTTCAAAAGAAATTGCGAAGTCAATTTTGGCCTTTTCTGTTGTATGGTTTCTATCTTTTAATTTCCTTGCTTGACTTCAGTGATTTTTTCATCAGAAAGTAATATTTCCTTTTCATAAATTTCCCCACACCAATTCAATAAATGGGCTATATCTAAGAAGAAAGATGAATGACTAAGAAATTAACGTAAAAATATGTTGCCCACAAAATACTATATATTTATTTATGCCCAAAAATAACTTAAACAATCTTTGTTCCTTTTTTGTAAACACGATTTAAAAAAACGAGTCTCTCTCTATAAAGCGTCAGCCAACAATCCTGGGGTTGATAACAAGGCCGGCTTGTAATTCATCCTAGTTGCCGCTATCATCGGACTAGCATTGAAGCCTGATCACTAGCTAAATAAATCATTAGCTGACGACGGTAATCGCGTCCAGATTCCACAACTTGGATGGACGTCGAGTAGTCGGCGCAAATTAGCGAGTGCGCGCGGCGATAGCGCTGTTTGTATAAAGAGGGTTGGTCCAAGCGATAATTTTACTTGTTTCTTGTACGGGAACTGTTTTTTGTTATCTTCAGTCTGCTAAAATTTCAACTACTTTTCTTCTGTAGTGTCGATGGCGTGTAAATTGTATTTGCCTTATATACTGCCACCTGGATGCTTTTCTTGAGGCGTCTATGAAATCCTCCAGGAGGCAAGAGTCAGGACAATATCTGGACACGATAAGTGGACCATGGTCGAATTTTAAGCTTTCGATATCATGAACTGTCAATTTGCAAATGTTCCGATCTCATTGACTTACGACTTGATAACCTTTCAACGAATATTCTCATAATAAGCTTTCAATAATTCTCATAATAAAATTCGATTTTGTGAGTTTTGACGTACTGGATACCTACATAGATTTGTTGTCATAATATTTTCGAGGAGATGCGTTTGGTGTAAGGTAGCGAGAGAAACGAAAATGGCCAAAAATCGACATTCCTGTGATAGATATGGAAAGAACAAAAAACTTAATATTTATTGTTTAGTCGGATGTTGCTAGCAGAATTCGTTAACTATTTGGCGATTTTCTAGTTCCTTTTCATGAGTGATATTAGTGTGTGCTCTTTGTAAGTCAACTAAATCTCTACTTGCCCTTTTATCCATCATCATTATCATCTCAGCCGGAAAAAGTTCATTGCTGAACATAGGCCTCCATAGGTTTCCATCGTGAACGATCCTACGCTACTTGCATCCACCGGTGCCCACCAACCTTCACCCATTACGATGAGTTATTAAAACATATGTTTAAAATTGGTCAATTATTTTTTGTGACATTTAGTCCAGCCAAAACTACATCATGTGAAACCCTGGAACACCGCTACGTCTTCTACCTCGGCCCTGTGATTACAGTCGGAGTCGCGTGGCTGCGCATCTCCCGTTCTAATTATGAGCACCCGCCCCACAAAGCCTGAGGATCCGCCATGAACTCTTATAGGCTAATCAGTTTACGTTCAACGAGCGAGACGAAACTAGAAAACTCATTACAGCGTCCCTTTCAGCCCCCGCTAAATTAATTGCCACAATTTTGTTACTAACCTAGGTTCCTTGTAATTGCCCTTTCACCCCTTCTTTGCTCATTTATATTCCGGATAACATCTTTAAATTTGTTCGTATTTATTCCTAGTAGTCTTACACGTGTTTGGATGTTTAGAATACAAATGCAGTTGGAAAGTTATGATTGCGTTGCGTTACACATCGTACCTGAAAAGGAGTTTAAGGAAGTGTCGACTGATAAAGAAAACAATAGACAATACACTAGAGCACAAAAAGCGAGCTCCTAAGCAATAATCACTAGTTCGATACGGTTCGGACATACCGTACCAGTTTTCTCTCGCTCGTACGCTATCACTTCCTACTATTATCGGTTAGCTACGCCGAAGACCGGCCTTAACTAATGTCTCCTTTTGTGACCGAGGGCCGGTTTAATCAGTTGTTTATATTATTGCTTACGACTGCGCGATATTATCGTTCGTTTACCGTTTCTCATTGTGCCCGGGTGAATGGTAGCGGCTTTTCCACGATAGAAAATTTATAGAGGGAAACGGGAGGCGATATTTGTTTAGGATTAAGAGGTTCAGCCGTACATAGAGTTAAACGACAAACAAAAGCTGCGTCGCCGCAAACTGTTGTTTGTTTAATTGTACATGCATGATAACGCGTTGACGACCCCTGGATTTAGGGCTTGCGAAGTTTGGAAGGATTAAGGGTTGTGTCAGTTCGCTCTACATATGAGGTGGGAAAATTGCGTCAGAAGCTTATGTGGTGAGACTTCTAAGAAAGATTAGGCACAAACTTTGATATTCTGAGTGGAAAACTTTGGAGTAGTTCTTGGAAGAATATGAGTAGTAGAAACATATTCTGGTCTTTTAGTTGGGTAATGTCATCATTGTGGGTCGTCTTTTGAATTTAATGTTTACAAAAGATTCGTAGATTCGTGCATAATTATCCTTTTGTAATAATTGAACCTTGTTCAATAGTTTATTTGTTGAATACAAACTTAATAATAGTTTATAAATACGTATTTAGGCGTTTTTATTCTTTCGCTTTGATCCAAATGTGTACACAATTTTATAGCTACGATTTTATTTTGTAAAACAAAGGTTATAGGAGTAAGTTAAAGTATTCGTGTTTACTTCGTTAGCATCTTTATTTATTTAGATTACATAATGATGGTTGACATTTCCCTGGCATTTAGCTGCATTTGTTGAGCCGCTATCTTACACTGACTTTGCATTACCTTTATAGGATATTATAGGATAGGTGGTTCGTCAAACCACTTTATAGTTGGAATATTCGCAGTGTACTTGCTATAGGACATTAAATAAATCAGCTCGTTCCAAGATTAGTTACTGGTTATATCAATCAGATCAGTAAAGCTTGTCAAAACTAAAATATTGTTTTGGATTTTTTGCAAAAAGCGGCTGTTTTCAGAATTTAATATGACGAAACTAGATATAATAGTTTATAATTTCATTTAATAGTATTTTTTTTATTTACAATAAAAGCTTCATGTAAATTGTACAAAAATAAGAAAAATGAAAGCTAAATATTTTTTTCTGTCTTTTCTGTTCCGATCGCTCTGGCCATCGCCAGCGATCTGAACACATCACCACCTTCTTGAAGCCTTAAACTATTTTTGATTCTTATTAGAAGTGGCAATCTCATTACATATGATATCACTTTATGTTCTTTAAGCTGAACAACAAGCTGCATTATTGCAATAGGGTTGTGTACTTCAAGTTTTAGGTACTGTTTAGATGCAAGTAATTTGGAGCACAACAATATCACTTTATGTGTGTGCACAAAAGACAAGAAGTTTTGATGAAAATTTCAAAGAAAGTTCTTCTAGCTTAGCTGCTCTTCTTTTATCATAATACTTTGATACGAGTTTGATGTAATTTAATCATTGTTCTATTTTGTTAAAAACACTACACATTATCACATTGATCTTTACTCGGTTTATTCACGTCAACAGCTCGCATACCTCTCTACCGAGAGGCTCGAGCCTACCCTGCATCAGGGCGATCAATGCAACACACAACTTTATCTCGGTTTATTAAATAAACATTATATCTTTATCTTATCACATTCAAACTTTGTTGGTATATTTAGTTCAGTTCAGATACACGAGTGTTTTAATGGTGTGTCTGGACACACCCTTAAAAAAACTAGGACGATGTCGTCTCCACCCTTAATCAACAAATGAAAGCGATCAAAGTCCGCCAAAGCGATGTCCTTGTGTCAGTAAGCGGGTCCGACCACGCATCGGCATTAAGATAATCGGATGTCGGTCTGTTCATTAGTTAATTAAACACGATACGCAGTCGCCCTCGATTCATGATCATTACCACATTTTGCGTGGTTGGTTTTCTGTAAATGAGTACACTGCCGTGTGTCTAGATTTTCATAGTTGAACAATGACAGAAAAGTACTAAGTGTACCAAAAATAAACGATCATTTAAAACAACTTAGGTTGTTTTAAAAGGAAAAAATAAAATGATGCACCCTATGAGTTTTAAAGCCATTCCTTACATCTTGCATTGCATATTGCATTAAAGGGAGAGCGTCAGTGGTGTTAGAGATAATATTTACTTTCTGAAGTTGGAGAGTTGGTGGAGTTGGTGCACCACCACCACGTACCATCTTATTTTTTCAGATATCGAAATCAAACGTTACGCTTTATTTTACACCTTTACATGTTTTGACAATGAAGAAAATCTTTGTGAGGGTTCACACGTCTACAAAGAAATTCAAAGGTTGTGTGTTACACAGAGCCCTCGTTGTCATTGGCTCTAAGGTAAACTCAACTTTTTCTCGGTGTTTTAACAAATACATTATACGAATATTATTTCGTTCTAAATAGTTTTCTAAGTATGTAAATACATTTATACGAGTAGCCCCTTATTATAACAGACATCTCCGTATTGTGAGAATTCAATCAATCAATCAATCAGTCTATTGCATTCCACTGCTGGACGTAGGCCTCCCCAAGGGCACGCCAAAGCGCACGATCACCCGCTTTCCTCATCCAGCCACCACCAGCGACCTTCCTCAGGCCATCAGTCCACCTGGCGGTGGGCGAGAATTGATGGTCGTTTATGACCTTTGCTCTAGAATGCGTTATTATTATGTTAGCATTTTATAGCACCTATCAATGTTTATATGCCTACGATTCTGTTGGTAGATTGCGTCGATAGTACTACTTAGTAGAAATGTTATGTTCAGTAGACTTTAAAGCGTGTGTTTACTTACTTACTCTAATTAACGCTGTTTTAGCTTATTTTTTAAAGATATCATGTTTATATCGAGACTAACTTTGTTAACTCATCCATCTCATCAGTTTTATGATAAAAATTAGTTCTTTTTTTTGTAATGTAAAGCTGTTCATATAAATTCAGCATATACCTACATGTTTAGGGGTTTAAATTTATTATAAATCGTGCGATGAATTCGATTTTCTTGAAAATTTAAATACATGCTTATATACATATTTGCGGAATTAAGATAGGAAAATCAAGTACGCATTGCAATCGATTCCTTCACACATAAAATATTCAATAACATGGAACGAAGTCGCAGACTGTAACTAGTTTCAAGTTCGTTATCATTTGTTGGTTGAAACGAGGAACTGACTCCTATAAACTGTTTTAATAAAGTGAACGAAGTCGCAAGCACCGACTAGTTATTTATAAGACAAGTTGCAATAGCAATCGTAACTCGACCGTTTCTATTGGTTGAAATGGTTGTTCAATACTATCCAAATGGCTGAGAAAATACCGCGTCACATAATGTACGTACTTTATTGTGCTGCTTCGGGAAACGTGTCGGCCGCCTGTTCGCTAATTCCGTCCATTGAATTCAAATTGAGGAGTAAAATGTACGGACACCGGACTGGCAGTGTTCACAGCATATCGGACATGGCGCCGAGAAATTATCTAATAACTTAATGTGCCTGGGAATAGCTATCTGCACTGGTGTGTTTTTGTAACGATTCTTCACTCGAAGATAAAGGAAAATTGATTATCCGAAATCTATTTTTTTTACAAGCAAGAGACCATTTGATTATTTAGTTTTACTAAACTAAGGGTCCTATGCTTGACCCATGATATCACTTGCAATTCTTTGATAAAAGTTAAAATTTTGCATATCAAAAATGTGTTTTACAAATAAAGACATCCTCAGCCAATATTTATTCCTTATCTGATTCGTAAATTTTTCACCACAAACACACTGTTTACATTTATCGGTTTTGTTGTGTAATTTGCGTGGAATATTTCGCATTTGAGTATTTAAGGGTGTCGTAGACTTTAAAAATGCTATATAATATTATCTTAAAAACTGGAGACCTCTTGTTGCCCACAAACATATTACCTATATACATATAACAGCCAAGCAAAATGACCGGCTCCTATGCACCGTGACTGCGTACAAACTATAGACGACGACAGTTCTTCAGCTCCTTAAGATAACATATAGTATATGCAATGTCTGTGACGTTTTTTTACACATAACCATTGCTTAGTCTGTTTGTTATCGCATTCACCAACCTTCTCTTTCCTACCATGAATATTCCGCCTGCCGGAGCCTACGTTAAGGTGGTTTCGCTTTACGCTATTTAGCTGTTTAGAGCCCGTCTATAGTGTTCGAATTGAAACGTGGTAATGACCATTGTAGGCGCCTGGTATAAATGCTCTTATTTGCATCGAAATGTGCCCAAGTACGTTACTCCACGCCGTATTGGATTGCCTCGGAATACAACCACTTTACCCAGATTGCGCATGTGCTTGTATTTCAGATTGCGAAAATTCGCGTTTGAACAAGTGTGACAAAATTAATGGGCATTTTAGTTCGCGATTTGAATTAATTTTGTGTCTCTTCGGATACCGAGTAGTCTTTTTATTTTTAACTCCATTCGATGGTTTCGTTTTTTGTGATATTAGTTGCTCGTTGAATCTATTGGTTTTGTTGACTTTCATATAAAAATATGTATTATTGATTGACTATTGATGTGACCAACCTCATCCTTTTTATTATTTATATGACCGTATTGCTCATATTTTTATATGTATGGTATTGTAAAGAGAACTAAACTCTACAAGCCGTTAATTTAATTTTAGGTGTCATCATTCTTTTCAGACTCCCTTCAAAATGAGATGAGTCCTTTGTGCATACTGTAACTACCTATATGATATTAAGCTCTTGTCTAAATATAGGACAACGTGCTTGAATAGCTAACAAGCAATACCTGCAAGAGAACCAGCCGGGATAGATATTAGGGATGTGAATATTATCAAACCAAAATATATTACTTACCAAAATATTGAGGTAAACCTCGATGGGCATATATACCTATAGTTAAGGTAGACCGAGAAAGGTGTGAATAGATATCGTGAATGTCCAGATGATATGGATACTTATAAATTGACTAAAGTCTACGTCGCCGTGTGGTGACGGCAGAGTAGAATACATTTGTCACCAACCCCTACTCTTCCCGTGGGTGACGTAAGAGGCTACTTAGGGACTACACATTGAACAGGGAACGGGCAGCAGCGCTCTCTGATACAGTAACCTTTTAATCTGCGATCTCCAACCCGCCTGCCAAGCGTGGAGATTATGGCAAAACCCTCCACTTAAGTGGAGGAGGCTCATAGTCCAGCAGTGGACTGTAACGGGCCGTTGATGAAAGTCTACGTCTGCTATATTACCACTTTGGTATAATACATAGTAAATAGGTCAGTAGGGGAAGAAAAGGACCTTAGCGTACTCACGTCAGTAAAAAAGAAAGACAAGACGCAGACATGTGAGATGCGAAACAAGGGCAAGAAGACCAAGAAGAGTTTTGAGATGAGCAAAATAAGGGTCAATGTAAAAACTGTAAACACTAAAGAAAATTTAATAGGAAAGTGCTGTATAACAAACATTGCAAAAAAAAAAGCTGCAGTAGTGTAGCATGCGTACCATCGTATCGGCATAATAAACGTAAATAGTAAAGCAGCTATCGTAAATACTAACTCAGTTCTCGCGATAAACCTAATCGATGATTGGCGGCTAAGCTCCAGCTAGTTTTATATTATCTACATGCGCATACTACTTATTACAAAGAAGATTAAAATTACAATCTTGTTACAATGAAACTTTAAAAATAAAACAGATTCTTATTAAAAATAATAGTGATTAAAACTGACGATCTTCTTTTAACTAATTATAACCTGCTTTTATTTATTTCGTACCTCTATTGCAAACTGCAAGCGATGCAAATCCTTGCTTACTTAAACAGATCAGACCTATTGAAGCTCGAATGTCTTTGACAAGAGTCAAACTCGTTACTCATAGTAACAAAGACAAATATTCAAAACATCCCTAGTAATTAGTTTATAGTCAAGCAGCGGATGAGCTGATTAAGTAAACAATCTCGACAGTGCATGTTAATTTGCGTAGTTCCAGACTTGGATCAAGATTGATACTAATTGCGTCTAGTACTATGTATGCGTTGCTGAATGTCTCTTACGTGTCCCTGATTAATTTATTTTCCCATAAGAAGTTAATTCTAGTGTCAACGATGTGTTTCTCTTTAGGAAGGGTTCCGTATCTGAATAGAATAATTCTTAAATAGTTTCAATGTTGAAGGTTAACCTTATATCGTTGGTAAGGAGCTTTATAATTAAAATCAAATAATATTTTACGTTGAACAAATAAATTGTATATTTTTGTTTTATCCTTTCTAACTAAAGTATGTATCCGATTTATTTATAGCTTCATATAATTGAGTTCTCCTGAGTTATTTATTACGTCACATCACATTAATATTATAATATTATAATTATACGTTTGTGAAAATATATTTGTATGTTCGGATATTTGTTCCGCTTTCACTACTAAACTACTGGACGGATTTGGATGAAATTTGGAATGGAGACAGTTTGTAACTTGGTTTAACACCTGGAGGATGATTTTTACGGGGAAAAGTCTTATTCCTGTGGGAAAAATCTTACGCAACGCGAGTGTACCCAGTACCCACGGGCGGAAAGCTAGTTAAAAATAATGTCTGTAATGTTGTATGTTACATAAGTTATACATTGTATTGCGCTTAATCAACTCAAGCAAAAGAACCTTTAAAAGAAAATAAATAAATGTAAAGCAATTTTCTTTCTGAAACGTGTCGATTCATAAACTGTTCTGTCTCGTTTCTTATGTAGTAAAAGAAATTTGATTTTAAACATTGCTTATGTAAACATTCTCAAGTATACGAAACATTCGACTCGAACTTGATCTTGCCCACTTTTTACTCGGTAAGCTAATTATAATTAACCACTGACGGGACCACTTTGTAAGTAAAATGGCATCAAGATGTGTGTCCGCGGCACGCTTATTATCTAGTATCTTGAGGAGTGTCACGTCCAATGGAATCGTTGGTCCAGGACCGCGTGCGGTTGGGAATGAATGTACTACTTTTAAATGGCCACTTATGAAGACCACAAACAAATTACTGAAGGGCTTATGCCTGACCAACTAGAGGAGGTGTAACCTTATTAGGATAGCCATTACTTGTATTAAAAGTGTGACTTGCTAATAAATACGTTGAACGACGCGAAATCTCTCAGTTGCTACTTGCTACTGAATAACTTTTATTCCAATACTTTCCGAAGGTGAAAAACATATTTCTTTCATACATTACTCGACCTGTTAATCAGTTTGTATAACATCCATTTTTTATGTCCTTTCTGTAAATGCGTCAATGTTCTACCAAATGAGCGATAGTGGCCTCGATTCGGGATGTCATACTCTAATTCTAATTTTAAAATCCAGCTATACTTTTCGTTTTTATGACCAAAGAAGTGATGAACGAATGATATAAATTTGAACGAATGATAACTTCAAATAAGGGCACAGCTGTCAGTTTAGGAGATTTTTAGTCGCATGTTTTAAGTGCTCTCCAAAATTGTGCAATCGACACGGCCATAAGGTTCAAATTCAGTGTTTGACAGCTCTAATATTAGGATGGCCATCTCCTGTCCCTTTTCAATCTTTAAAAGGTAAAAAGGACGGACTGACTTAAATTAAGGAGTAGAGCGTGACATCCCGATTCGAGGCCAGTATGTTGTTTAGAGCAAGAGAATCATGAAATCAGTTTCTAAGCTACCAACCACCCCCTTACTTCATCGAATAGAAATTCCATTTTCCATTTATTAAAAACTTTAAGTTATTTCTGAGTAAATTTCTGGCTCTTTAAGTAACACGAAATTGTTTATAAAGTAACCAAAATTCTTCATTTACGTAAAACTTTAGGCCTTGTAAGTGTCAGTTTTCTTACTAGAGTTTGAAAGATGAATTAATCATTATACTTTTAAACTACCTTAAAAATCCTCTCAAGCGTAATTTAATTACTTACTTAAGCGTTATTTAAAAGGTTTTTTTTTGTTAATTTTGGTTTTTATTACTAATCCGACTAACCATTTTCGTCAGAGTTTTTAGACCTTAATGATGACGTAGCTTAAAAAGTTTTATAAAATTTTACAAAATCTGTAAATTACCAATTTTTTTATTTGCAAAGAAAACTTTATTAATATTTAATTTTATATTTCGTGCTATTCAAACGACTTTAATAAAGGAGTAAGTTTTCCATTTCACTACATTTTCATTGAATGTTATTCGGCCAATTGTGAACTGATTTCAATAAGTTATTATACTCCTCATATGTCTCATGTCTTTTTCGAATATTAACGAGTGTCTTGATACTATCAAAGGCACTAAACTCCTTCGTCAAGTTTTTCTACATCGCGCATCGTCGACATTCGCTTAGAAGTGGGTGGGTTACGATCTTTTTTTATTGGTATTTCACTTTAAGTTACCGTCGAAGTGTTTTTCAAAATGCTACTTGTGATTGCTTCTTGAACATAAAGATGGAGAGAGAGAAGATACCTACTAGTTCGAGTAGCCTTGTGATAGATGTATTTCATTTTTTACTTATCTGAATAGCTTCTAAGTATTTTTTCTTTTTTTAGCATTTATTCCTTAACATCCCTGGCTACGCAACTACTTCAAAACTATTGATTTATTGTAGTTGTTGATTACCGCACATTGAATAAAAAATAAGTAAAAAACCTAAAACCCGACTACGGAAAAAATGAGCTCTAAAATGCATGAAACAAGAAAAGATCTTCAAATTCTTACCTATCTATTAATGAATTATCCAGTTATTTATTTATTATCTAATAAGTAAACAACTTCTATATGTTTCAATTTAACGAATACAGTGATACATACATACATACATACAAACATACATAGCGGCTAAAATCATAACCCTCCTTTTGCTTCGCCGTAGTCAGGTAATAAAATAATAACCGGATGATCATAACAATTATATTTTTTTTTTATATCGTAACTTACCGCGCTCTCTCTACATTCCTGCGTTGTATCATCTGGAAATGTAATTCTAAATTGACTTTTACAGTCGTCCTCGGAAAAGCAATTCACGACAGATTTGGATATTATGCATTAGACGCCTACCCAAATCGACATAACACCATGCCTTCACTCCTCACTAACCTGTCTTTTATCAGACGAGTTTGCAATAAAACTGTCAACTTAAAAGTAGTGTTGTCTTGATATCGATTGAATTTCTCTATTGTTTTTTTAATCTTAAAATTTGATCATGGACCTAAATACTCTATAGCTTAACCTTAAATTTCTACACCAATAAAAACTTTGTAAGCCTGTTTTTAATTTTAATTTTGGAAAAGACTAACGTCTTCCCGAATATGTCAAAATAAATGGCTGATGGCGTTGCTTTGCCTGCAGTAAGACCTTGTGACATCACAATAATTAAATACTACTTAAATACTTTCTTTTTTTAATAAATGTTTATCTATAGGTTACATAGTGCCTGCACTATAGTGCTCGAGTTTTGATACGATGTCTCCAAGAGCATGCGCATCATCATCGTTACGACATCCATGCAAACAAAGTTTCAGACAGAAATGGATCAGATATTTGCGTATCGGGCTAATGTTGGTTTTAAAAATAAAATATAGGGATATTTCTAATATTATTTCTTACGACTATTCTCCTTCTTTTCGAGTAATGTGCAAAACTAGACGGTCTCAGCCCAAAAATTGGCCACAAGAATTGCGCTGTCAGTAGCGTAAATTAAATCCTCCTGCGTGCAGCTACTTGGGCACGCACTACATCAAATGCTCCATCGTTTGGGGAACGGCACCGCACTTACATTCCAAGTTAGAACCGTCTGAAAATCTCCACCTTACGACTATTAATAGCAATCAATAACAATCAGCTGAAAGCTAATTGGTCGCCTTTGATTATATTTGAAATTTACATTTTATATTTTAATTTGAAGTGGTATTTGTGGGTCGTTCCTTTGTTCCTTCGTTCCGCATTCAATGCCTATAAAAACGCAACATTGCCAAGAAGTCGTCAACAGTTTTATTCGGCAATACTGTCTTGATTCAGAGCCGCGTCGCATTTCGCAGATCTTGCTCGTTCTTCATTTGAATATCAGAGCTTTCGACAAGGCTTCCTTGTTGACGCTGATTAAACGCAACATGTCTGGGAACTCACATTGGATTAGGATTTTACGTTTGGTTTTATTAGAACCTCCTTTGAGCCGAATTCCTTTTTATTATTATTACTTTTTTTTAAGAGAACAATCGTTACATACCATTATATATATATAAAAGAGACTTGACACGTTTTATACATTTACCTATATATATAGGACATAGGTATTGTATAACTGCCAAATGACGTAACGTATTCTTTACGTTCTGGAAATTGCTAAAAATTGCTCAGAGAAGGCAATATAATGTTCTCGAGTGGCCACGACGCTTCGGAAGACGTAGCGAGCATAGACTGCAAAAACTGAAGCTGCTGAAGTACTGGTCAAGGGCAACACCGATTAACCAGCTTTTTTTTTCTTTGTTTTGTATTATACTCTTGTTTTTTAGTTGACTAATCTAACCTGTAGGATCATTGTTACTAAGAAATATGGACCTTATGTAGTCTGAAATAAATAAATAATAATTATTATTAATATAGCCTCTCAAAAAGGTGGACTGATGATCTAGTGAATGTCGCAGGAATCCACTGGATACAGGCAGCGCAAGAAGTGTTGTGGAGTTCTTTAGAGGTAGCATTGGTCCTGTTGGGTGGCTGCCTATTGGGCTAATAAAATTTAAATGTTTATCATCGACTCGCAAAGAAGAAGAAGATTGGTCCTGCAGTCAAATCAAATCAAATCAACAGCCCGTTACAGTCCACTGCTGGACTATGAGCCTCCTCCACTTAAGTGGAGGCTTTTGCCATAATCTCCACGCTTGGCAGGCGGGTTGGAGATCGCAGAATAAAAGGTTACTGTATCAGAGAGCGCTGCTGCCCGTTCCCTGTTCAATGTGTAGTCCCTAAGTCGCCTCTTACGACACCCACGGGAAGAGTAGGGGTTGGTGACAAATGTATTCTACTCTGCCGTCACCACATGGTCCTGCAGTAGTCATCTTTTATTTCATGGCAATATCTATACTAGACGAAGTAGTAGTAGGTAGAGTTCCCACCCAGTCACAAACAGATTAAAAAGAAGCACATTTTTGCCTGAACCCACCTCGTTCGTCGCACACACGCGGGTCGTTAGTTAAAGTGGAGGTCAGTAATTAACAGGTGAGATCAACAAGCCGCTCAATGCTAATGGGCCTTTCCACGTCAAAGGGCTAAAAGGCGTCGGAGCGCGTCTGTCCGAATAACAGGTGAAGTTGTAGTGCCGTTCCCATCCCGACTGTGTTGCCAGCTTGGAGAGACTTCCATTAAATATGTTTTATTTTTACGGTTTGTACCTAAGGGGAAAAACGAAACCCTTATAAGATCACTCGCGTGTCTGTCTGCCACAGAGGTTTTTCTCCAAAACGATGAAACGTAGAGAAATGAAATCAGGCACAGTGATAGATCTTTTATTTTATTTTATGTGTGCGTTTTCTGCCTACATTCACCCACTGCTGGGCTTAGGGCTCTACTCCTCATAGTCCTGATTAGTGTACAGTTAATGCTTGTCGTCTTTTTGGCGAATGAGTGCACTTTGAACTTCAATTTCAGAGCACATTCTAGAGCAGATCTGATGTTCAGTACGCTCTAAAGTTACAGTAACTTCACTAATCACTTTATCACTTTATGACGTTTTTTTTTCCTAACTGACCTGATTGCTTTGTATATAAATTATTCTGAGTGTGCTTACGATCTTTAAACCGTCTTCAAACTTCGCACTTGCTGTTTTTGAATGAATGAATGAATGAATATACACAGTTTATTGGAAAAATTAAATATTTTTCAGTTTTACTCCAAATGAGCAGGCAACATCGCTTCTTTACGTGCCTACTCACTAGTGCACATTGTGAGTGACCCAAGTCGACCCTTGTCAAACAAAGTAGATTAGCTAAACGTTACACTATTTTTTTTTATTTATTCATCGTAGCTATGCAGTTGGTACTCACTCAATCTTTACTTTCCTTAATCGACATAGTTTATGTCTTTGACAACTTACTCACGAGGTAAAATTTTAAGTGATGTTTAATTTGATGTGTATAACTCGTTAACTACAACGCGCTATCTTTTATAACTTTAGTTCAAATTAAATTCGACAGATGGCGTTGATAGTTTTTAGAAGTCGCTAACGACATTTGTTTCGCATAGTATAAGACTTTACCATACATTTTGATGTTTACTTTAGGGGTAAGAGCCGTCCGCTCCCCCAAAAGTCCGGTTACGCTTGATACGTCGATTTTGCGACACAAGCATATAGGTCCTTGTCAAAAAAAAAAATGATGTTTACTCTTGTTTTGGGTCAAATGAACCACTGTGATTTGGAAATTATGTATTACTAATAGCTGAAAAAGCTTCCTTTCACTTTCACCCTCGATTGACCTGACCTATGAAACCTGGTCGTTTTACATGATGTATAGTGCGGAATAATGATAATTTGTTAATCGAGAGGATGCTTTTGTTCTCATGGTTTCAACTTCAGATTCCACTAACAATATAGGTACAATGACCCTACTGCATATTTTATCATCAATGTACTGTTTCAAACCATTTAACATAAAAACATCTACCAAAAGGTATTTCATTATTTTAAATATAAATCGTGAGACAGGACGTTTTTATTTTTATGTTAATACAGCGATCGCGCCTTTAAAAGATAAGTAATAATTCCAACTTAGTTTGCATTTAAAATTTACCTACGTCAGACGAATATGACAGTAGAGGATCTTGACGCTTCAGATCCCTTCTGCATTTGCGTGCTTGCACACCACATACTTTTTTACGTGTGATAGTTGGATGCACATATAAATTGTTAGTTTAGCGGCTAGACTGACCACCTTTGCTATCAATTTCAATTCAATTCAATTTATCCAATCTATACACAGTCAATACATAGCCGTCACAGGTTTACCCCAAATAACTATGGTTCACAATTAATTACAATGTAAAATAATATAAATATAAAAGTCAATAATCAATAAAATAATAGTTCATCAATGTCAATACCAAAAAATACCTAATATAACCTAAGAGCAAGTACTAATCTTTAGTAATTAGCCTATAACTATGTCATACATTTCTAGTTATTTAATATATTTCTAATATAACCTAACTACTTTGGTAATTTTTTATTATCTCTATATAATCAGAGATTTCAAGCCGCCATATTGCCTCTGACTTGGCTTAATGTCCTCTATCTTTAATGATATCTGAAATCAACGTACTTTTCGAAGCAAGGTCTCAAAAAAATATTTAACAGTCATCCATGACCATGGTTGTTTTACTTACATAATTGCACAGAATATCATATACGAGCAGCATTACTATTGTGTTACCGGCCAATTTTGGAAGACTTACTTTTTTATCGATTTTGGTCGGCGGCGGCTCACGGCTGCTGACTTAGTTTATCTATTTCTGTCAAGCCTTCATAGAGTGACTGGCAGCAAATTGTTGATAGATGCAAATTTATTGTATGTCTTGTGTGTACTTATCATAGGAATTCAGACTCTACACAATCCACCCCTTGTTATGTCTGTGTATTTTTTTTGTTTCTTCCGTTAGAATCCTTTTCCATTGTTAAAAGTGCTAACCCAAAAATAGATTTTATTTTACTGTGTATTAATAACTAACCACTTATGTACCACTTTTCATATTTCCCATTATTAATCACTTCCTCCGATTAAAAGTTGCCCACCGATTGTTGGTCGTCTCGTCTGCAACCGTTCTTAGCTTAGTAAGCGAACACTAATTAATACGTCTCGACTGATCCATCCACTGCCAAATCGAGTTGCTCACTCGTAATGAACCATATTAAGATAAGGATTGACAGCCCAATTAACCGATTTCAGCTCCCAAGAGGTAGCTAATAAAGTCTCATGATCGATTGTTGTGCAAAATTCTTGATTATACTAAGTTTTAAACATTATCGATGACGCTTGATGAGTCTTTAAGTCGAGTTAAAGGTTATTTTGGCATTGCAATATTAGTCAAGCTGTTTTTTTTGACGGACCTAATCGCTATTTCTACCAGAGTGGTAATATAGGCGCGGACTTGCCCTTCTATAAAATAAAGTAAAAAAGAATGAAGTACGTTATATTATTATGGCATCAAAGGTTCTGGTTTATATACGAAACCTGTAACGGTTTCTTTCTGTGTTTAATTAGATCTAAAACTTTACTTACGTGACGGTGGAATTTTGCGACAAAATGTTACTATATAAATTGAAGAAATATCTGGCTACAATAACTTTGGATTTATTAGTACTTATAGGAGATTCAATATGTATTTTTCGACACATCCGTAAAAAATACATTTGTATTGCGTTAAAGGCACCAAGTTTAAAGACTCATATTTAACAAATATTGATTAAATTAATAAGTCTATTGTTAATATTTGAGAACAGCACCCTGTAGATATAATTTACATAAATATATAAAGACAGGAACAAATCAAAATACTCCTGGTTATTAATGAATTATGAAACTCGAGTAATATTTTCCCTCCTAATATTTTAGTAATAAAAAATGAATTAGGATGTGTTTCGTTGAGTTACTGCTCCTTAATTAACTAATATTACAAATTATAGTCTGCTTTCTAAAAATAAAAAGATATTTCTTTTGGTCTTTAGAGGGCCTTTAAGGTAATGAGCTGAAGTTAAAAAATCTCTTTTTTTTTGAGCAAGTGAAATATAGCTTCGGAGTTGAGAATAGATCCATCGGATTTGGATTTAAGTTGTTTCAGTGTAGTTTCTAACTAAATAGTGTGCTTTGTAGAAATAAAACGTCGAGAGTTTAAGGTAAAAACAATGTTTTGTTGACCTTAGTAAATAATATATCGTGATTAGACCCGGTAGTACATAATAAAAAAGTGTGCTTTGTAATTCAGTAGTATTTTTTTTCTATACCGCGAGACACATCTATGAAAAAGAAATCTCTTATCCGTGATCTAGTCAAATAGGATCAACTTTCGTAATCTTAAAAAGAAAAACTGTGTAAATGACTGTACCCATCAAATTATTTCGCTTAACGCACGCACACTATTACTATTTGGTCGTTCAAACAAATGAATTCGATCGGGATTTAATAAAGTTTTGAACGGTGCACCGGAATTGATGGCACAACAAGCAAATGAGAAATTACCAACTGGATTGACAAACAATACAATTGATTCGGGCAGTTCGTTCGTTCGATTGCTAATTATTCAAACAGTCACTTCAGTATTATGAATATTAATTTTTTTAATCATTCGTTTCGCGCTCCAGATTTTTCGGAGCCTCCAATCAAGTCAATGCTGAAAATGAACTCGTAAAATAAACATTTAATTATGACTGTGTTTGTTATGTTACTGCACAGCTGAAAAACATTGTACTGCACAGTTTCTATTTTAACTTGTTACAAAAGTAACATAAAAATGTTACTTACTATATTTTCTTGTAGCATATGACTCAGATAATATACTATTGCAGTAGCACAAAATGCTCAATTGCCAACTTTATTTTACCGTCGTAACTAAGAATAATTCTATTATAGTTTTCATAATCAATTCTCTCTGCAAATAATTCTGTAACGTGATATTTTAAGCCCTAAAACTTAGGGTGTAATGACCTTCGTCATTGATTGCTTAAGTGTCTTTATTGAGCTTATAGGAGACATACTCTGCTAGGAGACATAATTGTCCGTGTGGTGACGGCAGAGTAGAATACATTTGTCACCAACCTCTACTCTTCCCGTGGGTGTCGTAAGAGGCGACTTAGGGACTACGCAGTGCCGTGTGGTGACGGCAGAGTAGAATACATTTGTCACCAACCCCTACTCTTCCCGTGGGTGTCGTAAGAGGCGACTTAGGGACTACACATTGAACAGGAAACGGGCAGCAGCGCTCTCTGATACAGTAACATTTTAATCTCCCTCCCTCTCCCTCTACCTCTTTCATCTCATCCCACAAACACACACCCCCCCCCCCTTACTCACAAACCCCCACACTCACACACACAACACAAATGCGCACTCCGTGACTGATATAAGTAGCCTTATTTTATTTTATTTTATTTCATTTTAATTATATATATGTATCTATGTTTAGTATATTTATTTGTGTATTTTATATTTATATTTTTTTTTTTGTTTCACTTACCTTTTTCGTTCTGCCTATATCTAATCGCCAAGCAAATCAATTATAAAGTACAACAAAATAGCTCGATCTGCAAACAAATTGATTTTTCCGAGAGAGGGGAGCCAGGGACTCATAGCACGGGGTTTCCTAGTTTGAGTTCCTGACTCTCACAATCAGTAACTGCCGTTTGAACTTGTATTGTTATATAAGGTTTCTGTTCCAATGTTACCTAACTATACTGTTGTGGGAGCGAAATAAAGGTTTTTTATTTTTATTATTTTTATTTAAATCTGCGATCTCCAACCCGCCTGCCAAGCATGTAGATTATGGCAAAACCCTCCACTTAAGTGGAGGCGGCTCATAGTCCAGCAGTGGACTGTAACAGGCCGTTGATAAATCTGCTGTAAATTAAAAAAAAAACGCTTTTATCTTTAATTTTCCTGATCGCTCACACCAACATCACAGATATCGCAGGATTCTGTGGCATCTTATTATACCGCCCAAAAAAAATTTAGCGCATAATTTGTTCAAAAGAGATATCTTAACTGAACAGTTTACGACTCAAACTTGACCCAGCGATTTGTCACTTAATAATAACCGGTAATTTTTATGTGTCTCTTGCTTAATATTTACGAGTATATATACTGCTGCTTTTTATTCAGTAAAAAGCGGTCCCGACTGTACAAAGCGAAGATTACTTGTAAATTTTTTTCAGTTAGCCTTTTAATTTTGGTGATCGTCGTAGGAGCGTCGGTGGTCTAGTGGCTAGGGCCGCTGCCTCCCGTCCGGGAGACGCGGGTTCGATCCCCACCACGTACCAATGTGTTTTCAAATTTCAAATTTATATGTACGTTTATTCGTACGGTGTAGGAAAACATCGTGATGAAACCTGCAAACTCCTGCGAAGAAATTCAAAGTTTGTATGTGAAGTGACTAAGGCCCAATCGCCCTAATTCAGGGTAGGCTCGAGCCCCTCGGTGGGGACGTGTATGAGCTGTTGATGATCGTCGTAAATATGAAAAAGGACTCTCGAATTGAGAAACTCTTTTTTAAAGTTGTTTAAAAGGTGGAAGTGTCTATTAGTTACATCAGTTTTTTCTATTTTCTCAAATTGAAGTGGTTCTTTTTGAGATTTAAAAAACTGTTTGTCGTGATAAATTCCTTATTCACAAAAACGAATTAGATCTAAAATTTTATTGTTCGCCTTTATTGTCAACTTTATCAAACGGGATTACATCCAAATACCAACAGCGTAGTCATAAACTTTTCTCGTACAACACTGTATGAGTATTAATAGTTTTGTTCTATTGTGCTATAGAATTTATTACGACATATAGGAGCCTATTGTCATTTTAATAGTCTTTAAAAATGTATCTATTACCTTAGTGTATGAATATGAATTTAATGTTATTATTATTGGTTACTTTGAAATTATCTGCAGTTATAAATGGTTTTGAAAAACTACACTTAACCCAGGCATCTTTATTACACCTAATATATTATACCTCAATATTATTAAATATAAGTTTTTTTCTCTCGTTCTTTCACGGATCAAAGCATTCATCAATGTTTACGAAAATCATGAATGTTTGGAGAACTTAACATTATTTTTCCGTATTGAAAATATATCATTCTCGGGCAGCAGCTATCTGATAGCTACTACAAATCGGCTGGCATGTGGTTCTATGCTTCACAGATCCTCATTTCAACATTTACATAAAGTTAAACCACTTCAATGAGCTCATCAGTCTGATTATATTCTTGATACTCCGCTAATTTGCTGGCTCGCTCCTTCAATTCAACCGCTCGCTTCATTTCTTTTTATACTTTGCCTGCTGACGTGCCAAGGGTTGATTGAGAAGGGTTTAAAAAGATGCCGAAATCAGATGGCTCAGAAGCGGACGTCTCCATCGACTGACGGGTGTCATGGCGGACAAAAAGGTTTTGCCTTGTAAATCAGCACGTCAACTTGCATCGGACGTTCGATGGTGTTGCAAAGTCTAATGAACGGATTGGGTCCGTTGTTGTGCGAAGAGATTATGCATTCCTTAATGCATATTGGTAATAAGTATATTTATTTATTAATCCACTAATCAACTGGTCTGAAACTCTAAAATATTTTAAGTTTTGATTTAAAAATGATGTTTCTATCAACAAATTGGATTGATCTAAATTCCTGTATTTTTATATTTTATTTGAAAGTAAGTTAAGTTATACGTTTATATTAAATTAAGTGCAAAATAATAAAAAAATATTAAATTATATAATACATATTTTCCCAAAAACAGTATAACTTCTCATGTAAGTAATTTTATTTTTTGTCCTTTACGAAGTACAACAGCTGCATAGCTGGCCGGTTGGGGTTTGCAATCCTATCAACCAGTTGGTTGACCGACGCAAATCAGATATCGCATTGCGCCGGAGCAATAAAGTTGTGACAATTAAGACAGTGCAAGTGCATTTCTCAAGCAAACAGCTGCTTCAAGAGAATATCTTTTGCTATAAATATAGAAGTTATAGTTTCATTTAGTCTTTATTTCTGTCATAAAGTTTAAATGTAAAATAGTAAAATCGACTATGACCTTTTCAATGCCCTTTTTGTCATTTCTGACTCTTCACATCTCATTGTCCCAGCAGTGTGTAACAATATTTCAGAGATTTTTTTATGAAATAGATAAATATGTATGTAGTACTCAGCTGCAGCGGCTTGATATTAACATTACGAATACAGCTTCTCTATTGCTACAATTTGCCAAAGAAGCTCTCAAAAAAACTGGTTACTATAAAAAATGTGTTTATTGATAAGTTAAGAATTTCAATATTTAACTTCACTAACAAATTATGGACCCTGTTGTCTGATAATAAAAATTATTATTATTATTATTATTATTAAATAAAGGATATTTATTTTAAATGTATGTAGGTTAGGTATGTAATATATTATATGTATTACGTAATATATTATATTACATCTAAATCATTGTGCACGTTTTATCCGCTTTCGTAGGTACCAGATTTCTCTCTTCCTAGGTCTGCTGGAAGACATTTCGCTGGAAATAAGCAGTGCCCGTTGTGTCGTTTTTCTTTATGTTCGTATTTTCTTTTGTAATGTTCTTGTGTACAATAAATAATAAAATAAATAAATAAAATAAATAAATAAAAATAGTACATAGAATTCAATTTTTAATTTACGCAAGAAGAGCTAAAATAAGTCTCAAGTATTCACTATTATATAGATTGTTCCAAACACCAGTATTTTATGTTTTCAAGAAACTCATCTTGTGTTTTAAAAAAGAACTGGGTATTAACTTTTTCTCTGAGAAAACCAGAAACGTCATGAATGTTAAATAAGCATTAAAGAAAAACTAGTTTACTGAGAATCTTCTTTCAGATTTTTATTTTCCTTGAAGTAGCAGAGAATAATTCTTTTTGGAATACATAACGTTGTGTCAGTGTTAGTAGTGGTATTTTTATTAGTAAAATTTTGTTTACTCTTAAAATATAAAATTAAAATAACGAGTTGTTTTAATGGAAAAAGCTTTTCTACGTCCCCAGATTGAAATAGTGCTTTAGTAAACAACTTATTAACAAAATAACTCGAGTAAATATATCTTACTAATATTATAAATGTGTAAGCTTGTATATTTGTTTTGATGTTTGTTACCCGAACACGTAAAACGGCTGTGGATTTGGTACACGGATAGATTTTTTAACCTAGATTTAATTTGAAAAAAAAAAAACTTATTCCCACGGGAAAAATCTAACGTAACGCGAGCATAGACACGGGTGGACAGCTAGCGAAAAAATAATTCGATCATCGACTATGTAACCGCTCGTGATTCCACGAAAACAACGTCACAGACAGACATGAAAACATTAATAACATGCTTCAATGCTACAACACCAGTGGTAAAAACGGGAGTGGTGTCTTATATTCTCAATTTGTCTTTAACTATGAAGTTATTAAATCCCGCCAACCCTGTTTGACGGCAAATATTTGCACCCTCAAAGAATTGTACGAACAATGTCTTGTTGGCTTGGAGAAGATGAATTATTATTACAATCAAGTATCTGCTACTAAAATAAGATTTAATTTGACCTTGAATATAGTTTCCATAAAAATTATAGTCAAGTAAGTAAGACGTCGACAGAAGAAAAGCTTTGTTAAAAAGAACCTTACAAAAACAGCTAACTCAAACAAAGCCTACCCATACCCAATCAAAATCATAAAATTCCCTAATCGGGGTAATGTTATGGATGAAAAAAGCACTGGAGGCAGATTCCTTACTTGGGGAGGCAAAAAATCAATCGGCAAGCGTATCAGACGCGTTATTCGCGAAGGCATCAAACGCTGGAACGCTCCTTTGAAGTATTTTCCATTACATTAGGTAACTCGCTAATCTCGAGAAGCTCATTTTCCAGAGTTCCTTTACACCATAGGCATTCGACCTATATCTTCTAGTAGATTTGTTATTACTGTAATTTTGGTTAGGAAGGTTACCTTATGGGTATGAGCTGTAGCATTTAATTCAATGCTCAGCTCACTCAGAGCAATACACAGTAATACAAGTAAGAAAAAAGTGACTGTGACATACGGACGGACAAACAGACAGACAGACAGACATGACGAATCCATAAGGGTTCCGTTTTTTGCCATTTGGCTACGGAACCCTAAAAACAGAAGTAAGACGCTATAGCCCATAAAAGTTGTTCTTTTTCATCTTCAAAATTATGGATTATTAAATAATGTCCTGTTTATTAGCATATGTAATGTAGGCTATGAAATAAAATTGTGATCTCATTAAATGTTTAATGAAGCTAACCAGATACAGCAATCTCAATATGAATTTATGAACAGTGTAAGAACGTTAAGGGTCCCGTGATGCAGATACGAAATTCAAACAAACCGTGCCAGATTCGCGTCTCTCCGGTTTTTCTTCGCTACTCAAGGACTGCAAACATTTGCCGAGCCCACTGGAGGGCTTTAGTAAATTTGATTACGCGTACTTGGAGCGCCAAGTGACATTGTACCGCTAATTTAGTCAGGTTGTAATTTAAATGGGGAATTACGAGCCACTTAATATGTAAATAGGACAGCCTTCGAGTCCTTTTCTTATCTTTCTTGTTGGCCATTTTGTTTGCGAAGATCGTTTACTTACTTTGACACAGATCTACCTCTATTTCGTTTGTTCGTTATCAAGTGGAATTTAGTTCTGAAGAGATTGGAGTTTTGAAGTTCCCGTGTAAAAAGGAATCGAACTCCACGATCTTTGGGTATATGATCTCATTCAATAATTATTATGCGAGTATTACGTAAAGTATGGATTCTTAGTTATTTTTGGCGCTTTAACACTTTAGTTGAAAAATCATAAGAATAACCTTTTAAAGATATTTACACCTAACTTCAATATTAAAACGTCTTTTGGAATACGCTCTGATAGCCGTTAACTGTAACTTTATATCGATAAAGTTCAAATTTCTCAGAAAACATTCCAGATTTGACGATTATGATGATCGTAAAAGCACTCACTATAAGATTAACCGTGCTTAGGGTTAATAATGAATGCATCGTCAATGCAATGACACCAGAAGGTAATTTCAACTATACAGCCACCAGGATCCTCTGATCGTAAATTTCAAACGATAATGTTTTTACGGCTCTTTTCATTAAGGGCACAGTATAGAACATTTGCGCTTTTGTGAAAATTTACGCGGTGCCGTAAAATATTCACAAGATAACGTGTTTTGCTGATAAATCCTTTATTTGCGAAAAATGGGACATTGTCCTCGGATATTTACTCAACAATTTGTTTTGTGCAAAATACACTTTCATTTGGGTCCTTTATAAATGTAGGTGTTTAATTTTAATCATTTTGCATGACGTAGTAAATTGTTATTAGAATTTGCGATTGTAACTAGTTCATTAGTTTTATCTTACTCAAGTTTTACATAAATACATTGAAATGATATTCAGATGAATCCATAACTTTTACGACGTAAGTGGGTGTCTCACCAAACTATACTACCGTTAGTCAAGTCAAAACCAACAAAAAGGCAGTAAATCTGTAATAAAACGTTAATGTACCATCGGCCAACACAATTAAACATAAACCTGTCCCGGAGTACGTCTGTATTGGCCACTTGGCTACAGATTGCTACAACCTTAGGAACTGGCGTTTTATGACTTTCATAAATAGAATTAACGAATGAATGAGATCGATCGGAATGAAGAATTTCCTTTCTATGAGTAGGCTGTTAGTAAAGTTGAATTGATGAAAATATTTGAGACATTTTAATTCAACTCTAATATTTGAACTTGAAAAAGAATGGTGGAATGTCGTGCCTTTAAAATAACAAATCGCAAAAATAGTCTTAAAAATATTGATACGACATAATGATTGAAAAAGTTTGTCGTCCTGTCAATCAAGATACAAGTGTTTTAATTTTAAAGTATGCCATTAGTTCCGCCTATCAGTTAGTAGCCGAACCGCCGGTCCTGTGTAAATCTGTTAGTTACCAGCTAAGCTCGCGGAAGTTTCGCGTTTATAAGCAGTAAATCAGAAAGCTTATCTGTTTACGAGTCCGTCCAACAGTCCACAGTGCTCGCGTCCACAAAATATGCAATGTGGACGCGAATTTACCGACCTTCCAAACGTATTCTGATTCGCACTCGTCGACATATGGGAGCGCCCATTGTTTGAACTGGGTCAAAAATAACTCGGAAACCGTCAGGGGGGAAAACGACGAATGAAAAATATGTTCGCGCTTCAAAGTTTTTCAACTGGAATTACTAAAAAAAGCACGCCAAAACATGTGCAGTTTTAAACGCTATTTTTCTTTGTTTAAATATACGAATATTTATGTTGGTAATGGTTTGCAAAATAACCCCCGAGAGTTATGTGCCTGTGACGTCACGACGACAAATTGTCTGACCAGTGTGAGTAATATGCGAGTCTGCTGCAATTTCACATTCCAATTTTATCGCTTGGAAATATTTCCGCTTTTGGATTCTAGAATTAATCAGCATCTAAAGCGGTTTTTCGGTCGCCAAATGAGGATTCGTTTTCATATCGGAAAGGTATTTGCACGTTTGATTGGATCGATTTAGTTAGAGCTTATCTTATCTTGGGTGGAAGTTTCTCAGTATCGTCCTTTATTATCCGCTCAAATCAAACAATCGGATCTGTCAAAACTTCGATATGGGGAGCGGGTAGGGTGAAGTTTACAGGCGGCCATTAGTCAAACAATATCGGACCGTCATCCGGACAGTGAATGGAATGGCAGATAGAGCGCCGGCGGACACCGGGTTGAGGTTCACGAGATATGCCTGATTGAAAATATCCGGAATTTGATGGGTAGCTACCCGAATTTCTCTCATTATGTTAAATTTACTTACAAAGTTGCAGAATGATATTAAAAGGGTGGGAGTTGGAAGAAAAGATGATGTAAGGAATTGTCAAATTAAGAAACTTTTACTCAAACACCAGAATAGATAGACAGAAGTGCGCAGAATATAATATGGAGCGTAAAACTTTAATCCTCCTTATTCCTGAACAATAAACCCTTTTAAAACCTGAATTTCCTGAATCCAAAATCTTGAATTTTGTTTGGACTTTTAATTTGATGAACTTTAGAGTTTTCTAAGCCAAAGCATATGAATACACATCCATCACCGTTAGGAAATATAACCCGAAAACCAAGACTTAAGAGGAATTCTCGTTGGGACTTTTAGGACCATACACCTAGGAATAATAGATAGGTAATCGCATTAGTCTTCGAAATCGGGTAGCCATAGCGTGTTCCCGCTTCAGCTTGTCGGAGCTGGATTGACAGCTGTCCACGATTAGATATGCCACGTTATCTCCCGCGGTTTTGTATGTAAATAGGCACGTCAACCTGCGGACACGCAGACGTATTTCGCATGCAACTGACGACGCCTCTCAAAACTCAAGCGACTCGATTAATGCAAGGTGAACGTCACGGCTTTTTACCCGACTGAGATAAGAAAATTAGGGTACTGTTTGACAGAGATTCAGATTTTCTTGAATTATTCTAATAAATTCGCATGTCAGTTAGAGAAAAAAATAAAGCAAGATCTGTAATATTTGTTAAGTTCTTTAAAACCACTATGTACATAATGCTACCATACTTGCAAGAATTTATGCTTTCACATAGTAATATTAAAATAAACAAAAATAATATCGAATACTGCTGCTGACGGTTTGGTTATGGTATAATGCTGACGGTTTGGTTTTCAATGTGTGTTTGTGCTGTACTATCTATTTTTCAAGTCGAATGCAGATAGGATGTAAACAGTAGATGTTTCACACGATGTTGGGTGAATCTAAAGGGAATTATTCAAAAGGTTTCATCAATGCAGTATACATAAAAAAAGCTTCTGCAGCCAGAGTGCACATCAAAGGCTGGATCAGCATATCCCCCGTATCGTACAGGGTGAAATCTTATAATTATAAAAGATTTATGTACTCTGTCGTGTATAGGTATATTTTAGCCCATATCTATGTCAAATCATTGAAAAAATAATCGTCACGTAATTTTATTTCAAATCGTCGTAAGCTGGAAGTACCAAGCGCTTTTTTATTGTTACAAAATAATTGTCTTGAAAACGATGTTGGCAGTAAAATTTAGGTTAAGAGCTTTAATTTATAGTAATACTGAAACTCTGTCGAAAACATTGTTTGATCGCGCAAAGTCTTCAGAACTCGAATGAATGAATAGTATCTCTTTCTATGGCTACTCTTTCTATTTTTTATCTTTACAATTTGAAAAATCTGGCCTCATTCTGTATATTTATTTTTATATTTACCTACTACGCTACGACTGGCGATGAAGTCCGATGAAACAGATACGCTGGTAACAGGATTAATTATCACTAACAAACTGAAAAACTGTCTATAGATATTCCTAATCCTATAAGATCCTTTGTATGGTTGATTGGCTTAAGAGCTTACTGTTAACGACGCGTCTATCAGAACCAGTTAGCAAGAATATACTAATAACCCAGACGAGCTTTGAGTATTTGTGGATTGATTTTGCTGTGTCGATATAGAGTCGACATCATCATCTATATCATTCAATTGTAGTATATGTTTTAAAGAGGTGGTCTAGTGGCTAGGGCCGCTGCCCTCCGTCCGGGAGACGCGGGTTCGATCCCCACCACGTACCAATGTGTTTTCGAATTTCGAATTCATATGTACGTTTATTCGACGCTCTTACTGTGAAGGACAACATCGTGATGAAACCAGCACACTCCTGCGAAGAAATTCAATGGTTGTGTGTGAAGTCGAACAACACGCACTAGGCTAGCGTGGTCGACTCAGGCCTAATCTCCCTAATTCAGGGTCCTTAGAAGCAGTCTACTTGCCACACCAGTCCATTCGAGACCATGGAGCGTAAACCGTTCCAAAATGACGAGGTTAAAATATTAATATATTTGTGTGTATTAAACACGTCGTCATCATGTCATCAACAGCTCATGGGGCTCGAACTTACCCTTAATTAGGACTGAGCCTACCCTTAATTAGGGCCATTAGACCTTAGTCGACCACGCTGGTCCAGTGCGAGTTGGTCGACTTCACACACAACCTTGATTTTTTTAGCAGTGTGCGTGCAGGTTTCATCACGATGTTTTCCTTCACCGTAAGAACGTCGAATTCGAAATGCGAACACACATTGTTACGTGGTGGCAATCGAATCCCAGAAGGAAGACAGCAGCCACTCGATCACCGACGCTCTCGTTGAAATAAATGAAAGCGTAAAGACAAATAAAAACCTTCTTTTGATGATTAAACATTTTTTTTTAATGATAAATATCATCATTAGCTCATTACGACCCCACCAAATACCGAAGGATTCGAGCCTACCCTAGAGTAGGGGTTTATTTTATCATATTACACTTAAATATTTTAGCAATCGTAGAATCGTAAAAATATTCACCTTCAGATTCCACTTTCTCTTACTTACTTTGTATTATTTGGGCACATTCAACCTCTTCTTTTCAAGGATACTCTGTAATGTAATACCCGTAATAGGCTTTATTTATGACTAGAAAATGCGAGCATGTGTAAGGTTGTTTGAAAGAATATTCTATAATTACCTACGTCTTGAAACTTCAAAGTTATGTTTTACAAGGCTACAAGGAGAAAGGTTTTCAAAAGGCTTTGGAACTTAGCAGCATAATAAAGGGACTATTATACGTATTTTCAGCAAATTCTAGTAAGTAAGTCTCTCTGTAATAGATCACAGGGTCGTTAGATCAAAAGGCGTAGCATTCAGAAAGATCTTGTATTTACAAGACAGTATACAAAGGACATTGTAGTAACATTAGTCTTCGCATCAAAAGTGATGCGTAACTAAATTCTTAACAAAAGATAGGTACTGAAGAATTTGGTTACGGTTCTAATATTTTCAAGTAAATCGTCTGTCTCTTAGATTTTAGATCTATACGACACTGTTTTATGGAAAAGCAATACAAATATTAGTTCAATACATATTTTGTTCATTTCCTTTTTTTTTCCTTCTCTAAGATATAAAGTGTTTGTTTGATTTGGATGACAGTCATTTACCTTATTTGCTGAAATTTTAATTTAATCCAGCAAAACATTATATATTTGCATTTAATTTGGAGAAACTTAGTAAAAACTGGTCTTCAGAACTAATACTAAAATTACACCTACTTATTTTTATAAAACTTCTCAATATACATCTATTAAACTGTCTCTGAAGCCATCAAAGGAATGAGATAAAATGTATTTTTTCTGGCGTCAATGTTATCAACTCGCTTTTATGCAATTTTTACAAACCTTTTTAGAAGTAGAACTTGATATTCTATAAATTAATTCGTTATCGTTTCACGCGAATAAGTTTTCATAAAGAAAGCAAATCACTAAACTTATGCACCACTTTACACCTGGTGACAATGTCACCGATGCATTTTCATGCAATTTGTAGTAACTTAAGTGGAATAATTCCATGCAAAGGACCTAATAACTGCCATACTAATGCAGACATATCGAGTCACATATAATAGGATTCCGAGATCGTTTAGCCTCATTATGCGTTGGTAGATGATATTCTAGCTTGGCACTAAGCCGGGACTGATAAATCATCCTTTTAGGACGATGATAACAGCAGCCGACGGTTTTAATAACTTTACTGGCTTTTGCATGTTACAAATGTGTAATCTTGGTACTTACTTAAAGACATTTTTAAATAATACTGAGAACATGTGTACTGATAGATATAATTTGCGAAGTATAAAGTATTTCGATACTACCAGATGAACTTAATTAAAGTTAACAAACAAGACGACAGACATAATCTGTGAAAACTATAAGTAATGTCATACTTAACAGTTTATTTAGACTAAGTATACCTTAATTTAAGGGAGCAATTCTTGCTGCCTACAAACTATATTGTAGTTTGACAGAGGATGAAATTTTAGCAGAGTAAGTTTTGAAAATATAGTGTTTTTTTTATTTTATTTAATAAAGATTATTTAAAAAAGAAATATATTTCCAGACACTTGTCAATTGAATGACAGTGGTGAATATTGAAAATATTTTTTATGCCATACATTTTTATTGTTATTTTTCTTAATAAAGTTTAAACCTTTTCTTAATATAAAATGTCGAAATTCATATGATATTTCTGTAAACATATCTATAAGATATTTTTTCATGCTGTAGTGGTGCTCGCGACACCAACTACGTCACGACGCGTATTGCTTGTGTTTGCAATAATATGGTATTTAAGCAATTACGAGTACATAAGTTAGCATAGCTCTGTACTCGGTACTCTACTTTAGTCTTACATTATACTACGTATCGTCTACTTGTGTGTTTCTTTCTAATATCTCTTGGGCCCCCTCTGTAAATACTGCAATACTGATACATACGTATAAAATAATCGGTATGTATAAGTGTTTATTGTTTCCGCAAAACTAATCACTATCTCGAGACGCACAATCAGTAGCAGGATGTAGTGTGAATTTCCTCGCAAGGATCACACGTTCCATTCATTCTTCATTGTATCACTCGTATCTTATGGTCAGTACTCCGACGTGGCAACAAGAGGCTGCGTGAGTGGAAAAATCGATAAATTTTCCGGATGCCATTATAGCTAATATGGCTATGGTGATGTAAACAATTAATCTATATCGACCGTTTTGGGCTCAGTTTCTTACTGTTCCATATAAAGTACCATTTGGAGAATCCTTCTGACCACAGCCTCTTCCACTATATAACATGGTTTCCCAAGAAAAACGCTGAAATTACTGCTAAAATTTCACGAAAGCAAACAAATCCTAATTATATTAATAACTTTGTGCTTTTTATTTTAAAATATGTGTCGTGGAATACGACAGCAAAGAAACATTGCGTAAGTTTTATCAAACAGATGTTTGAATGGTGTAGTGTTATTACAACTCTGGATTTTTATGATATCCCAGTTATAAATAAAATACAGGGTTGCGAGTTGCCCATTGTGGGTGACGTCATGACTTCATAGAAAACAAGCAAGAACGAATTTCGGCACTGCCACTCTGCCCTCCGTGGTGTAGTTGGTAAGCACGTTGGCTGCGTATAGGCCGAGGGTCGTGGGTTCAAGTCCCGCCGGAAGGTTTACGTTTTTGGTTGTTTCTTAAGGAAAAGACGAAACAAAAAAGCGCGTTTTCCGTATGAGCTGAGGTCACTTAACGACGTCGAAGCAAGGTCACTTCAGCGTCTTATTTACAAAAATATTAAGTTTATTCCAGGTTAATAATGAAATCTTTATATAGCTAAAACCTTTAGAGCTTGTAAAGGCTTTGTCAAATACCTGTACTGAAATTCCAATTATTATTTGTTTGATAATCTTTTAATAGAACTAACCAACTGAGACAAGCTTGACTGTTTGTTTGCGCATTTTATTAATTAAAGTGAAAAGTCAAGTCGTGAACACTAAATAAAATAAATAATTCAACAGCAACACTTGCTTTCTGTTAGAAATGTTAACTTCGAGTATCATAAAATTTTATACTACGTAGATTGTTGCAATTGTGAACTTTTGCCATTTTGCTTCTCGGCGCTACCTTTACTCGGATGTTTTTAGGTGTAGGTAATAAATGCCTTTAAAGTTTAAACAAAATTCCGGGACGCTTTTTTAAGTTAACTAAATTATTGTCATCCGCCTGTTGTATTTTCCAGTATAGTTGAAAAACCGCCATGTCCTCGTAGCACATTCATCAACAGCCCGTTACAGTCCACTGCTGGACTATGAGCCTCCTCCACTTAAGTGGAAGGTTTTGCCATAATCTCCACGCTTGGCAGGCGGGTTGGAGATCGCAGATTAAAAGGTTACTGTATCAGAGAGCGCTGCTGCCCGTTCCCTGTTCAATGTGTAGTCACTAAGTCGCCTCTTACGACACCCACGGGAAGAGTAGGGTTTGGTGACAAATGTATTCTACTCTGCCGTCACCACACGGCGTAGCACATTAGTGTTTTTGTATTCCGTGCTGTAATGCTGTAGCAATGGTAATGCTTTAGTCATCATAAGTGAATGAATATTAGAGATTCTCTTTTAGATAATTTTCGTTATTCAATAGGCACATTAAGCTGTAAGTTTTGACTTTTTATTCAGATAGTGTCGCGCCAGTCTTGAAAACTTTGGCAGTTTCAAGCCCTTAAATATGAAATAGTGTAATAAGAGTTAAAGCCCCTTTAGAAAAGGCTCTAATTCGGTATCATCATCAACGGTTCATATACGTCCCCGCCGAGGGGCTCGAGCCTACCCTGAATTTGGCGACTAGGCCTTAGTCGACCACGCTAGCCCAGTACGGGTTGGATCAATCTTTAAATTTCTTGGCAGGAGTGTGCAAGTTTCCTCCTGATGTTTTCCTTCACTGTAAGAACGTCTATTAAACGTACATATGAATTAAAAAATTGAAATCACATTGATACATGGTGGGGAACGAACCCGCGCCTCGTGGTCGGAAGACAGCTATTACTACACCGCCGACGCCGCTCTCTAATTCCATTTACAGTCGCTCATTCATGAGACGGTAAATTAGTTTTGCAACAGCAGTGAGCTGTCTATAACACATTTTTTTTAAATAAAGTATAAAGCGGCTTTTGGTTGCTTTATAAAAGAGGACATTGTTCAACATTGTCAAAGGATTGGCAGCCATGTCCATTCAGCAAATCACATCAGCCGCATGCGGACGGTGACACGACCAAACCTGTGATCGCAGTTTATTGACGTATCACGGATATGCTGCACCTGGAAAAGCTTGGAACACCTGGAAAAAAGGAATTTTGTGAAAATCATGTGTTTGATTCGGCTTAACGTCTTATTTATTGTACTATGGTTCATTAGAACAAAATTTGTTTTTTTACTGTAATGTATGGCAGTTAATAGGTAAGTGAATCGCCTCAAATAATATTTCATCAAATATACGCAGAATATTTACAAAAATAAACTTTATAGCCTAATAATAATAATTGCTTGTTAGTATCATGTATTATTTATTAAGTACCATTATAGGTATTATAATACTTAAGTGATTAATTTACTTATACACCCAAAAACCATTCAATACGTAATATTATCCGTACCGGTATAATTTCCAAGAATACTTATTGTGTTATGTATTATGTAATGCCCGTAAGTGATTTTATTTTATTTTCGGTCTTCATTTAAACCAAGATTTGATTAGTTTATAACTTAATTATGTTTATTAGGTTACTTAGAAATTAGTTTTGTATTAGGTTTTATTGGGAGTTAAAGTTCAAGCTAAGCCAATAAACACTAATTTAATTTTAAATCGAAACCGCTTTGAAATTGAGTAGCTTAGTTTTAATATATTGTGAAATAGTAGTTCTACTCGTACTTAATAATTTTAGGTTTAATTTATGTGGTTATATGTGGTTAGGTGGTTATAAAATCCTTGTTTATATTATGTATGATCCATTTATATAAGTAAGATAGAGAACTACCATGCCTTATTAAATATGACTGTAACGGGCCGTTGATGACGATGATGGTCCGCCATTTTTCGATATAAAACAGTGCATGAGACATATTGGTCGCTTAGCACTAGACCGATTAAATACTAAATATATAGGTTAAAGCTATAGCTCCGTGTCAAATACTGAACGGGTGTCGTAACTGGTTTCCTAAAAGGCATTTATTATACTGCTACGTAACTAATAAATAATAATAAATAAATATGTGGGGACATCTTCACACACGGCCATCTGATCCCAAACTAAGCAGAGCTTGTACTATGGGTACCAGAGAGCTGATATACATTACACAAATAGATAAATACATACTTATATAGATAAACAACAACCAGACACAAGGCAAACACATGTGTTCATCACACAAATGTTTGCCCTGGGCGGGATTCGAACCCGCGACCCTGTGCGTTGGAGGCAGATACACTACCACCTGGGCTACGGAACCGTCACGGTCTAACTTGTTCAAAAGAAAACTTTTTTAAAACAGTATGACCGTCATCTCCGCCATTGTATTAGTGAACTCACCCAAAAAAATTTAATGACGGATCTAAGTGATGTAATAACATCCTATGGAAATAAATGATTTTGGCTTTGACTTTGACTTCGGATGCTAACAAACTAAACGACCCCAGGGTTGCCTGTCTATACCAAAATGTGCATAATTGGACAAAATCTGATTATGTGACGCTAATTAGTACCTTTTTCTTCTCCCTGATTTTCACTTCCAATTTTTACCAAATCTGAAACGTACTTGTACTGAAAATTTTGCTCCTCACAACATCGGTGTTGCCCGCCCCGATACGGTCTACAAAGCCAAGGTAACGTCATTTAAACGGTACAATGTTGCCAGCTCACAGTGCAGATGGACGCCATTGGACGGCAAATTGGCAGCAGTTTTGGTTCTTAAGAGCGTTTATACGCTGTGACTGTGTGACTTTCTGTATTTAGTTTACGGACGTTGTTTGAAGAAAATATACCATGTATCAGGTACTAATGAACAAGCTATGCTAAGGGTAGTTTGTTAGCTAAAAGTAAAATAATAGCGAATTTACGAGAAAAAGAGTTTTATGAAATTGTGGCATTTTTATATCGTGTGAGTCAAGGCTGCCTAGTAAAATAATATGCCAAGAATTTCATCAACATCAACGGCCCGTTACAGTCCACTGCTGGACTATGAGCCTCCTCCGCTTAAGTGGAGGGTTTTACCATAATCTCCACGCTTGGCAGGCGGGTTGGAGATTGCAGATTAAAAGGTTACTGTATCAGAGAGCGCTGCTGCCCGTTCCCTGTTCAATGTGTAGTCCCTATGTCGCCTCTTACGACACCCACGGGAAGAGTAGGGGTTGGTGACAAATGTATTTTACTCTGCCGTCACCACACGGCGAATAATGCCAAGAATTTATTTAGTTCATAATAATAATAATTGTTTATAATTGTTTATATGTTTTAAAATAAAACACTAAATTAGTCACAATTTACGGGTTTGTTATCACGGTTATATTTAATATTATTACCTCGATATTTCGGAATGGTTACACGCTCCATGGTCACGCGAGGTAATAATATTAAATATAACCGTGGTGGTAACAAACCCGTAAAGTGTGACAATTTTTGTGTAATAATTGTTTAGTATTTATATGTTACATGTCTTCCTGAGAAAACTACAATTTGCGTTTTAAACTGATATCTGTCAGCATTCTTCATGCTCATTTAGTCCTGAAATGGCATGCATGTCGTAAAATAAATATCTCTTCACCAAATTGCGTATGTCAAACCGAGTAAATTTCGTAAGCTATTTCTTGAACGTTAGAGCAATACTAAAACCGTTAGTAGAACCGCTTTCAATTAAGATTACGTTAATTGTGAATCCCGTTTAACGGGATGGTGATTTGGTTGTTTTAGTGTCCTCAGTTCAACTTATATTTATATTTGTTGTATTTTATAAAAAAAAAAAGGTAACTCAAAAGATGCGAGGATTGTGGAGTTTCTTCGGTGAGCTCTTCTCCACAGATTCCGCCATTGTGTTAGTGCACTCACCCAAAAAAATTAAATGACGAATCTAAGTGATGTAAAATCATCCTATTGCTAATGAAGTATTTGACTTTGACTTTAGATTAATTCTTAATTATGTTTACTCTATTCGATATTTTGTATGTGTAGGATCAGTTTGATTTTAATACTCGTTACTCGAAAACACATTGTGGTGGGGATCGAACCCGGATCTTCCGGTCCTTACAGAGATAATTTAAATCGGTCTTAACGTGCCTCCGAGACAGTCCCATCATCAACAGCTCATATACGTCCCCACCGAGGGGCTCGAGCCTATCCTGCAGTAGGGCGATCAGGCCATAGTCGACCACCACCATGCTGGCCCAGTGCGGGTTGGTCGACTTCACACACAACCTTCGAATTTCAACAGGAGTGTGCAGGTTTCCTCACGATGTTTTCCTTCACCATAAGAGCGTCAAATAAACGTACGTATGAATTCGAAAATTGGTACGTAGTGGGGATCGAACCCGCGTCTCCAAACGGCAGCCCTAACCAATACACCACCGATGCTTTCCGACCGCTTAGCCGACAGTACCACTTGAAACTATCTACCCCCGGTTTTAGCAGCGATGTCATTTCGCGGTTGCATTTCTCCTTTCGCCGGAGTTTCTAGTTTCAGTCGGTTTGTTGTTCAGCCAGTTGTGACAACGCTCGTGTTGATATCGTAAAAGGGAACTTTGTTGTTAATGCTTGCTCACAAAGTGTATAGTTGAGATGAACTTTGAAACTATTTTTGATAACAACATAGCTGGTGTGAGAGGGTCTTTCATTCGCTAATCAAAAGTGAGAATAGGGCGGTCCCTTTGTGACGTCACTCTGTCAGACCATATTTTTTTACCATTAAATTCGTGAGAGGCCAAGAGTTCAACCTATATTAATTTCAATCGCATTGTAGTAGAGTTCTTTATACCATAGAACAGTCAGCAGAGGAAATAACTATAACTATCCAGGCCGCTCGAAACCGATGCTTGTTGGGTGATTATTATATTTTTACATAAAATTTTATATACTTATCTAAGGTCTTATGTAATAGTCATATAAGTCACAAAAAAAATATTTCGGAAATCTACACGTAGTTTAAAAGTTTTTTTTAACAAAAAAAAATCATTATTAAAACAAAAAGAGATCATCCTCTGCATGTACACTCACATTACTCTAGATACATGTAAACACGCATCAAACGCGTGTGTGCGTGCATGAATGCAAATGTAGTAGTGATCAGCTGGTTGAGGGTGATGTTTTTTATGATTAGGTAACCAAGTTGTTTGGCTCAATTACTTGAAAACGAACGTGTAAATTGATCTCATTTTTTTATGTAGTGAAGATCAGGACTTCTTCTTTCAGCCCTGAAAATATTTGACACTAATAACGGGGTACCTTATATAGTTCACTAACCAGCACACATTTGTGTTCGGGCGTTCGATACACATTTGAAAAATAGTTACTTTTATCATTATCACAAATACCATCTACTTTCAATATTACTTCAACCTAGTAAATTTTCGATACAAAAAAACGCTGTACGTGCCTTTCCTTCCTATCTAGTTAGTACAAAGATACTCTCACTTCACACAGCACATGTCCCCAATGGTTTCCTAACTACGACAACGTAATAGAGTAAGAAGTTCACTTAAAGTTATTAAAACACAATATACCTAGAGCGGCGCGCTATCAACCTAATTGAAAAGTGCATTGTGGTATCTCGTGCAGTGTGCAGCTAGCTTTATAACTAGTGTATTCCCCAAGGTAGCATCGTACTTTTCTACTGAAAATGTTTTTTGAAGTATTAGGTATGATGGATTAGGTACGCATGTTGCGAGTGTTTTACTGAATATGGCACTACACCTTGCCTTGATGTTATCCAAACTATGCCAACCGCTCTTGATAGGTCCAAGAAACGAAAACTTAATCAAAGGACAGAAACCAAAATGTTTGACCTCTGGGCTTCAATATGAACATAAAATATTATTATAATATTGACTGTTTTGAGTTGTCTGTAATAAGGATATCACATAAATGTTGGAATTTTAGTATCAAAGTCCTTATTACTTTCGTCAGAATGTATTTGGCAACACTAGTTTTGGCGTTATCAATCGATTGAAATACTCCCATAAAGGCAACTAAATTCATTATTATTTCAAAATGTTTCGTGATTTTAATTTTTTTGGGTATGGCTGTTTAAGGCTAAGCCCACTTTGGTTGCTTTCCTTTGAGTTCTTTTTAGTCATATAATATTTTTAGCTTTTGCAACGATAATGTGTATTGCAAGTGATGGGATAAGGGCAAGCGAACAATGAATGAATGTGTATTGCAGGTACAGGTTGACAGATTTAGAACGCTCTGGACTTAGCAGGTCTAGTTTCACTCAATTGAGTGCACTCATAGCCGTCAATATAGATTCTTAGACTAAGAAGTATTATACCACATTATATCATACCTTTCTCATCTTTTTCAGTACGCAACGGCTACTCCTGCGTGCCAGTGGCGTTAGCTGAAGGTCTGGACATCAAACTTGGGACTTCGGTCACAGAGATCAACTACGCAGGGCCTGGGGTCACTGTCAAAGCTGTCAACCCTAGGGCTCCAACCCAACAGCACGTTTACAAAGGTATGTCAAATTCTTTTTACACAACGGCCCAAAAAAGGAGGATTCATGTATTTATGTATGTAAGTAAGTATATGTATGTGTTCTTTGTACCACAATAACTTATCTCTTTCTCATGGAAACACGCTATTTTCCCGTAGTCAAAAGTAGGCACTCGCCGGCCAATAGCAACGTAGCTAAATAACTCTACACCTGGGTCAGCTTACGAAACTGGACAACTAAATAAATATTTTTTACTCTTTTGCTCCGTGCCCGTTCATACAAATCCTCGCGGTCAGCTGATCAATTTACTATGGGGGATGCATTTTTTTTTTCATTTTACATTGTGTTCACAGTCTTCTTCTTAGCGAGTCGATGGCAAGTCGAATTTTATAATGTTGTAGCCCAGAATGTGGCCACTTGGACGGCGGATTGTGTGGCGTCCATCAAATCTTACTGCGTGCAGGTGGCAGGGCACGCAGGACATGATGTCAGGTGGGCCATCGTCTGTACTTCTCCGCACACACAGTTTATGTCAGTATTATCGGAAAATCCCCACCTAGACATGTTATCTTTACTCCGGCCGACCTGAGTCCGAAGTCTATTTAAAGACTTCCAGATCGGCCACGACAACTGATGTCCGGGTGGGAGATTCTCAGATGGCGTGACAAAGGGACTAGGAAGGGAGACTGCGGCGCCAGAGGTTGCATTTTGCTTGTGGCGGGTCGTTGGTCAGTGGTTCGACGCACTTTATAAAACTTTTTCGGCTTTTCAGCCGTTGTGGCACTGGTTTATAGCCACTCAGTGGGTGCCGAGTGTCGTCGTCCATTTTACGCCTATCAAGGGAGCTTGCAACTGCTCTGCGGACATCTGGAGGCGCTATGCCAGCTAGTGGAAACAGCAACTTAACCGGCGTCGGTTTCAGGCAACCAGTAATGATCCGGCAAGTTTCGTTTAGGCTGTGTCCACTAGCTTGGCATGAGCACAGCGGTCCCATACTGGGCATGCAAATTCGCCAGCTGAAAAGGCAAGCGCCAAACCAGTAGTCCGCAGAACTTGTGGTGTGGCTCCCCATTTAGTGGTGGTAAGGCGCCGCACTAGATTGTTTCGAGCATGCACCTTCCTTTTCACACTCTCACAGTTCTTTCGGAAGGTTAGAGACCTATCCAACAGCACGCCGAGGTATTTGGGGGAGTTACTGTGGGAAATAGGCACCCCACGCCACGTGATTTTGAGCTTAAAAAAGTTGTTCAATATAACAAAATGAACTACCACCGTAGAGGTTTTGCGTTACTTAACGTTGTACAGAGGACAAAGGATCGCTTGAAACGGTTTGAATTTTCTCAACAGATTTTATATAATATATTTATATGAAATTTTGTTTACATGTCATTAGTTTACAAAACTGCACAATTATTATGCGAAATTTCATGACAAAGCATAATTAATTACCAGAGAAAACTTAATCCGTTTCAAGCAACCTGGCCTGACTATATCCTTTGTTCTCTATACCTATAATATGAATTTGTTATCTTTTTGGCGGTTTAATATTAAATTTATCAATGAGATAACTATAGGTGGGGGTGGGGTCAGGGGCGTGCACTTCATAGAGGCAGAAAAGCACTGCCTACCCTGTCATTTTCAGATAAATACCTTCATAATTATATACATTAATTAACTACACTACACTATCATACTAACTACCATAACACCCATATTAATTTTACACATCCTTATCTTAAACAAATTCCACTCGTCTTTTGTTCACGTTCGCCAAAAGCACTGCCTATTCCAACTGACGTTTACTTACATGTAGTGAGAGAAAATATATGACTGTGTGCTATAAAGGCCCTATGTGCGAACACAAAACTTGTCAATGCGTTAGTGTGCGTGATTTCGCTCCATACAAATCCGAAAAGCCCAGCTTTTTCAACTTGGACTTATACAAGGCGAATCGTCGTCGAAGGAACATCGGTGGCGTAAATAGATCTTAGTACAAGTCATTCCCTTATAACGCACCGATGTAAAGCGTTCCCGAGTTCCAAAAATTGCGCGCCGCGCGAGGCGCATGTCAGCCAGTGCGCAGGCGCGAAGTTGGCGACAGAAATACGACGACCAATCACAACTCTCAGCCACCTCAGCACCGCGACGCTTCGCGAGCTCGCGAGCGGTGGGGGCGTCGGTCGCTTTAAAGCTTTAATAGTCTCAAGACGCATTATGAATAAAGCGCGCAATGCTGAATTGGGTAAAAACAATATTTTAATCACTTTTTTCATTGCGGAATTTGGAATCGCCATATTGTTTACCTTTCTTGTTGTGACGCGCAGTGATTTTTTAAGTTTTTGTGTTTTTCTTTGGTTTTTTGAGCAATTAGTGCTTTTTGTGTTAGTAAATTACTTTAATAACAATGAGTAATAGCTGTGAACTTTGTGCCGACGGGCCGTGTTTGTTTAAACTGAAAAAAGGTGGATTTGCAACGTGTAATTTTGAAGCTAAGGCGAATATCGTTCATAGAGGAAGGTGTGTACTCGAGTTGCATTTAACTCAAAGGAAGGGTAATGCAACTCGTCATTTTCAAATTAAATCTTACGAGACTTTCAACTGGCTAGGCTAACAGGTTGTGTACACACCAATAGTTTGTTTTGTTTTCCGTGTACTTTATTCTGCACTTCTTTGAACGTTTGGAACGACGCCGGCTATGTCGATTTGAATAACTTTACTAACGCGGCCAAAAAGCACGAAAAGTCGAAAACCACCAGGGGCAACAAAGACTCGCAGCTCTTTCTATGATTTCTATTGAAAAACAGCTCCTAATTGATGTAAAACGATCACCCGCGTTTTACGATGACGTATTGCAAAAATATTTGCTCAAAGATAGGCGCGTAGATTTAATTTATAAATAGAAACAAAGTTGTAGTATCATACCGTTAATTTATTTTGTCAATTGTGCGTTATAACAAAAAAGTTAATAACAAAAAAACCAAGGCCTTTTTCAAGGCCATTTCGGGTATCTTCTAGTGTGACTTGTTCAAAATATTCAATCACCTGGTTAGATACTTGAGGTGGCCAAACTTACATTACATCACTTTGCATGGAAACACCACACCACCGGTCGCCGGTCAACACAATACAGTAATAACCTAATTCATGAAATTTTTTGGTAAGTGCTTTTTTATCCTTATTATACCTGCCTGCCTACTAGTGCCTACCCTAGCCCTAAACCCTGTGCACGCCCCTGGGTGAGGTGGGTGGGGTTGGGTTCGCTTTCGTTGTGGCGTCATAACGTTCTAACTATGCAGTTCTATCTTCACGCTACAGCCAATAAGATTAATTCATACTATACACCTCTACCCAATCACGTTGATCTGTCTATTATTGAAGGACACATTTTTAGAATAGAATAGAATAGAATAATAATTTATTTGCTCACAAAATTTCACGAGAATCGGTTGAGAAACGCGACCTGTAGAGTGAAACAAACAAACAAACAGATGGACAGATGGACATACAAAAGCAAATTTGGCCAAGCTGAAACAGAGACGCTTCGCTCGCTCGGTCAAAAAACGAGTTGATTTACCTGCTACGTTGCTTGGGTAGCTATAAATGATAATAGAAAAGTATTTTTTTTGAGAAGCTTTAGTAAGACTTTGTTACTTATTTGGGTTATTTCTTGTGGATTGCTGTCTTTATCCTAATTAATCAGGAGATACAGTGACGAGATAGAAAAAAATTAATCATGTAGCCGGAGATAGAAATAAAAATATACTCACGTATAACCTACAAAAACTCATTGGCACCTATACTGCAATTAGTCATAATCCTAATAATAACACATACCCTTATTGTTGAAGAAACACGCTCATGTGAAAAAAATATACAAGAAAAGCCTTCCTTATATTTCCGATTTCATTTACATATACTATATCTTACAGAAAATGGAAAACACGTGTTTGTAACTTGATATTTCCTCCTATCTGACGCTTGACGAACACACAGATACACGAGAATCAAAGAAACTATTTACAGTAACCTACACTCCCTCTCATCGGAGCGTTTATTATGAAGCTTTTAGGAGCGTACCGTATCCGATTGTGTGAGGTCCCAAGGGACTGCAAACAGTAAGTAATAGCTATCGGTTCCACAATCACTACAGAACGATACGCATCTGGTTTTGTATAGATGAAGAGAGCTTGAACAAATATCCTTGGAAAATTATTTTGAGATTGTGACAAACAGACATGTTCTGTAGTTAGTTTTTGATTTGGCTTGACAATTAACTTGGCCGACATCTTGGATTGTTGAAATTGTTAATTGTCATCATAGTTTGTAACTAAGTATTTCAAGATATTAAAGTAATTTTATCAATTTAAGAAAGGCCGGATTGGAATTTTTGTCCTCATTTTTAAGAAAGAATATTTGTGGGGTCGGATGGAAGTTACAATGTTCTGAATAACGTATAAACTCTGAAGTATTTAGTTAGCTCAGCCCACGCAACTACCATTTTGTACCCTTACTTAACTTACACAAATTAATTAAGTCAGTCTGTTCTATATAGATCAGTTTTTATGAAAATAAAAAGACATCCAGATTTTTTTAAACTTTAATAATCTTAACCCTTTGGCAGAGGGGTATCGCTCGTCAAGCGAACTCCATTCCTTTTTCCTCCGAGTCGAGTCTTAACCTATTAATAGTACCCTCGGAGGAAAAAATTGTACCTAACTAAATTGTTTTGTAATCACTGTACCTAACAAAATTGTATAAAAGCAGTTAGTAATGCTACAATAGCTACTGATAAATAATTTACTAAATTAAAGGGAGCAATTCTTGCTGCCTACAAACTATATTGTAGTTTGGCAGAGGATGAAATCTTAGCAGAGTAAGTTTTGAAAATAAAGTGTTTATTTTTTTTTTTTTTTTTTTTGTTCTCTTTCTCGCTGCAATCCACTTTGTGTGTACAAAACCTAACGTGAATCGCACTCGAACAGATCTCGGAGGCCTAAACCACTATTTGATATCCGGAAAATCTGTTTGCCTAAAGCATACAACAATCTCTGGTAAACATGTATTTGGAAGATATGAGTCCCATCCCTATATACATACCATTGCTAGGTACCTATACAAAATCAAACTTATACTCAAGAAAGTGTTAGGTTTAATATCACGTTAACTAGCTACGGCGTAGCAAAACGCTACGACCGTAACACCACTTTTTTATTGTTCGTCTATTCACTTTTTGTTGTTTATTTGCGCAAGCGAGTGCCTTTAAAATAATTAAAAAATAATGACGTTGTGAATATGGCCACGTTGAGTAGAAATAGTCAGTTTTTCGGAATTAACAGGTTATCTTTTTTACGCAAATTCACCTAATAAATATAATTTTATTTATAGCTTCTGAACACACCTAAAGATTTACATACGGTAACACTTGTCTGCAACAAGCTTTATAATATACTGTTACGCTTATATTGCTTTATAATATAAGCGTAACAGTATGACCTTAAGAACTTTAGGACCGGTATTAGTAATGCAGTTACTGTTGACTGCGCTGGAGTGTTCGAAAATAGTTGGTTTCAAAATGTTTCAAACTAAAGATTTCCCGTAAGTTAGCTGCTGGCGTCTCTAAAGCTAAGCTCTCTGGCATTTGACAGACTATACAAACAACTCTACAAATTCAGGCAGTGCGGCTTAATTCGAGCTAATTAGCTCTTCAAAGGATAAAAGCTATAAATTAGCTAAGCAGATTGTCAAAGAGGAGCTAACATAGGAAATGTAGGTAGGTACTAAAACGTGCTTTGAAAGTTCGTTACTGCACAAAGAGGACAGATGGTCAGCAAAATAGGCTAGATAAAAGATAAAAGTGTCTTTATTCGAAGTAAGATTTAACAAAATCATTTTTCGACGTCAAAGCAAGATGGCCCGTTCACTACAAGTGTACGCCTTCTGTGGAGAAGAACGGCCAGAAGAAACTCCACAGGACTCGTATCTTTTGTATTTTTCTATTTTTAAATCAAATATTGTTTACAGTAGTCAATATACATTGTTAATGTTTCCTGTGCCGAGCTGGACCATCCGAACACCAAGCTTCTTTGTAATTTAAATAATCAACTAACTTATAGTAAGCTTTATTACACAGCGTCTTAAAGGCTTAAAGTCGAGTGTAGTTATGTACAGTTGGCAAAGGAGATACGTCAGGCCGCTCTAAACCTCTGATGAAGATATCTCAAGTAATGATTTATATGTTTACTATTTTATATACTTACATGAACGATCAGTATACACAATTATACGAAACATGAATAACCAAAAATGAATGAATAACCAAAAACTTTATCGGTTTCGAGCGACCTGTATAAGTACCTTTTTTGCTGACTGTGCAATCTAGCAAATAGACCATATAATATGCTCCTTGTCGATTTTTTGTACAAAAGTACTTGTACAACGAGACCTGGAGGCCGTTTCACAAAGCTACAAGTTACAAATTACAAGTACAATTCGATGTACATTGCGTAGACAATGAGATAAAACTTTAAGAGCTTACAGTTTAGACGAATTGGCTACGCAATGAATATCAAATTGTAACTTGATACTTGTAAATTGTTGCTTCGTGAAACGGGGCCCTGGAATAAAAGAAATATAAAAAATAAAAATTATTTTATTTCAATATCAAATCAAATCAAATCAACGGCCCAGTTAATATAATTTGTATGAATTACATAGGCGGAGACTTCCCGTTAAGTAAACCAGAGGAAACTTGAGGTGGAAATGGCTCGCAACTTCTCCAAAAATTGTGTACTCCAGAATAGAATATAGTTACTAGAAGTGCAGGTGATTTGGATCTCATTAATCTGTAAACCGCAAATATTAATAAATAAATAGTTAACACCCTTGCACTTGTAATAAGTATAATATTAATTTGAAAGTAAATTTTTCATTAGTCATATCTTTTCTTTTTAGCACATTTCATGTTTTAACGTCATTGCTGTATAATTTGTGCCCGACTGGTCACCAATTTATAAGCATAATGTGATTGTTGTCTGTTGTGTCATCATCATCATCATCATACTCAGCCCACATCAACCCACTGCTGGGTATAGGCCTCTTCTCTATAGCGCCAATTCTCACGGTTCTGTGCCAGCCTCATCCAGTGAGATCCCGTCATCTTGACGATATCGTCTGACCATCGGGCTGGTGGTCTGCCCACTGGCCTTGTCGCCCCTCTAGGCCACTAGGTGTTCATCTTCTAAATAAAATAAAATAAAAGTTGTATTACCAATCAAAATTTTAAAAGCAGAGTTGACTGATACATGCTGCTTTGCACAGAAGGAGCCTTAATTTTTTTCTCTTCGACGTATTAGTTTATACAAAGTTAATAGAGCGTCGTCGGTTGTGTAGTGGCTAGGGCCGCTGGAGACGCGCAGGAGACGCGGGTTCGATCCCCACCACCACGTACCTGTGTGTTTTCGTGTTCCGAATCCATGGGTACGTTTATTTACGAAAAACCGGCACACTCCTGCGATAAAATTCAATTGTGTGTGAAGTCGACCAACCCGCACTGTACCAGCATGGTCAACTAAGGCCCGATTGCCCTAGTCCAGGATAGACTCGAGCCCCTTGGTGGGGACGTATATAAGCTGTCGATGATGATAATGATGAATAATAAATCTAAACGGACAGTAGCCTATTCGGACAGTAGCCTATTCGGACAGTAGCCTATTCGGACAGTAGCCTATTCGGACAGTAGCCTATTCGCATCACTTGTTATCTAGTTTCCTGTAGCCTGCTCAAAGCTTTCCAGCCTATTCCCCAGTAATATATGCTGACTGCACACAACCTAGGCTATAGGCTAGCTAGTACCGCCTCTCAAACATCTAACTATCTACTAGACTCCGCCCGTATGCAAATGTCGCGGAAGTGCCTTGGGCTAGGGCAGAGATTCTCAAACTTTAGAATGGATCTTGATGGCATTTTCAGAGTTAATTGGCCTGGTTAAACTTGATATTAAACTCGGTATTAAACAGCTATCATACTGTTTATTAGTTGGCTATGTCTATGTCTATCAATGGTTCAAGCACGCATACTACTGTCCTTCTTTGGCCTCATATCCTGGCGTGGCAATGACTCAATTAAGCGCCTTGTAGTGCAGGGTAAAGTTCATCATCATCATCGTGTGGGTTATGAGGTCGGTTGTCTGGTGTCAGTGTTATTGAGCCGCCAAAGACCACTGACTTGGCTTGTGTAACGACTAGATAGTAGCCGGGACCAACGACTTAACGTGCCTTCCGAAGCACGAGATCATCTTTTTTTTTCGGACAATCAGGTGATTCAGCCTGCAATGTCCTAACCAAACTGGGGTCTCACAATGAGATTTTTGCTTGACAGTGTCCCCACCGGGAATCGCACCCGGAACTTCCGTAATGGGCGTCGAAATCTCGACCACTCGGCCACCGATTATCTACTATAATTTGGAATGTGACAATGATCATGTTATGTTTTCTAGCAACATATCAAAGAACGTGCAAAGGCATAATAATTATCAAGACAAACTTCCAGTTTGAGATCCGCTGGGTTAGATGCAGGGGAAGTGAGGGAGGGAAGGCACTCCGGGTCAACAGAGGCCCCGAACTTATTTTTGTGCTCGTCAAAGTAAAATTTAACGCGTTAGAATTGCAAATCTGCGGCTAAGAAATGACAATAAGCCTTTGGCGGTGTGGACTTTTCTCATAACGCCCATTATGGTTACAATTTGCGTTCTTTGTATTTTGCTAGAATTTTGAAAATTAATTTTTCTCAAAATGTATTTTTTTTATTGTGCCTATATGGCTCAGCCTAATTTAATGTTAGTGCTCAAGTTTTGTTATGAAAACATGCAATTTCTTTTATGTGGTATATAAGTTTTTAGTGAGATTGTAAAAAAAAATCAATCTCAAATATGATTGATTGATTGATTGATATATACTTTATTGCACCAAAAAAGGGGTGTACAAAGGCGTTGATAATAGCCGCGACCAAAAGCATACATCATTTAATTTTTTGAAACGGTCCATGAATTCAGAGCTTTTAGCTGGGACTTGCACCCTGAACCTTCTGAAGAAGAGATTTTCTACCACTAGGCCCCGGAAAATGCTATGTTTCCTTATTATCATCGCTATGGAATTAAATTATTCCATCGTAAACGCGAAAAAGCGGGTAATAACGCAATATGAATGAGCCTGGGGCAAATCGATCCATCCGCTTTGGAAATATTATCACATTGTTTATTTTATAGCTTCCTGTGTTTTTTAAGGAAAATTTCATAAGGTTAAGAACAATATTTTTGCTGTTGTTATCAAGTTTGTTTTATTTATATTTTCTAATATATATTTTTTGTACGTAAAAATATTTCTATATTGTTGATCTCCTCTATATTGTTAATATTATGAGTAGGTACCTACCAAATTTTATTAAAATGTTAAAAATACGGAAAGACAACAACAACAACACACAACACACACACACACACACACACACACACACACACACACACACACACACACACAACACAACACATGACAACAGAACAAAACACACACAACACAACACAGCACCAATACACCATGACATCTTACAATATTTTTATTTTCGAAATTGCTTCACATAAATATTTACAAATACTAAACAGAAATATTTATTATATAATATGTATGGAATCTATGATATAAAATTATTTTCTATCGTTAAATGACTTAAAACGACAATTCGGAGAAAAAGAACAAATGGATGTAAATTACGAAATAATGACCACGGCCTCAATTTTCCAGCGACTGAGCAATTTCGGGTGGCGACGGGGTTAGGAAAACCAAAAACTTGTCAAAACACTTTGAAGTCGCGCAAAAAACCGTTGTTGCGCATTGTTTTGATGTCATTTTAAAATAAAAAGCAGATAGTGCCTTTAATTTAATGATTGCTTTTCAATAGCAAAAACAAATGACGCTGACTAGGCTGATATTACGAGTATGTATTCATTCAACGTAAATAAAAAAAAAAAAACAATCTTATTCTTCTGTACAGCAAGCACCAGGTATAGAAAATCTTTATAATCTCATTTAAAAAGAAAACAAAAGAACAATGCTCATTATTTACAAGGAACCACGCATAATACAAAGTATGTTATTTTCAAAGGGCTTAATCATTAAAATTGGGAAAAACGTTGCTAAAGAATATATTTTTTTAGTAATAAAAAAAAATGATCAGAGCCAGTTTGCTCTCTTTGTACAGTTTTTGGTCTACGAGTTTTGGCTTTGCCGTTGATTGTTTCCGCTTTACCCTTGTGGCCTCTCTCTCTTTTGACGAACTCATCTCCTTTACATTTTTTTTAAATAGAGTGTAAAATGAACATTACGAAAAAAGGGGTGTCAAAGCGACGACTGGTAGTTTAACATGACACCTAAATAAACGTTTAATTATTTCCCTTACTAAATTGACTTCACAGAAGATTGTGATAAAACACCTTACAAGGGCGGCTAATTGACAAAAAGGCTGCAACGTGATGTTTCAAACGTTTATAAAATGACTTTTGGCTCGTTGGGGTTGAATGGTTAATAAATTACCAGAGCAACATAGTTTTCATTAGTATGTCCAATTTATTTACTTAAGTATATATTTAACACAGTCCATGGAACTGTATAACGTTTGCTTTAAAACATATTTAATTCTGGGTTTCCAGACTAAGCTGTTTGGCTGACCTAGTCATCTTGTAAGAAAACTCAATTACTTTTGCTACTTATTCGTTTGAGAAACTTATCTTATCTTACTTAGCCTATACTGTCCCACTGCTGGGCAAATGTCCCTCTCTTTTCTTTCCACCCTTCTCTGTCTAGAGCATCGGTAAGCCAGGTCTTGGAAAAATTTTTTAGCTCGTCCTGCCATCTCCGCCGAGGTCTGCCACGTCGTCGCCTCTTAGTTGGGGGTTTCCAGCAAGTAGTTAACTTAGCCCACAGGATGTCAGGCATGCGAGTGACGTGGCCGGCCTGGCCGCAGTATGAGCAACGTCAGCCACTTGTGTTTTGGAGCGCAGTACCGTATTTCTGACTCTGTCAATCAGTTTAAACCCCAGCATACTGCGCTCCATGGCTCGCTTTAAGAAACAGACAAAAAAAAAAAAACAATATTACGTGTAGCTGCTTAAAACGCTGTAACTCAAAAGTCGTGTTTTCCCAGGTGACGTGGTGCTTTGCACTTTGCCGCTCGGCGTGTTGAAAGTCGCCGTGGCCAACAATGGTCAAAATCAACACAACCACGTGAAGTTCGACCCGCCGCTGCCTGACTGGAAGGTTCGACTTTCTGATATTCTTTCTACTTCGAAATACTCCGAACTAATTGAATTAATCTGCATTCGCTCCGTTCAAAGTGAGTTAACTGAACTCGACGAATTTGCTTTTAATCTCGGAATGAAATGTTTTACTGGCCTAGACAGCGCTGCGTTTTCAATCTCGGTTTCGATAGTGCTTTTTGGAACTGTTATAGTCGTTCATTTTGTTAAGTGTAAATATAGCTGCGGTCACTAGCTTTTGAACGAGAAGGTGGTTTGAAATCCACCGTTATGTTTTCGAATTTCAAAGTCATAATGTACTAACGATTATTTACTCATCATCATCATCGTGTGGGTTGTAAGGTTGACAACCAACTTCACAAACCCTGGTGTCAGTGTTATAGAGCCGCCAAAGGCCACTGACTTGGTTTGTGTAACGACTAGATAGTAGCCGGGACCAACGGCTTAACGTGCCTTCCGAAGCACGGAATCATCTTTCTTTTCGGATAATCAGGTGATTCAGCCTGCAATGTCCTAACCAAACTGGGGAAAGTCTCGAAAAGAGATTTTTGCTTGGCAGTGTCCCCACCGGGAATCGAACCCGGAACCTCCGTAATGGGCGTCGAAATCTCGACCACTCGGTTACGGAGGCTGTATTTACTGATTTACTGTAATAAATAAGAGGACAGTGAAGAATGTCTCACTACATACTCTAACGTTTATTTGCTTTTATGGCGGGTTATGTGTAATTGTAATTTTATTTTTAAAAAAAGGTGGCAGCTATCAAACGTTTGGGCTATGGAAACCTCAATAAAGTGGTGCTGTGCTTCGAGAGGACATTTTGGGACCCCAGCGCTAATCTGTTCGGCCATGTTGGTACTACCACCGCTAGTCGAGGTATGTACATACTTATTTTTTATTCTTTTGACAATAATTACGAAAAAAATAACTAGTTAAAAAGTAAATAGACAATTATTGGTTATCGCTGTATTGACTAATACCACAAAACAAAATAATTGCGGTAACTTTGGCGTGTTAAATTTAAATTTCTTATCAAATTTAACCTTTTATTTCCGTTTCGTACATAAAAATACATGACCATTCATAATTTACATAAAAACAGTAAGTAAAAATAACAATTTTCAGTTACAGATGATGATTCTTAGATTGTATTAAGTTGGAGGTCATATGGCGGCTTGATAACTGGGATGTGGGACGATTTGACCACGATCAGTTTTTCAAATAGGGAAACTGGTCCCCGGTACTAGTTCGACGTGGACTAACTTCCCCATAAGAGCACTACGTCCGATCCGAAATAATTCGAATCCGATCCGAGTCCGTGAAAATAAGGTTCCGGCGTGGCCGTAGAAGTATTTACAATTACATTTGGTAGCTTACGCACTCGACGGATGGAAATTTGTTCTACGCCACGTCGAATTCTCTAACCCATAAGCTACCTTCGTTACCTAGATGATATACTATCTCTGGTATAGACTAACAATAAGTCGAAACTACTTTGTTCAAAACATCATTAGCTTTTTAGCTTTGTAGAATGTTCAATAATAAATAAGCATTACTCGTAGGTTACACCCCAACTTGTTTTGAGCTTAATCGAGAACCTTTTTGGCCACGTCTGGGCACAACCGCTGACGGTTCATTAAATATTTATTTTACCACTATCCAATCAAGCTTAATAGCCGAAGGTAAAATTTTAAAATTCTTTACGTTACCAAACATATTGTAGCATAGAAAACATTACTTGGTATTGAATTTAAGATTATCGTAAAAGGATACATTGTAGAACTCGTTGCCTGCTTTCTTATTCTTCTTCTAGGGGCACTCCATTACTGGAGGTCTGCCGTCAGACTCTTGAATTTTTCCTTGTCCCTTGCTAACCGGAACAGCTCTTCGACCCCGGTAATCCCGGTCCACTCTCGTATATTTCGCAGCCAAGATTTCTTCCGTCTTCCTACACGTCTTTTTCCTTCTATTTTGCCCATTATAATAAGTTGAAGGAGTTGGTATCTATCGTGCCTTAAGATGTGTCCCAGATAACCAACTTTCCTGCCTTAATGGCCTAAAATCTTCATATAGGCGAATGTGCTCCTTCTTCGCCCTCGTCATCAGTTCTTGTTCATCGTGTGGATTGTAAGGTCGACATCAATTTCTATTAGCTGGGATGGTGGTCAAACGCAGGATAGGATATTTGTTTTGCCTTCACGCTTAAAGTACTCAACGGCTTTGGATGAAATTTGGAATGGAGATAGTTGGTAACCTGGATTAACACATAAAATACTTATTACTGGAAAAAATCGTATTCCCACGGGAAAATCTTACACAACGCAAGCGTAGCCGCGGGCGGACCGCTAGTATTCTAATAATTAATAATCAATGGTGGTCGAGCGTTTTGTAACCAAATGGACCAGACGTACAGAATTTCATGTACGTTGTGTAAACGTACTTTACCTTTCATGATCTCGCAAACACTCACATTTCATACATAATATTAGTTGTTATGTATTAGTTCAAAAGCTATTGGTTAACCCAACTCCCTAACGTCATGAATATATAAGACAGTTGAAGTTATCGATTCGACACAACACTAACAAATCTCCAAGGGCTGCTATGTTATTATCAAGTTTGCTAGTTCGTATTCCGACATCCTTGGCATCTCGATTATGTAATTATGGACGTTCTAGAAAGTGCTGTTGTGTTAGAGGTATCGGAAGCTGTTTACGATGGATAGATAATATTGTTAACGTTATGAAACTGAACAAGCACCTTGAAAATTTTCCAACATCTAAAAAAATTTACTTTTCATACTGACCGACTTAATTTGTACCTCTTATTGAGAATCTTGAAATGTTGTAGAGTAAAAATGGTTCAGTTTCATGGGCAGTACAATCCTCTGAGAGATTTTGCATTATTTAGTTTAAAAAATATGTTAGTTATAAACGATTTTGTCTAGTTTTCATAACGCCTAGATTTTGAATTGGCTGCTAGTGATTCTGTGTGCGTCGCTCCTGCCTTCTCCTGTACAAAATATCAACTTCTGCTCTGTGTGTCTTTCTACTGTGTAGTGTTATGTGTGTCTTAATTTCGTAGAAATACAGTTATTCTTATTTAAAAAAATAAAGGAATATTTCCTTTGGGTAAAGATTGCTATCTTCAATATTTTGGGTACTTTCCCTCCAGGTACAATTTAGTCCATTTCACCCTGTACTTGTATAGTTATAGTGATGTAAATTCACTCAACATTCTAAATTTAGCGTAATATTGTTTGGGGCAACACCACTTTTCAAGGAAACGTCTTTGTTTACGAACTATAAGGTATAATTTAATTACGATCTGTTCGTTCAGTAATCAACCAGTGTTACAGATCAGCCGGAAAAGTGTCACAACTCCCGAGAGCTTCACGTGGTTTTTACGGTTCCGAAGTCAAATAGGAACCCTTAAAGTTTCGCCATGTCCGTTTGTCTGTCTGTCTGTCCGTCCGTGGCTTAGTTCAGAGACTCTTTGTACTAGAAGGCTGTAATTTGGCATTTTTAGTATTTTTTTTTTTGTATTTTTTTTTTTTTGGTTTGGATTTTTCATATTAATCATGCCTCATGCATCATTGGAAAAATTCACAGTGAGTCAGTGATTCAGAGGCTGTAGCAAGTTTTTATTTAAGCATTTGGTTTTCGCTCAGTCAGTTAAGAACCTTGTCTCGGCTTGTTGCAGTGATTTACCGTGTGTTCGCCCTCGGGGTCCCTCAGTACTGGTAAATTATTCAACTTTAATTCGTTATCTTGTCCGTTTCTGTGGTTTCTATTTACACCAGCAAATAATTTACTCTTTAGGGAGAAATGGTCATTGTTATTCGTTAAAGATCAGTGTACAAAATTATTGCTTTCTAAAATGGCTGGCGCTATACTTAAGCTGAATTTGTCCCACCCGCTCAAGTTTCCTAATTGATGTCAATTTGGCCCAAAGATCACACGGTCCTATTAACTTTAAGTATATTTCTTTGGATTTCTTTGCTAAAGTGTGCAAGTTTACGATATTCTCGTTTCGGCTCTTTGTGTAGTAGTAATGACAGCGGTGAAATCGAAATAGTATAATTCATTTAAGATACTAATACGGCTTTGTGTGGTGGAATGTACTAGAGAACTTTCCAGAAAACGCCAGACATCACTGATCTTTGACAACCGACCAGAAAGTTCGAGACACCTTTGTCATTTTCCTACAATAAGTTCAGACTCTAGAAATTCTGTTCGAGAAAGGTCGCTACTCAAAAAGATTGAATAACGAAAAGAAGATCGAAATAGGAACATTCTAGAACTGCCATAGGGGTATACCTATATAAGGACAGCGACTGCCTAGACGGAGAGTTCAGTGTGAATTCAGTGCAGTACCAAGAGCTGAAGTAAAAGTGCTAGAGAACAAAGTGCAATGAAAGTATTAATTTTGGTTTAATGCTACCCGTGCGCGATCAAGTGCAATTTGTGACGTTGCTTGTGTACTATACGTGACTAATAAAGGACCTATTTCTCGTGAACAATTTTATCAATCCCTGTGTCTAGGGATCTAGGGATTTCTTACAAAAAATAAAATAATAGTAAACGGTTAATGTCAGTGTCAGTGATCAGTTTCCATCAATCCACCTTCTTTCAATTCTGAAAGAGTAAAGACAGTTTTATTTTAGGTACAGTACGAGTATAAAGACATAAACGGTTTACTATTTTGGGAGAAGTAAAATTAATTAATGAACACTTTTGATGGGTGTATTTAGTGCCGGTCTACGTAACGCTATTCAGGACCTCGAAAATGCTGAGTTTTTGTTTGTTTTACGTAGTTTAGTTTAAAGTACTAAGAACGCACCGAAACGAATGAAAAAAAAAACACAACTTTTACTTCTGTTGATTAATAAGACTGTTTCATTTATCAGGTGAGCTATTCCTCTTCTGGAACCTGTACAGCGCTCCGGTTTTGCTAGCGCTGGTCGCCGGAGAAGCAGCAGCGGTGATGGAGAACGTCACTGATGACGTCATAGTGGGGCGTTGCATCGCCGTTCTGAAGAGCATCTTCGGCCACGCCGCCGTGCCGCAGCCTAAAGAGTGTGTGGTTACCAGGTAAGTTGCACAAGTAAAAGAGCTAAACAGTTACGTAGTATTTGTTTTAATCCTTCACACTGTAGAGTTAATTTACTTAATTGAAAGCGAAATCTGTATCTGCTTTCTTTTACTTGTTATTGGAAGGGGTAAATTCTCGTTTCTTGAGTGAAATCACAGTGCCATGCTAAATACCCTCATGGGATTGGGCTATCCAAGACCCGAGGACTACAGGTTCACACCCCCAGGTCTCACTACAAAGCTCATGGCTGAATTGTTTGACGAACTGGGGAGTGATGAAGATTAGGTATCTGGGGAAGCACAAAAGATCCCATAGGGTCGAAGTGCTTCGAGGCTTTGACGTCTCGGCCCCTCCAAAGATAAGATATACCAAATACCCGGGTTAAAAATAGTTACAACAGCAATTATGCGACGTTTTGTCAAGTTTAGATAACCCAAACGGGTATTTTAAACACGATTTCCCAAAAAGGGTGTATAATGTGTTTAGGGTTCATGTACCTAATATGTGTTTATGTAATTATGTATGTGAGTTTCTTCATATTTAATCATAACTTCTAAATGACTGAACAGATTTAAATGTAGGGGTATCGTTAGAATTCTTTCATCAGTTCGATTGATACCATATTTTTTTGGCGGGGCAGTCGTGTTTCTTAATTTTTAGATGATTATAATTGCTATAAAGATAAAGATAAAGATAAAATTTATTTCAATAAAAACTTAATCTAAAACATAGAGTATAGAAATACAAAAATAAAAAATAAAGCAGACAAAATATGAATGCTATAAAATGGTACTCGTATTTATTACGAATCATTATTCAGTTTCCTATTTTACATGGACTACTAAAACTATTAGAGGTAATGACCTGCTATAATATTTATTTCTGTACAGGTGGCGAGCGGATCCGTTCGCTCGTGGTTCTTACAGCTTCGTGGCGGTTGGGTCATCGGGCACCGACTACGACCTTTTGGCTGCTCCAACACCTGACGCTGATGGAGAGAATCGGCTGTTCTTTGCTGGTGAGTTTATGTTGCTGGTGCTAATGATCTGTAAATTTCCTTATTCAGATTACATCTTTTCAAAAAAATATCCTTTAAAAGCAAATCCTTTTTCTTGTCAGTAAAACTGCCTGAGCTCTGCCGATTCTGTTGGCATAGCTGGGTGGGAAACTCCAATGGGTAAAAGGGTGGGAATATAGTGTATGGTATGTTTTTCTTTCGTAGGGTTTTGAAAGGTTTCTGAAGTAAGTATAATATATTAGGGCTTATTGTGGAGTTTTCTTCCAACCTCTTTTCCTCACTCTTACTGCCTTCCCATGTCGATGAGCAATACATTTTTATAATAGCAGAGGTGGTTGGTTAGATTGGAAGCCTGTCTCGTGCTGCGAAGCTGCTACAAAATTAAAAATTATGTCGATCATAGACAAGACTTAAATCGAATCTATGGTTGATTATCTACCTGCTGCTTGATATAACAATTTTCTAATTACAATAATAACTTTTGTCAAATATCATCTGGACGTTTATTTTGACTTCTAGTTTCAAACTCTTCATTCTTCATCCAGGTGAACACACAATGCGGAACTACCCAGCCACGGTCCATGGCGCGTTCCTCTCAGGGCTCCGCGAGGCCGGAAGACTAGCAGACCTGCTGATGCCGCAGCCGCCGATCACGAACGCAAGTGTTGCTGCCGCCACTGCAGCAGCGAACCAGGCTAACCAGGCTAACCAGGCTTCCTAGTGTAAATGTATAGGATGTGGCGGATCACAGTAGTCAGTCAACCTCTCAGTTAAGCTCTCAGGAAAGCCCTCGGGTGTCAATAGATCCCTCAATGTTTGATTCGATGACATTGTGCTTAGGTAATCTAGAATGAAATTTGCAGAGCTGAACTGGATTCCGTCACATCCTAGTTTTTTTTTTAAGATAGATAAGTTCGACACAAACAGCGTGAATAAATCTTTGGCAGTTGAGGGTAGTTGGAACAGCAACGTTCGAGTGTATTGGGCATGCAGGCAGCTAAGTCCAGTACCGGTCTGAAGTTGCAATATTATCTGACTCAACTACCAAAACTGTTACTTTATACCTATCGCATCGTAAGAATGCGGTCCTGACAGCTGTCATACACGTACAAATTTTTCTTCTGTCTCTTTTGCACTTATTTGGTTTTCATATTTCCTGCCTGTTGTCAGGACGGCGTTCAACCAGGTCAACCAGGCTGCCTAGTATAGATGTATAGCGGATCGCAGTAACAGTGATAACACTAAGTAAAGACCACCTGTTATTGGTTCGATGCATCTTTACCTGGCAATCTCTTGGAATAAAATGGAATATGGAAGAGAAAGATGGTACGTCGTAAGGACTGTACGGATCCGTGGCATTCTTGTTTTTAATAAAAAATGGTTGCTGTATTTGTAAATAGGATGTGGCGGACCGCTGTCTGGCAAGGCATCCATCTGCTTAGGTGATCTGGCTGACCGGATATTTGGGACAAACTATAAGATCCGTTACATCCTTGTTTTTAGTTTTAAGATACGAAACGAACAGCGAAAGTAGTTCATGGGCAATTTCAATAATGTCCTAGTTTATAAGGTTTAATCTTTTATAAAAATAAAGATCTCTATTTGATGAATGGGTTTTATTTAATATCATTTAATTGATTACTTAATAGTTAATTTAAAGACTCAAATAATTGTGAAATTGTGACATGAATAATAAACAATTTTATTTCTTAACGGTTCTGTTTTATTTTCTTTACGGCCAATTTGAATTAACATGAAATAAGTATTTCGAAACTGCCGCTGAGATTTTTGCGATAACCCTAAAGGGCCTACGGTTTGACTCAAACCTTACGTGTTTGATTAAACCGTTTGAGGTCGGTTTGAACGGTTTGTCAAACGGCTCTGCGCAGTCTGATTCTGTACGCTGTCGTAATTACACTTCTGACGCGTCAAACTCAACAAAAATATGAAATTGCATCAAACGTGCTTCAACGTAAATGTTTGACAAACCGTTCAAACCACCTTTGTAAACGATCAAAATGGTTTGAGTCAAACCAAACTTTACGTGTTTGAATCAAACCGTTTCATCGTCTCCGGGGCCCTCAGAGGAGCAATAGACGATCGCTACGACGCGCGTCAGAAATCTTAGGAAAAAACTGATTTTCAGATTTGTCAAATAATTACACAATGCATAGGCTGAATTTGCCACAGAAGTTAGGCCGGATGTACCATAGGGTGAAATCCAGACTGAAAATATAATATTATCATTCAAAATTGCAGTTTATTTTATTTTAGTTTCATAGAAAAATAAAAGTAAATTCAAATAACAATTAAAAAAAAATAAGTGGCATAACAGCCTCCGTGGCCGAATGGTCGAGATTTCGCAGCTCATTATTGAGGTTCCGGGTTCGATTCTGGGTGGGGACACTGTCAAGCAAAAATCTCTTTGTGAGACTTTTCCCAGTTCGGTTAGGACATTGCAGGCTGAATAACCCTGATTGTTCAAAAGAAAGATGATTCCGTGCTTCGCAAGGCACGTTAAGCCGTTGGTCCCGGCTACTACCTAGTCGTTACACGAGCCATGTCAGTGGCCTTTGGTGGCTCTATAACACTGACACCAGGGTTTGTGAGGTCGGCAGGCGACCTAACAACCCACACGACGACGATGAAGAGTGGCATAGAATACCTACTTTTTTTCGTGATTCACACTTGTATTCATTTACAATCAAATGAGAATGCGTCTAGAAGTGTAAACTACTTGTATGAAAGATTTTTTATATTTTATTTGAAACAAGGCAAGAATCTCAAAATAAGCACGTAGGTACTGTGGTGAGCGTCCTTCTGTATGGATACTGGCTGGCTGTTCGTTCGTTTTGTTCGATATAGTTTATAATTTTTGAATATCGAATGGTTTCTTTTTTGTTATTCATTCTGGTCACCGTCGTGTCACGGGTCAGACCATGGTCAGACGTCTACGTGTATATCTAGTTTTCTCGTAATATAGAAACTGGCCAAGCACGTGTCGGACCACGCAAAGTGTAGGGTTCCGTAGTTGCCTAATAATTGAAAGTAGTTAACTTTGCTATGCGAGTCAACACAACAAAATAAATTTATTAATCAATGAATTAATTTGTATTACTACTTTAAAACTATATTATTTATAATATTTCAACAAAAAAAAAAGTAGTACTCTACGTTTAATGGATTACGTACCTAAAAGAAAGGAACAACAAAAATTGTATCTTTGGTGCGAGCTACAGATTATTAGAAATCAATGACGAGTAAACACGAGAAGAATTATTATTAATCACTACTTTAACAAACTAAAATATTATGTTATTATTATTATTATTATGAGCCTAAATATACTTATTATAAATGAAGAAAAACAAATATAACAATGTGCTCCGCTCCACTGAGAGTAAAGTTTTTGAAAGTAAGAGAAGGCTAGTAAGTACGTATACGACTAAAATAACATCTAACAAAAGAATAGCTAAAGAGAAACTTAAAAAGAAACGTACCTATAACCTATTATATAGGTAGTATCTATATTTAATTTTATATACAATATTATGTAAGTACTACGAATGAAAATTGCTCCGCTGAGAACAGTTTTTGGAAATAAAAGTAGGCTAGACTAAATTGCTAAATAAAATTATAATAGTTTATGGAATATCTAACTGGAATTGAAAGAGAAATAGTCAGTATTGTAATTTCAAGTCTTTCTTATGTTAGTATACTTAATTCTAACAAAAATAATGTAATTTCAAGTCTTTCTTATGTTAGTATACTTAATTCTAACGAAAATAATCAAAAAATTTGAATATTCAAAGTGCTAATAATTGCAATCTAATAGGTAGGATTTCAAGGCACATCCGAACAGCATCTAGTCGCTCGCGCTAATGAGCGCGGCTGCCGCTCTGTTTGTTACATCGACTCCCCGCGCGCAAGCCCCGCAGGGCCATAGCCTCCGTGGCGCGCTTTATTCGAAATTCAAAATAGTTTTATTCGAATGTTTTGAATGTTCCATTGGCAACTCGCGATTGTTACACATTTAAAACTGACTGATAAATAAGGTTATGAAATTATTTTAGTAAATGATGTTATGATTTTATTTTTTCGCAATCTTTTTACTGTTCTAATACCTACTTAAATTTACTACCTACATAGACGGACTCCATCGAGTCATTTTGTATGATACTTGTACTGAATTTCTTACTCAAACTCAAACTTTTTATTTGCTAAAGATATGGTTGTTTAAAGATGTTACAAATAGTTGTTTAAGTGTCACATATCTAGCCTAAATATTAAAGCATGCAAACAATATTTTAAAACTTATTCTAAAAAATCTTTACAATGTCCACATCTTGTTCTGATGCTCCAGAAATTCTTTTACTGAATAAAAATTATGTTTTTGCAGCCATTCTTTAACTATTTTCTTAAATTTTCTTACCGTGTTATGTTTAAAAACCTGTGGTATTTTATTATAAATAGCTTTGCACATTGCATAACAATTTTTCCTGAATCTAGCACTTTTTGGTACAACATCAAACACTAACGCATCTTTGTTTCTTACATTTCTAGATGTCAAATCTTGGGTCCTAGTAAAGAGCGATATATTTTGTTTTGTAAATACAGCTAATTCCAGTATATAAATGCAAGGAAGGGGAAGAATCTTAAGCATAGTAAATAAGGGTTTACATGAAGAATCAGGTGCTGCCCCCACTATTGCTCTTATACACTTTTTTTGAGCGATAAATGCTTTATTGACATCAGAGCCACCTCCCCAAATAACAATACCGTAACGAAGGACTGATTCTATGTATGCAAAGTATGTGGTTATAGCTGCATCCTTATTTGCAACTTTGGTTAATTTGTAAAGTGCATAAGAAAATCTATTTATTTTGTTACAAATATAAGTTACATGCTCTTTCCAGGTTAAAAACTTGTCAATTTTGATGCCTAGGAATGTAGCGCATTCTGTCTTTTGTATTATTGTATTATTATCAAGTCTAACCGATATATCTAGATTGATAAAATTCATATAATTAGTTTTCTTAATATTAACATTTAAATTATTCTTATTAAGCCATGTAGTTGTCATTTTTAAAACTTTGTTAATTTCTAATTCGTGATATGTCAAATCTAGGGACCTTTTGGTTGATATTATAATAGTGATGTCATCTGCAAATAAAATACTTCTATATTTCGTTATTTCCATTATGTCATTGATATAAATTAAAAAAAGAAGTGGTCCCAGCACACTACCTTGGGGTACCCCAGACAGAATGCATTTACAATCAGATTTGTATGATTGAGAAACCATTTTCGAGTCCAATCGGGTTATCTCAACTGTTTGAGTTCTATTTTCCAAATATGATTTAATCCAATTATATGTAGGACCTCTCACACCATATTGCTCTAACTTAGACAAAAGCAATTTATGAGAAACGAAGTCAAAGGCTTTTGACATATCGAAATATAAAACTGTTACTAGTTGATTTGCGTTTAGTTCGTGTAGAATCTCATTTATCAGATTAAAAGTTGCAAGCGTAGTTGACTTATCTTTTTGAAATCCATATTGATCTGCTTTTATCACTTTAAATTTACTGAAAAATGATACTAATTTACGAACCATAGGTTTCTCAAAGATTTTCGAAAAGTTTGGGTTGAGAGCCACAGGTCTAAAATTGTTCATGTCAGTTTTGTCATCTTTTTTATGTAAAGGTACAACGACGGTTAATTTTAATTTGTTTGGGAATACTCCTGTTTGCCATGATAAATTCACGAGATAAGTCAGAACTTCACTTATCTCTTTCCTACATGCCTTTATTATTTTCGTGGATATTTCATCATAGCCCTCACACGCTGTATTATTTAGCTCCATAATGGTCTTTTCTATGTCATACTTGTCAATTGGCGTCAAATAAATCGTATTTGTCAGATTATTATTATTAGTATTTTCACATTTATTGGATGTTGAAGTCGTCAAATTTATGAAAAAGTTATTAAACTCGTTAGCTATCAAAGCTGGATCTGTAATAGTTCTTTTATCATGTATTAATTTATTTATGCCATTAGAGTAGGATTTGCTACCAATCTCTTGCTCTATGATCTGCCATGTTGCTCTACATTTATTCTTACTGTTTTTTATATAATTACTATTTAGTTGTCTTTTTGCATTAAATATACATTTTTTCAGAAGTTTACTATAACTATGAAATCTGACTCTGTTGTAGTCATTATTATTAGTGTAGTACATATATCTTAATTTTCTTTTAGTAACACAGCTTTTTTTTATTCCTCTCGATATCCATTTTAATTTTCGGTCCAAATTATACATTTTCTTCACCCTAGGAAAACATAATTTATAAAGTAAACCGAAAATTTCGAAAAATTCATAAAAAAAAATAAAAAAAAAAAAATCGTTTATTGCGAACCAGACAACAAAAAATAATTTTAAGCCCGCCAAACTGCACAGCAATTTGTTGGCGGAGACAACACTCTCTAATTTAGTTAGGTTACACAAACAAAAATATAATAATATAATATATAATTATATGCTAGATTTGCATCAGTCTGTTTATATACACTATTAAAGGACAAACTTTTTAAATAATTTCTGAATAATGAGATATTTTCATTTGTATATAACCTTTTCAATATAAATATATTTTTTGGTCTAGTCAAATATGTCATATTTTTTAGTTTAATGCGTAAGAATTGCGCTGTGTCATGATCCGATAACCACAGAGGAAGTACAGTACCGATACCATTTTTAACATTACTTATAATTAAATCGATACATGATCTTTGTCTAGTTACTTAGCACAAGTACATTTTAAAGTTGGTATTTTATTCGTTAACCTGTCAAGTCCTCGAAAATCAAGGACGGCATACTTAATATGTATGTCCATGCCAAATTACAGCCTTCTAACATTCATCAAAATATTTTTCTATGATATTTGTAGTACCAAATTTCTTACTTGTACTAGTACTTTTTATAAGTTGGTCTATTATTCGATAACCTGTAAAGCCTACTTGATGTTGATAGTTTTCCTTTTAAATTCATCATGTACACTACTACCATGATTTTTTGTCACGTTTCCATATACAACGGTTTCGCTGGTAGAGGGGGGGGAAACTTGACTCTAACAAAAATAAGCACTTTAAAACGGAATATTTCTAAAACTTACACTAGCATCGAAAATGGTCTTAACAAACCTCCATTGTTTTTAAAAGACCTATCCAACGAAGTTAATCGTGAAAAAAAAATATAACCCCCTCTTGACGTGTACCAGAGGAACCCTAAAAATTTTTTTTTTTTAAGATTTTATTCTTCAGCTTTGTCGGCATGATTCATATGTATATCCATGCCAAATTACAGCCTTCTGGTACTAAGAGTCTCTGAGCTAAGCCGCGGACAGACAGACAGACAGACAGACGGACAGACCGAAACTATAAGGGTTCCTTTTTTACTACGGAACCCTAATTAATTCTTAAAAGTTATAGTGTTCGTATTTATAGCATAGGCTCTTAGAGCAACGCCCAGCCATAGCTTTATTTACTCAACCAATATCCATCGTCGCTATGCTCTGTTAAACTAACAAGACCATAACCGACCGCATGATGGATTTACGGCACAATTTAATTGCATTTTTAATTATTTTTCAACACTGCGCCGACAGAAAATTAAATACAAGTTAACTTGGACACACGCGATCATAATCTGGCTAAAACTTGATAGTTTTTATACTTTACACATGACATTTTCGTAATTTATGCCTCTATTTAAAATTATCTTGCCCATCAAAGCAAAATATGATTACCTTAACCAAAGAGCTTTTATTAATTACCACTTTTCGCCGGAAAAATGTAGCGTCCTTGATTTTAATTTAAAAAATAAAACTGCCACTTAATTTGATGTCTGAATACAAAATTAATTGCCAAGGATGTTGTACCAATAAATCTAAAGTTGTTATTAAAGGCTGTGGTTTGCTTAGACCAATAACTTTTATTTATTTTATACTAGTTATACACTCCCCATTTTCTTTGAAAATAAACCTTAAGGTTACACTTTTAGGATCGATAGTAAACTGGTTCGAAAATCAGTTGAGTCGTTATTCGTCGTTAAGTATAGGTTTTACTAGCCAACGCCCATTGATTAACATGTGCGATAAAACTGGATTTAATGGAGTATTTTTATACTAAGCATATTTTCACATTGTTAGTTTGATAGAAGAGTGGTATTTCACGTTTTTGGAATAAATGAACAACACTGATCCATTTCGATAAGTAATCGATAAAATGCTAATAATAAACGTTGGGACGATTAGCGCTTAATATTAGGTCCTTACATATGAAATTGGCGTTTTGTATGGGAGGAACAAAAAGTCGAAAAATTTTTATATAGTATATTTATTTAATCAAAGTATGAGCCATTGTAATCTATGCACTTTTGCCATCTCATAGGTAGTTCATTGATCCCTTTACTAAAAAAACCATTCGGACGGGAATCAATAAAATCTTTGAAGGCGATTTGGACTGCCCCATCTGAGTTGAATTTTTTCCCTTGCAAGAAGTTATCCAAATTTCGAAAAAAATGGTAATCTGTTGGAGCAAGGTCCGGGGAGTACGGTGGATGCCTTAGACATTCCAATTGAAGCTCTTCTAATTTGCTAGCCGTCTGTTGTGCAGTGTGTGGTCTAGCGTTGTCGTGAAGCAGCAGTGGCGTAGAGCGATTGACCAGCCTCGGTTGTTTACCAGCTAGCTTTTCCATCATGGTTTGCAATTGCTGACAATAGTCATCTGCCGTAATCGTCTGGCCAGATTTGAGAAAACTGTAATGAACGACACCGGCGCTAGTCCACCAAACGCTTACAAGTAACTTTTTATTGGTCAATTTTCGCTTGGAGCAGGCTTTGGCTGGCTTGCCAGGGTCCAGCCATTGCGATGAGCGCTTCCGATTATCGTAGAGAATCCACTTTTCATCACAGGTAATGATTCGATTTAAAATCCCTTCGTTATTGTGCCGGTCAAGTAATGTAACGCAGCAGTTGACGCGCGTTTGCCGGTTTGCTTCACTCAATTCGTGAGGAACCCACCTTTCAAGTTTTTTAATCTTCCCAATTTGCTTCAAGTGGATTAAAACAGTTTTATCACTAACACCGAAGCCTGCAGCTAACTCGGACGTGGTTTGCGATGGATCCGCTTCCACAATAGCCTTCAATGCTTCATTATCAACTTGGGTCTCCGGCCGTCCACGGGGCTTGTTTTGCAGGTCGAAATTTTCAGAACGAAAACGTTGGAACCAAAAACGCACTGTGTTTTCTTTTGCGACACAACCGCCATACACATCATTAACCCTTCGAGCCGTTTCCGCAGCACTGGTGCCACGGTGGAACTCGTACTCGTAAATAACGCGATATTTCAAATTTTCCATTTTGTAAATCGAGCGATGCAAACAGAAAAAAGATAAGTAAAAAAACAAATGAATGACGGTTTACGAAACACAACTACATGTGGAAATAGCTGTATAAATTTGAATTTCGAATTCCTAACCAAATAGGAGAAATTTGTGATCAAAGTGGCCAGTACGACAAAACGCCAATTTCATATGTAAGGACCTAATATTATATTATTATTATTGTACGGTAAAAAAATGAAGTATTTTACAGCATCGGTTAATTAAGTTATTAATAGGTACGGGGAAGGGGGAAGTCGGGTCGTTGAGATACATATTATAATCAATTTATTTATTTTTTGATAAAAATTACATTAACCTGACTTTTCTTAGGCATGTCGGATAAAATTGCACAGTACTGGCAGTACGTAATATTATTAAGGCCAGTGTTATTTTAATTCGAAAATTATCAGCATGACAACAAAGCATATTTAATAAAAGCATATTTTGTCGACCAAGTTCCATCAAGTGCCGACAATCGCAAGTATCAATTGATATTTTTTTGAAAATGGAATACGTTTAATAACTAATGACAAACGGCTTATTAAACAAAAATTTAGAAAACCAAACAAAAAAAAAATACAAAACAAAGTAACTCAATAATCCCAAACAAAAACGTAACAATTACAAATAGCCGCTCTTTATCTTTCCTTGGCCTTACTCGCGTAGTAACAATTAACCCTATAAAAAACACCGTCCGACAAACGAGGAACTAATACGAGGGCAGTCCACCATTATTCAAGCTTCCCATTTCACACTGAAAACCGTTGACTTCGAGTTGAAATTAGATTGGACACGAAACTTGCACTAGACTTCTTCAAAGGTGTAACAAAAAGAAAAGCGCAACTCGCTTGCTATTCAATATGTTTTGTCAGTTAAAATATTAAATTATTAAAACTGTCGTGAGAAAAAGAAGGACCTCCGATAGGTCCGAAACTAATCGGCCAACCGATAAAGTAATCGTGAATAGACCGATTTCAATTATACCTAGCAATTTTCAAAAAAACATATTCGTATAGCTATAATTTGGCAGGCGAAAAATCAAAGAACATTAAGTTCAAAAATATGTATATTTCTATTCACACAGGGGGAGGCAATTTGTCCGGCAATAAAACAATATTTCAAGTGAGATGTTGATGATGGAACGCATTGCAAGTTTACCATTTCTGTTACATCTGTTTAATCAATCAATCAATCAGCCTATTGCAGTCCACTGGTGTACGTAGGCCTCCCCAAGGGCACGCCAAAGCGCACGATCACCCGCTTTCCTCATCCAGCCAGTGACCTTCCTCAGGTCATCAGTCCACCTAACAGGGGGGCGTCCCACACTACGTTTTCCGAGACGTGGTCTCCATTCGATAACCCGTCTGCTCCAACGCTCATCGGTTCTGCGGCAGACGTGGCCAGCCCACTGCAACTTCAGCTTGCTACACTTCTGGTCGGTGGTCGACTTTATAACCCACACGATGATGATGATGACTTCTGGACGATATCAACTACCTACCTTATCTACTACTTAGCTACTATATCTATTACGTGGAGAAAAAATAAAACGGAAACAAAAACAATGTGTGACCACGTAATATAAGGAATGAGCTCTAAAGACAATAATCTGCTGAACTCCTTTCACCCTAAACTACAACTCACTATCTTGACCTTAGCAGTAAATAATACCGCAGTATCTGAAAATACAGCTTCCCTATAAGTTTTATTTTACCGTTAGGTGGTGATAAATCAGTACATAAGTTTCGAAGCCCAGATATAGGGCACAAGATTTAACTCAACTTCTCACGACTATGGTTTACTGCTGTAAAAACAATTTTATTTCAGAAAACGACCTGAAAGTGATAAATTTTTGATTTTATTGTGATAATATCACGACTTGTTACTTGTAGACAGAAATTGTAATTAAAAAAATCACTTTGTAAGAATGTCTCCAGGTTGATCAGGTCAGGACATTGCGGCTGAATAAAATTTTATGAAAAGTAAGACGATTTTATGCTTCGGAAGGCACGTTAAGCAGTGCGTTGGTCCAGCTATTTTCACGTCGTCAGAGGCCTTCGACGGTGACTCTATTATGACACCAGGGTTTTTGAGGTGGGTTGTCGACCTACTTTAAAAAAAGATAATCATCATATTTACATAAGTAGCACGGAGACTGTCTAAACAAAAAGACTTCGGGATGTTTGATACTCCGTAAAATATTTTTTTCTACTTTAATTCGATGATTATCATTTTATATAGTAGGTCGACAACCCACCACACATATTATGTTTGAGTAAAGGCGTGTCTCTTGCCAATGTTTTGGTCTACACTCTACACAAATTCGTCTACACATACACAAAAACAAATATTTCAAACGACGTCTCCTGCTCTGCAATGTTTCGGAAAAATGTTTCGGTTCTACAAAGAGGTTCGATAGGCTTGCTTGTTTGGTCAATGTTTTCGAAATGTTTTCCAAAACATTTCATAGACAATTTGTGTAGAGGAGCCATAGATAAACATGTATTTTTTTTTGTTTTGTTGAGATGTTTTATGAGTATTGTGTAGACCAAAACATGGCAGGAGACACGCCTTAATAACCTACAAAAAAAAAACTTCCGCCATCTAAGTTGAAATGCTGTAACTATCATCTACTATTATAAAAGCTCCATCCAAGCTCTGCAGAGTGAAGCTACTTTGATCTTTCATAACAGTTCAGAAAACTTTGAGCAGATGGCGCTCTTTGTATTGCGCATGAGTATTGTATAGTGGCGCTCTCTAGCAGTTTTAAAGGAAACCGTCTCTCGAAAATATTTTGTTCCGTGAGAGAGCTTTCTACAAGCGATAGTGAATTCGTCGTCGAAGTTCAGATTTTAGTTCATAGATGGAACTAAACAAACATACTCGTAATATGCGTACTCAAGGACGTTAAAACAGCTACTGTTTAACTTCCTTGGGCGTACTATGGAGTTTTGAATTTACTTGACTCGATGCAAGAACTCGAGGCATGCTTTCTAAAAAAATATAAAAAAAAGACTGACCGGTGTATTGATATTAATATTGTGCGTGCAGTTATACATTTTATATCGAAATATTTTTAAACTCATACTTTGCTAAATATAATATTATTTTTACTGTATTTTCTGTATGTGGATACAAATTATATATGTTATTCTTCTATTCTTATAATAAAATATTGTATGTAACCAAATTTAAAGTGGTGTTAGTGGTGATGGTGGTGACTATGACTATGATTATGAATAATAATTAGATTTGTTTCTTTTCTCTCTCTATGTAGGTACTTTCCTTACTCAGTTTTATAAATAAATAGGTCAAAGCTTTGGAAACCAATCTGACATTTTTAAAAAACATACACACACTGACACTTTAGATAAAAAGTAACCTAGTGTTGTTTCACATGGGGATATGATTAATATCTCCATCTACTGCTCGCTCTATTTCGTAAAGAAAGTCATTTCATAAGCAATGCTTTCTTACACTAGAGAGCAAAAAAAATGTCTCTTGAATGCAAATTATTAGTCAGGTCAAATGTCAAGGTGAAATACGTCTCAGATTGTGCATCTCAAGACAATGTGACTAGCTGTTAGCAAAGGCAGTAGACCTCGACCCCCTTAGCATATAAAATATTTTTTTGAACCAGTTTTATCATTTTGAACGGTTCCAGCAAACGAAGTTCATGTATTTGAAATATATGAAAATATTCGGACCAGTAACGGTTATAATGTCGCTATTTTCGGTAATAGTATTCATTATAATTTTACTATTGGCAACGGTGAAGTCTGAGCAAAAGGAACAAACGAACACGGCGTCGGCAGTGCTTAGTTTCAAGGAGTTCATGGCAAATGTGATAAAGGAACAGAGTACAAAAATTAAAACCGTATTGAATAAGATACAGACAAAAGCTCAATCGGTGTTGGAGAAACTAGGAAATATGAAGCAAGAAAATAAAAAAAGGATCAAGAAAGTTGACAAAAAGAAAATCGAATTTGTTGGACAAGTCGAATCACCGATAGCAAGAAGTCTCGACGCAACAGAGAGTACCAGAAGTTATGGAACACATTTTACTACCACAGGCTATCCAACTAGTGGCACAGGAAATTATGGAACTCACGGTGCCCAAACCTTCCATCATCATTCAATCGGCTTTGATCCTGTCAACTTAATGGTTTCAGTATCTCTCCTCTCTTTTCTCCTCCAAGCTCTAAACGGCTTGCTCTCTCGTACAAGATTGCCAACACCAGTAGTTGAGGCGAAGAGCTTCAGCTCTTTCGATTTGATTAATTGGATAAAACAGTTCGACCAAAATGAGAAAGCAGTAAAATACAATAAATATCAGAAGAAGAAGTACCCGAAAAAGTATATTGTGCGTTAATTTTATTGTATTAAGTATGTTAAATTAGCCAGTGTTTTCTTTAATTACCGATACTAAGGCCTCGATTCGGGAAGTCATGCTCTAATTCTAATTTTAAAATCCAGCTATCGTTTTCGTTTTTATGACCAATGAAAGAGAGGTGATGAACGAATGATATTAATTTGAACGAATGACAACCTAAAATAAGGGCATAGCTGTCAGTTTAGAGATTTTTAAGTCGCATGCTTTAAGTGCTCTCTAAAATTGTGCAATCGACACGGCCATAAGGTTTAAATTCGATGTTTGACAGCTCTAATATTAGGATGGCCATCTCCTGTCCCTTTTCAATCTTTAAAAGGTAAAAAGGACGGACTAACTTTAATTAAGGATTAGGGCGTGACATCCCGAATCGAGGCCACGTTTATTTTGCACACTAATTTATTAATTTGTCGATGAGACAATTTTTTCGTATAAGAATTAAACTTTAGTGTACGAATTTGCTCTCACTTAATTTCTGCCCTGCTCCCTAAGCAATAAAACATTCAGTTTCATATAATATGTTAAATCTTTTTTTTCGAATCTCATGTTTATGCCTATTCTGCAACAGTGTTCTCTAGTAAAAAAAAATCTTTAATTAATTACTTTCTTTTTTAAATTTTAATTTAATTTTGTCACTTCAATTTAAGTCTGAAAACGCTCAGTAAGGTTTCCAAATGAATTTTCTATATAACGCTCCTTCCAGTGACAAAATTTACATAATGACTACACTAAATGAATTAAAAACATTTCTGCATAATCTAATTCTGTTTGGTCTAATTCCACTCTACTCATTCTAATTGCTGTTCATGTCCCATGACATGATTCCCATTTCATTTAGTGTTTTATGGACTAATAAAATTGAATTAAAATTATGCTACTTTTGTGTATGTGCAGGCGTGTTCATTTTATCAGCAGTTGTAAAATAAACATTAGAGACAGTTTGACTATTGTTTGTTTGGAAATTGAATGAGATTTTTTTTTATAATTTACATTCAATTGAACAAATGTGACGAAAGTTACTTTAGGAAGGGAACTCAATTTGATGACTGAAAAGAAAACCGCAAGTTTAGACAAACATTTAGAAATAAAAAATGCAAGTGTTATATAATTCTATCATAGAGATTCTTTTTAGCACAATCTAAATCGTCGTTATCGTCTTATTATCATTATTGTCTCGATTCTTATCGTACGGGTATTTGTTCTGTAATCACTGTACCTAACAATATTGTATAAAAGCAGTTAGTAATGCTACAATAGTTACTGATAAATAATTTACTAAATTAAAGGGAGCAATTCTTGCTGCCTACAAACTATATTGTAGTTTGGCAGAGGATGAAATCTTAGCAGAGTAAGTTTTGAAAATAAAGTGTTTATTTATTTATTTATTTAAAATTTTCAAAGCATTTTCTCTTCTTTTTATTTAACTTTAAGATGAGATTGGTCGAAGACCCACACGATATTTTTGACGATTTAACTTTCTATGAAGTTGATTACCTATGTGATTACACATAGGTAATCGACTAATATCAGATATTTAATAAAAGTCAGTTTTACTAGTTCCACTTATATTATATTCTCCCAACCGGTTTCGATCAACAGATCATCTTTACTTTAGGTTATTAATTACTTAATCAAGACCACATAGTTTGTCAATAGCGACCGTCCAAACCAACATAAACAACAGTACAGTGTGAAGATAATCTTTGATCGAAACCGGCCGGGTGTATGATATAAGTGGAACTAATAAAAGCGACTTTTATTAAATATGTGTACCAAGTTCCATCGATTGCCGACAATAGGGGATCGGACTACTTTTTTTTATTTTATAAATCCAAATTTCTTAGTTTTTGCTATCGAACACTAAAAGAAATTTTACTCTATCTTTAAAATTGACCGAGTTATAAAGGTTTGAAATTCAAGATTAGACAGAGAGGCCACACCACCACCACCCACGCCCACTTGTGACGTCATTTGTTAGTAACGCCATATAATCTCCATACAAAAAATAGTTTTTGAAACTTTAAAAAATCACTGTAAATTAGTTTTTCAGCCGATTCTGTTTTTTTTTCTTCACGAATCGTCTGCTACTAATCTATATTTTAAAAATAATTCATAAAATATGGTAAATTTAGGAACAGTCCGATCCCCTTCAATTGACTAATATCAGTCCAATTTGCTCGACACAGAATAATTTTGGTCTACTTTGTCGTTTGTGAAACGGGAAGTGTTCGTATACTTCCCACGACGACTTTATACGACATGAATTTACCGAATCAGTGCGAGTTCTATGAACTCATATTCTATATCCATCATTAACTAAAGTTAATGTGCTTATTATAGGTTATCAAGTATATGTGATCAAAGTTCACTAATCTGTCTACCCTTAATAATACTACATTATATTATTTTGAGTAGCGTTCACTCGCAAGAATAATAAATAGGAAGCAAGTAACTTTGTAAGAAGTTTATTAGCTGTTTAGTTCAAGGAATATATTGGTCGTTGAATTGATTTAGGAAAAGGAAAAGAGTATAAAAATAATAAGTTCTTTGGTATAGACAAACATTAGTTGCATTTGTAACCCCTTAGTAATATTACCAAAGAAATACTACAAAAATCCGCATAGAAACACATACGAAGAATAAGATAGATCTGTTATGATCGATTTATTTACCTATTCCATCAGAGTACCACAAGATCCACACTGTCAGGATAAATTGGGAAATTCCCACGGTATAAGGTATCGCCCCTTTGCTAGGTATCACTTTCGTACATTTGCTTTGTTTGCGTTATCTACTTGTATGTTTATTTTGTATAGAATATTAATTTAGCAGAGATCCAAAAAAAATAATTTGGGTCTGACAGATCTCAAAGTAAAAATTCCGTCTGCAAATACTGATGATTATTACTACACACCAATACCGTACCTACCATACCTTGCATACAATATTATCGTTCATTGCGGAAACATTTTGTCAAATACGAGAAGTGATCTTATCAAATTTACTTATCATCATCATCATCATCGCCGTGTGGGTTGTAAGGTCGACAACCGACCTCACAAACCCTGGTGTCAGTGGTATTGAGCCGCCAAAGGCCATTGACTTGGCTCGTGTAACGACTAGATAGTAGCCGGGACCAACGGCTTAACTTGCCTTCCGAAGCACGGAATCATCTTTCTTTTCGGACAATCAGGTGATTCAGCCTGCAATGTCCTAACCAAATTGGGGAAAGTCTCACAAAGAGATTTTTGCTTGACAGTATCCCCACCGGGAATCGAACCCGGAACCTCCGTAATGGGCGTCGAAATCTCGACCACTCGCCCACGGAGGCTAAATGCACCACCACCCTGTTTATAAAAAATATATTTCTTCAATAAAATCATATCAATATCTAAAATTACCTTTCTTTTTGGGGCAGTCAGGTAATTTTGATGAAGTTATGAAACTACCTATACCTATATATTTCTCGTACATACGAGTACGTCGACGGGAGATGGGAGAAAGATGTCACTTCTCTTATGTATTTCAGTACGCATGCGTGCACGTGTAAAACTACAAATTGGTAAATATATATTATCTCTTAGACAAATGAAAGGCTCGCGCGGCGCTCGCCTAGATACCTCGCTATCTAAAAACAACAGCTCCGTGAATGCGGCAACTCAACAATGACAATGACAATTTGGTAGGATGCAAGCTCGGAGGAAATACGACGTGCGTGAAGGATTGTGCTGCCAGCTGCTTAATTGTTACCCGAATGAAGGGAAATTAATATATAAAATCTGAACCACGGGGAACTATTTTTGTATAGGCCGCAACAGTCGGCGCGAGCTCGGGTATGTACGCCGAGTTCGGCGTAGTATTTGTTTCCGCGTTTTACAACTACGCCAGCGGTATCTAGGCGAGCGCCGCGCGAGCCTTTCATTTATCTAAGATACATCTTGTTCACTTTTCTTTCCCCCGGAAAACTCTAATAAAGTAATCTGAGAAGCCGCATTTGGACAAAAATAACCGTCATTGAAAACTTGAGCAATAAAAAAGAAAATCGAAAGAAAACATACAATTATACGGTCACCTGTAAAGGTTTTCTATGCATTGGAATGAATGTATTAAAAAAATGCTCGTCCTAAATTTGTAAGTATAAATCCAATCTACAGCAAATTTCACAGTTAAAATAGCACAACAAACAAAAAAGATACTTAATTATTCTAGTAAGTATAATATTTAGCCGTCATTCAACCATTACCTAAATTACGACATATTTTTTTATGATTGCAGTTTACACAAATATAATTATAAGAAGGTTTTGCCGTTACAACAATTGTATAAAAAACCATTTGGCTTGCTGTATCCCAAGTAGGCTTCACGGGTTTTCCACGAGCGACTTGTGAATTATGGTCCTGAGAAAAACATCCCGGTCATATTTGCCGTGTGTTTTTATAGCCGTTATTTGTCTCTCAATGTCTTTCGTATTTGTACGTATTTGTTTCTGGGCCGTTGAGAATGTAGGTTAGCAGGTTGTGTGGGACAACTATGTTTTTAATGTTTAGTACAATGTATTAGAAAAAGTTGCAAAATGTCGATACATTTTTTACTTCTAATGTCATTTAGTCTCGTAGCAGCGCGTAGCAAGGTGCTACGGTTTAAGCGTAAGAATGCTACGCGGTTTTAACAATTTCTGCTAACTGGTAATTTGTATTGTAAAAACCTGCGTTCAATTTTGTTTAATTCAAAGGCTAAATGTAACTAATCCGTATCTTACCTTTCATAATCTGCAGGGACCATGTTCAGTTAAATAACCAGCTCAACATCATAATCGTGTGGGTTGTAAGGTCGAAAACCGACCTCCAAACCCTGGTGTCAGTGTTAAAGAGCTGCCAAAGGCCATTGACTTGGCTCATGTAACGACTAGATAGTAGCCAGGACCAACGGCTTCACGTGCTTTCCGAAGCACGGAATCATCTTTCTTTTCGGACAATCAGGTGATTCAGCCTGCAATGTCCTAACCAAACTGGGGAAAGTCTTACTAACAGATTTTTGATTGACAGTGTCGAAATCTCGACCACTTGGCCACGGAGGCGGTAATAATAATAATAATAATAATAATACCATTCATGATACTAGAAGTTTGACTTTGCTAATATAAAAAAAAAAAAACAAATATTTATAAGTTTCACAGCCTGAGTTACCGTTTGAGTGCATCATTTAATTAATACGTTGTATGCTGTTAAAACAAACTGCGTAATATACCTATAGATTACCAGAAAAACAATTTTATTTTACGCTTAAATTAGAATAACAAAAATTTATGATGGTTTCAAAACTTTAATCTTTACATTTTAATTTAGAATGTAACCATTTTAGTGTTCGCTCTAGAGGCTTCAGTAAAAATCCGCGTATTATCCCCCTTCGTATAACAGACATTCTCTTGCAAAGCATTGAGGTGGCTATGAAAGTCGCAATTGCTGAGATAATTCTATGAACAGAATATCGTATGGTAGATTATAATATATGGATGGTATGGTTTTAAATACAGGTAGGTAAGTATTTATTAAATCGTGATACACCTTTCTTCTTTCTTTCTGTAAAAAAAAACAAATTAAGATAGCTGTTTTCAGCTGTTTAGATAACTCTTAACAAACAAGTAACGAAGAAATATTAACCAATAGGATTGCAGGAGCGGAGATATTATGCAATCCTATTGGTGAGTTATACTTCGTTTCTTCGCTCCGCTGCCTTGCTACGCGTCAATGGACAGCAGCCTAAGGCTCGGTAACGCGTTTGCTTCTACCTACTACTTTTTCTTCAAAGCAATCGTAAAACAATTTTTTTGATCGAAACCACCCGAAAAGTTAATAAGATTTTTCAATCTTTAAGCACTGTCAGAGTCGCCACATAGCCATTAGTCTGAGCCTCCACATTATCCGTCTTAAAAATTACGTCAATGGAAAATACCGTAATAGCGGGAAAAAAAAAAATACAATGTAACTTCATGGCAGTAAAAAAAATGTTGATCAATTATTTTGGAAATGAAAAACAATTGAATAAATAACAAAAACACCTTGTATTTCCTTTAGACTTCTAACTTATGGTATCCCTACTACCTACTTACGTGTTTCCACTAAGCCCTGTGACGTAGGTTAATGCATCGCGCCGCGCGGATTTCGGAACCTGTATAAACTATTCATGAGTCAGATTCAGAACATCCTCTGTTTGCTTACAATTTCAACTGAATCCTTTATTTACCTCCAATAACAACAATCTTGCGGTGAAACCCGTTTTAGGAGAAAACTATAAAATGTAGAGATAGTTTTCTTAAATTCAAACTTGTCAATAAAATATACTTCAGGGAGGCTTTTGTCCAACAGTGGTGAGTTTTTTCGACTGAACAAATAATAATATATTGATATAAGTTATTTATTACATTTCAACATCATCAACGGCCCGTTACAGTCCACTGCTGGACTATGAGCCTCCTCCACTTAAGTGGAGGGTTTTGCCATAATCTGCACGCTTGGCAGGCGGGTTGGAGATCGCAGATTAAAAGGTTACTGTATCAGAGAGAGCTGCTGCCCGTTCCCTGTTCAATGTGTAGTCCCTAAGTCGCCTCTTACGACACCCACGGGAAGAGTAGGGGTTGGTGACAAATGTATTCTACTCTGCCGTCACCACACGGCGGATTTATAACATAACATTTATAAGACATTATTCCAGCTTACCTCGATTGATATAATTGATATGAAAAAAGTGAAACTGCTTTGTATAGGAAATTTATTTCACAGAATAAGAAACACTATAACTTTTTGTGTATTTGAATAAACTACGTAAAACATTTATTTTCTCCATTATCAACTTTTATCTTTTTTTAATGTTATTTCAAGCGAAAACTATACGCTATCGATGTTCTGTATGAAAGCCTGTGTGAGTTTTTGGAGCAATCTTACTAAGAAAGATTGCTTTTTCTAAATGATAGGCGTTGTTGATAAAACTATGCCGTCGTCGTTGCCAAATCTAGACCTCTGATGTGCAAAGATGCAAGTTTTGTAAAAACTTAAAAAAAATCCTCGTGAAAAATTAATTTATAAAAAAATGTATGCACAGTTGCACACATGAGATATTTTGATTTGTAAGTGTCACATGGGAGTTTTTTTTCTGCACCTGTATCTCTGCGAATATGTAAGATATTGACATAAGAGTTTTTTTATAGAAGGTGGAGAATTAGATTTTCTACAATATGGTGTAAAAAAGTGATTTTCGTCCAGAACGTCACATATGAGGTCTTGATTTGGCAACGACGCGTTGAGTTGAAAATATTTCAAAACAATTTGCGTTCACATTCTTCACAGGCGTAGCCGCAGGTAACCAGTTCAACTATACAAAAAAGTGTTTTTGTTACATCGAATACACTGTTATCTCAACCCTTTCTATTTCATATCAGTAATGCAACTGTCAGACAGTTATTGTCCTTTTAAACCTGCATGTCCCGACAAAATCAGATTGCTATTACAATTTTAAATCCACAATTCCAAGTTCAACAATGCAGCTGGCAAAAAATCAACTGTGCAAATGGGACCGCGAGGAAACCCTTTATCGTACGTCTATTGTCAGATTTCTTAATTTAATATTCAGCTGCCCATTCTTCTGACCAATCGCTTTTGTGTTAATTTGACAGCTAGTTGACAGATAGAAAAAAGTGCCAAAATGATTATTGTTATCTTAATCTCGCGACTATAAATATATTTTGCCGAAAATGGATCAAAGGGTTCGTTGCAGGTAAAAAAGGACTGCCAACGTGGATTTAACTTGGAATATTTTTTATTTTCTTAGAAGGGTACTAAAATGTTTCATATCGAAATAATGAATTGATTTTTTTATAAATTTTTGACGCCCTACAAAAATAATAAAATAGTGAGAAAGAACTCTGTCTACCGGTATGTTTAGGTATCTGTTGCATTGATCTGTGCTTAAGTAAACTAACTAACTTAAGTAAATCTGCCCAAAGAATTTTAGGTGTAGGCTTATTAAAATAATGCTTACAAAGTAGGTAATTAATAAAAAAAAAAACAGTTGGTTCTCGTGTCCGAGTAAGCTTTCATTTCTATATTCAAAGGGAAAACTTAAATTATACGTCAAATATAATCTTCAAAACGACACTGAGTGGAGTATTTAATCTTCTATTATTTAGACACATGTCACTACAGTCATATCAGAGGTACCGATGTTAGACGACCCCAGTACCAATCCGTCTCCATCTAAATTCAAATAGGAATGAAATTTGTATGTCCAATCTAAACATTCATTAGGAAATTCAAAAATTTTATTCAAACAGAACATCCCCTCGTTAAACCGCTTAAGCTAATTATATAAAACATTGGTGGATGAGGGATGTTGTAATAATACAGTCGTCTAAAAGGTTTTCTATACATTCTGACTAGTGACTAGAGAGGGTGATACTAACATGATTTGGTATAACAACGCTGTTGCCATAAATTAGCTCAGCATCTACAGCCGCAATTGATTGCCTTAGCCACAGAAACTATGCCAAAATATGAATAAAAAATAGTTTGAAAAAATCGATCCACGAATTCTTAAAATTCTTAAAATTTAAGTAATAAAAAAATAAATTTTGGCATATTTAGTTTTATTTATTATATGAGAGCACATGATGTGTAAAAACGATTTTCATACCTATTAAAATACGGAAACGTTATCTACAGGAAAAGACAGTTTTAGATTATAAAAAATACAAAAAGACTTTATTTTGGACAGAATTATAAATAAAAAAATCTTTTCTATTTTAAATTGTATCAACCATAGATTGGTTGGATAAGAATTAAAAAACATCTTAATAAAATAAGACATCGACAACAAAAAATAAAAAAATAAAACCTTTTCTAAGTAAGTATATGCTTAGTTTGAATCGTATCTTTGCCGTTAATTGTATAGAAGTCTAATGTCGGCGACTGCACAACAAGGTTTACACTCGCTAGTTTCATCCCCTATATGCACATAATAAGAGCTCATTTTGCCGGATGCTCCCCTTTGCATACAATATTTTGTTTGATCTTCCGCTTTGTAAGATGGGGGCAGGTTAGAATGTGCAGTGCAAGCTAAAATGTTTGTCAGTGCTGTGCACCAGTTAATAAGATGCGTCTTAAGTGCTTGTTTTCATAACAGCAAACATTATTTTGCTGATGTTATTGTTATTATTATAATAAGTATGTAAACATACATTCTGCTTTAAAAGTAGATGATAAATAAAAGTCAATAAGGATGGAGTGAAACAAAGGGTTTATAGTAATATGCTTGAGGCAATCAGGTTGAGCTTTTTTTAATGAAAAACGGAAACGAAGCAGAAATTGAATCTTTTTATCATAATAAGCCAATAGAACATTATGGTACACACCTCACCTCACTAACAATGCTAATATGCTGCTGGGTACATTACAAGGCAAAATTATGTACGTGTTTACCAATGATGAAGTAAGATAGATACAAAATCTATACGTACTTGTACGTAATGCGAAACTGAAAACAGACAGAACGAAGCAGTTTTTACTACTGCAATAAAAAAACATGCAAGATCATATTGTCATTTACCGTAATGACATCTGAATACGAAATTCAAAAATACGTTGGTATGGGCATATGAATGTTTCAGTATGGGGCCGCGTTAGAATCGCCGTACCCCGAACGGAAGTTGGTTTAAAATGCATCAAAAATATCAACGCTCTACCTGCAGCACTACTCAATCAATCAATCAACCTATTGCAGTCCATTGCTGGACGTAAGCCTCCCCAAGAACACGCCAAAGCGCACGATCACCCGCTTTCCTCATCCAGCGACCCTCCTCAGGTCATCAGTCCACCTGGCAGGGGGGTGTCCCACACTACGTTCCCTAAAACGTGGTCTCCATTCAAGAACCCGTCTGCTCCAACGCTTATCGGTTCTACGACAGACGTGGCCAGCCCACTGCCACTCCCGCTTGCTACACTTCTGGACGATATCGTCCCGTCGTATCGATATCGAGCTAGTAGATATCTACTACCTTAGCCCTCCGGATGATTTCGTTTCGGATTTCACCCAACACCACTAAATAATTAAAATTAGTTAATCGTAGTACTACGACTTCAGACATCAAAGCAGTAATAGAAGTTGTTCATTACACTTCAAATTACCATCTCTCCTTGAATTCTAATATTTCTGTAATAATGTAAGACGAAGCCATCGAGGGATAATACCTTTAAATAAATAATTAATTCGAATTAGATTACACGGCCGACGACGCGACGTTAAAAAGGCAATATCTTCGCAAGAGTTGCTTTTAAAGGAGCTTCGTACCACCGTCGTCGTCGATCAAAGACAGCGACCCTCAAACACGTGCAAATTTAACATTCATTACGTCACTTCTGACGTCATCTCGGCTAATTTCTTCCCCTCTGCAGGGGATAGTGTTGGTAGGAAATGATAAGTCGATAAAAGTAAATTTATTTTTATCGATATAAACTGGCACTAAACACTGGCACTGGCATTATGATTATTATATAATTGTATTCGTTTTCTATGGAAGTTTATCATGGCAATATTATTTATTATTAATATTATTTAATTTTACAAATTAAAAATATTCTACAAGAAATTATGTAACTCAATGTTCTCTGTGTTTTGTGTCAAATAAAAGTTGTCTATGTCATTGTATAACTTCTGTAAACCGCTAAGTGTCACTGCATAAAAAATATTTTTATTAAATACGATGCGATTCTAAACTGTAGGTATCTTCTTCAGCATAGGAAACACAAAAAATACTATAAGTAATTTTTATTCGAAAATGATGCTATAATAATAATAAATTGATTAAAAATCATACCTACTCAAAAATGTATTCTTGTTCAAATGACGTATCTTACTTTGAATTGTGAGCTCAGTATTTTACCGATACCTAAAAAAACTATCGATCACCACACATCACTACAAGTGAGCAGGGGCAGAGACTGCGCCTAATATTCCCTTAAACCGTGAAGCAAAGGCGATACTTGAGACGCACTTGTCTATTTTGTAATTGAATATGAAAATCTTTCCGAGGGCGGGAGCTTAAAAATAAATCATAGAATCCCTGGAAAAGACCGAGTTTTTCATAATGAAATAGAACGAGATCGCGTTTGCTCTCAGTTTCGACGAGGTTAGATACTTGAAGCTTTCTTGAAGATGTTCTGTATTTACAACAAAAAGAAAAACGTTAAACATTCTTATAACCATTGCTATAATAATTATCTCATGTTAAAGAATATTCACCTTCTTCTAAATCTTATAAATAAATATTTACTATTTAGTCAAGTTAGTTTAGTTTTCCAAGACCACTGACACGAGGGTTTGTGAGGTTGGTTGTCGACTTTACAACCCATACGATGACGATGATTATTTTGTCTATTCTACTTCATTTTATATAAAAGACAGATCACAGAGTACTATAATACTGGCGTGACAGACTAAGCTGCGTCGATGCGAAAGGATTTCCATACTTTGCGCGCGATTTGTATAGGCACACCGTGTTGATCGCCGTCGATCAGTGTGGCCCGACTCTAAAAAAAATTCCTGTTTTGCATAAGTTATCCGTCTGACGTAAACCCAAGTCACACAGAGCCGTGCCTGGGGCGGTCCGGGGCCGGGGAAGCGGGACGGTGCTATGGCGCGGCATAGCGCCGTCCCGCTTGTCCCGGCCCCGGACCGCGCCGCTCCCGCTCTGTGTGACTTGGACTTTAAGGTGCAGAAATGTGTTTAGGGTAGGCCTTTCTATGTCTAGTAGTAGCAAAATGACAAACTTTCTTTCGATTCTGTCGATTCTAGAAGGTTCTATGTTTCAGTCGACGTTGGAAGAGTAAAACTTATGCTGATTCTGAGCATCCGTGAGCACCAGAGCATCCGCTCTCATCCCCGTCTGAGAGGCTCGCAAACCGAGAATAACATTCTGATGGCTCTTTAGGAAATTTTAAAATATTTTTACATCTTTTACTTTAGGTAGAACAGGGTTGTTCGTGAAGAGACGCGAATCGCATATTATACATTTTCTCCAAACTGTTTTTAAATCTTAGATAAATGAAAGGCTCGCGCGGCGCTCGCCTAGATACTGTTGGCATAGATGTAAAATGCGGCAACAAATACTACGCCGAATTCGGCGTACCCGAGTCGCGCCGCCGCCGACGCGTCTCGTCTCGTATTTCCTCCGAGCTTGCATCCTTCCAAATTGTCATTGTCATTGTTGAGGTGCCGCATTCACGGAGCTGTTGTTTTTAGTTAGCGCGGTATATAGGCGAGCGCCGCCGCCGCGGTCCTTTCATTTATCTAAGTTTTAAATATTGTAATTTACCAAGTAGGTAACTACGTTGTTAAAAATGCTATCTGATTTTTTTAGAAAAATCTATCGATTAGGACATGATGGAAAAATAATTGAACTTTACGTTTCTAGAATTATAAAATGGTTTTCTTGGAAGGATGAAACGTACTTACTTCAAATTAATTTTAACTGGTTTTCGTTTTCCTTGTTAGCTTGAATGTAAAAGAATTTTTATTACAGGCTTCCAATATTGAAAACAGAAATGATCCAAGTGAATAATTGTAGAACGAGGTAGAGTGCAATAATGTACTAGAATTGATGCTGTAAATAATATTTTGTATTTATTTTTTAGAATCTATCGCATAGCAGTCTGTTCTCTAAGACCACCCAAAATTTAATGAGCTCAAAAGCATTCGAAACAGGTTGTTTCTTAATAATTCAAATATTACCAAAGATTCTAAATTATTGTCGGCCAGCATTAACAAATAAGGTTTAAGACTAATAATAACAAATTGAATAGGTGCTTTGTTTTGGTTAATAAATCACACATCACATCAAATAAGCTTCAAATCATACAAATTCCAGTTATGTAGCGAAATCGCCAATCAATCAATCACCAATTGGTTTTTCTAATTTAAAATATAAATTCATTATCATCTAAGGTAGGTATAACTTGTCTGGGTTGTAATATCAATGGACGACCCTGATTTTGAGAGTTATTGTACCGCCAACTACAAAGTCCTTAAAATGCGTTTAACGTGCCTTTCGAAACAAGGAAACACCTTTCATTCTGAATGTGCTAAACACGGGGAAAGCCTCATAAAGTGATGAGAACAGTGTCTTTACCAGGTTCAAAACTTAAGTCCTCTGAAAATAAAGAGAGTCAGTGGCAGGGTAGTGATATTTTTTTTGAGATACGAAAATATTTATTCAATTTACGTTCAGCTAACTTGAAATGTTGATGAAAACGTTCTTTGTTGGCCAAACTAATCGATCGACTAACGCAGTTGAATCAGAAAATACCAGGGTTTTAAAGCAGTAGATACTTAAAATTCTCTTAACAACATTACTTGCTTAAGCTTTGATGTCTCAACTTTATACGATTTTCGACTTGACTTGTTCGGCCTCGTGTTTCGAGAAAAAAATATAATTTGATTTAAAAATGAAAGATGAAGAGCCCCGAATCAGCATTAGCACAAATTTAATTAAAAGTAACGAAATCTGAGTGATTTTTCAAAGGGAATGTAAAAAATGTCTATATAAAGTTTTTCTGTAGGTGATTTAAAGAGAAATTGTAATTGTATGGAATTCTGAAAATTTAAGACTAAGGTTTAAAATTTGCTATGGTTGAAATTTATATATCTAGGTGCATTAAAATATTATTTGGACATTTCTGCATCTGGGTGACAGTTTGTGTTTACATTACCTATTACCTACCTCCTTTCTTTCTACATTTTTGTATTGTTTACAGTAATACTTGACGTGTCAATGTACGCCTTATTATTGCTTCTGAGCCTAATTGTGTGAGTTCCATCAAGGAAGGTTGCTGGTGTCTTAGCTCAGGGTAACCTTTTAAGACATTAGCAGATCAATTAAATATGTCAACTCACCAAAATTAAATCATAGTTCATAAGTTTTAATGACAAAATTGCTGTAAAATTTATTAATAATAATAATTATTATTATTATTACCTATATTATAAAATTAAACTATTAAGTCATGAAAATAAGAACGGGCCAAAATTTACACACAACCTTTCAAATATTGTTCACCAGCAAATCACCACATTTTCTTTCAAATGTCGAGTTATACTTAAAAAAACACATTAGTGGTATGTATGTGGTATTCGAACTCGCAACCATCCCTTCGAAAAGACATTAATATTATTACTACGCTCTCTATTCTAGCCAGCTTTCTAAATAGCTTACTAAAACCTGTATGGTTACAGTAAGACCGTATGAGAAAATGAAACATTATTTACAGCGCATTTAAAATTCTATCAAATGGTAGTTTATTGGATCCTAGGAGCTATAAAGACTCAATAATTGTTATCTGGGCGATCCTGTCGTTTACAAGGCTTTAGTACATTGGCTTTATTTATTTGCAACCTATTCTTAGGTTCATGTAGAGTACGCTGGATTTTCTTAGTTTAAACGCTGAAATGTAAATAGAAACGTGGAAGCCTAATAACGCAGTGCAAGTTGTTAAAATCGCAGCAAATAACATAGTTGAATTTTCATTTCTAAATTTTTCGGGTTTTGTTGCACAATTAGAATGTAACATAAAATATAATTTGAAAGAAACTATGTTTTACTTCAATTTGTTTACAAATCATTATAATATTGATATAGTTAAAGCGAAAACGCCCTTAGTTTGCGCACCACACGTATTCGCTTCTTATTCGTTTCTGATCCGGTTTGACCGTCCGGTTGTACCTATATGGACGCCACTGTAACGTAACGGGTAGGTAGGTAGAATAAAAAGAAAGAGGGTGAGTTCGATACCTGGAAATATATTCTGTTCTCCGCCCTAATACATCCGTGAGTGTTAACAGAAGTGAAGAACAATAGCACTGGCCTTATGTATCTGTTGTTGAAGCAATCTTCTTTGCACACTCGATCCAGCCCAGACAACTGATTCCGCACATCCGTTCCACACAGTGAAGGTGTAGTTAGTAGTAGTAGGTAGATTGAAGTAGAACTTTAAGTACTTAGTAAATTGAAGTAGTAACTGAAGTGAACCCCAGCGGGTAAAAACAGCCACAAAATTACCAAGTTCAATTACGCACTAACACGTAACGGTTTTTTTTAGCCAAGCGAGCGTACGTCCGTGCTTCAAGGCGATCTGTTAGCGTTCTGTATCCGGTTCGTATTCGATCCGTGAATTCTTACTCCGGACCGTTTTTTATCGGATCAAAACCGAGTCGACATGGCCGCCACGCAAAAGTCTACGTACGCACCATACTCGATTCGTATTCAGTTTCACGGATGAAGAGTGAGGTGCGGGGAGGGGAAATCTCGCGCAGCCAATGAAATCTGGTAGTGCAATATCGTCTCGAATACGAATGAAAAACGGGTCAGTGCGCAAACGTAGATGTGACGTCTTTTTCACGTATTGAACAAAAATCGGATACGGATAAGTGCGCAAACGTCCTAATAGTAGTTAGATCTCTGTTGGTTGTAGCTTTGATGACTCCGTATCCGTAAAGTTTAAAGGAATATAGGATTTAATTTGAGTCTGGTTATAAGGTAGATAACTAACTAAAAGCAACATGTTAATTTCTCAATTAAAATATAAGTATTTTTGTATGTATTCATATATTCGTTTGCATTTGATTATAATACCATTTAATCAATTGGCATTAAAATTAAATTGTATTTAAAGATAACATACCCTGTAAAGCCGGTTTCGAATAAGCGTTGTTCAATAACAGTAAAGTAGGATTTTGTTTCAGATTGCTGACATTTTCCTGAGGACGAGGGGCGGTATAAACCCGAAACTCTTATTAAAAAGGCTTTGCATACATCCGACGGGTAAACAGTTTTACGAAAAACGAGATTCGAGTGGGTACTAAGGAAAAACTGAAGAAACGGATCGGTTCTCTACTTTTAATGAAATAAATCTTTTAGGCTAACAAAGAGGATCGAGATTATTAACAGATTAATTGAATAAGTAAAAAAAGGGTTATTCTTTTTTTATTTATTTCTTTTATTTCTATTTATTTCAAAAATCCCCGCAAAACTGAGCAGTCTGTCTGCAAAATCGGAGTTTCTAATACTATAGGTACATAATTGAAACTTAGTTATAGAACGAACGACTAGTGTTATATTATTAGAAGTACCTGGGCTACTGAGCTATGCTCATTGGAGTAAGCAACAAATAAAAAATAAATGAATAAAAAAAATATATAATTTTAAACTTTCGCGGTCATTATCAACATTAAAAGCCCGTAAATTGTCTCATAAAAATAAAAAAACAAAAAATGACTAAAAGACTCAAAACTTCTAAATCACGCGGTTTCCGACTCAGCTAATGTTGCTTTGTCGGTGATAGCGAAATTACCTGTCCATTCTAATGATATTGCGTAGCAATATTTTTATGGCTGAAAACACAGAGAAAACCCGTTTCACTAAGAATGAAATCTAGTTTGATCGATTTATCGCCCCGGAAACCCCCTATATGCTGAAATTTCATCGAAATCGTTACAGCCGTTCCCGAGATCCTTATTATATATAATATATAGTATAGGTACATCTACAAGAATTGCTGGTTTAAAGTATTACATTAGATAGATAGTATAGTGTAGAAACAGATCATCATAGAGAAAAGAGAAAATATTAAGCTTGAGGTAGGTACTAAAAAGACAGATCACAAAAAAGGTATAGAGAGAAGTTAAGTAATTCTAAAGTTTATTTTCAGAAGAAGAAAATTAATAATTATAAAATTGTAGGATTTACCGATTTATTGGTTACTAGCAGTTTCCCCACGGCTACTACACCTGCGTTTTTGTTTAGACTTTTTCAGTACGAACAAGATTTTTTTCCAGGAAATTAATCACATGTATGTCACTATCCAGCTTATTAACATTCATAAGAAGCTTCCAAGCAACTTTGTATGCTAAGTATGATTTCAGACCTTTACATTTGACTTTAAAAACAAACAAACCAAACCAGACCTATTTAAAAACATACAACTTTCCTATATTTGGTTCACGCGCATACCAAAGTATACTTACGTTCAATTATCAAAACATTGATCACAGCCTTAGAAAGTAGCGTAATGGTTTGCTTGTTATGCTAAGTATCAACCAGGTTTGGGCTGACATCGTAATAATATGCTTGTATGCTTACAAGAGGTGCTGGTGGTGGAGGTGCTCCTCATTACTTGAACTTTAAATACAAGATCTACCCCGAGGCGAATATGAACTTACTACCTATGTATCTATGTTTGTAGACTTATCTAGCATAAACTAGCATATTAATCCCCTACTCTTCCCGTGGGTGTCGTAAGAGGTGACTTAGGGACTACACATTGAACAGGGAACGGGCAGCAGCGCTCTCTGATATAGTAACCTTTTAATCTGCGATCTCCAACCCGCCTGCCAAGCGTGGAGATTATGGCAAAACCCTCCACTTAAGTAGAGGAGGCTCATAGTCCAGCAGTGGACTGTAACGGGCCGTTGATTTGTTTTTTTTTTTAAATATTAATCTGCTTCTCCGTTTTTGCTCAATTTTGGTAGATTGTAAGATTAAGCAAATAAGAGATAATGTATTTTAAAATTTTTGCTTTATAATATTATTGCATGTTTTTAATATTGACGTGATTCAAAGTCATGAATCATTCATACTTTCTAAAGATTTGCAATATATTTTTTTTTCAATTCGTGAGTCTAATTTAACCACACACTTAACGTGCTAAACCTACAAAAGCTCTTAAGTAAAGCGTGCTATGTCTTCAATAACATCTTTGCTGCCGATCGAATATAAACGAGACAGTTTTAAAATCGCACCGATGATGATTGTAGCGCGAATTGTAACAAAGATTGTGTAAAGTTGAGAAATGCGTATCAAAATGCATTTGATAGGTTAGGTATGGTTTTTTGAACATGAATTTTTCTTCATCCGTGTGGGTTGTAAGGGTCAACCGACAGACAACTTTACTGACCTCAGAAAACCTGGTGGCAGTGTAAAGAGTTCGTGTTAATAATAATTACGAGTAGAGTATCTACCATTGACTTTAGGTCAAAATATTTGACAAAATTTCAATGACAATTAGAGGAATGCAATTGGTTGAATTGAAAGTATTTCTGCAATAAAAAATCTGTTATCTCTTTTTTAATTATTATTTGTATGGCTTCATGGTCCGATGACATTGCCAAACTGGCAGAATCATGCTTGATGCGGATAGCACAGGACCGTGAGGAGTGGCGCAGACGAGGAGAGGCCACTTCCACCCAGCAGTGGGTGGAAGTGGACTGATTATGATGATGATGATGAAATAAAGAAAATAACATTGGTTTGGTCCCTATCGGAATTTTTCTCTATTTGACGCATTCGCATCAGGATTATACGGGTATTTCATTCTATCATTTGAAATGAAGGATTGGGACACGATATAACTTCCAATTAGCATTTAAAGTGTTAAAAATCTGATTGATTGACGCAGGCGCATTTAAATAACAGCAATTAATAAGTCTGCATCGTCATGACATGACATGAACTTCGAGTGATTTTTTACCACTTTTTTACTAAGCCTTATAATATATTTTGAGAAATCGAGTAGGCGAAAGTAATTTCCAGAACATCTTTCATGATTGGTTTTCGGAAGAAGTAAAACTGTTCAAAGAATTTTATTAAGTATGTACTTAATTTTATTATAATATGTAGTCAATTAAGTATTATGAAACTTACGCAAAACCTTTCTAAGTACTCTTAGCTAATGAAGTAGGCACCTACTTACATTATTTTCGTGAAACGTCTACCTTTTTAGGTTGTAAATTTATTCTTTGAGGGATTTTCCATTATTTATATCGAAAGAATGATCTACGTGCTCAAGACTTGAGCTGAGGCAGATAATAGTCAAGACTATTTTTGCTTTTGAATACAGAAAATGGCGAAGCAGCGTGCATTACGGTTAGGTGGTCCATGGCAAAATTCAAGAAAAAGAAATGCCCCTGTAAAAATATTTAATAAATAAATAAAAATATTAAATAAAAACATATTTACTCGTAGTTTCCTTGGCGGAGTGGTCTGTCGTTTGACTCTCATTGTGAAAGTTCCAGGTTTAAATCCTGGTGACAACACCGACAAACAAAAAATCTCCTTATAAGACTGTTTGCAATGTCCTAATTGCAGGTTAAACCATCTGATTGTCCAGAATAAAGATCATTATGTAAGTATCATACGGTAAAGCTATCACTCAGCGAGCTATGGATATGTTTGTTATTTCGCTACGGGATAAAATCCGAAACGAAATCATCCGGCAGAGGACCAAGGAAGTTAATATCGTCCAGAAGTGTAGCAAGCTGAAGTAGCAGTGAGCTGGCGGCCACGTCTGTCGTAGAACCGATGAGCGTTGGAGCAGACGGGTTTTCGAATGGAGACCACGTCTCGGAAAACGTAGTGTAGTACGCCCCCCCTGCCAGGTGGACTGATGACCTAAGGAAGGTCGCTGGTGTGGTGGCTGGATGAGGAAAGCAGGTAATCGTGCCTTAGGGAGGCCTACGTCCAGCAGTGGTTGATTGATTGATTGTGCAGTCGATTGACAAACTTAGAACCTACACTATGAAGAAGACGAATATCAAAGTTTGTGTGCTTGGCGTGTCGTCGACTGTGCAAACGCAAAATGTTTAATAAATGAAGACGGTTGGTTAGAACGTCCAAGGCTTGCAAAGGAAGTTTCAACTTTGCAGACGGCAAATTCTTAATAAGACACGCCCCCTAGATCTTGGCACAAAACTGTTCAGAAACAAACCTAGTATTTGTAACCTAATTTTCTAACATTTTCTTGGAACGAACTCTGTATTATTCTTTTGGCGATGTTACAATTAATCACTGGATGCTCTAGAGACTAATCCGAACTTTACTTAGTGTTATAGCATCATAAAAACTTATTTTTGGACCTGACATAGTGCTGTTTCATGCCAAAATGCGAAAACGCCTTAACTGTACTAACAATATAAAGTAAAAGGTATCACTATTATCATCATCTGCGCCAAAAGGCCGAATAATACTACTATTTATTTTAAAGTAAAAAAAATATTTTGCAGTCTATGTAAGTATAGGTCTAAACTTATAATATGCAATAAGAGTTTCTTCTTTTTATTTGTGTGAGAAGTCGACCAACCCGCATTTGGCCAGCGTAGTCGACTCAGGCCTGATCGCCCAAATTCAGGGCAGGGTAGGCTCGAGTCTATTGGGGACGTATCAGCTGTCGATGAAGTATTTTCATAATACAATTTAGTACAAATAAATGTGAACAAAACAAAAACACGCTTAAAGTTCTTACAACCAAACTCTGCCTATCACCAATCTCTTTTCATACCAAAAATAATCGAACAATATTATCCCGTTCCTAAAATCTTCTTATTTGAAGTAACAAGCAACTAATTACTTGAAGAAAAAGCTGGCACTCAACTAAAAAAAAATAGGACAGTGCGGCTTCGTTTAAAGTTGCCCTTTATAACAAAAGAAATAGAGGCCACATTGTCTAAAGAGTTGGTAACTAGAGACGCAGTGTTCGGACCGTAAAGCCGCAAAGAAACTTCTTAAGCTTTAATTAAAAGAGCATCGCGATTACTGCTATATTAGTTACAATCCTACAACAGAGATGGCGTGGAGAGGACAGAAAAGAAAAAACAACTTAATAGGTACAGTTGGTCGAGAAAGTGGTTATCCTTGTTTAATTCACTCTTAAATTCTAGCTAAAAAATTTTAATAACTTTTAATACTCGGTATCTTCAAGATCGATCTACATAAGAAAATAACCTTCATTCTTCATGTAATTTGCAAGTGACATTCAACCTTAGGGTAGTAAACCAGTTTTTTTGCATACTGTGCTTACTTTAACTTTTGTTGGTACTAACCTAACCTCCTTTTCATTAGTTAGTGTCCGTCATATTTTTTTTAAATTGATAGATTTTGGTTAATCAAACTTAATAAAAAAGGATTACTTGGAAAAATACATTATCAGCTGAAATTTTTTCTTAATTTTATGCGTTACTATCATTTTTTTTATGTCCGTTTCTTACATCCATAATGTTCGCTTTGATAAAAAAATACCATAGATGATTTCTAAGTGACTTGTATGGTATCGTCCTAATTCTAGGTTCTAGGCTAAGGCATTTAAAATATTTCACAAATATTTTCATGATTGCGTCTGCACACCTCCTCTATGCGTGATCCACTCCCATCGCGTACCGATCAGATATTAATGGGCTTGTCAATACTATGATGTAATTATTATAAATGTTCCCCGATAGCAGATAAAATGTTATTATTCACCAACAACTTATTGCCTGCGTGCCCTAGACAGATTCGCCCCCTCTTAATTGCAACGTACCTGATACCTGATTTATGTACTGAGTTTCGCGGCCGATAAATATGGAATGGGCAGTTTTCGAACTTGTTACTTACTTTACTACCAGTAACAGTTGTATGGACCTGCGGAAGGTTTGTTGAGAAGCGTGTAGGAGATGAACTTTAGCGATAAAGTTTTATTTTTGCAAATAATCTAAAAGCAAAATAAAAGAAGCCCAAAGGTTGAGAGTTTGACTCAAATTACAGAAATCTTGGGTTTGAATCCCGGTGTACTGTCAAACAAAAATCATTTTGTGACACATTCCTCAGTTTGTTTCATTGTCCGAAAAGAAAGATGATTCTGTGCTTCGCAAAGCACACGTTACACCTCACCGCGAGTCCCGGCTGCTATCTCAAAAGTATTGTCAGTGGCTTTTGGATGTTCAATATTAGTCAATATTATAGGTGTTAGATATAGCTAGGAAATGGAACGCATCTCTGGCTCGCTCGCGCCACCAGCGGCAATAAAGTGTATTAGTCTGACAGCCGCCCTTGCCATGTCGTAACGCTTGACCCTAGCCATGTAAAACATAATTAATTAATAATAAATAAACGACTGATAATGTGATCTCTATACTGTGGTGTTAATTAGAAGACCCGCCTATGACGCCCCATAAATAAACATATAAAATACACAGCTAAATATAAAATAATAGGATAGTGAGGTCCGGTTGTCGATCTTACAAAAGCCACATTCAACCATACGTTCAACGCTTCTGAATTATGATCTTCTTTGGAGGACGACGTCGTCTTGGCTACACTACCAAGACTACTATGTAATTAAATTATTCATTAATTATTATGGTTTCAACGAGACCACTGGAGAAGAAAGTAAACAATAAAGTTGTTATTAAAAATATTATTGTGTACTAAGAAAAGTAAAGACCTGCGCACGAGTATTTTCGTTTATACCGAATCTTAACGTGGTTTTAGTGTGTGCTCTCTATGAGTCTATTGAAGATCTGGTCACACTTTTGGTGATAACAACGTGATCTTATGTTATGTTTATTACACAAAAATTTTCGCAATAAGCAAGTGTGTACATTCGTCATCCTTTTCGATTTAAATAGAATAGAATAGAATCTTCGCCAAAACCCTCCACTTAAGTGGAGGAGGCTCATAGTCCAGCAGTGGACTGTAACGGGCCGTTGATGTTGATGTTGAGAATAGAAGAGAAAAACATTTTATTCCTTGAAAAAAATAATAACAATACAACACACAAAGTTCAGGGGTAGTTACACATAACTTATGTTAAAACACAAAGACTTAACATAGGTGTGGATGCTGTATTGGAATTAGGAATGGAGTCCTATTTTTTAATATTTCTGAATGTATATTTTCTGATTAATATGTTTTTCTATAGCATACTCGAATAAATAATATATAAATAATGATCCCATAACTATGAGTAAGTATGACGCGTATATAATAATTAATATTACAATTACAGTTAATAGTACAATTAATATTTGATTTGGCTACTTAGAACAACATACATAAATCAGATCACGTTCTGAGCAGAGCATTAGTGGGCAGGCTCCCGAGGAGCATGCATATTAAAAAGATTTTAAGCTAAACACTTGAGGACTTTTTCAGAGGCTCAGTGTCACGCAGTGAGCTATGGAGAGGGCTATGCTTGCTAATTCTCTACGAGATGGAGTCAGAAATGAGGAGATCCGTAGAAGAACCAAAGTTGCTGACATAGCCCGTAGGATAAGCAAGCTGAAGTGGCAATGGGCAGGCCACATAGCGCGAAGATCGGAAGGCCGATGGGGCAAGAAAATCATTGAATGGAGACCACGTACTGGCAAGCGCAGTGTGGGATAGCCACCTACGAGATGGACCGACGACCTGGTGAGGATCGCTGGGTCTCGTTGGATGCAGGTGGCTATGGACCGGTCGCGCTGGAGTGCGATTGGAGAGGCCTATGTTCAGCAGTGGACTTTAACAGGCTGAAATGATGATGATGATGATGATGATGAAACACTTGAAGACAAACAAAACGGGCGACCAAATAAAAGGCACTATATTAACTAAATAGGAACAAAAGTATGTTGACTACGTAAACGTTCTCGAAACACATTAATTGCGGGAGTTTCGCGTAACAAAACACTGAATCGCATAACAAAACACCGAATCGCAATAAAAAGTAAAAGCTAGGGGCATGTCGGGTTTATCTCGGTCGCATAAATATAGTCAAGGGGTTATTTTAGACATTTGAATATTCGTGCTCGTAAGTTCTATTTCTACCGCAGACGGCTGCGAGCGCTTCACGCTCGATGGTAGAATAGTTTTTTTCAGCTGCCGTCAGACTCTGCTAGCGTAACAAATACCATAATAAATTAAGCTTAGATTTCTTGATTTTCCTTTGATTTAATTTACCATGTTTCTTAGAGAGATTTTATCCTTGTTATTGACTCTTTCTATTGACGCCATAAAAATACAGGATGTTATTATAAAAAATGTTTGAATGCAGTTTTGTTTACTTTTTTTTCAAAAATAATAGGATATTTTTTTTGAGTGAAATTTGCTATTTCCATTGTTTAAAGTACTTTCCCTCCAGGTGCATTAAAAAATTCCACCCTGAATATAGGTATCTATCAATTCTATTTGTATTACGATCAGTCTTACTATTTTTGTTCTATACATTTTTTTGTATGCCTATCATTTGTATAAATCATTTTAATACATTTGAAACATCAATAATATGCCTTACTTCAGTGGAAAGAATTAGTTGAACCATAGAAAAAAATATATCATAAAATCTCTACTGGGACCACATCTTCAAAGGAACAGCTCAAAAATAACACCCTTAGGGTTCAGTACGAGCTAGGAGCTATCCGCGCAACTATTTCAGTTTGTTAACATTGCCCCGATGTTATTAAACTACTATAATAAGTATAATAAGTACGTAGTTAATTATCGACTGTCACACACTCGGGTTCGACGCTTTTGGTTCGCGAGTGCAGGTATCGGCAACATTTTTTTTCAATAGTATTATATACTCGTACTCTTAACCTGGAGTATAATATTAGACAATAATATTTGGTTAAATGATATCCTTACTATAATCTAAAATGACACTTTAAGTATCATCAACGTTTCAGTCCAAAGAAGTTCACTATCGGTGATGATTGATATCTATTTCGTGGTATAATAATTAAAGCAAAGTTATGCACGTTATCAAAATCATCTTTTCAGCCGAAAGACGTCCACTGTTGGACAAAGGTCTCCCCCAAGTATCTCAACAACGACCGAACCTGCACTTCCCGCATCCAGCGACTTCCTGCGACCTTCACCAGATCGTGAAGTTATAGATGTATTTATGTTAGGTACTAAAAAATCCAATAAAAAAATGAGTTAGTGGATCTGAATGTTGTTTTTTCTTTACAAAACCTAAATAAAGACATATTTTCATCAACTTTATTTGCTACAACAAAAAACTTTGTCTTTGTAATAATAAATTGCTGCGCATAAAATACCTACGTGCTTGATTCATGGATACTATCAAAATGGAAATAAGTTTTAAGTCTAGACAATAATTTCTCGTCTAAATTCGTCCCTTGAGTGGGACAAGAACTTTTTGCCGCGTTTGCATAATGAGGGGAATTACGTGACGAGCGCAAACTTTTATTTGAACAAGAAAAAGAATTCCAAACCGTTACGATTGGTATAAATGACTTTAAAAATAGATCTTTTCAAAATTAACTAATAGTGTAAGAATTTATTATAATTTAAGTATTTGAAAATACGTTTACGTCGTTTCGTACTTTATGAAATTAATTTGTTTAATTTTGTTTCAATTTCAAAACGTTTCCAATTAGATACGCAATTTATTAAATTGTTTCTTTCATTATAAATAAACATTAAAAAACTAAATTAAAGTATGAAATAATGCTTAGTAAGATTCTACATACAAAATAAAATTATACTTTACTAGTTTTTCGCTCGCGGTTTCGTGTGTGTTGTTTTCGTTTCAACGTCAACTCTCTCTTTTGTTCGTTGGGGGGAGAAATTTTAAAAAGTCCCGTTTTAGTATAATATGTACTTGCCTTTTCCTTTTTTTTTAATTCAAGACCCAATAGTTTCGGCTCTGAGTCCGTCAGTCAGTTGATTCTTTTATATTGTGTAGGTAATACAGATTTAAGTCTTTCAAATGCACGAAACTTTTTGAGACTTTAAAAGATATTCAATTCAAAAAAATGTTGTCTACCCCTGCAAAGATTTGTGCGTAAGTATGAGCATGCTTGCGCTGGCGCAGCCTCGCGCACTAACTCTGCTTGATTGGAATCTACCGCCACCACCGATAATGAATGCTGCCAGCATTTTACTTAAGCTAGGGTTACAGAATTGGCTAGATGGGTTATTTGTGTGCGAAAGGAAATATTTGAATTTCGAATGAGTAGGTTTCTTCTTGAAATATTTTAAGGTTTTTATTTAAGTTTTCTTTCCGGCCAGATCACAGATGGGTGACCGTTTATGAACCTGCGGATGACAATTATATCGTAAAAAATATTTGAAGACTCGTTATTATTATCAAAAGTCGCTTGGCGAATCGAAAACTCGTCAAGTTTTCACTTTGATTATTAATTTTGCCGCTAAATTCAATAATTAAGTGGCAAAATTAATAAACAAAGTGATGGCTGGCTGAGTGGTGGCTCTAAACCGCTTTACCTACTTTGTATAAGTACGCAGCTGAGCGTTTACGTTAACCGTTCGAAGTCGAAATTAATAAGCAAAGTGATGGCTGGCTGAGTGGTGGCTCTAAACCGCTTTACCTACTTTGTATAAGTACGCAGCTGAGCGTTTACGTTAACCGTTCGAAGTCGAAATTAATAAGCAAAGTGATGGCTGGCTGAGTGGTGGCTCTAAACCGCTTTACCTACTTTGTATAAGTACCTACGCAGCTGAGCGTTTACGTTAACCGTTCGAAGTCGAAATTAATAAGCAAAGTGATGGCTGGCTGAGTGGTGGCTCTAAACCGCTTTACCTACTTCAATTCAATTCAATTCAAATTTATTTATTGCATTTCCACAATTAATTAGGTACTTAGGTGGTAGTAGGAAAAGGTGTTAAAATTATTAATTGTGAAGCCCCGTTAGGGCACAGCAATATAAAATACAAGCAGAGGGCTCTACCATAACTTAAAATTAAAATCTTAATACAAAAACTACATTTACAGTTACATACACAATAAGTAGAGTAGAGTAAAGAAGTAGAAGTACTTTGGTGTATTTCTTTATTTCTTAATTATTTTTATTAACTTTATTATGATTTTATTTCTATAGTATTAAAATTCTTGTATAAGTACGCAGCTGAGCGTTTACGTTAACCGCTCGAAGTCGAAATTAATAAGCAAAGTGAAAACTTGATTACGAGTTTTCGAATCGCCAAGCGACTTTTGATAATAATAACGAGTGTTCAAATATTTTTTACGATATAATAAAAACAACAAAAACAATTACGACAACGACAATTATTTGTCATCCGAAGCACGGAAGACGCAGGTTCATAAACGGTCACCCATCTATGATCTGGCCAGAGTACTTATTTTCTACAAAGGGCCTCGTTATTTCGTTATTCAATGGTTTATTTATTTAAGTAGAAAAACAATAAAATAATAACAGCGGTCTCAAATAAGATTTGCAGAATTGTTCTTTGGATTTTGAAACTAAGATGATACCTACTTAATTAAATTGTTTTTCTAGGTAATTCTTAAAGCGATTTCATTGGTAAACACTGGGTGGTATACTTTAACAAGATTTCAAATTAAGTTATTATTGTAAGTAGATAAGTAGCTACTAATTTATTACAAACGATTACCTACGCACGGTAAGAAAGTTTAAGTCGCTCCTATTAAGTACAGTGGTATTTTTTTTTGTTCATGCAATTAATGGCACGAGAGGAAGTACAGTGACAACAACGTGAGCAAATGATAAGATATTCACAGGTGTTTTTATGATAAAAACCGAGTTAGTTACAAAGTGTTACTAGGGTGAGCTGGGCAAATAATATAAAAAATTTCAAATAATATAAAAAAAAATATCTGGCGGTTTAGAGAAGTTAAATTAACAAAAGATAAATTCGTATTTTACTCATTTATTTTACTCATCTGTATTGGAGATGCCATAGAAAAGAAAAAAAAACAAAAAACACCCAGACCCAAACTGATTTTAAAATATGGTGCATTCGGATAATTCGGATGGTCGACTAAATCAGAAATTGAAACATTTGTATTAGATACGGCGATGTCTTGTACTCTAGAGTGACTCTAGCAAGCCAGACGTAAATGTGCATTTAGTTGATGTCTAGATTACCGTGGCTAGAGTTAAAAATATCGCAGCGTTTATAAAAAATCTCAAATTTCCGAATTAACTGACTATTCGTACTACCCGAAAGCACCCTAGAAATATAATAATGTTTCCAAAAAGAAACTAAAAAAAGCTAAACACATTGCTGCATAAAGGTAAGTCAAGAAACACTTTCGCTGCGATTTTCAGCTTCAAAAGCTTAAGCCTTCTTAAATTTTACAAAGCAGTGCGCGGGAAACTAACAAATGGCGGGAAAGAAAAGAAAAATAAAAGGTAGAACTTAAGCCTGAGGAAATCCGACGTGTGTTCTTCGCTCACCACTAAATACTTTAGTCTCTGGTTGCCAGTAAATATTTTATAAGACCTGAACTTGAGTAAATTTACGGACATGTAGTAGGAAAAAAAATGTTTGCCAAGAAGAAAAAGCAAGTAAAAGTCGAGAATATTGCTAATAAAATTTAATAAAACATAGGTCATCGATGACTGGCTAATACGTACAAAATAAATGAATAAATAATTTCCAATTCGCACTAATAAAAAAAAGCTTTAGTAACATCAAAAACAAGTTAAATTTTCCGAAATAAAATTCGAATTCTTTCGTTAGACAAAACGGTTCAACTTTTCCTACTGCCTCGCTCTGAAAGACTTTAGCTTCTTACTTTGTAATTAAACGACAGACTTGATTAATAAGACGCCCTAACTATTTAACAAGCGAATACCATTGTCCTCTCATAAAGCCAAGGGAAAAGGAAATAAAAGTTGCCAGTTGCTAGGAATCGTTGGATTAAAAAGCGCACAGTCATTCATTCCGCGCTTTAATTATTCACTGTTTAAACAAATCGCAATAAAGAGCCGTCTGCTTCGAGGATCGCCAGTAAAAAGACGCTGCAAAAAATAGCCGAAGCCCGATGGTACCGTCAAACAAATTCCTAGAATAGTCCACTACTTTCTGCTTGTGTTAGTGGAGAATCCTCTTAGGTTGCGTGGAACGAAACGCGTTTCGCGCCTTTTCATTTCCCGCCGTTTTCTGTTTTTCTCCTTTCGAACACGGACTAAAGTTGCTGGTTTGAAAATGGAATTGCAACGTTCCGTTTTATTAAGCGGCGTTTGTCGCGTGTGGTAAAGGGTGTAGGATATTCCGGTGTGCATTTGCAAGACGCGAATGCGGAGATATAGCGGCGACGGTTTCCGGGTGGAAATGCGTTTTCAATGGACCGTTCGCACTGTTTGCGACGTTACTTCTCGTTCTGCAACAGAACTAGAGTGAAAAGCTTTACTGAAACTTTAAATTATCAGTGAAGTGTGTTCCTAAATACTTTTTTGTTTCTTTATTTTAAATGTTTCTGGTAATGGAATTTCGAACAGACGGGTCTTCTAAAACAAATAATTAATGATACTTTTTATTTATTATAGTACTGTTAAAATGAAGAATAAGAAAGCTACAAGAAAGCTAATAGAAAGCTTCAAAGCTTTTTGTTGACATCTGCAACATATTGTAGGATAAATGTACAGTAAAAGTATTAATTTCACATTTTAGCAGTTATTCTCTGCTTTGAGGAAAGTTATTTAATGTATTACAATTTCTCACAAAGTGGGTATCATTTTCACATTCTCTCAGTGTCGACTCCAACCAATGAACCTGAAACAAAGGAAATATCTTCACATACTTATAGTTTTATTATTCCATTTCTGTCATTACTTTGCAAAATTACTGGAACATTGACTTCGCCGAATACATGCCCCATTGTACTTAATCATCGGCTTATTAGCGACTCGTTCCGTAAATAAAAACAAAGGAACAGAAAAAATAACCTTCGGATTCCCTCACACTTTCTGCAATTGTCCAATAACATCCTCGCTGACCTAATGAAGGGCAACCATCCTTGTGAGGTGCCGACGGCAAAAACCTAACGAGTGACTCGGACGGTAGCTAAGGTACTCGGTCTAGTAATCGTCCATCGATTTTCTCTGACGAAGATATGTAAGCGGCTGGAATGTGCCCGTCTTTACTTACTTTGTTTTGCGTGGGATACGTTTCGTTTTAATTAAATAAATGTTTTTGTCTACAATATCATCTGCGTAAGTTATTTTAGCAGAAATGTTAAGTAACACTTGAGCGCCTATAATTTTATAGCTGCTTCTAATATTTACTAAATCTAAAATTGTAGTTTCAACTGTTTTCTTTAAAGAACGTTTGCACTGTTATATTCTGGTGCAAATAAATAAATTACGTGGGGACATCGTCACACTCGGCCATCTGATCTCAAACTAAGCAGAGCTTGTACTTGCGTCGGAGGCAGATACACTACCATCTGGGCTACGGAGCCGTCACCGCTCTATAAATTAATTTAAAGGCATTGATAATAAATAATGCAATTACTTTTATTTTTTACTGTAGACATTTTCTAACGTTCCATTCCACGTTCTATTATATCTACGTGCAGATAACATAGGAAACGCTTTAATTGTTGCCAGTCAATTGCACGACCGCGCTGCGTGTATCGGAACGCACGTCACCCTTTGTACTTGCCGGCCATTCAGCAGTTATCTAGTTCGTTTAATTAACAAATTAAAACCGATAAACGATGCTCTAGATAATAAGGAGCAGTTTGGTTTTTGTTCTGAAAAGGAATGTTGGAGTATAATTTTCTATTTGCCGCTACTTAAAAACTAAATAATACAAAAAATTGCGAAGTAGATGAGTCTGACAGCTTCTTAATACCAGTAAGATGCATTTTGGGGTGTCAACAAAATTGCGAAAAATGTGTGGTAAGTTATTATTACCTAAACCTAACCTATCAGGTGTAAGTAGCTACTTATAGTTATTGGTCCAAAAAATTCAGACCGGAAAGAGTTTACCCCTTTTGATAACTAATATCCTTTGAAGAATTAATCAAATCTCCTTTATGGGTTTTGTTACCATGTTATCAAAATTTTAATGTTGCCATGTCGGTATATAGTTTGCGCCAAGTAGCTTCTAGGAATCATTTTGGTCCTTGAAATTATTATGACAACAATGATAACATGCAAAGGCAAAAAACCTTTCCTCTCTAAATACCCGAAAATTGTCACATTCACTCACTCCAACGAAAACCAACCGAGCCAAAGAAGGCTTAATTAAATACCCGGACGTTTATAATTTCCCTAAAGAATTTTTCTTTTTATTTATAAATCTGTATGCATATCCGTGAAAACAAGAAAGTGAGTGGGGCGTCCACAAGGCGGCGTCCCCTGGGAAATCTTGACAAAAAGGTTCCGTAGACAAACAAAGGAGACAACCAGTCTGTTTGAACTTTAAGGTTCCGGTTAGACGAAGCGACTGCATGCAGATTTCAGACTTGATTTATCGATACGTAAGGTGTAAATAAATTAGATGACACTATTTTATAAAGGATCAACCCATGAAACTGAACCACTTTCTCCAAGAAACATGGGCTGTCGGACGACAAAAAAAGTTGTCCCTTTCATACAATACCGCGCGGCCAGTCGACTTACTATAGAAGATGCATATTTTTTTGTCGTCCGACAGCCCATGTTTTTTAGGGAAAGTTGTTCAGTTTCATGGGTAGGTTGATCCTTTAAAATAATGTCAGCTAATTTATTTACACCTTGTATGTGTCGCTTATTATAATGTCAAACATAAATGTAATTACACCACTTTTATAATAAGCGACACATATCGTCAGTGTTTTGTAGAAAGGGCGAAAGCGCCTAATAATTAAAAGGCGCTTTCGCCGTTTCTACAAAACACCGACGATATTTAGATATATGTTTTCAGCTCATTACGGCGGCCATCCCAGGGAGGCGATATTTAGATGGAACAAAAAAATCGTGAAATAATCGTCATTCTGTTGTGATGAGATATTATAGCTTCTTGCATTTTTTTAATAATCCAATATATTTTATACTAATATTTCCAACCCCTTTACAAAGTAGATCAGCAATTTAGCGAGGCTCTCGAGAAGCCACTAAATGCTTGCAGCAGAAAACCAAAAGCTTTCCTGAAAATGACAATAAAATTACATAATCCAAGCAATAAAAATACCACTATGTGAAACGCGCCAACACTTTCGTTTGTGATACCAGTTAAATTGAAATTCGTAATATTATTTGCATGTCAAAGAACCAATCACATCACAAATCAAGCGGAATATTAAAAGCAAATTCAACTTTCTCTGAGTAATCAGCACCATACTATTCATCAAGCTTTCGTCTAGACGCGACTTATTCGCACTTGAATATTCCTTTCATGACGTATAATTTCATTTCAAAGTATGTCATTAAGTAAGTAATTTGTTAAACTATTTATGGAAATAAAATGACTTCTCAGTCTCTGGTTTTGTATATTGAAATTGCGTAGTGTAGGTAGGGTGTAGATTAAGTACTGCTAATTCAAGGCGCGACTCACAATTACGATCATAATTAAAAAGCAAATTTTTGGATTATGAGTGTTTGATATCAGGTACAATTTACTCAAGTCAAAAATCTTTTTAATTTCGGTCAGTTTGAAAAGCAAACCAACGATCAGAAGATATTTTTATTTAAAAATCATCAGCGGTTGTAAAAGTTAAAGGACTCAACAATGATCCTACGTCACCGGCATTTAGCGGCTTTCTGCAACGTTCACCACGTCTGTGTCATTGGTCCAATTTAGAGCAGGTAAGTATCTTCTGGTAAATTATTTTTATAAGGTACCATGTTTTATTATAAAATTTTGTATTTGTTAGCATTTTCGCTTTGGGGCTACTTGTAGACAATGTAGATTTTAGTAAAACAAATTGAAATGCATAGAATTGAGCTGCAGTAACTACACTCAAAAGCAAAGAATCTGGGTCGGGTAAATGTAACTAAGAATGCTAGCTTAGTGATATAATAATACAATAATGCTATGTTATAAGTTCCTGTTCTAAATTCCCTCTGGAGTCAACTCAGCCCACAACCACTCAGCCCGCGGGCTCAGTTATTATTACTTTCAATAAAATGTATTTGTCACTGTACTTACCTATCTTCAGATGACACGAATTCATTGCTCTCAAGTGTTTATTTCATAGATGGCAAGTCTGAGGTTTGTCGCGACGTCGTCGTTGTCCATCTGCAAATTGTAAGGTCGACAACCGACCTCACAAACCCTAGTGTCAGTGTTATAGAGCCGCCAAAGGCCACTGACATGGCTCTTGTAACGACTAGATAGTAGCCACCCATCTGCAAAGACCCTTACTTGGCATTTCGTAAGGAGCGCAGTGCTGCTGTCATCTTAGATAATAAGGTCGAAAGTATACAGTTACTATTTTGCATTTAGGTAAGCTGGTCTGAGATATAATTGAGTATAAGTTATGAAAGTAAGTAAGTATATTGTTACTCTTTTAAACAATTTTGATAGGTATGTACGTAAGTATTTTTGATGCTTTTTTAATATATCGATCATGATACTTATATGTAATAATATTAATTAGATTGTTACTAGATTGAATATAAATTTTTCCTGAACGCTATATTCTTACATTATTTTAGGAAAATTTAAGTAAAAATTGTAATTGTCTAATGTTGTTATTCATTGCATAAAAGTTTATGAATTGTAATTAAAATTAATACAGAGAAACTTTAAATTAGCTCGCTAAAGAGAAAATTGAAAAGAGAGAAAACTCATAATTGGCTGAAATAGCTACTTTCACAAACAAAAAGCTCTCCTTTGCGTGCGTAATGCAAATTAAAAGTTTTGTAGTCAATTAACGTGGAAAACATTAAAAGATTAAAAAGTAGGCTAACAGAAGACGAAAGTTTGAGTTGAAAACGGACTTCCATTTCTCTATTGGTGGAGATTCCATTTTAATAATCTTTACTTTAGCCGTGCGGTGACGACAAAGTAGAATACATTTGTCGCCAACCCCTACTCTTCCCGTGGGTGTCGTAAGAGGCGACTTAGGGACTACACATTGAACAGGGAACGGGCAGCAGCGCTCTCTGATACAGTAACCTTTTAATCTGCGATCTCCAAACCGCCTGCCAAGCGTGGAGATTATGGCAAAACCCTCCACTTAAGTGGAGGAGGCTCATAGTCCAGCAGTGGATTATAACGGGCCGTTGATGAATCTTTACCTACAGAACTTGGGCAGGATCTACCTAGCCTCTGTTTGATTTTGATTTCTTCACCCTACGTGACTGCTTGCATTGGTTTCATGGTCTGTCAAACGGGCTGTCAGTTATCTTGTCTACCTACATGATTTTGAAACTCACTATTATTACAACCATAATATCATTGTTACAACCTATAATAGGTTGCGTGCGTGAGTAAACTAGCAGCTTGTTGGATGTCTTGGAGGGGCTTTGTCCAGCAGTGGATATCTTTCGGCTGAAATTATGATCACCAAAATGTCCCCACCGGTAATCGAACCCGGAACCTCCGTAATGGGAGTAGAAATCTCGACCACGCGGCTACGGAGGAAATTAGACTGAATGTTCTACTTGGAACAAATTAAGTATCTGATGTCGAAAATCTGACAATTCATTTTCGTTATAACTTTTTCTCTAAGCATATTAAAAACTCTTCTTTGGAAAAGGCTGTACGGATTTTCTAACAGGTTGGTATTTATGGAATAACCTAAATAAAACAAGGAGTCTTAAAAACTTATAACTTTGTTGTCGCAGGTACGAGTCGGGAGCTGCGCGGTTCGGATAAGAAACTTCGCAACTAGACGGGTTTATAAGATTTGGAATAACTTCTTAAAATCGACTCCTTATTTTCCTGGGGTTTGCCGGCGTTTTGCGTATTGCATTTGTTTTTATTTCGTAAAGTTTTTCGTTTACTTAAATCAGTTTACGTTAAGATATTTCTAACAAGTTTATAAACTGATTTTTCAACAGCTATCAAAGTTACGAAAATCATGCTATTTTTAGTCTAAACCAGATATAATGGAAATGTTATAAAAATTACTTTACGCGGAAAATCGTCGTTGTCCATTAATCAATTTTTATTATTAATGTTTTAGTTTGTAGATGATGCAAACATTCAAAACGTTAATTAATAATTTAGTGATTCATTATTTCTGCGTTTATTTGCGGAGCGGGACATCATTTCAGTAATTTGTTTGCTTCGGCTAAACAAACCTTTATATTTAACAGTCTGCGCTGTAGTAGGGCGAAAATTTGCGCTGCCAACGGACTAGGGTTGCCCAAAAGCAATCTATCGATATTGTTTCTCGTTTTGAGCCTCGAGCCGAAATATTCTTTTAATTAAAAATTTATATATAATAATAATAATAATAAAATTTTTATTTGTAACAATACAATGACAATTTTAATGTTGTTATTTTGAAACTGTGTTACAAGCTTCAGCTTTCCTAAGTGTCGACAATTTCTCTGTTACAATTTTTATTATTTATGTATTTTACCAAGTGCTTGTGCCAAAGAAAAATGTGGGTGTGTTGTGTGTGTGTGTGTGTGTGTGTGTGTATGTGTACGTGCGCGTGATTGTCGATTTGTGAAAATATTGACGTACGTAAGATATAAACAAATAGTTTTTAATGTCAAAATTACGAGTAGCTTGGCAATAAAAGCTTATCCATGGTTGGATATTTTCTACAAAATGTAAGCTTACTGAATAATGGCCAGAAGACACTCTGAAGAAATACCTTCGACAGCGTTGGCCCACTGTTGGTTGGTCAACTGATACAAAGTCGAAAACATTGTTTTGTGTGATCAAGATAATTGTTACAGAAGACAAAGACAGTCAGATTGTAATTTTTTTTTTTAGTAATTTATGTTTAATCTTGTGCTCTTCAAATTATAAAAGTACTTTTTACCAGCTCGATTTCCTAAGAGCGAAGTTTTATGTTCTTGGTGTTGGGCCTGACTCAAAGTACTCAAAAATATTTGCCTCACTCTCACTTATATAGCGAAGGTACTCGTAAGTTTTTGATTTTATCGATGCTCAAATATCGACATTGGGGCAGCACTAACGTAGTCCCCCTGAAAACATCGAACGTACAGCAAACATTTACTGAAAGCGCGTAATGAAGCCTTCATAATTAGTTGCTATTAAATTTCCAATTTGCAACCGCGTCTAGCAAGTAATTGCATTTAGACACCAGCAAACATGATATCGCATTATTGTGCTGTTAATAAGTAGATGACGACCGAGCTGTTGTCTAAAATTTAAATTTTCTAATCATCAACAGCTCATATACGTCCTCACCGAGGGGCTCGAGAATCGAGGGGCAGCAAGAATTGCTCCCTTTAATTTAGTAAATTATTTATCAGTAACTATTGTAGCATTACTAACTGCTTTTATACAATATTGTTAGGTACAGTGATTACAGAACAAATACCCGTACGATAAGAATCGAGACAATAATGATAATAAGACGATAATGTTGGCACTACCCAGCCCCTACGATTATCTCTTGGGATCAATAACTACAGACTACTATAAATTATTGACTGGGTAGGTCAACTTATAAAGCGTCCAGTGACGCTTTATGACATTCCAGCATATGGGTTCTTACTTTTGATTTAAATACCGCTTTAGAAGTACACTTATCTCTTATACTGCTAGGTAAGTCATTAAACACTTTAGGTATGAGGTATGCCACAGTCCTTTGTCCATAGTAATTATTATACTTTGGTACTTTTAACACATTTCTCCTAGCGTTCCTATGTAAGCGTGGTAGGGATAAAAGATCCTTGGAATCGTCACAGTCGAAGCCATCCAATGCAATCAAAAACAATACTTTCCCATGGACCGGCAGCATTTTACAACTGGTCAACTTCACACGCAACCTTTGAATTTCTGCGCAGGTTTCATCACGATGTTTTCCTTCAACGTAAGAGCGTCGAATAAACAACTCGTATTAATTTGAAATTCGAAAACACATTGGTACCACGGGTATCGAACCCGCGTCTCCCGGATGGAAGGCAGCGGCCCTAACCATAGACCACCGACGCTCTTATTTTCTAATAATTCCAAAAAAATACCATCTATCTTATTTGTTATTTCGATAGGAAAAAGAATGAATGATGTTTGAATGGATCCGTTTGAATGGAAGGTCGTAGCTGTCATTAACTCTGATATTATTCTGCCACTAAATTGGTGCGCACGTGCGTTACAAATTCAATATTTGACAATTCTAAAGTTAGAAAATTAGATCCACAGTCCGCATATTTTGTAGTCTACTCAAAAAAAAGGTAATGACGAAACTAAGACATGTATCGTACCAAAATTAATAATAATGATTCATTCATTCATTAAGGTAAGGGATACGTATTCATTCGTCTAATTCTATTTTCCCCTTTTCCTGAGAAAAGGCCATATTAAATTATAGATGTATAGTGCTACAAGAATAAGCAAGCAGCACCTGTAGTATAAAATTAAGATTTACATGAGTTACACGAGTCTAGAATTAAAAGATTTTACGTAATTACTTATCAGTTACAGTAATAGTGTGAAGGTAATCAACGGCCCGTTACTGTCCACTGCTGGACTATGAGCCTTCTCCCATTAAGTGGAGGATTTTGCCATAATCTCCCCGCTTGGCAGGCGGGTTGGAGATCGCAGATTAAAAGGTTACTGTATCAGAGAGCGCTGCTGCCCGTTCCCTGTTCAATGTGTAGTCCTCGCCTCTTACGACACCCACAGGAAGAGTAAGGGTTGGTGACAAATGTATTCTACTCTGCCGTCACCACACGGCTAATATGAAGGTAGTAGATAGGTATTTCCAAATATATATAGCGAATGCCCAACATTGTATATATTATAGTTTTAAATGTAGACTCGTATAAATAAATCACAAAGCGGCATGCAGACCGGAAAATTCATTGTCTAGTTTACATGCGGGTGCAGCAAACATTAGTGTGTGTATACGTACGAAAACCCGTGTAGAGTTTAAAAGGTCCGCAAATAAATTAAAGCGTAAGTTTTCTAGTTAAACGCAGATATTAAAATAATGCCAATGTTTGTAGGTATGTTGCCGTGTGGTGACGGCAGAGTAGAATACATTTGTCACCAACCCCTACTCTTCCCGTGGGTGTCGTAAGAGGCGACTTAGGGACTACACATTGAACAGGGAACGGGTAGCAGCGCTCTCTGATACAGTAACCTTTTAATCTGCGATCTCCAACCCGCCTGCCAAGCGTGGAGATTATGGCAAAACCCTCCATTTAAGTGGAGGAGGCTCATAGTCCAGCAGTGGGCTGTAACGGGCCGTTGATTGATTGATTTGATTGTAGGTATACACAATAGGTAGGTACATTAAGAATTGTTCGTGACTCTATCACACATTAAAAAAAATGGATTTGAATTTTGCTAGTATTTTTAATTTTGCTGATCTTTAATTTATCAAGTGATTTAATTTATCTTCTTTTTCACTAGATATTTTCTCAGAAGCCGTTACAATAAGTCCAACGCTTGTGCCGAATCCGCGCCCGCCATAATATTACCTCTTAGGTAGAAGTAGCGATTAGGAAGGCTTGTCATCGACCTTACAACCTACTCTACATAATGATTATGAGTACTTTATCAGAGAAAAAAGAACCTGAGATAGTATAATTAATTACCCTTCCAGATTACAAGTATAAGACTCATTGCATTAAAATTTCCTAACTTAAGGAAGCCAAACATTACACCGAGCCCGTTACAGTTATTTCTAAAGGCTATAAAGCTTGTTTCAAAACATGGGGCCACAATAAACAAACGCATGAAACAGATACGGGTGGTCGGGCACAAAACATTGCCCGATTTGTTGACATACCGACCCCTGTCTATCCTCTGCTTATAACCTTCTCACCTATACATATCTAGTACATTAATAAATACGTAGGTGTGGATACGGAAAACGTGTCACGCATTATTTTTGGAATCAATTGGCGACTGGGTTTGTCACACGTAAGTAGGCATGATATTGTACTATTTTATAGATAATTGGGTTGTAACGAGGCATTCGTCCTCTTTCCTGTTTTATGACTGGCAACCTTTCTTGCTGGTAGTTTTATCTTTCATTTTAAAATCATTTTCAAATTTAGATTTCTTACGTTTCGATTTTGTCTTTTTCTTGTCAAATTCTTCACTTCATGTCCTGATCTCCAACAGTGAAAAGCTTATCCTTATTACTACTTTTCCAGTTTTATAATATAAATTATATAAATACATAAATATGAATACCTTTTCTTCGGACTTAACCCTGGTTTTTGCCACGCTTTATATTATTATCCTCTACAACATTCTTCGTGTAGTGCTCAGCAGCTTCGTGGCGGCTGCTGGATCACAGGGTCATCATTAACAACTCATACACTTCCCCACCAATGGGTAATTAACATCATTTACCGAAATACGTTAAAAGAATTCGTGGTTAAACGAAATCGATGAATAAAATATATTATTTAGCGATGTTTATGAATAGATATTTTATTTCAATTTGATTTTAATTAGCTTTTTTACCGTCAAGTGTTCTGTGTCACCTTCTATAAAATCAAAAAGCACTATCAATAGTAATTGTCAGTTCCAGCCCTATTTCACTTTTCAATGTTCACATCTTCATCGAAGGTATTTATATTGAAGTGTCTCCAGGCCCACCTTATACAAGAACCACTTTTATGTATATGACTGTTCATTTCATCCATGTCTTTGATAAAACCACTACAACGTCTTCATCTGATGAGCCATCATCACTTTAGTTCAGATATTTCAAAGACTATGCTTTTTCTCAACAGAAAACGCAAAGTCAAACCAGACAGAATCTAAAGTAACCAAACAGACGAGCATCATCAACAGCTCATATACGTCCCCACCAAGGGGCTCGAGCCTACCCTGCATTAGGGCGATTAGGCCTTAGTCGACCACGCTGGCTCGACCATGCGGTTGGACGGCTTCACACACAACCTTTGAATTTCTTCGCAGGAGTGTGCAGGTTTCATCACGATGTTTTCCTTCACCGTTAGAGCGTCGAATAAACGTACATATGAATTCGAAATTCGAAATCACATTGGTTCATGGTGGGGATCGAACCCGCGTCTCCCGGACGGGAGGCAGTGGCCCTAGCCACTAGACCACCGACGTTCTGTACAGACGAGCATGCATAGATATAATGCATACTCGACAGTATACCACACTCGATTTTCAAAATGCCGAACTCACGGAGGGGATGTCGGGGCGAAGCGGTGTCGGTGTCGTCAATAATTGGACCGGGGCGATCGTCGTGCGACAATCAGTTAGACGTGATGCGAAATCTGATGCGCACTTAATTTTAGGGGAAACTAGTAATTAATGTAAAACTAGTCGTGATAAGCAGTATAAGGAACCAATTAAAAGGAGCATTATTAAACTCTAGCAAGGTCCACCTACGACAACCATTTTAAAAGACTATGCTAGGAAATACTTAATCTACTCATTAATAGTAATATACCTACGAGTGTTGGAAACGAAATGTGAAAAAAAATAGGCAATTAATAAACGTTACATCTACTTCCAGTATAACAAAGATATTATAACAAAAAAAAGTTTAAAATAGACTCGATTATTTTACTTAAAAAAGTACGCATACACCATAGACACCTGGGGGCCGTTTCACGAAACTACAAGTTACAAATTACAAGTACAATTCGAAGTACATTGCGTAGACGATTAGATAAAACGATAAGGGCTTACAGTTTAGGCGAATTGGCTACGCAATGAATATCAAATTGTAACTTGTTACTTGTAAATTGTTGCTTCGTGAAACGGGGCCCTGTTTCTATTAGAAGGTGTTTTCCTTTCGTTAACATTCTTATATGTTTCGGTTTGTTTTTCTTTTTCCTCGTCCGTAACAGTCCTCTCCATTGATCTATGGAATGTCCCGCTAACCCCCGTCTCCCACTTATCAGGACTTAGGTACTAATACCACCCGAAGGGCGCCACCCAATCTGCTACCCGCTTATCTCAATTTAATGGCTTCCGTATTAATACCTCCTTTGTCTAATTCTGAGGGTGTCTCGTATTCTTTAACATGCTTGCTCGAAAAACTTCGAGGAAATCGTGCGAATGTTTTGTCGTTTCGCCGAAAGTGCCTCGAGTCTAAAAAATTCATGATATTGTTTATTAAAAAATCAACGGCAGTAAATAGTTTTTGTGTTTAGTTCACAAATAAACTGATCGATATTTTTATAACTACACAGGTATTTTTGCTCGAATTTCATCAATCAGGCCGAAGTGCTTTGCACCTCTTTACAAAATTTTGTCATTTTTAAAAACAACCCACAGTATACAACCTAATGAAACAATAAAATATACTTGAGATAGTATTTTTAAAAACAAGCTTTAGCATTACAAAAATATATATAGCTCGATATCTTTTTAAACCAATACGAGGTAGAAACAAAATTGTCAAAAAACGGTTGGGTTTTGATTGGGTGAAGTAATTTGGAACGATACTATTCTTGATCCGAACGCAGTATTTATAACAGTTACATTATCATACCCATGTTTAGCGCCTATCACCCTATTTTTATGTAATGAACTACTTTGATTGCTATAAAATTCGAAGAAAGATGTTGTGAAAGTTAAGAGTGTTATCGGATAATGCACCCAGCCAGACGCCTATCTATTGTTTAATCGACCGCAAAAAATTGATGAGATGGGTACTGAGATTATGGTGCTGTTTGTTTTGTTTATTATTCTTCTACTAGTGATTTCATAGACTAGATTTTTTTTTGTTGCTTGCTATGAGTGATTTGGTAAGGTAATGAGTCGTCGTTATTATATAGGTATTAGCTATCCACCTGCGGCTACGCTCGCGTTGTGTAAGATTTTCCCGTGGGGATAAGACATTTTCCGAAAAAAGTTTCCTATAGATGTGTTAATCCAAGGTACAAACTATCTCCATTCTGAATTTCATTCAAATCCGTTTAGTAGGTAAGGCGTAAAAGTGGAACAAACATCTAAACATCCAAATATAATTTTTCAAACAAACACATTTTTGTATTTTTTTTTTTTATAATATTAGTGTATCGATAATACATTCAAGAGCAAGGAATACGGGTCGGGTAAATAACACACCTGAAAATCTCAGTAACTAAGAATGCTAGCTTAGTGAAATAAAAATAATATAATAATGTTATTGTTACGAGTATTATATTTCTGTTCTAAATTCCCTCCGGGGTCAACTCAGCCCACAACCACTCAGCCCACGGGCTCAGTTATGATTACTTCCAATAAAATGTATTTGTCACTGTGCCTACCTATCTTCACATAACCCGGATTCATTGCTCTCGAGTGTATTATAGGTACGTTGGTAATAGGCCAGCGCTATAAATATTGATTAATTCTTTACTATAAAGTATTAATAAAAACAGTAGACAAAAAATGAAGGCGCTATACGGCCTTTATTGGCAACACTGTAAAATTTTCAGCCAATGTCATAACTAATCTCAGTGCCAGTAAAAGGGGTGTTGCCATTAGTGACGAATTCAGTTCCATTTAATTGCTGTTTTTTTTTCAGTATACATTATTTTTAAAATATTAATAAATTCAGATATCTTATATAACAATATACTCAAATAAAGGGTAATACGAAAATGTCTCGCTTAATAAATAAAAGTTGAGAAAGTCTATCATAAGACCATAATTCACTAGACTAGACCCCATCTCAAAGCTAAATAACTGAATCGAGCCCATAGAAAAACTCAAGGAAGGCTGCCTCATTTGAACCGATATCACGTCTAGCCTCAAATCAAAAGAACGATATAATCCGACCGGTTTCCGGAGCTACAGACCGACGACAGAAAAATTGTGAGTCAAAGCTATTGTTTCCAATATCAGGGAAGGGAGGGAGAACTTTTATTGGGCACAAAGTGGGTATTATTCACGGGTTGAACGCAATCAACCGCGGATGGTAAAAGAACCTTTCAGAATACTCACTGGTGCAGGCGCAGCAAAAACTTCTGTCCAATGCTTGTCGATAAAAGATTTGTAGAAAAATATCATCCACATAGCTAGCATTGGATGGCGATGTACTTTCGGGGACATCGTCCAGTCGTTTGATTGGAAGTCACCCTTCCTAGACCGGACGTTACTCCCCAGAATGCAAAGATATTTTCTACAAATGCGGGTCATTTTCAAAGGGTTCGTCTTATGAGGGTAAAAATCGTCGGTCCCTTTTCGATTACAGGCGTTGTGGATCAAAAATCGGGCCGCAATTAAGAGGGATTATCTCTTTATCAAGGGGGTGCCCTACTGCCTTTTTGTAATGGATGTCATCTTACGAATACTCTTTGTTGTTATCCTTAGAGCTAGAAATATCTTGTTTTTTGTTCGGTTAGAAATCCCTTCTACATTAAATATTTAGTTAAGATATTAGCTATCAATTTCTTGACTCCTTTTACAGAAATCAAGATATTTGTTGTTCATAATAACCATTAAATCTTATTATATGCTGAGTTTATCAAACTTTGATGTTGAGTTAGCTTATTAAGCGTTTATTTTTAAAGTGGCTGCGTAAAGCCCGGATAACGAAAGTCCACTCTTCTGCAGCTATTCCACTTATTGCCACCAGAGCCAATATTTTCAAGCCTCGGGAGGAACGCGTCCGGAATCTCAATGTTATTCGGGATGGCGGTCTTGTAAATGACCTAAACATAGCCGGGCTTAGCGATAATTTGGTGAGTTTCTGCTTGTTATGAAGATTAGAAGATCAAATGCGAAATTTGAGTGAAGATTATGTGTAACAGCGCAAAATATTTAACAGATAATCAAAAGCTTAAATGACTACAATAAAATAAAGGATACTGTTGCTTATGTTAATAACTTTTTTGGGTTTTATTGCATATTATGTACCTAAATACAAGCACAGTATCAGATACGTACACATTGTAACTGCACAATTACCTAATGTCGTAATATCAAGTCCAATATGGTTTACGAGTATTGGTATTTCTTAACATTAGAATTAGTAAAATAAACATGCATGGTGCATCGAACTGAATAGTCAACAATTTAGTTTATTTTCTGTTGTAGCAAATGGTTTTAGGATGCGCATTGAGCACTCCATCAAATTATTACTATCTTTAGCCTCAGCTCTTTCACAAATAACAAAATCTGACTTTATTTTACTAGTTCTTCTTTGTGCTCCAAAATCAGAAGTTTCCCCTTTTATTTAATTTTCAACCTCAACTCTACTCACACACAGAACTATTATGAAGTGAGTTTCTCTTCACGGAATCGTACTCTTTACTTTTTGCAATACTAATTTTCACATGCTTCTCCAAATTTTTGGTCCATATCTCTCGTATAAACCTTTTGCAGTATGGACTCTATGAATGTGTTGTCATAGATGAAAGTTGATTGGAATGTTTTCTGCTTAGGCTGTTTTCTGGTTTATTATCTGTGGAAGCCAAAGGGAGTCCCCAGAGGCATGATCCCGAACATTTATCATGCTTGTCACGTGTTGACCATCCCTCGTGGTACACATATACATGCATGAAATTTACAATGGGTAGACGTGTATATGTTTTCGTTACAGTCTTTGTAGCTTTGATAAAACTTTTAGGTTGGGTTTAAGAACGATAAAATCAGAATATAAAATATTCGGTCTAATACTAGTGAGAGATAAAAATGTACATAAGATATCAAACGATTAAGACATTCACTATGCGCATAATATGTTCACTGTTTAAACAACAATTGTTACCTACATAATAAAATTATTAGTTGTTTAAGTTTTGCTGTACAATCGGCTTTTCCCTTATTTTACCAAGTGTTTCTAAGCATAGTTCAAAATTTGCTCCGAAATTTCCTGTTTTAGGGGGATTACAATCTTATACTAAAATTTATATTCGTACTTACCTAATATTCATAATAAAGAGATTTCTTCAAACAATACTCCGTTGATATTGTTAAGTATCTTTTACGATAAAGCTCTTAATTCAGTTCTCTTAATTCTACACGACTATCTCAAAAACTCACCATTACTACTCGTAAAATCCGATGATCTACTGGCCAAAAACACAAACGACCTCTTTAGAATAACAACTGAACATTTAACAAAACCCTTTCAGGCAGTTCCTAAAACGTTCTTACTTGTAGGAGTTAACAATGAGAACCTAAGCAAACACAGCTTAATAATCGTCTGTTTCAGCTAAACATACTCACAGATCAGCTAATAACGACCGGAAAACTACACATGGTGGAAATGTTAGTAGAAAAATAAAAAAATTGAAATACCTACATAACTAAAAGCTTGATCTAAAGAAAAATTTGCTTACGTACATACATGTCAAACCTCTTGCTTTGAAAGTAGAAGTCTTCAACATTATCAATAGGTTCAGTTGAAAAAAAGACACAATTTTAGGAGATTTAAGGTTATCTAACGTAAACTGTCACTGATCTCGCTTGTTTTATTCATTAAAGATTAAAATTAATATCTATACTATTATTATAAAGAGAGAAGTCCGTACTGACTGACTGACTCATCAACGCACAGCCGAAACTACAGAAGCTAGAAATACCAAATTTACACAGTAGGTTACATTGATTTTGGAAAAGGGGGATTCAAGTTTGTATGAAAGTCCGTCATTTCAAAATTTGGGATCATGAAAGTTTTTAGACTGCAATTAATAAATCATTTGATACGTGTTTAAGCATTTTATCAAAATCTCTATTTTGAGGGGAAAAGTAGGGATTAAATGTTTGTATGAAAAGTCTGTCATTTCTGAAGGTAGGAACATGAAAATTTGGATTTAGGCTGAAATCAATAAAACATTGTTTTAGCATTTTATCAAAATCCTTATTTGAGGGGGAGAGTAGGGACTAGGGAGAGGGGGAGAAATGCTAAAACACATGTCAAATGTTTTATTAATTTCAGCCTAAATCCAAATTTTCATGTTCCTACCTTTAGAAGTTTGATTAAAAGTTTGTATGGAAAGTCTGTCATTTCTAAAGATAGGAACTTAAAATTTTTGATTTAGGCAGAGATTATTAAATAATTTAACACATGTTTTATAATAGTATATTTTAAGAAACACTTTTTTTTAATATGTTAGGAAAAAACTATCATAAGTTGAAAAAGTAAAGTAAAAAATTTTACTGTACAAATAGCCGTTTTACAATCTGCACACACATTTTGGCCTTTCGTGTATAGTTAGCCAATACTGCCCAAGCACCATCTAATACGGAGTCCGCAGTGTGAGTTAAGGCAAACACCGTTCGTAATGGAAACCACGAATGATTAATGTGCCTCAGAATCTCCGGGGCTCATAGAGTTTGTTTAATTAATTACACGGGGTGGTTTGATGTAAGGCAACTCATATTGTAAACTATGTACGTAATTTTACTTAATATTTTCTTGTTTTTTTCAGACCCGTACACTATTGGATGCACGGGTGTTGTAAGTTCAACACCCAACTGCACGAACCCTGATGTAAAGGCGATATTAGACAGTTCATCCAAAGTGATTGATTTTCGATGAAAGGCAGTGAATGATGAACAGTGAAAGACTTGATGACGCAAAATGTAAAGTGAATAAATGTTTGAGCATTTTTCGAAATTTCTTGATCTTGAATCAAAATAATTCATGGTGCTAAAAATACTCATCATTATTTCCATATATTACACCATTTCAAAACCATGTTTATTTTAAAATAAAAAGAAACACTAAACAAATGAATAAATGACTGCCGCGGCTGTTTACACGCTTCATTTATCGTTCATCTCGATGAACAATGAACGATGCCCGATGAAAGCGAACGGATGAATTTGACTTTGCATCACAAAGGCACATCAGAGATGAAAGATGAAACTTCAAAATCGAAAATGAAAGCAAAAGTGAACCGTCTAATATCGGCTTTAGTGTAACAGAGCCGCCAAAAGCCACGAACATGGTTTGACTACTAGATAGCATCCGGGAATCCCAACTTGCCGTATTTTTCGAAGCATGGAACTTTCTTTTTAGGCATCTCAGCCTGTAATTTCCAAACTGGGAATGTTTTACAAAAATATATTAGTTTTGACAGTGTGCCCTGAAGGGGAAAATCCTGAAGGATTCGAACCCAAAACTTACGTAATGAGGCTAATCTTGGAGCAAAGCCGTTAGGTACCAGATAAGACTATATTTAGCTTTACTTTATTAACCGCATTAAAAATGTCAGTCAAAGCACATAATGACAATAACTTTCCTGTTATATTGTGTGATAAAGCTAACTTTCCTATTACACGATGTGAAAACCAACTCGAAGGTGAGATAAACTTTATGAAAGGCAAGATAGTCTAGTTTTGCTGTATAAAATTTTGCGTTCATTTTAAGTATACCTATATATAGGAATTATAACAAACGTCGAGGGTTGTATAATAATAATTATTATCATAATGAAACTGGAGATGTTCCACAATTTATAGGTGCACGTCTCCTGGCTTTACGAGTAATAATATTTGGATAATGAGGAGGGGAGGTAGAGTTGACGGCATGTGAACATTATTATGATGTGGTGAAGTATGATTTTTATCTGACGTAATAAGTATTTAGTTACATTAAAAATCACCACATTTTTTTATTTCGTACGTATATTTGCGAAAAGAGGTCTTGATTTTTCGATGTTCAGATAAAATCGCAGCAAATCTTTTTTATATAAAGATAACACCCTACCTGGATTCACTGGATTGTACAAATATATAAGCTACTAGTTAACCAAATAGAAGAATAAACTACACAAAATAATTTATAAACAAAATTATAGTCCTGTGTTTTGTGCGAAAAGATCTCCTTAACGAGAAAAATTGGGTTCATGGGTATTTTTACCCAATCATCCTTAACCAATTTTCCTTCATTATTTAAAAGGGATTTTCCAAGAGCGAATGCAAAGCGAGAAACAACAAGGAAAGTGGCCACATAAAGGCGAAACCAAATTAGAGATTTCCCCTTGAAAAAGGAGGCTAAAATTACGACCCACCGTGATTTGAATTTATTACCCTAAGGCTAATTTTATTTCGGAAGGATCCGCGATATGGGTTCTAGAGAGCGTCTTGCCCATTACGTAGACAATATTGTGAGCGTTGTCTCAGCTTTCCACTCAAAACCGGCTTTAGAAGATGGTCGTAAAAGTTAGCTACGTATGCTACTGGTAGTATGGTTACGAAGAGATAGAAAACATGCACCACAAGAGTTACTAGTGTAGGCAGATCAATTTTAAATAATATCAATAAAAAAAACCACCCGTCACTTTACCCCTAGCTTGTTCTAATAACTCAAAATCTCTTAATTTAAGAAACTGAACAACTTTTGTCCTTTTTTTAAAGAGAAGGTAGTAAGCAAAATAAAGAGGTTTTGCGTTATTAATTTAGCTAACACGTTGTAAACACTGATTTCTCGTAACCTTCATCAGATTTTATAAAACCCTGTCTACGCGGGGCCTTCAAGCTTTTATGAATATTATGTTAGTCCCAAAACAAAAACAAGATTCTTTTCTAAGACTTAATTTTTGAACAATCAAAAAATAATATTTTGTTTTTTTTTTTCAAAGCAAAAATGACCTAAATAATACTTATTTTTTATTCTTTGAAGATAATTATTATTGTCATAGTTTTGGAAAGTATTGCCGAACCTCACAGCTGTTCTAAATACCAACAAATAACAAGCAAATATCGATTTCAATTCTTTTCTCTTCCTTTTTTCCTTTTATCACGATTTCAAAAACCGTTCGCCTCGTTTCTTCATAAAAAATATAAGTAAATTTCGAAGGGGAACCCAAGAAAACCGATGAAAGGGTACCTTTTTGATTCGAATATTTTCAAAACTTGATAGATTCTAAAGAGGCTATCGTTTATTTATTGGGCCCAGCCAGACTATGCTAGGTAAGTTTTCAAGCTAGTGAATAAAAAAGATCAAACGATGTAAGTGCAGCGTTATTTGGCAGAAATAAAAATAGGGCTAAAAATTTAAAATTACTCGTATTTATTATAGCATTTATTATATTTAGCCTGAAAGGTCCCACTGCTGGGCAAAGGCCTCCCAAATTTTCTTCCACTTGTCACAGTTTTGAGCAATCTCCCACCAGTCCTGTCAATAGGCATTTAAATCGTCCTGCCGCCATCTTTTACGGGGCCTACTTCGACGCCTGTTCTGAAAACTTATCTACCTAAAAAAAGGAATCATTTATACCAAAAAGTGAATATACCGATTTTCTGCAGCCGTTTCTCTACAAGCATAAAAATACCTTTTGAAACTTACATCCACAGGTAAATACTCCCCTTAATAATAAAAAGACGAGAAGAGGGAAACTTTGCGGGAAAACAGGCACTGTTTATGGAGAAACAAAAGCAAGTGGGGCATACAATATGCATAATGATTGTACTAAATTAGGAGTACAACGGTCCCTTTTGTGCGGACTTAAATTGCTTATTGTACGCCATTTCAACTTCTTATAATGTAATTCAAAGGTAAGATGTTTATTAGGCCGCTTAGAAGTGTTGTTGGCGGTATCCTGTTTCTTTTCCTTATTTGTAAATGTTTTATGGGTTTCATAATGTTCTGCATTTGGTAGATTAAGAAATGATGAGGGAAGAATAAATAATTTTCGACTATGAAAATATCTAACAATGTTACATCCTGTTGCGAAGGTGCTTTGTGTTTAGAATACTTTGACTCCCAACTACTTTAACCTAACTTAAATAGTTAAAATCTGTAAAATAAATCAGTGATATCAAATTTCATTTCTTTTAAACTGCCTTTTGCTATAATGGTAGGCGAAAATCGGTAATAAAATATTTATAACAAAGAAAATTATAATTTGGGTTTTTATGGTGATAAGTGGAAGTATGTTCAAGACTGGATGTAAAATGAAAATGGGATTTGTTTATTCGCGTTAAGTTCAAGGCTACAATACCTACCTGTTTTTATTTTTATTAAATTTTACGTGCGGGATTATCTTGTAAAAAACATAGTTTGTGTCTTCTGAGGTCCTTTATGCAGCCGTGAACGTGATCATCAATCTACGTCAGTTGGCACTGGACGTAGGCATCTTTTATCGCACGCCACTGAACCAGATTTTGGCTTTTCTTCTTGAGTTACGTCGCCACTGCTCTTGCGTACCATAAGATATCATCGCTCTAACTATTCACAGGATGGCTACGCTGCTTACTTTTGTACTCTCTAGTGAATAAAATAAAATAAAATACGACATCTTTCGTCAAGGACCCATCTACTCTAGCAGTTTTTGGTTCTACAGCATACTTGTACAAGCCCTGCTATTTTAGTTTGCTAATAAGTAAATTGATTAGTGTTTTGGTATCTTTAGTTTTCTTCTCTTCTCTTTGTTTCAGCTTAGATCTAAATCTTCTGTTTGCTGCAGCTGAAGAAATCATAAACTTAAAGGCACAGTAAGTATGGCAAAATTAAAATATCTGAAGACAACACAATCGATAACAATAAACATAAACAAGTAGGAGATGGCACGGCAATAAGTTACAAAGTCACCCCTACTGCTACAGAATCGTTACTACTATCCTTCAATTTTATAAAGGATCGACTGCGCGCCATATTGTGACGTCACTTCTGTCGTAACGTGCGGTCCACTCAGTACCACCGCCGAGCGTTTCAAAAAGCAATTTGCAGAGATTATCCCATCTTGGGACCAACAACTGTTAGGTATGTATGTATCGTGAGCAGTATATTTTGACAGCCGAAGTAAAATTTACGGGCCTGCGCTCCCGATAAAACCACCTTTGTCAAGGCGGACCAACACTCTCCATTTTACGATCAAATAAATTTTCGAACACTATTATGATTCAAATCGGGACCGACCGTTCCTACACACAAACATCCTTTATATAAATATATTCGATTGGAGATTTACCAAAATACCATTTCGTCCTGTGAAAAAAGTTTGAATGTTTTGAAACCCTTTAATGATTGGTGTTCTGTTACGTAATAGGTACCTAGGTATTTTGTAAAATTAAATACCTAAGTATCTATTTGTACTTGAAAATGTTGAAGGATAAATATAACTCAAATTATACATCTTCATCAATAACAAATAAAATAAGCACAACAGGTTTCGAACATTATTCTTGTTTTATGGTTAAATGTAGATCTTTTATTATTTCAACACCCTATTTCAAGTACGATTATGTTTGGGCTATAATCAGTTCCACTTATAAAAATGGTGAGTTGTAAATTAGGAAGTAAATATTTTTTTTTTATTATGGCACTAGTCGTACTTTGTGCCAGTGTCATGATTTTTTAAACATTATTTCAGAACTCGGAGTTTCAGAAAGGTAGGGAAACAAAATTCACGGAAAATTGAGGAGCAAAAGGAATGGAAAGTTAGGTAAATTATAAAAATTACTTACTTTTTAAATATGTATACTTGCAATAACTACGTTCTTACGGAACACTAAAAGTTACAAAATATCACTTTCATTATTTTTATGGAGCTTCGTAAAACCTCTTTATAAAGTCACGTTATAGCCGCATTTGTTACGAATAAATTACCATCAAATGTTATGGATTTTTCATTCATAAAAGGATTAGTGACATTCTTAAGTATAAGCAAGTTTATTTTTATTGCTTCCTAACTAAATACTTTCAGCTGCTGTCGCCATTCAAGGTGTTGATTTAGTTTGTCATTTTAATAGGAATTATTGCCATATTAAACCCTTTTAATGGTAAGTATTATTATAGACATATTATTATAATGATGGAAAGCTTGTCATAAAAGTATGTCTTTTACTTTTTAGGCAGGTTAAGTAAGGTTAGTTAGGTAAGCTTCAAAATAATATAGGTATAGATTGTGCAGAAAAAATTGACAGGTTTCTTGGTTGGTAACAATAGTGTGTTCATGTGTTTTGCTATTGAATACATTGTGTTACATTATTTTTATTTTAAATTTAGAGATGACTAATATACTAACTTTATCAACTCAATGAACAGAACAATGTTAATTCCACATCGCACTTTCCTACATTAAAACATGGCCGCTGATGTGACACATATTCCGACCATCATAAACCCCGTTTAACCCGATAATCAAAGGTCGGAATGGGCATGTCAAACATAATCAAAAGTATGGATGCGCCAACGGATGCGACTGCGGACACAAGATATTATTATAACTAGATCTCATTTTAGTGATATAAAAGAGCCACTTGCATTTGGCATAGCTTGGGTGGAACGAGACTATCGGAAAAGAAATAATGCAAGCGGTAATTTAAACTGCAGCCACAATTTAACCAAGAAAAAATAGGCAAAGTACCTATATATTCTTATACTCACTCGTACATTAAAATGCCGTGCCGTCATAAGAAAATCAATAAAAATACTTGATGTTAATATACATAAAAAATGGAAAAGTAGAATTTTAATTTTTAAATTCTCTACAAACCACAGCTTCAAACTTCTGCAAACGGAGTATCATCACAATGACAACTCTTAAAATTGCCCCAGCTCCGATACTTGCTGATTAATGCTACGGCATGCAAAACCCCCCTCAGTAATGGATCAAACACGCCCGTCCTCATACACAGAGAGCTAAGCAAACGCCCGACTAGGCCGCGCGAAGTGTCTAGTCCGTAAGACCAGGCTCTTCAGAGACACGTGGCCCGGATCAAAGGGCTCCCATTGACCTGTTTGTGGTTCGAAGGTTAGCATTTACAACCACTACCAAAGATTTCTGACGCGCGTCGCCTCGGGAGCGAAGCGATCGCCTTTTGTTCCTCTGAGACCACTACCGTGGGATCGTCTTGAAGAAACGACGTGTCAACAAATGTATCGTTTTAGGCTCGGAGGAAAAAGGACCTAACGAAGCCCGTAAATATTTCTGTAGTGAATGTATTTTCATGATTTAACTTCGATTTCAAATTGATCTTCATTAGGCTTATTTTTCATGGCCGAAAACGGTCGAAATGGTCATCAACATTATTATATCATTTTTTAATAGTACTTTATCATTTTTTAATTCAATTTATCTTTGGAATAGAATAGAATAGAAAAGCATTTATTCCTTGAACATAATAATAATTACAATACAACACAAACAGAATTCAGTGGTAGTTATACATAACTTATGTTAAGACACAAAAACTTATAGATGTGAATGCTGTATTGCATCAAGGAAAGGGTTCCGACTCAGCATATGCTGCAGACAAGTCTACAGCGCTGATATTCTGCCGATCTTTGAAGTTTCATAGTCAGTTTCATTGAAAAAGAATTCACATCCGAAAGTGCTAGCTAGTCTTCTTCTTTCTGCATTCCTCATCCTAGATCATTTTAGGGTTTTATGAATATTTACATTTTATGAATATTATTCCACCTTTTGGTTTTGTCGTTAAATAGGTTGGTATATCGTGTGAATTTTCTTCCACACATCTCTGCTAAGTAGCCAAGGGCGTCCGGTTCTACATCTGTGAAGTAAATCAATATGGAGACGTTCTTTGGTATACTTTTGTAAGTGCTAAAATAAAACAAAAACAGGGGGTGAGTCTACCTATTATAGTAGGAGACACGAATAACAATTTTAACATAACAAACTGGGTTAGCGCAGAGAGTCTGACGTCAGCAGCGCTTTGTGACGTCACAAAATCGCCGATGGATTCGGTTATGAAGAGTCATCCTGTAATAATGACAAGAAACCTACCTTGATGTCCTTTTGAATTAACTAAATGGTATTTCAACGCGACTTATCTTTTCAATAAATTGACTTGGTATTTTTACTTTGATGACATTATTTGGATGATGCCTTCAAGTGCCAAGTCATTGTGTGATTTTGTCTCAATGAAACAAAAGAAGGACGACGCGATGTACGTCCATTTTCTTTGGATTTTGTTGATTACGTGAGTGGACCAAACTGCAGAAGAATAGCAAGGGTAGAGAAGATATAAAATAAGTAGAACCTAAGTGTATTGCTTAAAATATAATTTTTATAAATGTATGCCATTTAACGAGGTTCTCTGTTAAAGTACATACTTTATCAATGCATTTTAAATTACCTCATTTCCTTTCATCAAAAATAGTTCAGAAACTTACGTCGAAGGCTTAGCTCTGCGTTTGAGCTTTATGTCTAGAAAGTTTGAGTTTAATAACTCTCTTTAGATTAACAGCAGGAGTTAGATTGTTCAGAACATACTTAATGAGCAATAACTAATAACGCGTTGTGCTAAGATTTTCAATTAAAAGTTAACGTTTCGAGCCAAATGACATGTCTCAAGTGATTTAATTTGGCATGATTAGATTTATCAATGATTGTCAACAAAAGCTTAATATATTCTGTCTTCATTGCATTGTCTTTCTAACTTCGGTGTCCGTCCGTTGTCTGGCTGTTAAGACTCTTTTTCTTGGAAACACCTAACTCAGTTTGAAATGAATATTAAATACTAAAATATACATAGGTAGCAGTGGCGAAGGGTGAAATTTTGACAAAGGTAAGCCGGAAAAGCGCGGCCTACCTAACTAAATGACATGCTTTTTGTTTTCAAAACTATGAGTTCGGAAAATGGAATTCATCGCTACACAAGTAGTCAAATAGTCAGTTGATCAGCAATCCATATGAATTAATGCCATAATAACATACAGAACTCACAACACTCACTCAACAACTTACCGTATTGAACAGATCGTGAAAAACACAGTAAAAACAACAATTTCACTGTTTACAAACAAGCACACACTAAGTTGACGAGCACGTACTTACTAATTAAATGTATTGTATCACTTTACTTCCCCATATAAATCCTAATTTAACCAATCACACAATTTCGACCCCGCGATGTATTTTCTTACTGCAACTCTTCTTTTTCAATTTTGCTATCTTATCAATTCCTCTCTCGCGTATGCGTTATGCGTTAGAAAGAGAAAGAAATTATGGGAAGCCGACCCGTCTCGGCTTCTATGGCGCCATTTTATGGGTGTGTTTCAAATCAAACTGACAGCGCCGACAACATGCGCGTGAGAAGGAAAATATGGAAGTAAACCCTTGGAGCGCCAGAGACAGAGTATACGGCAACTCGGTCGGTCGTGCGACTCGTGCGTGATCGAATATACACGCTTTAGACGTGCTTGTAGAGCGCCGTCCAACTCGACTTGTATTAAAAAAAAGCAATGTATCTTGCGCTCGCGTGTACGTAAATTACTATCAGCATTAGAGGCTGTTGGATTTTCGAAAGGTAAGCCGAGGGGAATCGGCTTGTATGGACCCTTCGCCACTGAAGGTAGTTTCTTGGAGTAATCTAGCGCATAACCGATTTCAAATAGTTGGCTTCACACTTTGTTTTTAACAGTAATTTTAAGTATGAGCTCAGAAAAGAAAATATTTCCAGGGAAAAATAACTACTTGAAACAATATTTTTAATACTTACAATGTTTGTGTAGTTCATGTTCAATAATGTTTGTTTGTGTTTTGTTTTTTGTTTGTATTGTTTATGTTTGTTTTTTTTTGTCTTTGATGTTTGCTGTTGTTATGCCAGTTAATAATGACTAATATCATAGATAAAAGAATCTAAGCTTATCTGGAGCACGAAATTGCCACGAATGTATAACTAACAAGCCGTAATGATGATAATATAAATACTACACCAAACCAAAATGCAATCTGATAGTTAAACATTGTTTTCTGTATAATCAGAGTACTTGACAAGGCATTTAACATGCATACGTTGAAGCCCATGTTTTACAGTACAATGGCGGTTGGTAATTGGCCGATAGCGTAAATTTACACGCGACGTGGCAACGTTTACCAAATAAATCTCAGTGATTTGTTATTGAGCCACTAAATATACAGGATCCTTTGTTTGCTAGAGAATAGGTTTATTGTGTACTGTTTCCGTAAAAATAGTATATATATTGTATGTTTTCATAGCATTAAAAATCTCTTTGTCGGAAGTATTTGCAGCAGAGCGTCGGTAGTGGCTAAAGCCGCTGTCTGCCACCCGGTGACGCTGGTTCGATTCCCGCCACGTGCCAATGTGTTTTCGAATTTTGGATTCATAATGTACGTTTATTTGACGCACTTACGTACGGTGAAGGAAAACAGTGATGTAACCTGCACACTCCTGCGAAGAAATTCAAAGGTTAATTGTAAAGTCTGAAACCCGTACAAAGTCAGCGTGGTCAACTAAGGACTAATCATCCTAATTCAGGGTTGGGCTCGAGCCTCTCGGTGGGGACGTATTTGAGCTGTTGATGATGATGGAAGCAATTTGATGGGGTATATAAAATATCTTGACTGTGTTGACTTTTTATTGCTGTTAAAATATGTTAAGTATAATTTCCAATCAGCAAAAAAGTGTGTGACAAACCCACATGAAACTTATAAATCAAGTTCTAATGTCAAAGTCAAAAGTCAAAGTCAAAATTAGTTATTTCCATAGGATGTTATTACATCACTAAGATCCGTCATTATATTTTTGGGTGATCTAGTTCTAGTTTGATATTACATTAAGTACCAATATCTGTTACAATAAAATGCAACAACTATAAAGGATGATTAGAAGCAAAATTTAACTATAAAAGACCCAATATAATTCATGCCCGCCCATAAATTTAACTGGGCAAAGAAATTACGCGCCTTCGGCTTTCATGCGTTTCTCATGTGTAGGAGTTTGATTCTACCTAGGTAACAATGTATTTTAAATCATCCATGTGATGAGCTTTGCCCATTTTAAAAAAGGAAATTCGCTTTAGGAAGGTCATAGTCATTCCATAAATGCAAAGATGCCTCTGCTATAAACAGTTTTTCATCGGGTATTTATTCGGTACTTAAAGCTTGTATACCAACCGATAGCGATCCTTTGTCAATAGAAAATATTTATAGACTTTCTTACTTTTTTTTTAAATAACATTTTTTTTTTCATATAAAAAACAAAGATCTGTTTTGTAACAATATCAAAATAATCATAATTTTAATGTTTATTACATACTGTCCACTTTCAAATTGGTATTACATTATCACACACTTAACCATTATTTAATAAGTATAAAGATTTATAATGTACAATAACTTATCATCAACTTCAAGTTAAGGAATATTGGAGATATGTTAACGACATTTACTTATTTATCGAATTACATATCAAAACGTCTACTATTTTACGTTCTACTTCATATAAAAGTTCTTTACGGTACACTTGCAACATGCATTAGGCATCAAATGAGACAGTATCAATAATGTTAAATTTTTAGTGTCTGATTTAGAATTTTTATGGGCTCGACGGACGGTGTAGTGAAGAGTAGTGGGCGGTACACCGTCTAGTGTTGAACATGTTACATACATGTATGAGCTAGTGATGTCGATCGATAGGTGACCATCGTAACTGGTCGATAGTAATGCCATGTCTCTAGTTATCGATACTATCGATAACAAAAATGTTTTAAATGAAAACTGTCGATAGTTCGGCAACACTTTGGAGGTAATTTATGATCCAAACAGCAACCATTTTTTAAAACAGTGTGAGCATAGCTGTGGGCGAAAAGGTCATACTGAATTCATCTCCGAACACTTAAAACTAGAAATTATATTTTTTATTCCATGTTACTTCTAACTCAATGAAGCTCAGCCCTAATCTAAAACACCTTGACTTCTTACGGTTAAGTAACACAATTAATCAAGAGTTTTACTGTTGCACTCTTCAATGGCTCACGACAACATGATCGCCGTTTTTTTTTAAAACCGATACTTGCTGGCTAAAACATGTAAATGTGGGTAATAAAGGAAAAAGAAAGGGACGGAGCTACCTTATTTATAGGCATACTATAGACATATTATAGTTTTGTTCAAAAACACAAGAAAACTGACGGGCTATTGTCAATAAAAAAAAAAGAATAAAAGTGATATAAATGATAATCGTAAACTTTTAACAAAATCAAAGAATCTAAAGATTTCTTCGACAGAAAAATAAATTGCATTTTCATGTCATGCATATGGTGAGGTGATATTTATTAACCTATTTTAATATTACATATTTTTTATAACCTTTTCTCTGTTTCCCTAAATTACTTAAATTTTGCATAATTACTAAATGCTCTCATAAAAGAATTCCTTGCTATTCGTATATATGCCGATCAAAAACAACAAAAAAGACAAAAGACCGACGCCGGCGCTGCTGAACGAACGCCTTTTTGCACCTTCGGTAATCTTCGGAATACTTCGGCATATTTCGGCTACTTTGAAATATAATTACACAATATTTCAGTTAGTTTTTACATCAATTATTGCATTTCGCTCGGTTACGTTTCGGAAATGCCGCACGGGCACATGCCAAAACGCGCTACTTGGTTAAATGGTGGAAAAAACTTCTCAGTGGAATATGAACCTAGTTCTTAAAGATAGGGCGTTATAATTTCTGGTCGAAGAAGACAGGTAACGGCTGCTATTTATGTATCCGGAATAACAAATAATAACAAACATCTATAACCAAATATACTTGTATTGCTTTTCAAAATATTCCCCGTGATGATCGATGCATTTTTTCATACGTTGAAACCAACTTTCGTAGCATTTTTTCCATTCTGTATCGGGTATCTCCAAAACGTGCATTTTGAAAGCATCAACGGCTTCTTCCCGGGTCGAAAATCGGTGTCCACGTAATTTGTTCTTCACGCTTGGGAATAAATAAAAGTCGTTGGGTGCCAAGTCGGGACTGTACGGCGGATGACTCGTCAATTCGATCATTTGACTATTTAAATACTCCGTTGTTGCGGCCGAGGTGTGACAGCTGGCGTTATCGTGGTGAAGGATTATTCTTCGTTGTCGATTGTTCTTGCGTATTTCTCCAAAGACTTCTGGCAAGCAAATGGTGGTGTACCATTTAGAATTAACCGTTTTACGATTCTCTAGTGGAACTGTAGCCACATGTTCACTAATACCAAAAAAGCAGGCAACCATTTGCTTCAAAGTGCTTTTTGCACGAACAACTTTAGTTGGGTTTGGCTCATTTTGGAACACCCAAACCGTTGACTGCTGTTTAGTTTCGGGATCATACGCATATATCCAAGATTCGTCTCCTGTGTAGATATTATGAACAGCTTTTGATGTACCACATTTGTATTTTTCTATCATTTTTTTGCACCAATCAACAGGAGCCTGTTTTTGTTCAACTGTTAAGTTGTGCGGGATCCAACGAGAACAATTTTTTTTTACAGCCAAATGTAATATTTTATAAATACTCGTCATACTAATGCCCAGAAATGCCTCCATCTCGCGATATGTAACATGACAGTCTTGCATTATTAATTCGCGCACAGCATCAATATTTTGTGGTACAACAGCCGATTTAGGGCGACCTTCTTTAAAATCGTCCGCAAGCATACGACGACCACGATTAAACTCACTAAATCAGTGATACACAGTGGTTTTCGATGGGGCTTCCTCCCCAAAAGTCGACAAAAGTTGATCCATGCACTGTTTTTGAGTTAATCCACGCCGAAAGTCGTAATAAATCATAGAAGGAAAATTTTCACGAGTCAAATCCATGGTGATGATAGACAATGAATTTTAAAAATGGCGCCACAATGTAAAAGCAATTGATAGATGAATGAAACAAACTTTATTTTACAGCCAAAGAGTTCTATTTTTGAATGTTATAATTTCTTTTTAAATATAGTTTATGTAAGTGGCCAGTTCCGGATACATAAATAGCAGCCCTTGTAAGTACAATGTCTTCTATGAAATTAAAATTTAAGAGTTTTATCAATAATTTTCTATAAGCAAACATCAATAATATTCTTTATTTGGACCAGATATGTGATTTTAGGTCAATGCGACAAATTTTACCGCTACATTTTCTTCTGTGTCGCAACTTTATTTGGACTAACCTTCATAGTTGCGAAGTTCATCCTTGCTAATGTAAAGGCTGCATAATAAAAAAAAGCTGTTAAGTTTTAATTTTTTTACTTTCTCACTTAGTTTTTATGGTTACTTTGATAAACTAAGTGACTAATATAATCCGTGTTTTTTATTTAGACCTTTATGTGGTTTAGATTATACACAACATCATAAAACGAAAATATTACAAATAAAAAACTTAGTAATATCGTTTTTTCATCGATACAAATGTCAGGTAGCCACAAAGTTTTCACACGGCCAATGAGCGACGATAATTTAAAAATCGAACACATCCCGTTGTTGGCGGCGACATCAAAGAGCGCAGGCGCACGTCAGCGCCTATCGGGCTTGATACATCGACGCAGGACGGACTGTCGCGAAAATTAAGCCGAGGTATTAAAAAAATATATCGTCAAGAGCGAGTCTTTCTATACTTATAATTTTAAAAAATACGGAGATGAATGAATGAATGAATGAAATATAAAAAAAGATAGATAAAAGATAGAGATGAAGATGGAGAAGGAGATTCATCTCTGATGATGATGGAGATATTAAAATTATATTTTTTGTTAAATTCAACTCAATTTATTCCCGTATATTTACAAAAACATGCGTGTATTTAGGAATAAACTACATTTTCGATAGGTAGATAACCCGTTTATTTGTAAATGCAATACACAGTTTTTACAGTATGTAAAATACATTTTCTGTTTTTCTTTACTTTTTGCAAACAACAAGGTATTCGATACGCCGCCGTGTGGTGATGGCAGAGTAGAATATATTTGTCACCAACCCCTACTCTTCCTGTGGGTGTCGTAAGAGGTGACTTAGGGACTACACATTGAACAGGGAACGGGCAGCAGCGCTCTCTGATGCAGTAACCTTTTAATCTGCGATCTGCAACCCGCCTGCCAAGCGTGGAGATTATGGCAAAACCCTCCACTTAAGTGGAGGCTCATAGTCCAGCAGTGGACTGTAACGGGCCGTTGATTGATTGATATTACATAAAAAAGAGGCCAAAGTTTTTTTTATAACTTACGTATAATTAGTAGGTTTTCGTCAAAATAATTTTCATTTTTATAGTTCACAAAGTAATTCCGTTTTGATTATATAAGGTTTTGGATCACAGAATTTCCTTCAAGGATCTCTATACTGATAAAAAGTGACCACGAACCAACGCTTGCGCACCGTAATTATTAACGCTGAATCACGTTGGAATAGAGTCGACTCTTTTTGATGCGACTCTTACAGTAACAGGGTCTGCACAGAATGTATTGGGACATAACTTATAAAGCACGCTTCCTTTCTAACACTTTTTTTTAACTTAATATATTAAAATTGTGTAATGGAAAAAGTAGACAAAACCCTTAACTTTGTGTTTTTACGTTATTTTCTTTACATTTAAATAAAGTTTTTCAGATTTTAACTAATACAAATAATTCTTACTTTATTTTATTTTTCTATGAAAGTTAAAAGTTAATTGTTAAGTATGGACTGAGTATGGAAAAAGAATCATGAGTTAGATCGAAGAAAATAAATAAAAAGCGATTAATTGGTTATACTAATTCGCCGTGTGGTGACGGCAGAGTAAACATTTGTCACCAACCCCTACTCTTCCCGTGGGTGTCGTAAGAGGCGACTTAGGGACTACACATTGAACAGGGAACGGGCAGCAGCGCTCTCTGATACAGTAACCTTTTAATCTGCGATCTCCAACCCGCCTGCCAAGCGTGGAGATTATGGCAAAACCAAACACTTAAGTGGAGGAGGCTCATAGTCCAGCAGTGGACTGTAACGGGCCGTTGATGAATTGGTTATACCTATACATGTATCATCGTTTATAAATTTTCCATTTAGAAATTTTTCACAATATTTCTCTAAAAAATCATTATCCTTTTTATTTTTGTTTCGAAAAACCTTATTTCCTTTCAAGGGCAAAATTAATTAACAGAAAGGCAATTTTTACTAAAAACTTTTAGAAATCAAAGCGAAAAATTTTATGTAGGTACTTTGGTCTTTGATTAAGAGTTAAATATATTCTTCTTAGTTGGTTTCCTCATACGATGCGGGTCTACATACTGGAGTATTCGCCCTCCATATATCGTGAACTTTATTATATCTCCTCCGGCTACGCCATGCAAGTCTTTGTTACCGTAAATATACAACAAGAAACGACTCATTGGTAACGTTTAGGCGCAATTCTGTCCAATAAAGAGGTACGCGTGGGTTCGGTAACTCGCCCAATTTAATAAGACCCACCAATATCTGAGGAACGTTCCCGTTTTTCTACTGACTTTGATTAAATACGAGGGGATGAGTGGGTCAACTTACGCCGGTAAATGGATATCGGAGGCGATTGAGCCGCAAATACGAGGAACGTGGGTGTTATTATTTTAATAAAATAAGTTTCTGGAGCATACCTATTGTGTTTCATGTAAATACCTTAAGTTATGCGAGTATGATGGCTGAGCTGTCCCATTGCGGCATGTTAGTAGTCGAGTTTATCCACTGACTTTGTAAAGAATACAATGGTTTCGAAATAAAGATCGCGGGAAGTCGCTGGATGCAGATGGTAAACATCCTTGAGGGCCTTTGTCTAGCTGTGGTCGTCTTTCGGCTGATGATAATGACAAGCACACAAAGCAAATAACATCGAATAGATCTCATCGAGTGGTGTTAAGGATTATCATTCAAAAATCTGCCTAGTCTAAAACAGAACAAGGGACCTCAAGAACTGAAGGCGGATGCTGCCAAAAATAATAGAATAGAATAGAATAATACTTTATTGCACACAAGAGATATACAGAAAAAAAAAACAGTTCAAATAATAGTATACAGATAGGCGGCCTTATTGCTAAGGTAGCAATTTATTCCAGGCAACCTTCGGGTAGGTACAGGAAAAACGCAACGAATACTGCAGGTTAATAAAAAAAAAAAAAAAATTCTTTATTTCTTTCTTTCTTTCTAGTGCTTAGTGTGTAATAATATTATTGTTCAAAAAAAATCACTAAGGAAATAAATGTTACTTAACAAAATTATCGTATCTCTCGATATGTTTAATTATTGTTTATTTTTCTTATTATTATTACTGAGATAAAAAGCATATTAAAATTTATTAGGGTTCCGTCTTTATCCGTAAACAAACAACATGTAAAACTATTTGATGTTCGTAACGCTTTGAACGGTGTATTTGTTTATGTAATTCAGGGGCATATTTTAGGGATCCTCAGGTTCAATTAGACAACGAAAATAATGTACTTAATATTAGATATCAAAGAAAAAGCCGTCTTACTAATATATTACGCTGCATTAGGATTATTATAATTTTTGTCAACCATGCGTCCCCAGTTCATATTGATAAATTTTGCGCTCTGCCAGCGTATTGATAACATTATTAATATAGTTCGATCCGTCAGAAAATCATTACTAAAGTAGCTTAATTTAATTTGTCCACTATTGGGCATCCAATAGCGCGGAACCTTTTGCTTTAATATCCGAATACGCACTTGCTATTTTTATTTTTCTAAGGAAACTCTTGTTGAAACTCCTTCAGTGGTTCTGACGCAATGTTTGCACAATTTAGCTTGTTTATTATTCCCTTGAAGTGTTTGCGCAAAACAGGGAAATAGGGGTTCTAAAGTACATTACTTTGGTACATTACGCATATTCTGATCAAGGCTTTGGGATAGGCATCGGTCATAGTAGAGAGACAAGCGTGGCGTTAATTTGCCTATAGAAAGGCTTTTCCATCTAGGAGCTGCAGCCGGCGAGCTGATTTTCAAAAATGCTAAAGTATGTCTTATTTAAAAAAAAAACAGATCTGATATTTATTAGTTTTCAAGTTTATGTTACTTAAGTACTTAATAAAAATCGAAAAACATTGATTGAAAGTTAAGATTGCTTAACTTTCTCAAGGATTCCAAAAATATCAAAACGCGTCGAAATATCTTCTGAATCCCAATTTGCATTTATAGCTTAATGCATAGCAGCTGTTCTCTATTTGGAACATTTTTGGAGAACAAAATAAATGTGTTACTTTCTGCAAATATAGTTTTTTCTTTAGTAATCAATAAGCTTCCATGGGCGGCGGGTCGGGCCCTACTTTGGTATATAAAGCTAAAAAGAAAAGTATGTACAGAAAATATAAGCAATTTTACGCTTGCTCGTATGAACCCGCTTCTCGCTACCACCACTATCAAACCCTTACTATTTGCCTTGTTATTATTTAGGCGCGTGAGGAAATTTCTCTTAAACTCCTCTCCTCCCTTAGTTCACGTGTTTATACTCCCGTTGCCATGGCAACCGTGTTTACACGTACTTGTTTAGCCTCAGGGACCGGATTCAGGATATTAGAATTATGTGGGCTTCTAACATGCTTAGTTGTTTGTTGTGAGTTTAGATGAGTTGTTATTGGTTTAGCTGATTTTAAAATTAAAATTTCTATGACAGTTTCAAGTTAAGGGTTTTAGCCGGAGGTTGAGCTAGATGGAGAGTGAAGGACAACATTTTCCAGTATTTTAAAGTTGTCACTTGCGTTAGAAAAACTATAAAACAACATTTTTCATTTATTAGAACGTAACAGAGTAGAGTTAAGGCCTAATCGCTCTAATTCAGGGTAGGCTCGAGCCCCTCGGTGGGTACGTATATGAGCTGACGACGTAACAGAGTGGAATTTCTTTGACGTATTGAGATGCCTGCTGCGATCAATTTGTTGTGGCACAAATTGTAAAATCACTCCAAAATAATAAAAACGATATCTAGTATGATAAAAGGCTAATCTAACCAATCAAATTTCGTTATTGAAGCTAAGCGGAGAAGAGATATGGAAATAACGAAATCTGAAACATCTCTCCTCTCCGCTTTGGTGGAAACCGGGCCTAGTGGGCGTCGAAATCTTGACCACTCGACCATGGAGGCTGTTGTAGTATCCTATCCTGTTGTAGTTGTTATAGTATCTTAAAAGACACACACACTAAAGAGCACTTCATTCAAAGGTCACATCAATGACGGTGCAGTCTACAAGATACCAAATGACACATAAAATGTTCTATAATTCCTAATATACAAGACGTCAATGTTGATGTGATGTAATGGCACAAAAAGTGCGACACAAAGGCAGTGCCGAGGCTAAACGGTCATAGGTCAGGATCGTGTGGGAGGTAAACCCGATTAGAAATATCGGGGTAAGAGTTATATGTAGCTCGCTGTTGGGAGATTGTTACTGTAGTGGTACTAATTGTAGAGTGGTAAAAAAGTCACTTTATATTGTAACCAATCTATAAAAATATGCACGTAATGGCGTGCAAGTTTGTCAACTTTATCTTTGACACTTTCAGTTCAGTATTTTAAAAATTTTCACAGCATGTTGGAAGTTAACATGCAGTTAAGGGCAAAATCCTGAAATTAGGGAACATCATAAAGTAAAGAAAAAAATGCAAACACGGTAATTTTTTGGGAGTCTATACAAAAACAGGATCTGAAGCTAAACTTTTTTTCAACAAAAAAGTTCACAAAATCTTTTTGAGTATATTTTGCAGTTACTCGTATTAACATAGTATTTTGTTTATATAGCGAGTTAAAAGTGAGTCACAAGATCCAGAGGTACCACTTGAATTTGCATACAAGTGCACGAATGACATGACAGAATCCGGTCACAGTACGAGTATGTTGCAGTGTACCATCTCGTTCCATTCATTGTGTTACAATTCAAATTCGTACATTTTACATACGTATGAGCCAGTAACAGAACTGATGTTAGACGAAATTTTACGATAGGCGGACTGAAAAAAAAAGTTATGAATAAAAAAATTTTTACTGTTGTAGCAAAAAAGAAAAAAAGGGGGAAACCCTAAAATTGCTTTTTATCAGCTCAAGAGCCTTGATGGGGACGTAGGTACAGTACATGAATAGGTAACAATTTCAACATTGCTACTTTGAACTTATTAACAAAGTTGACAGATACTCCAATTATGCACATTTTTTTTTTATTCATTAATCGAAATATTTCAAATTCCAGATACGTGCCAGATACACACATAAAAAATATTTTTCAAATATCTTGCTCAGAAACAAAGTTACAAGGCTTCAAAGTTGATGGTTAGACAGAGAGGTCCGACGTGACATGTGACGTCATTTATGTCACGCGAACCATACATACACCATAGAGAATTTTGTTTTCGTAAAAGAGACATTTCTACTACTAATTTACATATTATACTTGATGAACTATGAAAACAATTAATATAGTTTATGCATATTCCCGTTTATAAGTCTGTAATTTCATAAACATAACAAAGAGTTTTATTTAATTAACTTAGAAATCAACTTGGAGCGGATTATTTTGTTGTGTTGTAATTTCATAATTAGACTCATCTTACAGAATTTAATTTAGTACGAATCGAAGTATGGCGCATGGCGGTGTGAAATTATATCAAAGGCTTCGTTTTTTTGGTATGTACTTACTTGAATATTTCTTAGCGTAGTCATCATCATCAACAGTTCATATACGTCCCCATCAAGAGGCTCGAACGTGCCCTGAATTAGGGCGATCAGGCCTTAACCAATCACGCTGGCCCAGTGCGGATTGGTCGGCTTCACACACAACCTTACTTACTGAGTTCAAAAACATTTTAAACGTTTATTTTTTTATTCCAGCTTTTTAATGTCCACTAAAATCTTTGCGTGTGTTGTTAGATTCGTCTATTCATGCAAGATAATGGCGGTCCGTAGATCCAGCCCATCTGTCATGCTGAGACCTCTACGTCACATGTCAAAACTAACGTGATCGGATCTAATGGATTATGTTAGGCACTGGCTGTGAATACGCCCGGTTTTGATAAACAAGAGCTGTTTTGTGGTTATACTCAGTTAAACATAACAGGGATAGGAACCCAAAACACGCGACTGTGCTCATGGAATAACTTTTCTTAATAAACATGGGTTGAAATATGAAAAAAAAAATGAAGTCTCCATTCTGTATGTATTTTGTTGGTATGTTTTAGCTTGTGGTCCAGCAGCCACCACGGAGCTGCTGCACCACACGAAGAGTGTTGTAGAGGGTTATGTGGCAATAACCAGGGCACAGTCCAAAAAAAGGTATTTATATTATTTATATATTATATTATTTATTATATCCTACTATACGGCAGCGAGACTTGGCCTGTCCTCGGAAGACATGTCCAGCAGCTACACGTCACGGAAATGAAGATGTTGCGATGGATGTGAAACACTTAGATCGAATTCGTAACGAACACATCCGTGGCAGTCTCGGAGTCCGTGACGTAGCGGATAAGCTTTAAGAAAGTCGCCTCCGATGGTATGGCCATATAAGCCGCAGACCGTCAGAAAAAGATGCCTCGACCTCACTGTCCAGGGCCCTAGATCACGTGGCAGGCCTAAAAAGCGCTGGCTGGACGTCGTGAAAGCGGATATGGAAGAGAACAATCTCACACCTAAGGATGCCGAAGACCGGGCAAAGTGGAGAAGATTGAGTAGGAAAGCGGAACCCAGCACTAGGCCGGGGAAACGCTAGGACGAAGAAGATTATTTTATTATATATAACTGCCATGGAAAACGGTAGAAAATAGTAGATAAGCTGTTTACTATCGGAGATCAGGACATGAAGTGAAGAATTTGGCAGAAAAAAGACAAAATCGAAACGTAAGAAATCTAAATTTGAAAATGAATTTAAAATGAAAGATAAAACTGCCAGCAAGAAAAGTTGCCAGTCATAAAACAGGAAAGAGGACGAATGCCTCGTTACAAGCTTTTTTTTTTCTTATCGATTAAGACCGTGTATTGGTATTGGTTTCTCGTATATTACATCGAAAAGATTGGCATATTGAACTCTTCGTTACCAAACGCCTGCTGTTACCAGGGTTGCCGGCTGTTTTGTAATCTTAATATCGATAGCATTATACTGGAAATACAATAATTAGCTTTCCAAAGTATATAAAAATATCTTAAAAAATAACTAAGAATCATATTAGTACCTCCTGATTAAGATTTTTCTGTCTGGGAATCGATCTTGTGCGGCATAAAACATCGTCTAAACTTGAAAAATCGTAGAATAAAATGTCAGAATGAAACGAATGAATGAGATTGTGAGAATGTGTGAATGTTATGTGTGTAGTTGTACAGGTCAATGTTATAAAATAGTTTTGATGTGAAATTCTCACATTGTTTTATGTACATGTAAGTTTATACGAATAAATAAATAAGTGTGAAGATTTAAATATGTTGTTAACGAACTGTTAATGAATTAGCAATGAACCAGACATTTTAGCGAGGCTTTACGAAGAACATTACAAGGGCCCCGATTCATGCAGTCACGCTCTAATCCAGCTATCCTTTTCGTTGTTATGACTAATGAAAGAGAGAAGATTAATTAAGATTAATCATCATTAACAGCATTTAGATAAATAAATTATGTGATTTGACGGCTCCGTAGCCCAGGTGGTAGGGTATCTGCCTCCGACGCACAGGGTCGCAGGTTCGAATCCCGCCCAGGGCAAACATTCATGTGATGAGCATTTATGTTTGCCTTGTGTCTGGTTGTTGTTTATCTATATAAGTATGTATTTATCTATTTATGTAATATATATCAGCTGTCTGGTACCCATAGTACAAGCTTTGCTTAGTTTGGGGTCAGATGGCCGTGTGTGAAGATGTCCCCACATATTTATTTATTTATTTATTTAAATATTATTATGAATGAATGATAACTTAAACTAAGGGAGATATGTAAAAATATAATATTTTTTAACATGATGTTTGACAGGTCTAATAATTAAGAATGCCCATCTTCCGTCCCTCTTCTTTAAAAGGCGAAAAAAATGAACGAACTTAAATTATTTTGGATTAAAGCGTGAAATCTTGAATTAGCCTCAATAGCTTTATAGATGAGTAAAACTTTAGTCTATTGTAAAATAGCAATGTGCGATCTATAACTGTAGTACCTATCTATGATTTATTACACTTCCTTGTTGTTTTAAATGAAGATCAACTATGTTTATAAAATCTATGATACCTACTCATAGTGTGCGCGCGCAGTACTTACTAATAATGAGTTTGAAAGGAACTTTAAACACTAACTAAAAATTATGTAAATTTAACATACTTTTACATATATGATATTAGTGTGAAGTGTGATTATAGTGTGATTGTGATTTATATATTTAGAAAATGGCCTACTTATTTTACCATTTTTGGTATAGATTTGGCTATTTAAGACACTTTATAAAATATTACTTTTCTTCTTTTTTTGAACGTTCTTCCATTAGATACAGCATGAAATTTACATCGTTTTGTTCCCACCGTGTAGTGATAGTACCCGTCAAACTGAACAACTTTGCACGAAAAAAAAATCCAGTGACAAAATTTTTTGTTTCCATACAAAATGGGTCGCTCGGGAGTCTCACTTTGTTGAGAGACCAAAAATTTTTTTGTCGCAGGATTTTTTTTTTTTCATAAAAAGTTGTTCAGTTTGACGGGACCTATCACTGCACGGCGGGAACAAAACGATGTAAATTTCACGGTGTATATGCATAAATGTTAACGCTCTTTTTCTAAGGTGCTCCCACACCGGTGTTTAGAATTAGAAACAAATTATAAACATCCGGTGTGGGACCAATAGTGGAAATGTTTCAGATAAAATCCAAAACATTAGGAATGCACATATTTATGTAATATTCAGTGGGAGTATAAACAGTTTGCAACTGCTCCTAACAGTTGACGAACGTCTGTAAACATTTATAAACAAAACATTTAGTAACATTTGGAGAAAACAAAACAAAACAGTTTGAAACTGTTTAAGCAGTTACAAATACCGCTGTCGGAGCACCTTTACTTAAAATATTCGCCTTTCTACTTATTTTTAAAAATTTACGTTGCATGACAAGAATATCTTAACTCGTATACCTACATAACCTACGCTCTTATCCGATAGTTTTCTTGTTCATAGCCAGACTATGGACACTATTTCACGGAAAACTCTATATAATATTTTCTAAACTTTTATATTACCAACATCGTTATAGATTCAAAGGACTGCATCGGGTATTGTGATAGCAAGTTTATGGTTATAAATCACATCACACTAATATTAGAAATGTGAAAATATATTTAGATGTTTGTTTTGTTTCGCTTTCACGCCTAAACTACACGACGGATTTGGACGAAATTTGGATAGAAGATAGTTTGTAACTAGGATACTTTTTACCGGGAAAAGTCTTATTCCCACGGGAAAATCTTACATAGCGCGAGCGTAGCCGCGGGCGGACGCTATAGTATAAATTATATGGTTGGTTAAGGGGTTTTAATTTTATTCAACAAATGGTTGGATGACTGTCGTGTAAGCACTGTCATTCTTATGACTAGTATAACTAAGTAGTCTCATTTTGTTTTTCAAGCCGTCAAATGTAGCTGACACTTACGGCTGATTATATTTTTTGGAGTATTTATTTGTTTAAGTATTCTAGTGTTTTTTTTGTATATGTATGTATAGTTCTAACAGTCGATTTGTTTAATTATTCCTCTAGACACTATTTAAGAAATTATTTATACAAAATTTCACTGCCCGCCCTCTCCAAAACCATACAATTTTAAATCCACTTGTACAACAAAACTTTAAATATATTTAAGTAACACGACGTTTACAAACGCTAATATAGGATGTATTGTCGTATAAGAGTGCTATAACAGCACGTAATACGACAGTTGCCTCCTAAAGCGGGCCGTCCTATACCATGTAAGACTTGTACAAGCGATCGAGTTACAACGACTCGTGTACTCTGTAAAAGGTTTTACATACAATGTACTGTGGGCGTTTGTATAGCGCCCTATGATTGGTAGAACCACAATTTCCTTTGGAAAAATGTATAGTTAACATAGTTGAAACTGAATTGAAAAAGCTCTGCGTAGGTTAAAATTATTGAGCGTTTGTACAAAACTGGAATCAAAATCAAGCACTAAAAAGACTGTTTCTAGGTGCCTTGTAATAGTTAAATAACTGACCCGGTATAATAATGCACTATATCCCTTGCATCACAATGCTTAGTGTTGTCACATTAGGCCTACCATTTGCTTGCAAGTGTGAGAAGGGTAAATACGGGCAAATTGCATCCAATTGCAGTTGCATGCAGCCAATACCGTGTAACGAAGAACCAAATGTGTAACGAACGCACTTGATACTTGCTATAAAAGGTAAGGCTAAAGACGGCACAACAAGTTATGCTAACAACCTTAATAGTAAGAATCTGCCACCTTAGTGTGGCCACCGGTGAAGTACGAATTTCTTTAGTTATATTTTTGATGAATCGTAAGAAATTACTCTTATTGGGTCTTTTAGTTGTACGTACAATAATATCGGCGACATTTCTCTCCTTTTAATAATATATTACATCATTCATTAGGTATTACTTTATTTAATTAATGAGAAAGTGTGTTTGTTTGTGTCTAAAAGATACAGTAAATGACAAAAATAATCACTATACTTCTTAGCTATACTTAGATCTATACTTCATTTGCAATTTCATCATCTACGAGTATGATAGCTTTGAAGTCGAAAAATGATGTGTAAAAATCTTAACTCGAATAAAATATTTTTGATTTTGATTTTTGATCATAATTTAATTTCATGTGAGTAAACTATCGAGATTGGAGAGTGTATTGGTGATGAAATAGCTAGGGCTGCTGCCTCCCGTCCGGGAGACGCGGGTTCGAATCCTATACCAAATACGTAGTAAGTAAGTAATAATATGTTTTCGAATTCATATGTACTAAACTTACGGTGAAAGAATACATCGTGAGGACAGAAGATGTGCCACACACCTGCGAATAAATACAAAAGTTATGTGTGAAGGCAACCAACCCGCACTAGGCCAGCAGCGTAGTAACTACGGCCTCCAGTTCAGGGTAGGTTTGGGCCCCTCTGTGGGGACTTATGTGAGCTGACAACAAGAAGTAAAACTGTTATTATTACCCTAAACTGTTTAAAAAAACAAAAAGGTCAACGAATGCTGCCTTATTTCCATACATTTTACTACATTGTACTCTGCGTGGGAGACTAATATGGCAATTTATACCAATTTGGATCCAAACATGAGATGATTGGCAAAATAAACATGTTATTTAAATTTGGAATGGCTGTAACAGTTACAGTATTTGTTATTGAGACCGAAACATGTAATTATTGACTTTTTAAAAATAAAACGGCTGAACATTGTAAACTCAATAAATTCTTAAAAAACAATAAAGTGGTATATCGCCTTTTATATCTTATTTGATAGAAGCCCGTAGTGTTTTCATTGAAATAATGTTACCTAAAGTTTTTATTTGTATTAGTAATTCTTTTAAAGGCAATTGTATATGCTATTACAATATGGTTACTTTTAGACAAGTTTAAAATAATTATAAAACAGAAATTGTATAAAAAAGGTTACTATAGGATATCTGATTACTTAGAGGACAGAATCTGTCCATGGGAATAGATTGCTTGAGTGGTTATAGATGTTTGTTATTTTTTGCCTTTTCGATATTTAATTAGCATTAATTTTGTTATATTTTAATGTTTTATTTAAAAAAGGAAACGCAAAAGATGCGACGACTGTGGAGTTTCTTCGGTGAGCTCTTCTCCACAGATTCCGCCATTGTGTTAGTGAACTCACCCAAAAAAATGTAATGACGGATCTAAGAGATGTAATAACATCCTATGGAAATAAATAATTTTTGACTTTGACTTTTACATATCTACCTAGCAAATAATATTCTAAGCATAGGACCCTGTATTTATCTTCCTCACAAGGGTGTTTAAAATGCAAGACAAGTTTCAAAGTCATCACTCCGAGGGTGCATAGAGGGTCGCAGCTCTTGTTATTTTACGAGAGCTCTCACCCCTAAGCGACCTGTTTATTATTAACACCCGCCATATCTTGTTGAAATTTTACGACATGACCAATAAATTTTCAGCATTTCATTTTCAAAAATGTTATTTCTATGAGATCTATATTGTTTTACGGCTTTAAGAAAATTGATGGAAGAAAATGTGTACGTATAGAGGATGTAGTATAGATTTTTAATTTTATCCTTCTGTCTAAGTTGAGTGCTATTTATGCTGTACTAATCATCGGATTCGAATCGTTTTGACATTTACAATCGACGACGTTCAAAATTAAATTTAGTAAGGTGTTTTAAGGGGTCGATGATTATATATGATTATTATTTGAGTGTTTAGTGTATAATTTTGATAATCAAATCAAATCAACGGCCCGTTACAGTCCACTGCTGGACTATGAGCCTCCTCCACTTAAGTGGAGGGTTTTGCAATAATCTCCACGCTTGGCAGGCGGGTTGGAGATCGCAGATTACAAGGTTACTGTATCAGAGAGCGCTGCTGCCCGTTCCCTGTTCAATGTGTAGTCCCTAATTCGCCTCTTACGACACCCACGGGAAGAGTAGGGGTTGGTGACAAATGTATTCTACTCTGCCGTCACCACACGGCGGTATTTTGATAACTAACTCGAAACAATAAATTTAATAGAACAATTGAAACGCTTGCATTTTGCCGTCATTTATTGAGGACTTGCAGCGGCCACGCCCACGTGGTAGCTTCAGTAATTCTACCTTCAAATTATCATCTTACTTTTAAGGCCTTGAACGTTTTTTAAAAGTAGCGGCCGCTAACTGTGGGACACGCAAAATAAGCGCATCAGACGTCGGTTTTGCGGAAACCAGCCCTTCATACCATACCATACCATACCACTATCAAATTACTGGAGCCCTTCACCTTACACAGCACCCTAATCTTAGGATTAGGGCTGTCTGTGTATCTCATGCTACTTACCTAGCAAAACCACTTGGTACTGGCGAAACCAAACTAAACGCCGTAAATAAAAAAAAAATTAGAGGTGTTTTTGTCAAAGGTATTGCACGGATAGGTGAATAACCAAAAAATTAAGTAGGTATAAGGTGCAACATCGGTATCAACATAGATGTTATTATTTGTGTAACCTAACTGTTCGTTGGCAAGATTCATTCAGATAGCTTTAGCTTACCTGTCTAGGATACCTTCACTGTAATTTTTTATAAATATTATTGTGTTTCGTTCTCTTTTATTTTTTACAAGTTTTATTGTAATATTTGTCGCATTAGGATTATCCTGTAATGGTTGTGTAATTAAGTGTGAGTAAATAAATAAATAAATAAAAAATAAATAACTAAATTAGAGAGTGTTGTCTCCGCCAGCAAATTACTGAACAGCTTGACGGGCCTATTTAAATGTAAAGTGTCTGGTATGGAATAAACGATTAAAAAAATATTTACCTTAATTTTACTATATTGCATTCCTATAAATCTAACAAGTCATATTAAAATACTATCATCATGAAAAGCTCATATAGCCCCACAGAGGGGCTCGAACCTATCCTTAATTAGGGCTATTAGGCCTTAGTCGACCATGCTGGCACAGTGCGGGTTGGTCGACTTCATACACATGAATATCTTCGCAGGAGCGTGCAGGTTTTATGACGATATTTTCTTTTACCGTCGAATAAATGTAGTACATATGAATTTGAAATTCGAAAACACATTAGTACGTGGTGGGGATCGAACCCGCGTCTCCCGGACGGAAGACAGTGGCCCTAACCACTATGCCACCGACGTTTTAACGCACCGAAGATACTATCGCTTCCTTCCAATGAAATGAATCGGACATATTCTCAGAAAAATACTTTCTCAAGATCCATTTTTGCTAACACTTTTATACTTTACGCGTTTTCTCACTTATTTAAAACTTATTCCAAATGTTGAGTGTGGGTGGGTGTAGTCAGGCGCAAGCATAAAAATATAAAAAAACTGGATTAACGTCTTTTAAAGATATATTCTGAATGTATTTTGCAGAATCTGAGTTTTTTATATCAAGTTTAATATTAATGTTGATACTTATTTTGTGCGGTCAAATGGGTTGTTAGTTTTGGCAATAATGGTTGGTAACTTGACGTTTTTATTGTTTCAACGATGATGGTGGGTTTGATGCCGAGGTCGTTTCGTTTACATCGAATGAAATACACAATAATTTGTTTTAGTTGCTTGCATATTTTATAAAATCTGCAAACATTATTATTATTAATATTATTTGTATATTTTATTATTCTCAATGCAAACATTTCAAATTGTAACAAAAAAAAAAACTTCAGATTATTTTTCTTACCGATTACGCCTCTTACGAAATATTTGATATTTATGATGCAATAATAATGATGCAAATAATAATATTATTATTATTTTAAAATTTAGCACAGGATTTAAACCTGCATCTCATCAGCAAAATGGGCCAGATACATGTTCATATTTCTTTTCTCTGATAATTTAATTTTTATTCGATTTAATACAATGAAATAATATTCGTGCATAACATGTATTTTTGAGAGTGCGATTCGGGATTCCAAAATTCCAAAACCTCAAGGACAGAAACCAAAATGTTTGACCTCTATGAACATAAAAATATTATTATAATATGGAATGTTCTGAGTTGTCTGTAATAAGGATATCACACAAATGTTGGAATTTTAGTATCAAAGTTCTTATTACTTTCGTCAGTATGTATTTGGCAACACTAGTTTTGGCGTTATCGATCGATTGAAAGTCTAATTTTTACATTTTAATATCACCCATTTATCTTCTTGTTAACAAGGCTCTCATTTATCAAAATTATCACGTATATTTTGAAAAGTTTACATAGGACATTAGATTCCACATACTTTTTAGACCCTTGGTCCTATTTCGGAGTCCGTAACAACGAAATTAACATATTCTCTGTCTCTTCATAACTGGATCCCGTTTTGAAATTCATATTTGTTTACAAAGGCCAAGTCTTAATTTACCATTTTTATTCGAGGTTCATTGCGGGTTCAGTAGGAAAGAATAAAATTTATGTATTTTGAAAACTTTACGTCACGAGCTTTTTATAAAAAGCAAACTGTTGTGTCGTCCTTTCTTTTAATTATTGCATTAGGTACTATTTTTCTTGTAGTTCAAATAAATAAGTCATGAAAACAGTGTCTTGTCAGATCCAGAAAGATATCTTATGAATAGTATAAACCATCGTCGATTAATTTATACAAGCGTCAATAGTATAAACAAGCGTCGGTGGTCTAGTGATTAGGGCTAGGGTTAGGTTCGATCCCCACCACGTACCAACGTGTTTTCGAATTTTAAATTCATAATAATGTACGTTTATTCGACGCTTTTACGGTGCAGTAAACATCATGAGATTTCAGATCGCAGTAAACATCATCGTGATGAAACCTGCACACTCCTGCGAAGAAATTCAAAGGTTGTGTGAGAAGTCGACCAACCCACACTGGGCCAGCGTGGTCGAAGGCCTAATCGCTCTAATTCAGGGAAGGCTCGAGCCTCTCGGTGGGGAGTGGGGACGTAAATGAGCTATTGATGAGTTTATACAATATACTTACATCAATAGAACCCTAAAAACTAACCTCTGGTCAGTTTAGTAATAAGAATTTGTTTACAAGTGGTTCGTACGAGTATATTGGTTTAGGCGTGAGAATTGTGTCTTACACTCGTAACGCTGGTAGGTCCCATCGATCAAATGTTAAAATCACATACAAATGCTAAACGCTTTTTCGGCTCACATTAGTAAATATGTAAATTTAGGAATCTCCTCACGTTAAGTAGTTATGTATGAATATAAATATTAAGATTCTATTTCAGCTTGTTCTCTAGTATGAGATGCGAATCTGACCGTATCAATCACGTTAGCAAGCAGGAAGCGTATCGCCTCGTTACTAGGTACTGTAATGACAATATTCCAGGTTCTATTCCCATTGGGGTAAAATTTTTCATGTTTTGGGTTTAGGTGTTATTCGTATTCGTTTTTGTATATTTCCAATTATCCATTGAAATTTAAACACAACGAGAATCCCTAGTAGTGGGGTCTATGAGTGTTGCCATTGATTATTATCGTTTTTATTATCTACCTACCTAATTAAGCACTTTTTCTTTTAATTGCCAGCAGTGCTGTTACTCTTCGTGTCCATAATGCTCCATGTCCGCAACGCTCCGTCGCCGTCTCCACAACGCTCCGTCGCCACAACGCTCCGTCGCCGTCGCCGCAACGCTCCGTCTCCGCAACGCTCCGTCTCTGCAACGCTCCGTCTCCGCATCGCCCGCGCCCCTGCCTAAACTAAACACCCCATGCCCCATTCTACAAACTCTGTCTAATAATAAACTTCTCCATTATTAATAAGCAAACACGGCTCCCTGTGTCTGTGTGTTCAATGTTCAACATGGTTCTATCGTGGTAGCGGAAGTAGTTACTAATAAGCCCGTCATGGAGACTTAATTACTATGAGGGATATGTTCGTTCATTACGAGTATGTAGGTAGTCGAATATTCTAAGTATGACGTCGAGTTTGATGTTAGAGCTGCTACGTATAAGTTCATTTTGTGTAAGTATTTGTGTCGGTGGTGTATTGACTGACTAGGACCGCTGTCTTCCGTCCGGGAGACGCGGGTTCGACCCCCACCACAGACTCCTGCGAAGAAATTCGAAGCGTGTGTGTGAAGTCGACAAACACCTATTGGGCTAGCTTGGTTGACTAATGCCTAATCGCCTTAATTCAGGGTAGGCTCGAGCCCCTCGATGGGGACGTATATGAGCTGTTAATGATGAAGTATTTGTGTGAATAATTTTAGCATATTTTTAAGATAAGACAAGATATTTATTGCAAGCCACATGGTTAAAAAAGATGTTACATTAGCAATTGAGACACACATGGACCCGGACGGGCACAGCAATTTAAAGTAATATATATATATATATATATTTCATTGAACAAATAAATTAATTTAACGTTTTGTCATGGTATTGTCTATGTCTGAAATATATCCATTAAACTTAGGTACATAATTAATTAATTATTCATTCATCCAACTCAACAATTTTAAGTTAATAACAAAAAATAAAGCTATAAAAATTAAATTCATTAAAAAAGAAAAAAAAAATACCTTAATAAAATTATAATGTCAGTTAAATACCGACTCTACTTAAACATATATAAATATGATAAACAACATGCTACCTATCAATTGTAAACTAATTGTCATTGAAAAACTCTTGCAGTGTATAAAAGCATTTACTAACCAGATAATTTTTCAAGCTGTTTTTAAACTTATTTATATCTTGTTCTTCCTGTAATTCCTTTGGGATCTTATTATATATTTTCGCTGACATTGCGGGGGGGCCAGAACTTATCATTTCCATTTCAGTTTTGGGACAAGCGTCCATTCTCAATCCATTTTTTATGAGTAGCTATCCCTAAAAATACGGATTGAAAATCCATTTGGTAAAATCTCCTGTTATTTTAATGTTGTTAATGTATAAACATAATAGCATAGTGATCCCTATATGAACTGTTGTTAATAAATGTTTTTATTTTTCTTCTATTTATTGATATTATTGCATATTAAAATAATTATTGCACAAAGTGCTAGCATGCATGCATGCAACATGGTAGCATATTGATCCCTGTATGAACTGTAGCTAATAATAAATGTTTTTATTTTTCTTTGCTGCTTATTTTTTTATTAAAAATATTTAATACACAAGACGTCAAGAATAAAAAATAATTAAACAGTCAACATGTCATACAAATTATCCATTCTAATTATAAATTATTAATTCTTCTATTTATTGATATGATTGCATATTAAAATAATTATTGCACAAAATTGCATGCATGCATGCAAGCACTTTGTCCCCAGTTTCACCAAACAACAGAAGTACCTAGTCTAATAAATGAAGCAAGCACTAAATCTTTCTTGTTCTTTACTCATATCTTTGGTATAAAATTCAACCAATCAAGCACGCAGGATCACAGCTACTTTATTACGAAGCACGTCTACCGATTAGTTCCAGGCTTACGCTTGTAAAGACACAAAAAACTTCTAATAATAGGCACAAGAACTTGTAAATATACAGTCTGTATAGATCATAGATTTAAGGGATAAAATCCGAAACGAAATCATCCGGCAGAGGGCTAAGGTAGTTGATATCGTCCAGAAGTGTAGCCAGCTGAAGTGGCAGTGGGCAGTGGCCACGTCTGTCGCAGAACCGACGAGCGTTGGAGCAGACGGGTTCTCGAATGGAGACCACGACTCGGAAAACGTAGGGTGGGACGCCCCCCCTGCCAGGTGGACTGATGACCTGACGAAGGTCGCTGGTGGTGGCTGGATGAGGAAAGAGGGCAATCGTGCGCTTTGGCGTGCCCTTGGGGAGGTCTACGTCTAGCAGTGGACTGCAATAGGCTGATTGATTGATTGATTAAACTCTTTGCTATAGATATAATACACATAATTTATAATAACGTAAAAGTTAAGAACAAACAATTAACTAGACGACTAACTAGGCAGACATACTACATTTTCTTCTTATCGTAAGGTCCAAATCGATCTCTCAAACCTTGACCTTTATAATGTCAATCAGCCAGAGAGATGAAGATGATGATGATGATGATGACGTCAGAGCATTGCTTAAAAAAGTTAGAATTATGTCCCAAGTCTTTCTGCAGCTACAGCTATCATACAAGCAGTTTCTTAATAAAAACTAAGAATATTTTTTTTTATCGTGTTGGTTGTAAGGTTGACGATTGATAACTCTGACCTTTACAATGCAAATCAGTTTTTACAAAACTTTATTTATCAGGAGATGAACAGAGTTATGCTCCAAGTCTTTTTGCAGCTGTCATCCTCAACTCTCACACATAAGCAATAAGTTCATCAGCGCGCAAAATTGTGTGAAGCTTCTTTTCATAAGGTCCTCCATTTAGAAGGACAGATAACACTGTGCGTTTAGCGGGAAAACGTGGTGTATCTCCACAAACCTTGTTAAAGTTAGGAAAGATTAACGAGAGTTCAGAAATAGATGAAGGAAAGTTGTAAGGAGCGCCTTGCGAACAATATTGTCTGCATTCCAGAAAAAAGAAGTAAGTAAGAGACCCCCCACACTAGCGTCTTTCGAGCGTCGTCGTCATGCCAGCGTCCGCGCAGCATCGACGCGATGTTAACGCAGCGGCGACGCGACGCCAGCTGACGCCAGCACTGAGCGGCTGCCGAACGCCGGACTTACGCAGCGCTGACACCGCGCTAGCACGGCGCCTGTCGCATACAATCAGTGTGCATAAAACGTAATGTGCGAATGGATTGCGTTGTGCAATCCATTCGTACTTGTTAGCACAAATCTTTGCGTAAGTGCGGCGTTCGGCAGCCGGCCAGCGCTGGTGTCGCGTTGTCGCAACGGCGCGGCGGCGTCGTCGACGCCATGTCAACGCTGCGCGGACGCTGGCACGATGACGACGACGCTCGAAAGACGCTAGCTTTCGCTGCTGAAAAGAAAAACGCAATAATACAGCCATGCGCCCTACACCCGTAGGTGGTAGGTGGCCGCATACGCGTTTGGTAACAGGGCACCTACGACGTAGGAGCCGCGCAATCATATAGGAAATGATTGCACCTATGAGGCGGGTTTACGCACACGGCAGTCTAAGCATGCTCCACCTACGTCATAGGTGCATAGCAGGCGTCGTCGTGTGTTATAATATAAAAGTATTTAGTATCAAGTATGATTTCGAGCTATTCAGCAGCAGTTCGACGTCGATACATTTCTGGTACGAAAATGTCGGTGCTGCTCTATAAATGAATGAATACTTCTTTCTTTCTTTCTAAATGTAACTAATGACGTGCGTCGACGACGACGTCGCGTCGCTTGTGCTGCTGCTGCATAGCTTGCCTCAGTAATAAAAACCTATAAATTCATGTATTTATAAAGTTGATTCGATTCCAAAACTAAACATCACAGACTTTAGTTTCAAGTTTTAGGAGGGTAGTTATTAATTCAGGAATTAATTCATTTCCCGTCTGAAGAGTCTTTCAGTATTAAATTTATTATGACCGAATACTCGCTCTTCAAAAGGTTTCTTATGCCTACTTCATGTTTGCCGAGATGAACTCGGGAGGAAAGTCACAGTAATTTTTGTGTGGCCATGACGTACCTGATTAGTTAAGTTGGAGAATTAGATATAGTTAGTTCCCGACTGATTCAGAACTCTCACGAACAAATTATTACGTGTTGCCCCATGTAACTAAGTTTAATATCGTTTATTTTTACTGTTTCTCGTATCGTAATAAATAATGATGTTCTTTTCCTTGGATTGATTATTTACTACAGAAATTAATTATTTAAGATCACATTCCTTTCTCTAAAGGGGAAAGATTCATATTTATGTTTCTTAGTACACCTTGTCTTAGTACATTTGTCAGCAACTCAAATACGTCTCCACCGAGGAGCTCGAGCCCACCCAGGACCTAGTGATACACTCTTAGAGATAGTTGCTAAACCCAAATCCCCTAGTTGCCTTGTACGACACCGGTTGAAGACGTTGGGTTGGTCTAATTCTAATTATTATAAATGCGAAAATTACTTTTGTCCTCTTGTTTACAGAGAAAAGCAGAAGCTTGTCTTAAATTATTCTCCACAGAAGGCGTACACTTGTAGCCATCTTGCTTTGACGTCGAAAAATGATTTTGTTAAATCTTACTTCGAATCATGACGGACCCACCGTACCCCTGGCCATAATAAAGACACTTTTATCATGTTCTTGGGTGATATTAAATTACAGGTAAGAACGTTGCAAATATACGATTTTTATTATGTCTCATCTCATTGTATTTTAGCATGGTGTTACACTGCAGAGGAAGAGGCGATAACCACAAAATAATTAATAAAAGGGTCTTACCCTTTCCTATCCTACAAATAAAAGCTTTTTAATAACTTAGTACGGATTGGCCTGATTGCTCTAATTTAGGGTAGGCTCGAGCCCTTCGGTGGGGAGGTAAACGAGCTGTGATGATTATGATTAACTTAGTAAGTTCGTCTTGCTATCTCTAATGGGGTAAACAACGTCATCTTCTATCAGTTTGTGGTCTTCTTTTGGTTACTTACCTGGCGCACAGGTGAGCATGCGAAGGATATGACTGATGTAGTCTCCTGTTCCGAAGGCGGTATTTTTAGGGCCATTACCTTTCCATTGAGGGTACCCAAAAAATGCAATTTTTTGACTACCTATATTTAGACATCTTTTAGATAGGCGTGTCATACTTCCGGCACGACTTTCAACTGAGAAAATGATGATGAGATACAGACCAGACATACATAAAATTCGGCTCTTATGGCCAAATATGATATCGTCCAGAAGTGTAGCAAGCTGAAGTGGCAGTGGGCTGGCCACGTCTGTCGCAGAATCGATGAGCATTGGAGCAGACGGGTTCTCGAATGGAGACTGCGTCTCGGGAATCGTAGTGTGGGGCGCCCCCTGCCAAGTGGACTGATGACCTGAGGAAGGTCGCTGGTGGTAACTGGATGAGGAAAACGGGTGATCGAGCGCTTTGGCGTGCCCTTGAGGAGGCCTACGTCTAGCAGTGGACTGCAATAGGCTGATTGATTGATTGATGCCCAAATAGGTGAGTAGAGTTTCAGTTGGCTCCCAAAGACGTACTACATTAAATATAGGTATAATTACTTACCAACATGAATGTGTAAGTAGAAATACGATAAATTTTAAATAGTACCTTTAACTTCCAGTAAATATCAGAAATATTATTAAGAAAAACAACATCTTTTTGAATGAATACAGCATTTCATTATGAAATTATTTCATACAAATTAACAAACATGATGTAGGAGTAGAAGGTAGATGATACATTACAATTAATCTGTTGGATATATACAAAATTATATATAGTTTTTAAGTATATTTTATAAATATTCCTATAAAAGAGTAGTAGCGGAAAAAGTATAATTTTATTATTATTTTACACGGAAACACGTATAGATCACGTACAACTCGTCATGTTTACATTAATAATAATATAATTATATTGTTATATGAAAAATTGTACAGGTTAGGTTAGGTAATTATCCAGTCAATTTTTGTAATTATAATTTAGAATCCAGTACATATTAAAATAAATATATATATTATATTACCCAACTTTGTCTGAAGCTGGGAAAAAAGATAAAAGTAGTGTCTTTTTTATAAAAAAATAATGGAATCATTATGATAACTTTAAAGAATATAACACATACAAGTATAGTTACATTAATAATTAATGTTTTATTTAAGAAGTAGTGAGGACTAGATACTAGGAATAGAGAATTTGGACAGAGCATTATAATTGTAAATTAAAAACGAAAAAATGCTGTTTAAATATTCCATCCATCCTCTCCAATCATAATAATATAATTTACAATTTCTTATACAATTTTGTGTGACAAAAAAAACCAAGGCTTACTCAAATTTATAACATTAAAGTATTACCCAATTATAATATTATTATTTCATCAAACTATATCTACAATTTTATTATGTATATTTACAACTTTCTGTACAATTATTTAACGTTACAAATGTTTGAATCGTTTGTCGTGAAACCTGGGATTCTTTATTATAAAAATAAATCTAATAGTATTGATTTATTTTCTATGCTAACTATATTAACTTGTACAACACAGAGATACTAAAGTTCTTAAAGCGAGCCGATAAATTAAAAATCACAGCAAATATCAATCACCTATCTAAACATAGTTTCTATCTATTTATTGAACTATTTATTTATCAACAATGTTCAATGGTGTCGCATTATTAAAAATACTAGAAACTCTTTAAAATTAGCACATTAGTTTTTAATTAGTATGAAAGTTAAGCACTTACGTCTACCTATTTGATAGAAGAATAGATTTAATTACGATGACGTGTTGCTTCTATTCATAACTTTACAGTAATTACTAATGTTTTCATATTTTGTTTAGAAATGCGTATGATAAAAAAATTATCATCAACGTGTACATACTTAATTTATTACAAAGTTTTCGTTATTCAAACGAAGAAACATTCAAATCCTTAAACTAATTCGTATGTTTACATATGTTACGAGTATGTAGTTCACATCACGTAAAAAGAAGAACATCGGACGAAGGGAATGTGTTTGCTTCCAAATGGGTAAAATCGTGCACCAGAAGCAATAATGACGATGTATAGTTTGTCTCTTGTAATGTTATAATATGCAAAAAATATGTTAAAAAAGTACATTCCTACGGTAACTAAACGTAAAGTGAAAAAAAAAAAATAACGACGATTTTACATTATTTCACGTAACATGATATATATAGTAACAGCAGACAAGAAGAACACGTATAAAATGCGTCCAAAAAAGACAGAAGAAGATTTTCTTTGAATCTGCTTATCATCATACTCGTACAGTTGAAAAAGTGTAACATATTGAATTTAATCAAATCATACCAATAAATAAAAAATATGTATGTTATATAGGTATAAAGCTTGTACCTACGGTTTGTTCGATAAGTCGCGGAATACATTCTAACTTTGTCCATAAATGGCGCATTACTCGTTGCCTGTCATAAATATTCATTTTCGGCAACCAAGACCAAGTTTCACGCCTCTCGTCGCGAAGTAAACGGGAGAATATTAGCGAATTTATGAGTAAAAATTATTGCGTAGGTACTTTTAAGATTTTCCGTCCGGTGGCGGCGGCGGCTTGCTAGAGATGGAATGTTTTTATCTATCGGCTGTGTAGATATAAAAATTGATTTTATCGGATGAAGTTTCCCTAAGGATGAAAGTTCGAAACAGGAGATAAATCAACTGGGTATTTTACCTATCTATATACTTTACATAGCTATCAATTAAGTATGTATAAAAATAAATTATTAAATTAATCTGATTTGAAACTATTTGGATAAAAAAATTAATGAAAACAATTTCACAATTAAAATTTATAAGTAACTTCATATGAACTACAATTTATACGGTCAGAATTTGACACACACTTATCAACATACTGTTTAACCTAAACCACTCATCATTATTCATTATTAAACCTACGTTTTCGTCCTTTTTGTTTACTGTACACTCAAAACTCACTGATTTCTTACACCAGACACAACATGTTCGTTTGATCAGAGCAAGGCTTCTTCGAGCTGGTCGAAGGTGTCACACCATCAGTCGCTCTCGTACACCGTAGAGTTTGAGCTCTTGCGGCGACTGTAGGGCGAGCTGAACTCAATCCTGGTATCAGGCAACCAGGTATACGCAGTGCGCTCCGAAGATGCACTGGAAAAGAAGAAAATGACATGTTAGTAAATTCGTTACATACACTTGGCGAAAATGAAAAATGATGAAAATGTCTTTATTTGAAGTAAGATTTAAAAAAAACAGCCCGTTCATTATACGCTCACTGTGGAGAAGAATGGCCGGAAGAAACTCCACAGGATTCGTATCTTCTCCTTTACTTCTATTCGTACTCTTCTTTTTTAAGTAAATAAAAATGTTGTTTACGGTAATCAAGGATTAAGGATTTCAAATTGGGATAGACAAATATGATTTTAGCGTGCCTGAATGTTCTGTTCTTGTTTCTTTAGAATATATGAGTAAGCAAACATATTTGAAGTAAGTATCAATGAATTATTTACGTTTTATACGTCTATGTTAATTCTAAACGACCGAGTATATAGGGAGTTGTATACCTACCTATATAAAATATGCATAAAATATATTTTGTTAAAATTACGTCACAACTAGGTCAATCTCATTTTTTATTAAACGCATATTCCCTGTTCTACTGAATTATTAACGACCGAAACATGAAAATGAATATTGTGAAACTTTGGCGTACTTACTTCCATATTCTCTATTTTCAATGTTGAAATATTTAAATTAAACTGCTATTTTCAGAATCATCAAAATATATTTTAACATAGCTTTCAGAGTTAATATCCTAAGTTAATTGACCTATTATTGTAAGTTTGACCTAAATGAGTGTAAAAAAATTCATTTTGAGCCAAATGAGAAATTTGATGAGTCTAAAACTAAAGGTATCCATTAAAAACTAAAGGTATCCATTAAAAGTGTTTTTAAATAGCTTTTGTACAGCAGCAGATGAAACTAGTTTATTTGAGTACCTATGACACATGAACCAGCCAATTTAAGCTTAGCTCATGTCCAATTAACGTCCTGAACAGTGTTTAGACCACAAGCCGCCACAAGTTTCGACATCATTTCACTTTGCATTTGCTTACACCTAAAACTACTGAAAATATTAATTTTAAAGTCCACTGTTGTGTACGTTTTTGAACTTGAACTAAGAATAGAGTAAGGCCTGCTATGTGTACTGAATAGATTTGTCGATGTTGCTGTTTCTGAAGCGAATTGTAGAACTACAACCATATTGGTAATTCAGAGCAGTGTTACATTAAGACAAGCATTACAATACAATTGAAAAGTGAACACACCAAATGTGTACATAGACAAAGAACTCTATGTACAAGTTTATAATGTTAGCTAGACATAGTTGGAGATACGTACAAGTCTGTAGTTAAATTAAGTAGGTCTTAAGTAGGTAGGTATAATTTTTAATGTATCATGTAAATAAAAAATATTAAATATGTTATTATTGGGTATTTTATTTTAGTCAAAACACGTAAATAAAAATGCAACATATTTTATCTGGTGAACATAGTGGAAAGCTAGTTCTGAATAAACTATCAGAAAACGACGACGCAAGCTAAAATCTACGACAGCCCATATGAGGCTTAAATTTTTAAAGAGCCTTCTGTGTCTTACGGAGGGTGCAGCATACGCTTGGAAATTTCCATTGTTACAAAATGTAAAGAATCCACCGTGGAAAATATGACTGCAATCCCGCGGCAATGCATTCGCGCCTTCAAGTGCCACCTTCCTTAAGGCACTTGAGCAAACAGAAGCCGTATTTATATTTGCCTTTGAGCTTGTTGTTTTAAAGAACGAAGGGGTCGATGATCTTGACACATATTAGGAAGAAACCAGCGGTAAGTCAAGCTTACTTACTTGTTTACTCCTTTCCTAGCTATTCAAAGGTAAGTACTGTTCTTAATTACCGAAATTTAGGAGGATTGTCTTAAAGCAATTAAAACGAGAAAACGAATAAATAAAGCTTGTTTAATACTCTAATTTATTTGAAAATTTTCTAAAACAACAAATTATAAGAGCATCATTTATTAAGATTAGTTTGCTAAGCTCTCAAGACTATTGGCAATTATTTATAAGTTTACGTCGAAAACATTTTATTTTTCGTGAAATTAACTGTAATACATTGCTACATTGAGTGTTAAATCTATTTGTTTTAGAAGCTTAGGAGCAGCATAATCTTATTAGATTGAGTTGGATAACATCCAAAATTTCTCGTCCGATTACTCCGTGCCCTTGACAGTGGTCAATCTCGGTCCACTGGCTTTTGGACGAGACCCCAAGTGATGTCCCGCAACTTACTGATATTAGAGAGGACAGATTGATATACGATACACTGATACCATCTTTGTGTTCAATTACAGACATGTCATCTGGAGAAATGAATTCATTACGAAATAGACCTACTTATCTTTCGGATCTACCAGTTGTCTATTGAGACATAAATTGTAATGAGTTCACAATTATGAACTAATTTGTTTACAAGTTTACTGATATTTGACTTCATCGAAAAGTTTGCTTCACCGTTTTAAGATTCTTTGTTGAAACGCTCATTGCTTTTGACATCAGATATAAAAAGCTTTCACTAAATCCTTTGAAATAGCTTTCGTTTATTTTTCTTCGTAGATTGCTTTAAGATTTCTTTCCTGGTCTTATTTTGCCGCATTTCAAACTCCGACTTCCATTTCGAAACTTGTATTTATTGCAAAAGAAAACTTGGAGTAATCAGCTAGTTCATAATTGACATCAACGACGGTTCGATAGAGACCAAGTTGGACACTATTAAAAGGAAATAAAGGCGTCCCCACGGCCCAAGCGAAATCCAATTTGAAATAAGTGCCTTCTGAATTAATCCAGCCACTTTGAACGGATCCGATGAAATTTCTGGTATTTTTCACGTCTAGCAATAAAAACGAGCCCTCTAAGCGGAAAAAAGATGAGTAATAGCCTCGCACTGAGCTCTGAGGAACTGTGAGGAATACTTAATAATATTATGCTTGTGAAATGGAAACCTTTTTTAATCCAAATGCGTAAGTGTTATAATATGCTGAAAGATTGGCTCTAGTGGCAACTGCTGTAGACAAAAAAGCTTTGCTACAATATAAGCAATTTATTTTTTATTTCTTGCATCTGTAGTGTACATGGATTATTGATAAAGTAAATTATCTCGGGTGGAAATAAACTCTTCTTGTAAGTCACAATGCTGTTCACACTATTTGTTCAGATTTGAACGTCTCTATACAAAATCCAAATATATATTAGCACCTCATTTAGGTAAACGTGGAAGTGCTCTTTGATTAGTTTCACCCACGAGTTAACACTGCACCTGCTCCGGTTAAGCTCAAACTAGTCCATTTAACACCTCATCTGCCTCGACAACATTTATGACGTCGGATTATTAAGTTACTGCAGGTTTGTGTACTTTGTTAAACAGCTAAGAATTGTGTTATCTATTGGTTATTCAATTTAGAACAAAAAGTTGATAGTGTTTAGTTAAAAACCACGTTTCAGATGTCAAAGACAGGTAGATTATTTTGTGTCACTAACAAAATAATACTAGCTTTTATTTCAAAAGGTTTTGATTTTAGTTTGATTTGATGATGATGATGATGATGATGATGATTAAGAATTTATTAATGATGTTCCATTACAATTTAATTATGACTGAAATTAAACTACTATTTGCTATTCGCTTGCCCTTGTGTCATCATTTGGAGACGGCGCAGTATGGCATCAGAATGGTGCAGCTATAATCGCTAGAACCTGCGCAGTTTAATGACTTTGATGCACTATCCATGCAGTCTGTCTGTGTATACCCTTATGCACTTCCACTTGCCCGACTTTTACACGTGTTTTCAAACTAATACATCATCCTCCTACATGTTTGTTACACGTGTCAAGGAAAATATTTTTTGCTAGCTTAGGAAAGCTGTGATATTTACTTATTAACACTTTTTGAATTTATTAATGCTTATGTAAACGATCTCAGCCATTCTAATGCTTATGTAATAGCGTTTGTTTCAATTATGTTTTAAAATTAATTAAAAATAGTATTAAAGATTTATTTGCATAAATTGTTGCAAGTTAATTAATTTGACAGTAAAGCTATGATAAATCCAAAAGTATAGTAAGATTGATAAGTTTATTTTATATATTTTTCACCAATACGAAGATATTGCCAATTTCATTTCTTACAACAGAAAATAAGCTGCCCCAAAAAATTACAACTCGCTATAAGAAAACTTGCGTTGATTGGTTGAAACTTTGTTGCCTTTAAAGCGGACTTTCAAATCCAAACGCCTTCCTTTATGGTATTTTCTAGAATATTTACTAGCTTTTATGTGTACAAGAAAATATTTAAAAGTAACTAATGTTAATTTACTGCTCACCTCCACTGGTAATTACGGCTAGACTTGCCAAGTTACACCGCCATAAAATGAAGTATTCAAAAGCGAGGAACTTCGGTGGCATACGCCGCACAGCGAGAATTGTCTGTGTAAACATAGACACAGCGGTCAAAATGGAAGCCCTATTTGTGTCAGAATGTATTCATTTGTATGGCAATACCAATATTGACAGTGGAGAACTTGTTTCGTGCGTGTAAATATGAACTGGGTTCTTCGCCCCGGCTATCTCATGATTAAATTGCCTTCTCTTTGGGTGGGAGAGTAAGCTACGAGTATCGCTTCGGCCTGGCTTGAGACTTCGGTTTTTGGCTTCGGAGTATTTTTGCCAAATATTGGATGAAGAAATGTGGGATTTTTATTGTGATATTTCGAAAAGTGATTAGGTCTGTTCCGAGTTCTTCTTCTGCACATTGTGTAGTGAACTCACCCAAAAAATAATAATGGAGAAACTAAGAGATGGACCATCAAAAATTAATCGATTCATTCATCTGATATTAAAAGTAAACCCAACGTAGTTATAAATAGGTGCAATGTTGCTGCTCCTTCTATGTGGGTTGTAAAGTAAGCAACCAACCTCACAAACCCTAGTGTCAGTCTTTTTAGAGCCGCCTAAGGGCACTGGCATGGTCTACATATTGGACTTATTATACAAATTCAGAGCTTCCTCATCAGGTAAGTCTAATTGCCAGAACTGACAATTGAAGAATTGACTAACAACTTGATGCAACAGAAAGGGATATGGAGTTTCTTCGGTGAGCTCTTCTCCACAGATTCCACCATTGTGTTAGTGAACTCACCCAAAAAAAATGTAATGACGGATCTAAGTGATGTAATAACATCCTATGGAAATAAATTATTTTGACTTTGACTTTGACTTCTAACTGAATAATAAAGTTAAAAGAGGAAACTAAAACAAGCATCAAAAATCGCATATAAAGACAAATCTTCTTTGGTGGTCTTCCACTCTAATTAGCATTCGACTCGTCATACATTCTCGAATCATGCGTTGAAATGTGTTAGAACCAATAAAACGAGTCTCAAGATTAAGCCATGAAATCAGCGACTATTGATAGATCCTATTAACATAGGCCTATATAAATATCTAAATTGTATTTTCGTAAAACGGAAAGATTAAGCGATAGTTGAAAATGTTCCTCCTCTATAATTTTTAAGGTCACATACAACCGTCAGAGCGTCGCGTCGGTGGTGTAGTGGTTGGTTAGGGCCGTAATTTCCCTTCCGGAAGACGCGGGTTCGATCCCCACCACGTAAAAATGTGTTTCTGAATTTTGAATTCATGTATACCATTTTATTTGACGCTCTGCAAAGGAAATCTGCCTACTCCAGCGAATAGAATCAAAGGTTGTGTGTGAAATCGACTTATCCGCACTGGGCCAGCGGTCGTCAAGGGCTTGATCGCTCTAATTTAGGATAGGTCCGAGTCCCTCGGTGGGGATGTATTTAGCCTTTGATAATGATTGATGATATAAACTCCCAAAATAGTTTGGAGAATTAACGCACCATAATATTATTATTATTATTATTAAATTCAAATTTATTTTCTCTTGTTTGATAGCCCGACATTCTCTTTTACGATCTTTCGGATCTACCTTTCCGTGATTTCCACATACTATATCATTGTTACATTGAATCATAAAGTTTATTAATTACCAACGAGGTTTTTATAGGCCATAATCGAACTTAAGCCGGTAGAACATCGAGTGGCAATTCAACATCTTCTTTTAATGCCTGATTATCTTATAAATGTTTCCCGAAGACTTATTTGAGCAAATCAATACTTTTATTGCTTTAATCCATTGTTAGTTTATTGGAAGAGATTTATTAAAGGCTTATTTTATTATTTATGCTATGAACGTAGTTGATATAAATTTATTTACTACTGTATCATAAATTTGTTTGTTTTGGACAAACTAAATAAAAGATTTGGCATCCTTATTTTGAAGTATAGGACGTATAAGTGCCCGCCTTATTTATTTTAATCTATCAAAAATTTCTCATCCAAAAAGGTGTGGAAAAAATAATGAATAAAGGAGCATATCATTAAACAATAGATTTATAACTAAAAACAAACACACTTTCTACTATTTTAACTCAAATTATTTCACACACGAACAGGTTAACATAATTGGTCATAATTTTAAAATTATGTCTGTGAAAAATACAAATACTCGTAGTGGGGTAAATGTGTAATCCTCACGCTATCACGTAGCGTTTTCAAACGAGGGTGCAAAATGGCTTTCCGACCAGCCCACAGCAATCAACCCTGGGAACACAGTTTTAAACAATTCCCGAAATCCTTACTCCAGGCAATTTAAATAGATAAACTCAGTGGTTTCCAAAGTTTTGTGATGTGCGGCTCGCTTAGGAAAAAAATAAACGACCTATTACCACTTATTACGTTTAAAAACCCAGAAAAACTTGTCTGTTCTTGATAACATGATTTGTGTAATTGTATTTTGTTTTTTAATTGTTAATTAATTGGAAAGAAAATAATTTCAACATTAAGTCTAGTAGAACAAACTTATCTACTGGAACTTATGAAAGGACTGAAAATCAAGACAGGACCAACATCAGCTTCATACCTTCTTCTTTATCGCGTGGGTTGTTAGTTTGACAACAGCTGACGTCAGAAACCCTGGTGTCAGTGTCATAGCTGCCTTAAGCCACTAACATGACTTATGTAATGACTACTTCTGTAGATGACAGCTTAACGTGCCTACCGAAGCACGGTATCGTCCCTACCAAACTGGGAAAAGTCTCACAAAGAAATATTTTTCCCCACCGAGATTTGAACTCCGTAATGACAGTTGAACGTTCGACGGCCATGTAGGCCGTACGCCACTATCCTTCCAGCAACCGCTTTTGATTCCGCGTCACTACCGCCTCACTGCCACAATCCACACTTTGAGAATCGCTGGCTATTCGTATTGTAAAGTCGCCTGTCGGAACCCTCTTAATTGTAATGCAAGAATGGTCACGCGGGGGATGATATTATCATTGTTTGGGCGTAACTAATCTCTATGGTTACGATTTTGGGATTGTAATAGAGATTTCGATAAAATTTGATGTGTGAACCGTTACCTATTGCTTTTTATTGCGTACACTGGAAGCACTGATCGTGCCATCCATGATAGCTTTGACGTCGAAAAATGATTTGTTAAAATCTTCAATCAGCCTATTGCAGTCTACTGCTGGACGTAGGCCTCCCTAAGAGCACGCCAAAGCGCACGATCACCCGCTTTCCTCATAAGAGTTGTTCCACAAAACGAGGATTAATTTTCTTCTTGATTGGGGATATTTATTACGGTGTATTTAATTTATTTACCAAGAAAAAGGTCGTTACATAAACCATGTCAGAAGACTGGCAGCTCAATAATTCTGACACCAGGGTTTGTGGGGTTGGTCGGTCGTTATAATGATAATTTACCAGGCGAAATGTTCTATTTTTAGTTATTTTTACTTACTATAATAAGTAACTAAAAAGACAATGAAAAAAAGTTAAATTTTGAAAATTGAAGAAAACTCTTCATTTAACAAGGATCGAACTGTCGATTCAAACTTGGATTATAGAAACAAAATTAAGCTCGACCAAAGTAAATTAAATGTTTTACTATAATTAGCTTTAGGTATTTTATAAGTTTGGATAACTACGTGATAAAAACGATTTGAAGTTTAAATTGGCGAAAATTATGCACAAACTCGAAGCACGTACCAAATTAAATTTTTCAACTAGATGATGCAGCGACTTTCTTGAAGAATTTGAATGTCAAATCAGAAAAACTTGGGAGAAAATTAAGCCGAATTCAGTAAAATTATTATAGTTAGTAAACCAAGCAGCAGCCTGGCTGACAGCTTTATCTAATTTAGACTTTTCAGACTTTTCGTCCTTTCAATTATGTAGCCTAGTTAGGGCTGGACCTGCAATAGGGAAACTCATATCGACTTTAAATAAAATTGAAGTTAAGTGAAGTTTTTCAATATCATAAAGTGAGGTAAACTTGATTTTTAGTCCAGTGGTTCTGTTAAGCAGATCAATACAAATTTGCATTTTTAATTAAAATAAATGTTAAAATAGTGGAATTATGATTTTATATGACCTAACGTTCAAATACTACATATTTTATTTGTATTCGTTCAAATACTAAATAGAAATCTATTTTAGTTTAAGAATTACTCACAATAATCACATTTTATGGGTTTGTATAAAAATGTTGCATCATCCAAATACAACAGTGTATTCCAAAAATTGAAAATATTAGGTCCTTACATATGAAATTGGCGTTTTGTCGTACTGGCCACTTTGATCACAAATTTCTCCTATTTGGTTAGGAATTCGAAATTCAAATTTATACAGCTATTTCCACATGTAGTTGTGTTTCGTAAACCGTCATTCATTTGTTTTTTTACTTATCTTTTTTCTGTTTGCATCGCTCGATTTACAAAATGGAAAATTTGAAATATCGCGTTATTTACGAGTACGAGTTCCACCGTGGCACCAGTGCTGCGGAAACGGCTCGAAGGGTTAATGATGTGTATGGCGGTTGTGTCGCAAAAGAAAACACAGTGCGTTTTTGGTTCCAACGTTTTCGTTCTGAAAATTTCGACCTGCAAAACAAGCCCCGTGGACGGCCGGAGACCCAAGTTGATAATGAAGCATTGAAGGCTATTGTGGAAGCGGATCCATCGCAAACCACGTCCGAGTTAGCTGCAGGCTTCGGTGTTAGTGATAAAACTGTTTTAATCCACTTGAAGCAAATTGGGAAGATTAAAAAACTTGAAAGGTGGGTTCCTCACGAATTGAGTGAAGCAAACCGGCAAACGCGCGTCAACTGCTGCGTTACATTACTTGACCGGCACAATAACGAAGGGATTTTAAATCGAATCATTACCTGTGATGAAAAGTGGATTCTCTACGATAATCGGAAGCGCTCATCGCAATGGCTGGACCCTGGCAAGCCAGCCAAAGCCTGCTCCAAGCGAAAATTGACCAATAAAAAGTTACTTGTAAGCGTTTGGTGGACTAGCGCCGGTGTCGTTCATTACAGTTTTCTCAAATCTGGCCAGACGATTACGGCAGATGACTATTGTCAGCAATTGCAAACCATGATGGAAAAGCTAGCTGGTAAACAACCGAGGCTGGTCAATCGCTCTACGCCACTGCTGCTTCACGACAACGCTAGACCACACACTGCACAACAGACGGCTAGCAAATTAGAAGAGCTTCAATTGGAATGTCTAAGGCATCCACCGTACTCCCCGGACCTTGCTCCAACAGATTACCATTTTTTTCGAAATTTGGATAACTTCTTGCAAGGGAAAAAATTCAACTCAGATGGGGCAGTCCAAATCGCCTTCAAAGATTTTATTGATTCCCGTCCGAATGGTTTTTTTAGTAAAGGGATCAATGAACTACCTATGAGATGGCAAAAGTGCATAGATTACAATGGCTCATACTTTGATTAAATAAATATACTATATAAAAATTTTTCGACTTTTTGTTCCTCCCATACAAAACGCCAATTTCATATGTAAGGACCTAATACTTGATAATGTTGATCTTTAGGGATCTTTTTAGAAACACCGGTGTTTCTAAAAACCTAAACAAAGTTCAATTTTTTGATTACACGGTTGTATTTGGATGATGCAACATTTTTATACAAACCTATAAAATGTGACAATATAAATGATGGTACAAGCGAGTACAGAAAATGTAACAGAAAAGCGTAGATATTTCCCGTTTTACTTCCATTACCAAAATTAATTTATTTGTAGCGTGCCATCTGTAAATGTACAAGTACGTACATGACAATGTTTTACCTTCCACCTGAAATATCGTGGATGGTAAGAGAAATAATTGGTGTAAAAATTTGAACAGTTATGGAAATAAAAAATAAATGTAGCTAAAGAACTGCAGCAGGAGACTTTGAGGACAACACAAACATATAAACAGTGACTGTCTATTTAGCTTCAAAACTTAATTTTCAACCCACAGCCAATGTTTTAGCACATTAATATTACTAATGTGAGGATTTGATTGAATCCGCAAATAGCTTCCCATGGATTACAAAAGTAGTGATGGGACACAGTACAGGTCATTAATAAATCGATAAAATATGAGCAACTACATCATCTTTTTGGCTAACGGAGAAAGGCTCTGAAAAAGCATTTGTTATAAATCTATCAACGACTTTTTCACGTAATATTTATGTCTGGAAACATTAGAGACAATTTTCATCTTGTCATTAAGCATAAAGCTAAATGTTACCATTTTAGATTTAAATTTCTAGTTAACCGCTCTAAATCTATGCATGTTAGTTTTTTAAGTAATTGCCTGGTTTTTCACAGGCTCAAACCTGCTATCTTTTTTGGTTGCTACTATAAAAGTGAGAATAATTGAATTAAATATCTATTAATAAAATACAGCTGTGTAAGTGATTTTGTGTTCTCACTACTAAGCAACAAAATGACAGAAAACAAGAAACAAATCTTTGATATCGGCATTATTTGCACAACACTAGAAAGGAAATGACATAGTGCGTGATACGCGGAAACGTATTTAATGAAACGAGAGGGGTGACCGTGTCGTGGGGCCGAATATGCGCACACGCACACTAATGCGACATATTCATACACGTCTAATGGAGCACACATAGACAATATGCTGATATGATGTGTGAGGTGTGACGTACATTAATCCAAAGCGAGTTGGTACTGGTTGGTGTGATGAAGTACTAAAACATTATGCGTAAAATATAGATGTGTTGGTTATCTTGCCTGTTATTATAACGATCAATTAAAAATGGAAGCTAAATAAAGGATAAATACTAGAGCAAAAATTTGAAGTTCTGTAAAATCTTAATAATATGAACACGATTCTATATACATGAAAAAGTACCTATTGTCTTTCCAAATGTACTTAATTGAAAAAAATAAAAAGCCGAAAAGCTGCATGAACTTGCATTATTTTCTATTATAGAAATAACATTCTAAAGCACAGAAGCCAATCCAGTTATTACCAAAGCTTTACATTCGCTGAGCAAATATAGCGAGTCAATAAGAAACCATTGTTACTTGAAATACAATCAAAGTAAACTTGTAACTACCCGCTGGGCACCAACAAAGTCTCCCCAACATATGGGGCAATACAAGCTAATCTACAGTTCAATCGAAAATCAAACTGTGCGAATTACTATGCAACAATTGTTGACACAGCTTATTAACGAATATAGTTTATTTTATAGTATAGCTAATCATAGATCAATAATTTATTTGATTCTGCAAGGCGACAGTAAAACAGCGTTAGTAACGAAATAGAATAGGTACGTATATCCAAGTAAATACATATTTTATCTAGATTTATGTGATCACGAGACTATTTTCGACGAAAACACTCAAGTACTTTGTGATGATTTAATTTTTGTTTTTATTTGTCCCCTCATATATTTGTTTATTTATTTTATTTTGTATTTAGCGAGATCTAACTATATGGTCTAGTCGAATCTGACCATCGAGCATCTTAGATAATAATTTATTAGTGCACAAAAGTATAAACGTGTCGCACCACTTGTTTTCTTTAGAAGAATAATCAAGTTAAACTTAAAACACCCACCACCTTTACATCACACCTCCATACCTTCTTCTGCCCGCTAGTAGCAGAGGTAGTGATGGATGCAAATGCAACAAAGTGCAAATACTTTGTAGGAACCATTCCCAATCAATGATATTATATACATACAAGAGGTAGATATGCCACCAACGCACCAAACGCGTGCCGTGAATTGGTCCTAATTGTGACCATTGCAGTCAGTCGAGCTGTGATCGCTGTCTCTTTCATTCTTACGCTTTGCCTATTTCCTGTCGCACTTATAGCGTGTCTGTGTCGCGGAACCATTTACGTCGTGTGTGCAGTATTAACGTGACGTATCTTTCTTAAAATATCATTGACAATGATATTCCCAATATTGTTTTTCGCACCTTTTCAGAGTGTTCACTATGGTAAATAAAAAAATAGCAATGTTTAATATGGTAATAGTATCATGAATGAAATTTAGTTTTTCAGATATTAGTTTTTGGAGAGCAATTGAGCTGAGATTTAAACGAATTACATTTTTTACACGTTAAGTGAACACATTTCTGATGTAAAGTCTTCAGGTTTTCTAGTCTGTGATATAATACTAAATAGCTGGAGGGTAAACCAATAATTTGGGGCGGCACCCAGGAGACGTTTCATGTAATTCGTGCAATTTCAACTATTTCCAGCTATTCCAGATATTACAATCGATTGTATAAATGGAATTGGGACTTGGCACCCCCCTGTGTCGATTCTAGTAATTATAGGATATTCATGGTTAACAGTTTCTTTCTGGTTTGGTAAGTTTCATACAGTTATATTAAATTCAAATTATTGTAAAATTTGGATACCTAAGTATTATAAGTTATTGATGAAATATCTTTATTGTGATAACTATAAAAAAATTATTACAGATTGTATTAAACATTTTAATTATTTTCAACTAGCTTTCCGCCTAAAGAAGAGGGCGCGATACGTTCCATAATTATAATGAATTGCGTGGTCGCGATTCCCTAAGGGAATTGTTTAAAGAAATTGATATCCTCACGGTATCCTCACAGTACATATTTGAAAACATGTTGTATGTCCGGAAGAACATAATGCTATTTTCTAAGAATTCTGATATACATAATATAAATAGGTAGGTACTAGAAATAAAAATAAAATAGCGCACCCAAAGTTTTGACTGTGTAAGGTTAACAATTCATTCACGGGAACTGTATTCGCTTCTATAATTAAATACCAGATGATATTGTAAATCTGTCCGATAGCCAATTTAAAGCTAAAATTAAAACTATTTTATGTTCTAAGGCCTATTATACGATAAATGATTACTTAGATGATAAAAACGTCTGGTCAACTGTTGTTCCAAATCAGCGGAGTAGATTGTAATTAAGATTCATGTATGATTCTTTATCGTTTTTTAAAATAGAGATAGTGTTTTATGGTAGTAACTGGATAGACACAAACAAGACTGCAGAGGAGGGATTAATGGAAGTGGCCAAATGGTTACAGTTAAATCTGCTTACACTTAATGAGACCAAAACTAAGTTCATCAACTTCAAAATCTCTGAACGTTCAGCACCTGACCTACCCGTTATTATCAAAATTCATAAATGCATCTATAAAAATCAAAGCTCATGCACTTGCACAGCACTTGACGAAGTTGACCAAATAAAATATCTGGGTGTAACTATTGACGCAAAACTTACCTGGTCCTCTCACATAGATGCATCCTCTGCTCGCCTAAGAAAGCTACTACACATTCTATACAAACTCAGGCGAGTGGCAGATACTAATATCATTAAATTAGTTTATACATCCCTATGTGAGTCGGTCTTAAACTATTGCGTTATTATATGGGGAGCCGCGCTAAAGTCACACTTAATCAGGTTGGAACGAGTTCAAAGAGCGGTGCTGAAAGTTGCGTATAAAAAACCACGACGATATCCTACCAACCTACTCTATAAAGAATGTGAAACTCTAACAGTTCGTCAACTATTTATTTTGGCTGTAGCGCTGAGATTTCATAAAACGGCGCTACAAAGTAATGTAATCACGAACAGATCTGCACGTAACCTGAAGTGGGCAGCAAAGCCTAACAAAACAATGTTTGCAAAAAGATCCTTTGAATTTACAGGCCCTTACTTATATAATAAAATTAACGCTAAACTTAAAGTTGCACAGCTCTCTAGAAACCTTTGCAAAAAAGAAACTAAAAAATGGCTTCTCTCTCTTAACTATGCTCAATCAGAAGAGCTGTTGGAGATCCTTAAATAAGAACATCAACTATTACCATAATAATACACACACTAAAATTATTTTGTTAAAAACTTAACGGACAAACTAAATATAAAATATATATAACATATACCTACTTACTTTGACAATATTTTATTATCCTACTTTGTACACACTCAAACACACGAACATTATAGTCACACACATACACAAACACACACACAAACACACACACACACACACACACACACACACACACACACACACACATTAATTAAACTTTGCTTTTTAAAATGAAATATAAGATGTAAATATAATAGACAAATATAAATGTTCACATCCAACGAGGAAGAGGCTGATATCCCACAACACAGGGAATCCTAGTGTGGGGATCAGTGTGCAACTATTGTTAAATTTGTTTGTTTTTAGTCAATAAAGTTTTTTTTTTTTTTTTTTTATATATTTAAAAGAAAAGTACAAAAGATACAATTCCTGTGGAGTTTCTTCTGGCCGTTCTTCTCCACAGAGGGCGTACACTGGTACTGAACGTGCCATCTATGATAGCTTTGACGTCGAAAAATGATTTGTAAAAATCATAATTCGAATAAAAAAAAATTGACTTTGGGCTACGCTCGCGTTATGTAAGATTTTCCCGTGGGAATAAAACCTTTTCCCGTAAAAAGAGTCCTATGTGTTAATCCAGGGTGCAAATTATCTCCATTCCAAACATTCGAATCCGTTCAGTAGTTAAGGCGAAACAAACATCCAAATATATTTTAACGTTTATAATATTGGTGTGATTAATAAAATTGGTTGATCATTTTGTATCAAACACGACTCATTTTATCGAAAACAGTTTTCATCTGAAATTCCTTTTTTATCGTTCGTTAAATTTTCATTTCGAGTATATAAAATAAAAATGGCTCTGCCGTGAATTTTACGATACGAAAAATAAATATTAATTGCCTTAATATCTAGAATTTTCCCAGTTCGCAGAATAAACATTTACCCATGAGAAACACAAACAAACTATTACATTGACAGCCCCATTTCAATGCATTATAATGACGCCGTTTTAGCTGTAATAAAAGAAATATAATTCGTAAAAAATGTGTGCCATAAACGGTGGACTGTAGCTAAATATTACAGTGTAATAAATTATGGTACACCCCGAATTTAGTGATGCGCGTACGCACGCTCGCCTAACTAAGTTTAGTTCAACCCTACGTTTAAAATTGACATTCATTTCATTGTTAGACCTAAAATGTTTGCGATTCTAGTAGACATAAAAAATATTTTGAGAAATAGGCATATAAATAATATGAAAGAATGAATTGTTTATTTTAGTAAGTTTCATGTTTTTATTTTTTGGTTTAGCAATCTACGTAATAAGTGGACTCTGTGGAGAAGAACTTTACTCATTGAAGACTGGAGATGATAACTAGTGATATATGCTAATCTCAAGGATGAAGCTGAGTATAATTAATATAATAGACAATTATATTTTTATAAAATCTCAGCAAGCGAAAACCGTAATTTTTTATGTAATTTCTAAGTATTAATACCCTTTTAACTTCGACTTTATTTATTAACCCTGCCAGAATCATAACCAATGCGTACGCGTCGAAAACGCGGTACTTACTATTCATTGCGACCCCGCATGTCACTGATGAAAAAATAACACACAAAGAGATATTTGAGATTATTACATCTTTCCACGTTTAATTGTACACAATGGGTAAACAACAAAAGCCGAGGTCCACATTTGTAACAGTTGCACTCGATTTCATTGTGTATCGCGACGCGACGTGGACAAAAATAATACTTGCATTTGTTGCGGCTTCGCTTCTGAATGCGTTGCTCAGTGAAATCTGAATGATAAAACCTTCGGCCGGAATATGTTGTATAAATGAAGATATATTAATCCAGTTGGGGTTAAATTTGTTATTAACACTATGATTAATAGTGCGTGTTAATGGAACCCAGATTAAGAAGTGTGCACGCAACAACGTTTAAAATGTAACGTCGGTTAGGCCGCGACACGGCATAGAACATTAATCTTCATCATTAACACTTTAGTTTTGAACGTAACCAGTATAACTTTATCAAGAAAGATATTTTTTGAATGTCCATTGACTTGAATAAACCGAAAAGAAAAATTTGTATAAATTTCAATGAAAAGCGATCAATCATTGCTACAGTTTATTTAGATCTATATTTTCAAAATGTAACGAAACTAAAGAAACGACCACAAATTATTACCAGAAAGGAAATATACATGCTGTAACAAGTAGATTATGTCCGAACAATTATCGTTATAACAGTCGTCGTTTGCATGGAATAATGCTTAATTTCAATTCTCCTTACGACACGAGATACATCGCGGCAAAGTTGCAGGAACAGTGCCAATAAACTTTGCTACACCATCGTTATACGTACTTTACTGCACGAGGGTGCACCAATGACTTCCATTATATTGATTATGCTAATTTTATTATCGGAACTTCATTCGTCACGGTTCGCTCGTACGCTTTTTTCAATTCAACACGAATGGACAAGTGCATCTACAATGCTAACATACTGTGCACCAATAAAAATCTCCGCGCCATAAAGTGCTGCGGTAAATTTTGCTCGTCCCATTTATTTATATAAGGAAAGTTTGACTTAAAGCTACGCGGAATGATATTAATTTTAGCAAATACACAGAAAGTACAACATGGCGCTAGCAAACATAAAGATGGAAAGTAGCAAAATTTTGATTTGATGTAGACTTTCCGCCGCGAATATAAGGTACCTACTGTAGTAAAATTTATGAGCGTGTTTACCCTACGCCGATGTAAGTTTGTTTATCATATAAAATCGAAGGGAATCTCGCTTCCTGAGGCAATGAAGCTTATATTATTGTAGTAAAGAAACCAGCGAGTAACGGAAAACATGAGCATAGCGGAATATTGAATAAGTAGTATTCTACCTAGTGGTACTGTTTTCTCGTGAGTGTCACTGATGTAATATGGCCAAGTCCGTCAACCGAATACTATTCATATTCTCCAATGGGGGACAGGACTCCTTTTTTTTATTTTATAAATGCAAACTTGTTAGTTTCTGCTATCGAACACAAAAATAATTTTTGCTCTATCTTTAAAATTGACCGAGTAATAAAGGTTTGAAATTCAAGATTAGACAGAGAGGCACATACCCACTTGTGACGTCATTTGTCAGTAGTGCCTAAAAATCGTTTTTGAAAGAGACAGACATATTGAAACTTCATGAAATCACTGTAAATTCGTTTTTCAACCGATTCTGCTTTTTTCTTCGCGAATCGTCTGCTCCTAATCTATATTTTAAAAATAATTCATAAAATATGGGAAATTCATAAAATATGGTGAACAGTCTGATCCCCTATTTTATGAATACATAGGTAGTAAAGTAAAATGCCTTTTTAATGCCTTTTGACTTGTAACTCAAATGAAAAAAAATCTTTTTTCTATTTAAGAATAAAAATAAGAAAACATTCATTCATTCATTCACACTTATTATTTTTTTTGTTTTTTATTTCCGATCCTTAAACAACCATTCGCTGGCAACCATTCGCTGATTTAATACCCTAGGCTAGAGGCGGATAAGTCTGTTTGCGAAACTCACGTTCAAGTTTGAACGTGAAATGAAATTTTGTTGTTAATAATGAGTTAATAACACGAATTAAGCCCAAAAAAGTAATTGCTTGTATATGTTTTTGCGATATTCTTTGAAAAATAGTAAAATAATATTAGCTAATATTCGTTGCGTAATTCAGATCATTCAACATTCAAACTCGTATCAAAAGTCAGTAAACGTATTTCGATGTCTTCGAATGCAGGTTGTATCTATTTATTTATTTGTAACAAAGTGTGCCTAGCCTAGTATACAGATTGTCAAGAAAGTCGTAAAATTAAAAAGTGGCAATACTGTTAGTACTATATTAATTCTGTGACTGTATTGTCGTCCCGTTTTCACAACCTGGTTGATTTGAAAGGGATGACACTACAGTATTGCCACTTTTCAATTTCATGACTTTCTTGACAGACTGTACGTCTTAATTGTATAATAATATGTCGCAAGAAGATTTTATAATTCGAATTTTCGCGCTGATAATTAGACTATGGTGAAAACATTTCTCAATCTTACTGGAAAAAGATAGTTTTTTTGCAAAAACACGAGCAGGGTTATCACGAAAATTCGAATTATCAAATCTTCCTACGACATAATAATAATGATACTGCAATATGCACAAACGGGCTGTCTGGAGCACATTGTTATTCAATTACGTACATCTAACTGAACAGTTGAAGTTAAACAAGCTACCATTTGTTGGATAATAGGAGCATTTGCGAATTGTATCGAACGCGCGTATTTTGTTTCTGATCTTTCACATCGTAAAATAATTATAATAGTAAACTAAAAAAACACGCTTTTAGCACGCACTAAAAATTACAAAAAGCCAAACCGCCATCTTGGATGTCCGTCATGTTGGATTTAAGTCACGTGATTATTTTTTTCGTATTCCTGACAGCAAACCCTTTCATTTGATACCTATATTATGGGGGTGCATTTCAAATAGCCTGTCCGCCATATTGGATTTAAGTCACGTGACTATTTTTTTCGTTTTCCTGACAGCAAACCCTTTCATTTGATAACCATATCATGGGGGTGGATTTCAAACAGCCAGTCCGCCATCTTGGGGAGGCCGCCATATTAGATTTGTAATGACGTTTCTTAGCTAGTCATGTATTGTCATCAGAACTCAGAGCGTGTGCAAAATTTCATCCTAATCAAAGACCGGGAAGTGGGTCAAATTAAAATTCCAAGATTTTCTTACATACATAGTTATAAGTGAAGCTAATAAAAGCGTGTTAATAATGAATGCCTGAAACAGGCACTCTCATCCACGGAGACAAATACAAAGAGGAGCTGCCCTAAGACGTTTTCTATATGATAGCGGGGGTCGCCATTGGGAGGGGGTGCGGGGAGATGAAGTTCTGCTAACCATCTAGCGGTCAATAGCAAAACTAGCTTTGCAGCTAGACACTAATGAACCGTACTTAATTTTGCTATTACACACAAGATGGTTCTGTTCGTTAGTTCGTTACGCTGTATAATGTTGCCAGGCAAGTAAAAAAACAAAAAATTCGGTAGTTTTTATTGTAGGATTACCTTATACGAGCAATTGTGATATACAGGTGTCTAAATGGGCATTTCAGAGTTACCCATACTGACCCATCTAGGGTCAGTATGGGTAACTCTGAAACTATAAGACATAAAAAGATCTGATAAGAAGATCTCTTAATTATCGTGTAAATTTAAGTGTGCAATAAAGAATATATATATAAAAAGATCTGTTTAATTTTGACACGGGATTTCACGTAAGTCCTTTATCGTCATCACTTACTTACTACCAAGACCAAGTACAAGGAAACATTCTTGCCCAAAATGTGATATTTTGATGTCATGTATTCAATTATAAATATTGAGTAAGTTCATCAATATTATCTGCATTATTTAATTGTATGCTACAAAAATAAATATTGTATACAAATATATTTTTTTAGATTCCATATCTGGCCACCCAGCTTACTATACAAAATACATGAATGAATGAGCATGAATGAAACATAACCTTCTACAGTCAAGAAGTTATTCTACTTGGCGATAGATGGCGTTGTTAGTGCCGAACTTTCTCGAAGGAATAAATTACGATCATTAAAAATTGCATTAAAAAAATACATACGAGTGAAATTATGTCTTTTTTTCGTTAGAAATAGTTGTATTACTCGTACTGTTGCACGATACAACACAGCACATAATTTTTGCGTCACTAATTTCAATTAAAATGGTTGTAATCAAACCAAGTCATATTCGTGTCGTATCCATAAAATCCAAAGTAACACTGACAGAAGCGACGCCTGGTGGTTAATAGCTAGTAGTAAGAGTACTTAGTCCGCTATGAGACGGGCCTAAGTTGCTTGTGGCACCTCCTCTTTGTATTTGTCTCCGTGTTCTCATCAGATTGTAATTAAAAAAAAAAAATTTTCGCCTCAAATTCCATAGAAATGGTCCGTCCGAGGCTAAAATAGTACATTGAGGCCTATTTTGTTACCTAAGAGCTAAACGACACCATAGCTTAAAAGTGTCATAACTCAAACTCAAGTCCACCGTCCAGGGCTAATTAACCTGACTACCAATTAATGGTATAGAAGATACTACATAATATTTATTATACCATATTCGCAGCTGCTTCATTGTACTAGTATATACGCGTCGATGAGCCGGAATCCGACTGGTAGCTGAGGATGTGTCAACATTGGCCTCGATTCGGGATGTCACGCTCTAATCCTTAATTTAAGTTTGTCCGTCCTTATTACCTTTTAAAGATTGAAAAGGGACAGGCCATCCTAATATTACAGCTGTCAAACATCTAATTTGAACCTTATGGCCGTGTCGATTGCACAATTTTAGAGAGCACTTTAAACATGTGACTTAAAAATCTCTTAAACTGACAGCTATGCCCTTATTTTAAGTTATCATTCGTTCAAATTAGTATCATTCGTTCATCACCTCTCTGTCATTGGTCATAAAAAAGAAAAGGATAGCTGGATTTTTGGAATTAGGTCATGACATCCCGAATCGAGGCCATTGTCTGTCTGCATTTCATAACTTAGTGAGTAACATTGTTGACGTCACACAGTAGGTAGTTAGGAAATAGAAAACTGAGTCGCCTGTTTTAACCGAGCGCTCGGTGCGTCTCCACGAGGCGACCGAAGAGCTGGCAGCTTTCTCTCCCAACGAATTTGCCTGGATATTCAGAGAGGAAACGCTGCCAGCGTTTTGGGAACCATCTTCTTCTTCATCGTGTGGGTTGTAAGGTAGACAACCGAACTCACAAACCCTAGTGTCAGTGTTATAGAGCCGCCAGAGGCCACTGACATGGCTCAGGGAACCAGGGGACGCACTGGAGCAGATGTTATATATTTAATTGTATCGTTGTTAATTTGTTTTTGTAAATATTTTTTGCTCCTATATAAAATATATATATATATATATATATATATATTTTCTGTAGTCAACGACTTTATGATTAGTCATCATTAGCTTTGGAATAAATAAATAGAGATTCAGCTGAAAAATAGTACAAGTATTTCTCATTCATTTGTAATGAGAAAAAAAATCATTTTATGATAATTTTAAGATTGCAGCAAAAAGGTATAAACTATAAAAGATCTTGGGAAAAAATATTGTTTATATTATTATTATGAGCCTATTGTATGCCACTGCAGGGCAAAGGCCTCCCCTTTCTTTTTTCAGACTTCCCGGAAAACATATAATTGGAAGAAATAGCTAGCCAATCTAAGCTAGTGTGGTGGAATATTTAACATAAATTCGATCTCTCAGCGGTAACATAGTTTAGTGGACTTCAATCAATCAATCAGCCTATTGCAGTCCACTGCTGGACGTAAGCCTCCCCAAGGGCATGCCGAAGCGCACGATCACCCGCTATCCTCATCCAGCTACTACCAGCGACCTTGCTCAGGTCATCAGTCCACCTGGCTTAGTGGACTTGATGGTGAACAATTCTCAATATCCATAAGGAGATATCAACATGATCAGACATGTGAAGCTTTATATAATCGCTTTAATCCTGGATCAAGTACGCTGCATAGCGTCATACAGTAGAAGACAGAAAATAATCGATAGATTATGTCACAAAGGGATTGAGAAGGATCAGTCTTGCTTGAATATTGAACATACAGCGTAATAATAGTAGCTCAATGCATACAGGTACAACTTGTTTTTACTTACTTACTTAATGATCTGATAATGTTACGCCGTGTGGTCACGGCAGAGTAGAATACATTTGTCACCATCCCTTACTCTTCCCGTGGGTGTCATAAGAGGCGACTTAGGGACCAAGCATTGAACAGGGAACGGGCAGCAGCGCTCTCTGATACAGTAACCTTTTAATCTGCGATCTCCAACCCGCCTGCCAAGCGTGGAGATTATGGCAAAACCCTCCACTTAAGTGGAGGAGGCTCATAGTCCAGCGGTGGACTGTAACGGGCCGTTGATGAATGTTAATGAACTAACTGATGACGATATAATGAGTTAACTTAAAAATCAAAGACAAGTTATTGAAAAAAGGTCTTAACTGGAGTTCGTACGACAAATTCCCGGTGCAGTCACAGAATATAGAGGTAAGTGTAATAGGTGCAGTGTGAATTTGAGTGCATTTGGCGGAAGCTGCGTGCAGGGCAGTCAAACGCATGCGGCAGACAGGGTGTGCCTGACAGCTAGCAGGAAACAGGCAGATATACGCCGGAGACTGCACGAACACCAATCTGATGGTCACCAGTGTATACTATGTTACCTACGTTATATAACGTATATTTGGAAAAATTAAGCAATCAAATTATGAACTGCAGAGGAACTCTGTATAAAATGTATATGTTCAATGATGTAGACATTTTTTTTTTCTCTAATGGCTATTTCTACTCAAAAATATATAATATTATTATATAAACGCCTTGATATTCTGCTTCTTAACAGATTTTTTTTCAAAATATTGTGTTCTGATATTAGCTGAAGAAACTTAGTATCGACTAAGACATAGAAAACAGTAATTAATAATTGTATTTACGTTGATATTAAAAAAAAAATGTATCCAAGTGTGTTTAAGGTTTTAAAATTTCCATCTAAAATTGAACATCAAATCCGCTTCTTTTCTAAATTCTCACTTCTAAGGTCTGCTGTAAGAAGTGCTGTAGCGTTAAAAAAAAGAAGCTAGCTAGCCTGTGGTAACCACAGGCGAAACGTGAAATTTAGGTGTACAAAGAAAGATTTAGTTGAATTTGTCCGAACGGTATAATATAAATTTAAAAAGGGCCTAGATATTGCCAAAGTATCAAAAAGATGAGCCGGGAGTCGGGTCCTGAGGGGACTCCGTCGATATAGTGTCGCTGAACTAGTGTTGTGTTGAGAGAGTGTATCGATGCAGGAAGGTGTAAAGACCGCGGAGTACCCCGGAGAGTAATTGCCAAACGGGAACCAAAAAAGGGAGGGCCAGAGAAACCTAAAGGGCCTTTTTAGAATTTAGAAAAGAATTTAGACAGAATTTGGCAAAATCCGCATACAAAATACACTGATACAAAAACAAGCTAAAAAATCCGCGAGATGGGCAGTATCCCAGGGGGGACGCCGGTGCGCGGGTCTGCGGCACTCGGCTGGTACGGGCGCGGACGCACACAACGCAGGGATCCAGGCACGTCCAATGCCTGGTGGCCTCAGGTGTCCGGAACCACAGCGAGAGATCGTGAAAGGCACGGAGGGACCCTCGTGTGTGTGTCGCAGAGGCCGGAAATACACTGTAAAGATTGACAAAGAAATAATCGCCATCCAGCCAAGACAAGGAAAGAGAAAAGTGCGTCGATAAAAACCAGTAGGAAGACAACACAAGACTTACCCGGTTAGTCCAAACGGGATATGTGTCCAAGGCTTATCGCACCATACGGGAATGATCCCGGGACTCTTCAATCTGGCAAAATCCGATTGAATAGAATTGAATATTTACTAACAAAGCGATTCACGTTTTGGAGATCGATTCAAGAAAAAATCGCTCCTATCATCACGCGATGACACTTGGAAAAAACAATAAACAATTTAGAAAAAGGTCAAACCAAGAAAATTTGAAATTTGAAAATGTGACATAAAAACCGGCCAAAAGAAAAAAGAATCATACCAAAAAGGTTATTAAAAAACCTGCAGTAATGCTGCAGTGCCTATTGTGTCGTTTTTCTGTGTGATTGTTTTCTATGAACTTTATTGTGTACAATAAATAAATAAATCAAGATATAATTTAGTCATTGGATTCAGCCTAGAGTATTATATACTGTGTTTGCTATCCTATTTCATTTTCACACATACATAACAAATTCGCACCTACATCAAATATGTGAACTATACCTTAGACGTTACGTCATCGTATAAGAACACCACAAATTCAAGTTAACTGACCTAATAAATTTATCGTGCCATAACTAGCTGTATTGCTGAGTTATGCTCTCCTAGTCTGTTTCCACTGTTCTGTGCAGTCCGGTATAAAATTAATAGTTCGGTCTATATTGCAGTCGAGAGTTACAAGCGTATGCATTTTACTGTAGTTTCATTGCATTTAGTTAGCTAGAGATAAGTTATTATTTAAGCCACTTGGTAATACTATAGGTATATTAATTCTGTGTAAATTTATCTTATCACGTCACATTAGTTTATCAATGGCTTGTCAAGTCAGTATACCTAATACAACCACTATATTATATGTTTCATATTTAAAAACTTACGTCTAAAACCTATTTTCAAATGCTACGAAAAAAAATTTCGGCAGACCAATAAAGCTGACAAAATGGAAAGTTGGACATAATGTGAGGAAATATATATATATATATGGAAAATATACATTTCAAAGATCATTTTAAGATAGTCATAACAATGTCCTGAACGATTGCAAATCAGACAAGGTATTCTATTTATGTAGGTACCTTTAATCCAGAATTATGCTTTCGAGGAGTAGTCTTTAACATACGATAGCAAATCGATTCTTAAAGAAAGACTATTCAATTTAAATTTAAACTTCAACACCACTGTTAACACTGCCGTTCCAAAATAATCTGTGAGAATAGATCGCTCGAACCTAGAAACATCATTTTGATTAAGATTTATGTCATATGCTAAATCACAGAGCACATTATTCAAAACAACACCGGGTTCCAGCCAGTCAGTCCAGCTATTTCCGAACGTAATAAATTGCTTCGGCGTCGTCTCTGCAACTTTTCAGTATAAAGTTTCCGAAACCCGTTGACAGGGTTATATTTTCGGTGGCCTATATCGTTACTAGCAGAAAGAATAACAGTTCTGTCCGTCAAACACTAATTTGGTAGATTTAAATGCTTCTTCGTTAGGGAGTTCGTTAGTTTGAGATAGTTATGGTGCACCAAAGGCAATAGCTTGAGGAACCAAAATAAAATCTCATTTCGTTTTGTGACAGGAGAAGATTAGAGCTTATTTTTGAGGTTAAAAAGATTTTAATATGACTAAACAAAAACAAAAACGTTCCTTGATAAAAATGTATCTATTTCTGAATGGTATTTATATTAACTATTATAAACAGTGCAAATGTTCCTTGGTTTAGTTTAATTTAAAAAAATATATAGGTACTTACTGTGGAAATTTTATTTTACTAAAATCCCATATCGGCCTAAACTTAAAGTTTCGAAAATAAAATGCTTTTTTTATGTATTTAAAATACTATTTACTTTGTTACAACATATCAAGCTAAATACTTAATAAAAAAGTCGCAAGGCGTCCATGCAATTTTAATTGAACAGAATGAAAGCACCCCCATCATTAAACTGAGCTCACATAAATAAATAAATAGCACCCCATAGAGTAAATATGCGGGGATGTAAGCTCTTTGTAAAAAATCATGACCCCACATGAAAAATAATACAGGAGTAAGAAAATAAAGTGCGTAATATGGAATTACGTTGATGTTTGGCAAAAAAGGGTACCTGAAGAATGGGGTTAATTAACTAATTTCCAAAATAAAGTTCAATTTAAGACTGAGAGATGTTGAATCCAGAACAAACAAAGAAATCTTTAAAAGAATCACTAGCAATGCGAGTCGCATAACACGCATAATACGCTCTAGACGCATAATAACCTATTGTTTTGAATAGTACAGCTACCAAATATAGATATTTTTGGTGTGGTTTTCTTTAGAGGAACCGCAAATATTATAAAATACTACGAATAACCAACCTCTAAAATATGGTATCCCACAAAGGATAGTAAAGCAGATAAGGTTTAATGAGTGCCACTGACCCGCAGTTGGCAATGGCACTCGCTTGGGTGCCTTCCAGTTGAATCACAAATGGTTATTGGCAAGCTATATGCCGTTGGTCTGTCGCTGTCCTATATAGATGTGCCTACCTACCCTAAAATGTATTGGTACAAGCTTCAACCTTATATCCTATACCTTTTGTTGTTTTGAATATCTTTTTTTGTTATTTGACATAATTATTGACATAATTTAAGATTAAAAAAGTAAAAAAAAACTGTTTATTTTTCTGAAAGTAAATAAAATATATAAAATAAATATTAGAATTTAAACAATTTACGAGTTTGCAACCACAAAAATTCTAAAACATTTAAAATGTAATTAATATTTCTTTGAGAGCGTCAGTGGTTTAGTGGCTCGATCCCCACCAATGTGTTTTCGAATTTCGCATTCATATGTACGTTTATTCGACGCTCGAAAACATCGTGAGGAAACTTGCACACTGCTATGCTGCGAAGAAATTCAAAGGTTGTGTGTGAAGTCGACCAACCCGCACCGGGCCAGCGTGGTCGACTAAGGCCTAGTCGCCCTAATTCAGGGTAGACTAGAGCCCCTTAGTGGGAACGTATATGGGCTGTTGATGAATATTTCTTTAATAAATAAAAAAAGATGAATGCCTAAGAAATTATCTACTATTCCAAAACGTTGAAATTGTAAGCACCATTTTAAAGTAATATAAAATTATTGGAATGTGTAACAGGTTACAAGCAATTTATTTATGAAATCTGACACCGTGTAGGCATTGGCCTACAGGTATTTGGTTGCTGTTTTCTATATATTCTATATATTGATATAGAAAACAGCAACCAAATACCTAATAAAGTGAAGAAAAACTAGCGTGTTACAAGTTATGCTTCTGTGACTGAGTTTTCTGATATCTGTTTTGTATATGAAATAAAAAAAACTAGTGTAGCGATAAATATTTCGCCAGAAAGAGCTTAACATGTTATTAAAGGTATTAATTATCCTTCCAGCACGGAACTTTTTGGTTCGGTTATCTTGACTAATTATGAATGAAACTATCAAAGCAACATTCTCACCAACTAAGAAGAAAAATCACTATTCTTTCTTCTTAGATTATTTGGTCCTTATGACAAACTTGCTAAACCTTCCCCAAACACTTTCCGCAACCTTTACCAAACCATCAGTCGGTCTTCATAGGGCTCTTCATGCAACCTAATATTTTTTAATAAAAAAACAAATATATTCTAATGGCAGCACCCCAAAACGTACACATACACAAAGCTGTATACAAACACAGTTCTGATCTTGTCTGTGTGTGCAAGTTTGGAAACTTTTGATCCGTGACATAAATCTCCATCAGAAATAGGGAGGGTTGTAACCGGCTTAAGCTTAACTGTGACTAGTGGCCCCGATCCTAAGGGCTTGGACAGACTAAACTCCGCCACAACTGTAAGATAGCAGTTTAAAAACAGTTTATTTGCAGTCGATATCACCATAGTAGAGTAGAGTATTATGCACTGTTTTCCAATTAAAAGTATTTTTCCCTTACTTATTCACTCCGTTCCAACTTCTCAGTTACGCCGACCACTCAACTAAAATGCAGAAGCATCTTCTGCAAAAGTATTAGTTATTAGAGTGTAGTCTTAGAAAAAAATAATAATAATCGGTGATCGTATAAAGCACCATTATTACATGACGCAGGCAATGCTATCTGTAATATAATGATGTACTCAGTTTTGATTATTACCAAGTCCTAAAGCAGTTATCAAAATAATTTGACGTTTCTTTTCACTGACTTAAAAATAGTATTCGGTTTTTAAATTGCTGTTCATGTGGCAAAACCCTTGTTTTAAATACAATGTAATAACATTAATAACGATAAAATATACTAGCTAATTCCGACTCTATTTATTTTGCAGCATAGAGCGTTTTGTCATAATAACACTGTTGTGTTGAAGGGAGCTAAGCAAATATTGTTTCATATTTCGCTTCATGTTGCGCAGCTATTTTGCCAAATAGACGTATTATCGTTGACGGTAAATCTATTTCCTTATTCGCTAATCCGAGATAAGTATTATCCTATTATTGTCAGTGTTTATGTATCAAGTGCTGTTGAGTTGGTGCTGAGCATGAGAGGATTCTAAAAGCGTGGTTGGAGATTTTTTAGGGATAGCTTCAAAAAGTGTTTACGGGAAAAAATAATTGCAACAAGAATAATTCTGTAGGTACCTATCTAGTTTTCCTTGGCCAATATCTGATTGGTCGCTACGGGGGTCCTTGAAAAGACTGTCGTCGGCCAGCAGAGCGGGCCATTTCGACTGATGTAAAGAGGCTAATGGTATGACAATACTATACCTATCGCAATCGTAAGAATACCATCCTGACAGCTGTCATACACGTACAATTTTTCTTCTGTCTCTTTTGCACCCATTTTGTTTTCATATTTCCTGCCTGCTGTCAGGACGGCATTCTTACGATGCGATTACTTTAGGTAACTAAATTGATTGGGTAAGTCAGTAGTCACATGCGGCTGGAAACTTGGACTTTCAAAACGTTTGTATCTCGTAACAGCAAGGGTGATATTTGTAGCTAACTTAACCTGAAAATCCCTTACAATACATACGTCATTTTTTATGTAATAAAATACATTAGTATTGTTAAAAAAACACACTTCCGAAGAAATATTTTTCTAATAAAATATTGAGGAGGACTAGGGCCCGGGTCAACATGTGGTCGCCGCCGCCGCCGTGTGGTGACGGCAGAGTAGAATACATTTGTCACCAACCCCTACTTTTCTCGTGGGTGTGGTAAAAGGCGACTTAGGGACTACACATTGAACAGGGAACGGGCAGCAGCGCTCTTTGATACAGTAACCTTTAAATCTGCGATCTCCAACCCGCCTGCCGAGCGTGGAGATTATGGCAAAACCCTCCACTTAAGTGGAGGAGGTTCATAGTCCAGCAGTGGACTGTAACGGGCCGTTGATTTTGATTTGAGGGTCAACATGGCGAACATTATTGAAACGAATATAAAACGCTAAACTCAGATCAAAAGTAGGTAGGTACGTCCTTAATAATATCCCAAAGATTACAGTAAGCTTTTATATGTAGGTCTTTAAAGTTGGCGAAGCATAAGTCAAAAGAACATCGAATCGAAGTGATTTGAAACCCAAATCCTAGTCCACCAACTCTCGTTTATTTTTCTCGTACGCATAAAGAAAATACAAAGGATTTAGAGGATAGAAAGTCTTACATAAAGCCAACGTATTACAAAGTCTTTGTATTTTATGATGACTAAGGCTTTGTATTTCGACAAATAATCTCTTAGTGCTCAATACATTTTGATAGTTGTTTCAGTTTTGTTTGCGATAGAAGGATCAGTTTGGGTTAAATATTGTTGAGCAGAAAATCAAATACAAGTTAAACGTTAAATATGTTTATTTATTAGAGTATGTGAATAATTCAATGTTGTATTAAAGTAACAAAGTTATTGTTTATTTTATTTATTTATTATTACTGCTTACCTAGGTAATTTGTACATTAACAGCAAAATACTATTATATTTTATTGAAGTGAAATAAATAGTTAAACGATCCGCACAGAATTATCGCCTTTATTATTCAGGAAAATATAAATGAAATACAATGGAAATGATAATTCAATGCATATTATTGTAGGAAAGGGAGTTCGTACAATTAATGTCGTGCATAAAATGTGGAACAATTTGCGTTAATCACTGTCATGTTAACGGTCATATTTTATGTATTCATAGAGTTCTCTTGCGGTTTTTCGAATATCATTTCACGTGGATTCCTTAAGAATCTGTTATTTTTAGAACGAATGCATGACAAGACAAGAAAGGTACGCTAAAAACGGTAAAGGTAGGTCTATGCGTTGGTCGCAAAGTTTTTGGCAATGATAATTTGAAAGCAGCTCCTATTATCAATTACAGGCTCGGGCCTACCCTTAATAGGGTGATCAGATCTTAGTCGATCACACCGACGGCGTAGAGCGGGCTATGGTCAACGTAACATACAACCTCTTGAATTACTTCGCAGATGTGTGTGGATTTTATCACGATATTTTTTTTTACTGTAAGAACGGAACTACTAACTTACTATTAAGTACATAAATGGATAGATACTAATTTAATTATTATTACTATAGCACTTTGGTACGTTCTCGGGTTTGAACCGGTAGCAAACGGGAAGCAACAGCCAGAAACTAAAACTAAAGAATGTGAAATTAAACATGTTAAAATAGTCCTTAAATTATGAATTTTACAAATTTCTGCGATTTATTTAAACAGCTGCAAACCGCTAACACCGTACGTGTCATTCTCACTGGTAAATTCATCTTTTTTTCCGCATCGCAGTCACAATATTCCCTTGTGGTGTAATATCGCGCTTAATGGCATCATTTTACCGAATATCGATTCTCAATGGGCTTCGTCCCTGCGCCATAGCGGTTTTTTATTCAAGCCAATTCGACAGTTTATCGATGTTCTGACAACCGATGCAACTGTTAGTACGTGTAAAATCGTTTCTGCGTTAACCGTTACGCTTTTAGTTGCGACACGATAGTGGAATTTCTTAGCAGATGCAGTAATGTATTCCGAAGTATCATTTACTGATGTTGCTTTGGATTTCTAAGCTAAGTGGCTGGTTGTTTTGTGATGTTCTCGTAAAATATTTTCTGTGTTTACGTCATCTGTTATGTGGTTATCTTTATCATTCTAATCTGGATGACAAAATTTAGTACTTTTTGATAATAATAATAGACATTGTTTTTCATGAGATTGCTTTTTGTACCCTCATGGAATATATTTTTAATAAATAAATAAGGACACAAACATACTTAACAAATGATATAAAATTTGACGCCAAATATTTTGGCAACATAATCGTTATAGTTTGGTTAGAAAATTGCTGGCTGAATCGTGTGATTATCGGAATAATAAAAAAGTTCTGTGCTTCGGAAGGCACGTTAAATCATTGTCCGGTTATTATACTTGTCAACATTACAACGCACACGATGAGAAGCTTGTATTTTATTACTGATTGACTGACATATCAACGCAGTACGGAAATTACTTGGTCAAGCATTTTCAAAGCTAGAGTGAACAGGCACCTTCTGGGCAAACTCGTTCCATCATCGACCACATCTCGTCCCTCGCGGACCTGATTGTGGTCAAGAGTAAGCCCATCAACTAATAAAAAAAAAAGAAACATGGAATTTGGACTTAAGGTTTGATCTAAGACGTAGGAAATTTCCTTCTGAGGGAAAAAAAGAAGGGGGTTGAAGCTAAAAGGAAAACAACTCAGGCGAAGCCGTGAACCAAAAGCTGTAACTTATATTTATTCAATCCTTGTACAGTACATTTACATACTGATCATGGTCTAATAGATATGGCATGGAGTGCTGGGTAATTTAAATTAATTTATCATGTAAATTGGGGAGTGCAGTATATGACGCCATAATTATTCGCTGAACAAAAGATATACCCGACCGCATAATCGTTTAAACGAGAGCTATGAATATGGGTATCGGTCAAAGAGCATACAGGGTGTCATAGACGGGTTCACTCATCTCTCATGATGACGACGTACGTAGAACGTTTTTTTTTACTTTAACGGAGTAAAATTGGAAAGTAATGTATTGATGAATTTGTATTTTTTTTAAGTATTTTGTGTCCCACTGTTGGGCAAAGGCTTCTCCTCTATCACGCCAGGCATCTCGATCGCAAGCTAATATGGACCAGTTTTTTTGTAAAATCATTTTAGTTTTTTTTTAAGTACAATATTTTTTTGTTCTACAGAAATGAAAAGACATCAGCAACTGAATAATCATAATCTTATTGTCGCAGGGCTGGGCAGGTACACTCACACTCCTTACTTACTTGCACACACACCACGCATTCCATACAATTTAATTATTTTAGTTAAATTGCACTGTATTGATGACTGGGAGGGGGACCTGGAGTCCTAAGATACAGGCCTTGGCTTAGTTTAGGCTCCAGATGCCCCACAAACAATCTTGCAATGTATTCATTGTGCAGTAGTTAAGTTTACTATGTGTTATTGTTTGTTTGTTTGTGGAGTGTAATAAATACAATTTTTATTTTATTATTATAAAAAAAACTGTTCAGATATCTTATGTACACACACCTAAAGGAAAAACAAGCATCCAATTTTTTACATATTAGATCATTACTAACAAAATTTTCTTTTTCTCTAATACCTATGAATTTATATTTATGTGGATATAACTGACGGCGATTTTTAAATTAGATACTCGATTCGGGACTTCATGCTCTAATTCTAATTTTAAAATCCAGCTATCCTTTTCGTTTTTATGACCAATGAAAGGGAGGTGATGAACGAATGATAGTAATTTGAATGAATGATAACCTAAAATAAGGGCATAGCTGTCAGTTTAAGAGATTTTTAAGTCGCATGTTTTAAGTGCTATCTAAAATTGTGCAATCGACACGGCCATAAGGTTCAAATTCGCTGTTTGACAGCTCTAAAATTAGAATGGCCATCTCTTGTCATCTTTAAAAGGTAAAAAGCACAGACTAACTTAAATTAAGGATTAGAGGATTTAGTGACAGTGTGAATCGGGGCCAATGCCTCTTCTGTAGTATGAACCAGAACATAATCTTTGCCAAAGGGTGTTCGGCCAACTGTCGCCATACGGGTGAAAATTAAATAATAACAACCGCGGGATTGCATTTTTCAATGGATTCATTAAATTTATTACTTGTGGTTATAAAATTGCCATAAATATGGAGTAGTTAGTGCTTTTACATCATAATGGCCTCTTAACTTCCTATATTAATCTATGTTGCATTACTTTGCAGCCAACCATTAAGCTAATTCACTATTATAAAAATGAAGTGTAGAAAGTTTTTATCATTCTCCGGCTCTTCTTAATTTTAAAATAATATTATTACAGGATGAATTCAAAATAAGCATGGCTATCCAGCCAGGATGTCTCTGTTAATAACGCGAGCCGAGCACTGTAACATAAATACTAACTTCTTGGAATAAAAATTACGCTCCTATCTCCAAAGAGGTAAGCAGAGCTTCACTTGCCTCTCAAGGCCATGTTTGGCAAAACTTTTGGGTTAAGATTCGGCATATGCACCTCAACGCAGATACACCGCTTTTAACGTATGTTAGTAGAGATTGGTTGCCAGCATGTCGCCTATCTGACACTTAAACTAAAATCTTGCAATTTTTATTTTCATTAATTGCAACTTGCAATGTTACAGTTAGTTGGCTTGCGTATGTGCCAAAATACCATTCAAATTTTACGATTCAGACTCAAGATAAGCAAAAATCATGAAATGAGTTAGGGTTAATCGCGCCATGAGGTGGCATAATGCCCTTTGCATTGGGGTGCCCACGGATTTGTTTTATTAATGTTTTGTGTCCTTAGAATCACGAATAAACAGAGAGTACAAGACTTTTTTTAATTGACTTAATAATAATTGCCTTATACCAAAGTGGTAATAATACAGGCGTGGACTTTGTGTAAGATACTTTTTCTCAACTTGTGTTTTGTTTTGTGTCCTCAGAATTAAGACAATACAATATGTAAGAGTTTTTTTACTATCTGACGTGGATTTTGTGTAAGAAACGTATTCACAAAGTCATACCTAGTAATCCTTTACCAAACAAAAAATATACTGACTTTAGAGCATAAGATTAGAAAAGTGTCATCACTGTATTTTTTTTCCTATGAACAAGGGTATATTAGATCGGTTGTCGACAATACAACCATCATCAGGACAAAGAAGGAGAAGTAAAAGATACTCCTCCTGCAAATGTATGTATTGGAAACGTAAATATATCGTAGATAGTGTTATCGAGTTTGTGCTGTGTAATATTATTAATAATTCTAGATAGAGTTGCCTACAAGTAAAATTTTAAATAAAGAAAATATTTTCATCCGCAACGAAAGAAAAATATCACCGTTTCCTAACTTTAAAATTGAAATTTCGCCGTGAAATTTTTATCCCGTTCGTGATTTAGGCACCCTAATCCTCACCAGGGGTCCAAATTCAAAAAGGGGTGGAAAAGGGAAAAAGTAAGGGTGATTAAAGATAAACAGCGGTTCAGAGGAAACCTGGGGCCAAAATGGCGTCGGATAATTTGCAATTGTATCTTTAGCGGTAAATTAAACTGAAGTTTTATGCCTTTTGGTGCGACTAAGATTTATTAGAAGGGTGTCTTCACCCTTTTTTTTTTGTTTTAATTTCAATTTTTATTGTGAGTAGATAAAAATCATTTGAGATATTTCTATGGTTAAACTTAAATTAGAATTAGGTCCTGAATTTTAAAAACATTCGCCATTAAATTTCTTAAATGTGTGATTTATCTAATGTTATGAAAACGTAGGTAACTGGCAATAATTCAAGAGTAAACTGCTTACAGTTTCTGTTAGAATTGGTTCAAGAAAATCCTTTTCTATTATTTATAGCCAGGAGGGTTCAGTAAATTATGCATTTCGTTCGGGCCGTTTACTTCCAAACCCTTGACCTATTGCCGCTAGGAACTAGCAAATAGCATTTTTATAACGCCAGCTTTTTTTCAAAAATTACGTCATTTTTCTTCCATGAAATCCCGGTAAATAGCTTTACTTACGCGCGTCAAACTACAGGGTGCACGAAATATGAAGAAAATATATATTTTTTAATTCAATTAAATCATTTTAGAAAGGACAGAAATCAAAACTTCTGGGCTTCAATATGAACATAAAAATATTATTATTATATTGACTGTTTCGAGTTGTCTGTAATAAGGATATCACATAAATGTTGGAATTTTTATATCAAAGTTATTATTACTTTCGTCAGAATGGATTTGGCAACACTAGTTTCGGCGTTATCAATTCGATTGAAAGTCTTGCAAAACATTATTTTTTTACATTTATTTTGATACTCCCATATAGGCTAAATTCATTATATATTATTTCAAAATGTTTTGTGATTTTTTTTTAACAACTGCGAAAACCTAGAATTGTTCAAAATTTCTACACCCAGTATCTTCCAAGGTTCTAAGGAGGGCCAGCCATAACGTTTTTAAGATTCATTGTATATTACGCCATTACAACGGAATTTAAAGTCAGACTTAAGTAATGGTAACAAAAACGGATTCAGCTTAAAAGTTTTGAAAATTCAAAGGCGTGAAGTTGGAAGTTGCTGTGTGATGTTCAGTCGGTCTACGCAGCAGCGGCAACTGCCTGCTGTTGTGAAGCTGGACATTATATTCCTTCAATATTAAAAAAAATATATTTCAGCTGGAATAGGAATAATTCTATTTACCAATCCACAGGGCCAGTGATCGTCTGACCTAATAGGGAATATTTTATGCACCATTTTTATTTGTTTATCGACATATTTTAAGTTCCAGATAAACATAATATATGTATGTTTTTTTTAATATCTTGCTTCAAATTTAATGGTTAGACAGAGAAGTCCGATGTGTAATATGACGTAATATTACACGCGGGCCATACATCCGCCCGCCATAGAAAAAAAAGATTTTGTAAGAGGGACAGATATATTTGTTTAGTAATGTTGTACCGATACCTAGTTTGTTTTTTGATCAATTTCGTTTTGACTTGACAGTCAGTATTAAACTTTTGTATACTTTCAGACGAACTAAGCAAATAACTAATTTTTTCTTTGCATAACCTATTGCTCTAATTCATACTTGAGCCCCTCGGTGGGGGCGTTTAATAAGAGTAAAATAAATCTTCTTTTATTAAATGTTCTTAGTTAGATCTTCGCTAAGAGGTTTTGTGTGAAGTCGATTAAAACATGATCTTGTTTTGTAGACTGCGTATGAGCAGATTTAGGTATATTTTGCAAGTGCGAGTGTTTCCTTGGCAACAGGAAATAATATGCTTTTTGACAACAGGAAGATATGAAACTTTTGTTTTGACAACTTGCACTTGTACAGAGTATTTAGCATTATATTCTCTGCTATGGGTGAAAATACGCAACATCTTTCGTTATTTTGTTACACAAATAACACAAATTCATATACCTCAAAATATTCATAGAGCTTATCCTCCAAGGAACTCGCGACTTGATGAAATGTACCTACACAAAGAGATATTTATGGAAATGTTTGTTTTTCGTCTTTTATTTCTTATTTCGGTGGAAGTAGTAATATCGTAACACTCTGTATTATGGAAGCTGCGGTATTTGTATAGTACTTATGTGTTTGTTTGTATTGTTTCATAAATAAATAACAGTTTTTTTTTTTATTGAATTAGAAATGGAAGGCGTCGGTGGTCTACTGGCTAGGGCCGCTGCCTTCCGCCCGGGAGACACGGGTTCGACCACGTACCAATGTGTTTTCGAATTTCGAATTCTTATTACGTTTATTCGACGCTCTTACGGTGAAGGAAAATATCGTGATGAAACCTGCACACTCCTGCGAAGAAATTCAAAGGTTGTGTGTGAAGTCGACCAACCCGCACTGGACCAGCCTGGTCGACTAAGGCCTAACCGCCCTAATTCTGGGGAGGCTCGAACCCCTCGGTGAGCTGTTGATGAGAAATGGAATATGTATTTGAAACATTAAAATATTGTCTTTTGTACAGTCAAACCTTACGTTCGGGAGACGCGGGTTTTAACCCCATTACTTATCAATGTGTTTTGTTTGTACGTTTATTCCACACTTTTACAGTGAAGTTAAACATTGTGAGGAAACCCGCACACACCTGCGAAGAAATGCAAGGGTTGTGTGTGAAGTCGATCAACTTGCACTGGGTCAGCGTGGTCGACTACGGCCTTCTGATTGCTTTAATTCGGGACAGGTTCAGGCCACTCGGTAGAGACTTATATAAGCTGTTGAATATAATGATGATGGTACAGGCTTATACCACTTTCTTATAGTGACGACGACGGTCAGTCAATTCAATAGGGAACATGCACAAAAAACATATTAGATTTTTTCATAGTTCATCTGAAAGTATACAAAAATAGAATACTGACAGTTAAAACAGAATCGAAATTGATCGAAAAACTATCCAGATACCACTTTTTTAAAGAAATATATCTGTCTCTCTTACGAAAACAAAATTTTCTTGGCGGATGTATGGCCCGCGTGACATATGACGTCACATGTCACGTCGGATCTCTCTGTCTAACCATCAACTTTGAAGCCTTATACTCGTAACTTTGTTTCTGAGCAAGATATTTGAAAAAATATGTTTCATGGTGTTTAATGAATTTAAAAAAAAAACATATGTATTACAGTCGTCGTTTGTTATAGTCGTCCGATTGTTAAAAATTAAAATCTGAATATTTTACAAAAATAGCACCATCATTTTAGTTTCACAAACAAAAATGTATGTAAATTATGTTTCAATATGTACAGGCTTCTTAACAGTATTCTTTTTAATTTTTCTTAAAAGTGCTCTAATAATTTAAATCACTAACTTTCACTATTTATGATCATACTTATCGTTGTTACTCATCTACCCACTAATATTGTTACAACTTCGTAAGTCATTTATATTATAAGTGTATGAGCCATGTCCGGTCGAATTTATATTATAAAAAATGATTTTTTGATTGGACCTGCTATAATGGACTTCATAAAACGGGGAACTGTATAGAGCGGTTAAAACCCTGATCACGCTTTTGTTTTTTGGAGATGTTTGTTGGTATGATGTGGTTGTGCGTTTCCTTTTACATCTATCATATTTTTTGTGATTTAATATAATTATGAACTCTCTGAATCCAAAAATCACCACACTTTTATTAACTTACTAGCTGTCCACTCACGGCTACGCTCAGTACTGTGAAATTTTCCCGTAAAAATATGTCCCTATGTGTTAATCCAGGGTACAAAATAATCATCTCTATTCCAAATTTCATCCAAATTAGTTCAATAGGTTAGGCGAGAAAGCATCCACACATAAAAAAAAAACACGAAAACCACGAAAATCTTAAAACATATATTATCCACACATAAAATATATTTTATACATTGAAAATATTAGTGTGATGACAATAAAGACATCTTACGTGTAGTCTATTGCATTTTTTGTAGTAATAGACAAACAATCCCATTTTTTTTTATTAAATGATTAAAAATATACCGTTTTATCTTTAGATATTTAAATTATTAAAGCACACATTTTAAAACTTAAACATAAGGTTGTAACAGCTCTATGAAGATAATATGGTAGACATCAGGTCATCGCAAGAGGGTCGTCCTACTGACGACGGACGCGAGACGCCTTCATAACGTTTTAGTTCTGACGGGACGGGCACGGATTGGTCTTTATTAATGCGATCTTTTATTTTTTTTGTGCGAGGTTTATTTTATTTTGTATAACAAAAAAATATTGTGTCAAAATCACTTTGAATAGTAGTTAATTTAATAGTTTATTATAATGTATATTATGGAATAGATAAAGATGATCCCTAAAGCTTTTAAACAGTTTTTTTTATACTTAAAAGACATTTTGAAATTTTACCTTTTCGATAAAGTATATTTTGATATACTTAAATAAAATAAAAATATTCTTTGCTTTTAGGAAAGTTCCGTTTTGATTTGAAGTGCAAGTTGCTTATTTTGTGGTTTTATTAAGCCTATTTAAAATTATAAAAAATACTTTTCAAATAATAAAAAAATTAAAATTATAAAATCATAAAAAACTCTATTATAAATGCTACATATTTTTTTATTTTCACTTTGCTAGTTTTGAATATTTTATCGTGCCCTTTCATTTTTTAATTGACGTCATAGAAAAGGGAAGTTCTCTTTTTTGTGTATGTTAAAAGTCTTAATTGACATCTCTGTCAACTGTGAAACATTTTCAAAACCCAGCAAATGACGCTATTGTTATTATTAACACATGTGGTTTATTTTATACCGATAAAAGTTAGTCATCTTGACTGTACAACATCATTTTAAAATCCGTTCCGTCCCCGTCCGCTCTTAACTAAACTGCTTTTCTTTTTATATTGCACATGTTATTGACCCTGGCCTATTTTTAACGCCATATGGCAACCGAAAATTACCCTGTGCCCTAAGAAAATTGGCAAAATTAACCCGTGTTCGTTACCCCTGATGCGCGCTGATGATACGTGTTTGTCAGTTCTCGACTTAACAGGTTTTATCACCTTGTTTTTGTTTGCGTTCTGCAGATGCGTTATTATTTTTAAATTCTGAGTTTCGTGCTAGTGAACAAGTTGCCAGTGTTTCGTGATCATTTTAGCGAAATTATTTGTTGTTAGAGAAATATTAAGTAACAAATTGTTGGAACGAAATATGTAACAAAGACTGTTGAAATATGCAGCGTAATAGATTACATTTACCTAGTTAGTGAGCAGACTAGCCAGACCATTACGGGTATAAAGTTTTGAAGCTAACAAAAAGCCATTTTTACCAATGGTCACCAATCCTTGGCCCAGCAGCAGAAGCAGTTGCACAAACTTCCAGAAAATCTCTGGAAACCAAAAGTTGCAACTCATAGATTTTTAACAGGCACGGCATTTTTAGACACTATTTTCTAGTACAGTGGACTACGTGAACTTATTGAAATGCAAATACTGATCGTGTGAAAAGTACCTTAGGGATAAGACAAAATTGTGTAAGACAGAATCAAAGTGAGACAATACAATATTCAGTATTAGAAAGTAAATTATTTACTTATAAGTTTTCTTCTAATATTAACAAACGAAAAACAATAGAAATAATAACAAGGACATTCCCACAACATATGGGCGATTCTTCGGACGTAAATTACGCCGTAATAACGGCAAAATTATGGGCAAAATAAGAGGTCAATTATCGGACGATAGACAAGGGTGGACGTGATAAAAACAGATATCCTAACACGTAATTACATAATTGTGCGCCCTCGAGCCGCCTCGGGTAACGACGCCTCACGAATGTGGGTTGCACACCAAAAAATAAAATTACTGTGTTATGGTGGTGTTAGTATGGATATGACTTGAACTTTGAGATGTTCCTATAAGGAGAAATGAAATATGTTAAATGTAGCATTGGATCAGATCAGTTTTAATAAATTTAGACACAGGCTACTCTTTATTGTTGGAAAACGTGTAATTTCCATGGAGAAAAATTTAAACCACGCTGCGAATGGAAAGCATCAAAACATCTTCTGTCTCAGACTTATTAATATTTATTTTTGTAAAGAATCAATTAATTTAATGAATATTATTACGTAATAATAACCTTGCCTTGGCCTTGTTCTTTTCTTCACTCTTTGACTTAAAACTTCAGACTGTCCTATCTACTATATTCTAACATGGGCTGAAAGATAGTCCAGAAAGGGCCTAAAAACAAGTTTAATAAGAAGGTGGAAGTAAAATATTTTCTGTACCGGAATCGTTAACAGTATGTTGCGTTGCGGTCGAGAGCCGCTGACGATTCTCTTTTAATTTGAAGATTGAGCTTTAGTGGTTTTTTTGCCGAATATAAAGCTTGATGTGAGTTTCGGCTTCTTCGGCAAAGCTTGATTAGGTAATTGTAGGTCACGTTATGAGCACTGACTTTGAGACAGTTACTTTCTCCTCTCTTACTCACTCTCTTACGCACTCCGTAATAACAAAAACATTTTTTTATTTGGGTTTCTTCCTTTGGCCCATTTATGACATTCGCAAATTGGACGTAAGAAGAACGAGTCAACAGACGCAGGCTGTCTACTGTATCTCTGTCTATCTCATAAGCTTGTAAGGTAAAAATGTTGTAACTGTCTTTTGAAGTATGTCATTCATACGTAGCCCATGTTATGAGTTACAAATGTTGGAGGACAAAGTTTCCATTTTTACGTGAGTGTTTTTCCGTTTTAATGTCATTCACACATAACCATGTTTTGTTTACATTCGCGATTTCAGTATTAGTTATTGGTTTTTCTATGTTCTTTCTCTTTAAATATCCTACTTCTGAATACCTATCGAGTTATTATTTGACAAAATTAAAATAAAAAGTATTGTACGCAAGTAATAATTTAGACCGAAAAATTATAACGTCCGAAGCCGAAACTAAGGCCGAATGTTTGAGGCAAGCGGCTCCTCAAGTAAGTCGGAAAAAGTTAACAAGGTATAGCCAAAAGCCGCCTAATTATACCTTAGTGAAGAACAAACAAGCTGCAAAGGTTTGAGGGTTATTATGATGCCATATGTTATGGCACGACATTTTGCAGGATATCACAAGGTTTTTGGTGCTTTGTTTTAATTTAGGGTAAGCCCTATTGATGTGGTAGTGATTGGATGAATCAGCTTGGAGTTTAGCTTAAAAAGGTAAAAGGATATTTTTGACAATCCTTAAACCTAATGTAGGTTTAAGGATTGTCAAAATTATCCTAATATCACATTAACATGGATCGATTCTTTCATAAATTATTTCTTATGTTATATCGTGGTTACGATTGTACACGTACCCTTTTTCAATTAAGTTATTATATACAACAATCAAATAATGTTACTTATATATTTATTTTGCTACGAACCAAAACCAATAATTTTAATTAATAATGGTTCATTAAAAGACATTGATAAACATTGATATCAATCAGAAAGGAATATAATTATAACCTCTAAACAATAACACTGTGACTAATTACAACGTCAAGTTCAAACTTACCCCAGACGTAGGTATAATAAAACATATTTGTCGCAAGATTCAGAATTAGTTATGAAGTTTGTGTCCAAATTTACCCCTAGACTTGGCTAAGGCTGGAAAGAAATGATCCTACTCTCTGTGATGATTGAAATAGTTTTCTTGCTTATATTTTTTTAAAGGGAGATATTATAATAATGTATTATGTTACTATATTAACTTAAGATCGAAACTAAAATAATTAGTTCACAGGCGAATTTTAATAGTTAAGTATACTTAGTTTTCAATAAAGAAATTAAAAAATATGCGGCGGAAAACATTACGTAATTATCTTAAAAAAATGCCGGAATTTAAATTTCGTTATTTTGACACGAAATTTGTACGAAAAGTTTGGTCAATAATTTTGGTAATGATGCCAAAAACTCATTTAAATCGGACCGACCAACAACGAGAAAAAAAAATACAAATCATCATAATTTATTATGAAAACTGTCAACTTAACGCAGCTCATATTTTGGGAAAAGAGTTTTGATTGTGAGGAGTATCACGGAAAAAACCACATTTGAAAGAAAGGCAAATTTTGTACGGAAACCCGGCCACAGCCTTTCTAATTTCACTAACTAAAAATGAATAAGTGAAATTCAGTAAGTAAATATAGTTTTCGTTTTGATTGTAAGCAAAAGATCAAAATCTAAAAAAAATGATCTCAACTCATTCAAGACAAATTTTCCCATCCCTAAACTTGCCGATAGTTAGTTACAGCATCCTTGCGATATACATATTTATGAACCGGCATGTTATTACCAGGATATGGTATGGGATCCAGTCTACAGGGATGCCCTTTTAGAAGCAATCCTTGGTCTACAAAGCTCGTGCATGATAAATTATCAGTTAATATATTCATAGAGATACAGACTATGGTAGAGTCGATTGATGTTTTTGAATGTTTTAGTTAATTATTATGTATTGGTTCATTAGTGTGGTCCATTTAAAGTTTAGATGAGTTCCTGTAAGTACTTCACACACGCACACACACAACATACCCTCATACTTACCCAGTGTCTACTATTTTCTTATATTTTGTTTTCCTTTTATTTTCCTTTTTGTTTTTATTTCTATCAATAGAAATTGATTGCTCTGTAATTCCAAATTAGGTTTTATGTCCGTGAAGTGGAAACCTGTTGACCTGTAACTCAAGTTCTGGACTTATCTCAGGCACCAGTCTCTCACAATCGGAAAATAATATAAAATAATAATAATATAAAAATAATAGTATTAATATAAATAATATTAATTATAATATTTGTTTGTAATTATTATTATTATATTATTACTATTTATTTACATCATTAAAATTTAATTTTTTGTACTTCAACATGGATTTGTGATCACAAGCTATTGGTAACCATTGACGATTAGGTCTGTTAATAAAATTATTTTTCCAAACGAGTTTCCTATGGTAAAGACAAACAAATAGCGCAATATGAAAGGGAAAGTAAGTACCCACATAATTATTTCAGAAATGCTAACATTTGTCTATCACTGTTTGCCGCCGGATGTGAGACACAGTCGCTCACATCCAAACATTTTCTCAGAAATGAACGACAATTATGATAATTATCGCGCCGTCACGACGTTAGTCCCACAGACGGCCATAACAATAATTAAGATCGTAAAAAAGTGTTATCAACACGAAACCAGTAATGTTCAAACAAAAACACTGTCGCCGTCAAGTTCTTGATTTCGATTTATTACTCCTAACCACCTTTTTAAAACAAACTTACATTTTCTGTTGCATACATTTTATAGCTACTCTTATACATCAAGTAATAAAGACCAATTTGAAAATCTGTAGCTACAACAACAAAACATAAAACGGACGAGAAAGAACATTGAATCAAAAAGATAAAGTATCAAATTCTCCTAGAGCGATTACAGTATCAAAACGAAGAAGCGTTAACGGCTCTTTCTAAATTTAAATGAATTATAATTATAAACAATTACTGGCTGATTTAATGAATAAAAGGGAAACGGTAGAATGATATGTGGGAGTAAGACGAAGCATTTGATATTAAGAAGGTGTGAAAAGGAAAAGTAATAGAGAACGCCTACGGAGTTTCATTAGATGTACGATTCGGCGAGTGATAAAAATCGCCGGTCTTATTCGTCAGTCTTTTTTTAATTAGTGCGTGCGTATACGCAGTCCATGTGAAGCGAGGTGGCACTGTCGGCCATTGTTGGAACTATGGGTATAAAATGATCCAGACACATGGATATGAACAAGACGGACGTACTTTTAAAGAGTTGTAAAGGGACTCTCGGGTCTTTTCAATGAAATGTATATGTGTACATTCAGTTTCAAAGGAAAGGTGGACCAATGCACATGGCAGGCATATAAAAATGCTTATTCGTATGTATAGTAAAACAAAACATATTGTCTAGATAGTGTAAATAGATAAAACTGTTTTTGTAAAGGAGAAAACTGAAAATGAAAGAAGAAGATTAACTACGAGGAAAACCAAGAAAAATAATTTGAGACCAAGAATGAACTGAACTTGAAATAGCAAGAAGATCAAAAATTTATGATGATGATGAATCACATGCAAAATTATACAACTGGCTATTTTATCTGGAGATTCAAAACCATCAGAAGATAACTGGTTAATTTCGTTTTCACGTTCCGCAAATTGCCTTACTTTAAATGATGACTAGTTGAGCATTTCTCGCTTTATAATTTGCATAAATTAATAAAGGTTAACACTGTATAATTCTGACGCAGTTATAGAGCAAACAGAATTATTAGGAATGCTAATAAAATTGTAATTATGGATCATTTGGATCTGTTCTGCAGTAAATTGCATGGTATGTTTCTAGGTGATGTCTGCGGTTAGTCAGAATTCCATTAATTCCGATGAAATTTTCACCGGGTAGAAAGAGACATAAAGATCATCTTTATTTTTCCTTGTAGAATGTTATTCACATTTTATTAAAATATAACATAGAGGTGTTCTATATTGTGTAATATATAACTTGCTCTAGGGAAAACCTTTTTTTAGGGTAAAATTTAATCAGTCAGTCTTTATGTTTGCCTTTACATGAGCTAGAACAAATGAGTCCCACGAACTTGATATTCGATCTGATGATCTATTTATATCTATAATAATATTAACGTGACAACTAGTGTACTACTCCGTGTTAGTAAAATAAGATCACCAGGTTAGAAATTTGAAATTTCGTGGTTGCCGTAGTTAATAGATACTCTCCCGAATGTAGGTTGATCAGTCATCATGGTCAGCTGCTTACTGTGTATTTCTTAACATAGTCCTGTTAATCTTGACTATAACATTTTTGACTAGCTTCTATCAAATTTTAATTATAAAGATTAATTTGCAATATTAGCAGCTCATATAGTAAAGTCCCCGCTAAGGGGTTAGAAACTGGCTTTGGTTGACTGTGTGGGTCCCGGATTTGCAAACATCTACGTACACACAATGGAATTTTCATCATAATGTAATTTATGATTTTCGAATTCAAAACATATTGATCAAAATAGTATGATGTTTGAGTCTACAAATAAGATAAGCCGAGATCCTAATAAGATGCATTGGATTTAGCTGCTATCCCACTTATCCTTGAACATTTGATCTCAAAACAAGCATTCTTGCTGCTCCTTCAAAAATTTTCCATGAAATATCTTGATATTTCATGGAAAACAGAAGCAGGCATAGACTTTTTTTGCATATTATACATATTGTACATATTATATCTATGGAAGCAGGTGTATCCAAACTCTTTGCCAAAGAACGTTAAAAAATCAATAGACGAGTTCCTATTCAATCTAAAATCACAATGGAGAGGATATGTGACAGACCAGAGGACCTACGCACAAAAGTTTACGAGTGCGCTTTCAAATTTCATTTGCTGTTGAAATTTTGACACAATACCACTTGATTGTAAAGCAACTAGGTCGAAATTCATATAAAAAAATTATGAAAAAACGGCAAATACAATTTATTCGATGTATTCTCGCATGAATGACATGTTCAAAAGTGTCTCCGAGATTTTTTGATAATAGCGATAATTGGTGGGCTGGGTACCTGGGCATGTTGGTTTTGTGATTTGACAATACCAGTTGGTGACAGACAAAGGGACAAAACGAGAATATTGAAGTAATTTGCCATTAGATTCATAGTAAGTAATGAATATGAGGCTCAAGGTTTTGATTACGCATTATTGGAATCAGTTTTTTGGAGACCGGAAAAAACTAGTTTGATGAAAAATTCAATTACTTTTTGTGAGAGCTATTTCCAGAGTAATTATACGTACATACATTAACATCAACAAACAATCAATAATATACTTGAAAGGTTATTGAAAGTACTGAACTTCTAAAAGACTTGCAGCATCAATCAGCAAATCAAAGTCATACACAAAAATAGGTTTCCAATAGCAGAATCTTTACAAATACATTAGAGAAAGAAACCTTTTCAAGTAAGTAGGCTAAAGATATAAATAAAATGGGTTATGCGTGAGTGCTTTACTTCGTGTTATAAATCCAGTGTTTCATAAAAAGGTAAAAAATAAAAGCGGGTAAACATAAAAACCGTGCTTTACCTCAGAAAGGAGTAGGAAAAATAATCTTTTACTAGGAAAAATATTTCCACCCACCTGGTGTATTGCGCAGACGTCCGAGCGAGACATGAAAAGAAACGGAATGGCGTATTAATTAAGTGAACGAAAAGATATTTCATAGAAACAATGAATAATAAATTTATTATTAATGAAATACCTGGAGCATAACAGTGTTCTTGAAAATTGTAGATTATTCTAGCACGATTTTGATTATCGTCATCAGCTTACGTCAGTCCTCTGCTGGACATCGAACCTCTCATAGATGAGCCCGATATGTTTAGATGTTCTTTGCCAACTACGCTGTATATACTTTAAAGCCCGTCTAAGAGAAAAATACTTAGCGCAGTTTGCTAATGCTCTGATTTATGTCTAAAACGTCATTAAAAACCCTCGATTTTACATTACAATTGGTAATTTTCATGTATAGTTTAGTTTTTTCTTAATTTTTGTGCATAGTTTTAAAACATTGACTGTACAAAACACGACATTTTGATATTGATACACTTAAAATTATGAGTATAAAAATATAATTTAAGAAAGTTTTTGATTTTAATCACATGCATGCTCTATTTTTAGTCATCGTGTACCGAAGTGATTGTTTTAAAATTACTTAGAGTTTTCGCACAGAGACTAAGCTTAGCACTTAACTCAGCTTTTAGTTACGTCGAAATTCTGAAACCGCAACAGCTGACGTACACCGGCGTATACCTTATATCAGAAGCGTAGATTGCATTTTCTCTCTGCTAACGAACCTTTGACAAAATTACTGTCGCCTTATCACCACCACATAGAATCTATTTTCAAAGCAGTGCCGCTGCTTTGGTGGGCAGTTAAGACGTTATTCGTCTGGGTGAGAGGTTTCAATCTGTTGTCTCGTGTTTTGGTACTGACACAGAATATGTAATAGGAAAGGAAGCGGCTTGTTTGTCCAGTTTAGGCAAAATAGTCATAATTTTATAATATTCTCCCTTCTACAATTTCCTAGTCAAACATACCATGAACGCTAGCTTTAACCCAGATCAAGTCTTCTTGTAACGAGGCATTCGTCCTCTTTCCTGTTTTATGACTGGCAACCTTTCTTGCTGGCAGTTTTATCTTTTATTTTAAATTCATTTTCAAATTTAGATTTCTTACGTTTCGATTTTGTCTTTTTTCTGCCAAATTCTTCACTTCATGTCCTGATCTCCGTCAGTATACTTATCCTTGTTATAATTTTTCATGTTAGTAATATAATACATAATCAAGGACGTTAAAACAGTCGTCCTTGTACATAATATATAAATACATAAATTTCGGACAGTACCTACACTGGTTATTGCCACATAACCCTCTACAACACTCTTCGTGTAGTGCTCAGCAGTTCCGTGGCGGCTGCTGGACCACATACTTAAGCCTTTAATTGTAACCGCACTACCAATTGGGCTATACAATAATTATGTTAACATGATAGTTTTTTTTTTTTATCAATCATTTAAGGAAAAAATAAAAAGTTTTGCAAAAAGTATTTTACATACTGCAGTGTTTTGAGACAAAATGAATACTGTAATGTCTTGTCTGGTTAGATGGTCTGTGCTTACTGTGGAGCTATTCCATACAGATGTGGATTGCGGTAGAAGAGACACAAACTCGATTTTCTTGGGTCCGTTCTCGTGAAAATGAAAACGCGAAAAATTATTAGATGAGCAATGAGCATGATGGTAGGGGGGAAGTTGGTGACAGACTTCTAAAAGTTTCTCATTGTGAAAGATAAGGAAATTTTGATAAAAAAAAGTACGTATATATTAATGCTAATAAAAATTGAAAATAAAATAACATAAAATCTGAAATAATTTAAAAATCTAATCAAATTGCTATTTGTTGGACATTTTGCAACAGCCGTGTAATCAGTCATACGGTAACCATTATCAATGTGAACATGACACAAAATTCTTGAGGCATCTTTTGCAAAGTTTTAGCTTGAATTATGAGTTGACGCATTCCTACCCAAGCATAGTATTATAAAGGTGAATAGTACTAGTAGTACCTTAAGTAATAGTTTGGGTCATACATAAAATTAATTGGTAGTAGGTTTATTTGTTTTGTGGTTTGGGTGGCAAAGTTACCTAAAGATTTGAAATCCTTGGACTTGACGATATAATAATGCTAAAATGTAATAAAATCATATTTCATTCTTGTACAAAATCTCAACGACAGCAAAATAATTTAAAAAGACTAAAGCCAACATTCTTTGTCTTGGACGTCCGTAAAAAGAGTTTTCTCGCATAAAGAAAATTTTCGCGCCAAATGTATCGAAAGAATAGGAAGGACAAGCCTGAACTAACGCAATAATGAAATCGGTAAACTACTTATCTGCCCTTCTGTGTCCCTAAAGTACCCAAGGTTGGATACAAACATACTTAGGCTTACGTGGGACCTTTCTTATTACTTGGAGATATTGAGGTTGGATTTGCCGCAGTACTATTCTAGAATACATGATTTATTAAAAATCTTCAATAAGGCTTATAAGTAGTCAATCTAAACTGTATAAAAATTAAAATTAAATATCGTGCCATAAAATAAAACTGTTAAGAATTTAAATAAAAACTCAATAAAACGTCCCAATAATTAGAGTAATATTATTATTAAGTACTTTGTGCACAACCCTACTACTATGTGCTATATTCGTTTTCTACTTATGTGCTTATGTAAACCTTTCCTAACTTTTTCATTAGGTAATTAATTTCAAATTTTGAATGCGATTACTCGTAAAATACTTCCATTTTTAAATAGACATTCCTTGATCTTGCTAATTCCCTGATCTTCACTAGCAAGATCAGAGACTGTATTTTCTGCCTATAGTAAGTAGCTTAATAGTCTATGTTATGGGTATTTCTTCGGGTACCTCTAGTTGTATTAAAGAAAGTTAGCAAAAAGGATTGTGTGGCGGGCCTCCGAGATCGAATAAAGAAACTTTTAATATTTTCTCTCCCGCCGTTTCTTCTTGACTGTGTTGCCAGGTATTTCATCGTAAAAAATATTTTTATTAAATGATTTAGCGAAACGTTTTTTACTATATGCAACGATAATGACAAAATGGTTTTCTTTGGCGTTTGTTTTAATAAAAACAACATTTCTGTTATACTTTCGTGTGATGCAAAAATATTTTTTTACATTTCACGGGCTCAGTTCTCTGTTTAGGCATAGTGTTTTTTAATTTATACTTAAACGCAGTTCAAATGTTTTTTTAAAAACAAAGTGGAGTCTTCTTTCAGTGAATAACAAACAAGAACAATAAACAACAATGAACAATATTAAAAGTACTTTTCGTTAATGTGGAGTAGTCGTGGGATGCTCTGTATACTGTATAAATGATTAGCAATGATGATTTGATGTGGTTTTGATGATTTTGCTTTGACACTTAAATATTGGTTAAAAATAGTTGGCGTGATCTAAAAGATAGACATCAAAATAGCTGGCAACACTGTCATCTCGGCCTCCCCACCTCATTTGTAGCCTCTGCATTAAAAGTATTCATATTAGGTGCGGTGGGGTTCCGTGATGAAAGCAGGGCGAATCTTTGTTAGTACTTTTTGTATTTTGTTTTCCTTATCTGTGTTTATTGTTAGGCAATTTTTCATTCGGTTACGTACTTGTTTATAATTGTAAAAATTTGGGAAAGGTAGTCTGTTTTTAAAGTTGCCTGGCAAGGACACTTTAAATTAAAAAAAAAAAACTTATCGTCTAGAGCCGCCAAATATGATAATAAATTGCTGTATGTTCTTGATGCCCATTGCAGTATGGTCTTAAGACTTTTGGTAGCAGTTCTATCTGCATGACCAACGCTTTCTAATTAGATTGTAGCAATACAATGAGAATAAATCATTTTGTGAAGTTAGAACTGCAATGTCAGGGCGTACTAAACGTGGCGCCTCGAATACGCTCTGACGTTACAGCTTCAATTTTACTCTACCGCCGACAATACAACTTTACTCAATCATCAAGATTTCATCATCATCATTATCATGTCAGCCGGAAGACGTCCATTGCTGACATAAGTTTCCAACGTGAATGATCCTGCGATACTTGCGTTCACCGAGACACAGCAGCTTTTAACAAGTCATCTGTCCACCTTGTGGGAGGCCGTCCAACACTGCGACTTGCGGCCCGTGGTCGCCATTCAAAAACCTTTCTTTCCTAGCGGTTATCGGTCGAGCTATATGATGGCCTGCTCATTGCCATTTCAACTTGTTTATACCACAGATAATAATAATACTACGCTTATACTGAGAGCTATGATGATTACCTTGGTCTTTCTACGTATCTCCACAATTCTGATTCGATTACGCAGTGAGACTCTGAGCATAGTTCTCTCCATCGCACGCTGAGCGACTCTGAGCTCGTTCATAAGACCAATAGATTTAGTGATGACAGAAACAAGTGATATTCGATTCCCACCTACTCTCGATCGATGCATCAACGCTGTCAAATCAGGACCGTGTGTGATATCTATCTGAATTCCTTCGGCTCTGCTTAATAAATCAAATACCATTATCACGTAACCGGCTGTGTGATTGTTCGTACACGTATTGTCTCTAGGAACTGTTTACTCAGTCGAACAGTAGGCGTATAAAGCACACACTCAAATAATTTCGAAGAAGCTTGCTGGCTTCGGCGAAAGTCACATTGATTTTTATAAATGGATAAAGTATAGATACGAGTAGTTCCAAAATTATTTTATAATTTTTTTATTTATATGTATTTTTATTTATTTGCTTGTATTGACAATACAACAATTTTATTTCTTTGTTGCTACTTTTTTAAATAGTAAAAGCTTGCTATCGATAAAACTTTTTATGCTGAAATATCACAAAATTATTAACCAATCGTTATTTTTTTATAATCATTGCATGAAAAAGACAGGCTTTACTTGGTTGAGTCGATAGAATGCATTTCAATCTAAGCTATATATTTTTTGGCTAACTTCAATATCGCAGCGTAAAACCTAAAGTATTTAAATTGGCGTTAAGGTGAAGTGACCTCAGCTCATACGTAAAGCGCGCTTTTGTGTTTCAACTTTTTCTAAAGAAAATATCAAGATTTTGAATTGGTTCAAATGTATATGACAGTTGAGGAAATTTCGTATATGGCGTCGCTCTTCAGAACACGATTGGATTAATTTCGCTCGATAGAATTTCAATTTTAGTCTTATAGCGGGTCACCTTAGTCTTATGTTCATGGATATTTTTACTGTATTCAGATTATCTTTCTTGAAACCAGGTTGGTAACAAATACAATACTTACTCCTAAAATGGACAATTCCGTTCTCCTCATCATATCTCGAACGAAATGTCTTGGCACGCTCGAAAACACTTCAATTCCTTAGTCCTAAGCAAATATGTTACCGTGTTGTAATTGCTAGTCGTATTTACAATCTTTTATTCCTTATGGCAATACAAATATTGTTTTTGAACGCTTCGGTTGTTACCTACATCTGCGATGGGGGTTTCTTTTTTTTTCGACAGAGGTTCGGAAGTTAATTTGCTGGTGATTTGGTTTTGATTTTGTTTACGTTTTGTAGTGAGCAAGCACACTGTAAGTTATATTTGCATTCGAATTTTTTAAAAAGGTAGAGTGAACGATGTTTGCTCGCTCAATATAAGGGCAAGTTTGAACAAAAGTTTTTATTTAATAATTTGTTTGTGTAACATAGGTCGGGTTACCTGTGTGCTTGTCGAATAAATTATTAAAGTACTCCTTGTATAATATTTATTGAGAAAAAATAGTTAGAAATTAATCTCTATTTTAATAGAGATTGAACACAGGCCTCACCTCTATGGTAACTAAGATGAAGCAAAATGTATACGACACGAAATGGCTATTATAATCACTTCAACAATTTCAAAGTGTTGATCCTTACGACTACAATCTTTGCTCGTTAAAATTCCATTGGCATGTTTAGCACAAGTTCGATTCAAAGTAGTCTTAACCAATACAAGATTTACGACAAAGCACTTGACTTCTCGATTCTTCCCACTATAAAGTAGGCTGTCATCCGCCCCTGGTTACACCTATCCACCTACCAAGTACCTATATTATACAATGTTGCAGCTTCGCAAACGACCGCAAAAAGTGGCACAAAGTAAGCCGATATGACGACGTGGCGAGGCACCTCATCCATCGGCGCTACAAAGACGCTACCGTGAAACTCGAGATGCTGAGGGAAGCGACAGACTGCGACAATTAAAAAAAAAGTACTTTCATTCGAGCGAAGGAGAAACCCAATATGCAGCCAGGATTAAAATTTTGTACGATAAGAGAGGCGAAGGCAGCTGTTGCGTATTCGCAAGATCTGATGAATTTTGCTTAAGATGAAATCGATCTTCCTGTGGAATGCAAAAAGTATTTTTTTACCGTTAATGAAAATTCTTACAGCGTTGTATAACTAAAATTCGAAAAGCTTGAATAGTGAAATCTGTGGCTGCAGTCCGAAAAAATGTTAGAGATAAAAATAAAGTTGTAAATTTAAATAAAATTTAAAGAGATCAAACGCTACGCTTACGTTCGCTAGTAAAATATCTATAAAATTGCTATTCATAAAATAACATTATTTACTCACATTTTATAGATAAAAAGTTTATTTCCTTACACAGAACTTAAACAGCAAGGAAGTTTATTATGTTTCCACTAAAACATTTTTGAATCTTAAAATTACAACGAGAAAATTGGTCTATAAAATTTCTATTACCAGAAATCCGTAAACTTTATGTTCATGTTTATCTAAGATGACTTGAATACCAAATTTTATGGTACCTATAACATCGGTTTTCAATAAAAACTTGGTGTCATACACGTAAATGAAAAAAACAATACAGGAGTTGGCCATAATAAATGTAAAAAGCGATTTATGCATGCAGTATATCAAGCAAGATTGAAATTTTACGATATTACCATTCCCTTGGATGATCATAGTTTAAAAATTCTTGTACATTTTTATGGAGAGCGCTCCGTTGCAATTAAAATGATTTAATAATACTTCGTTGGTATTCTAAATTGATATTAATGTCGTAAAATATTTATGCTTTATAACCCCTTTTGTGGAGGAGTAGTAAAGCAGTTATCTTCTTGGATTGTCATTTGTTATAAAGCAATTTTTCTGAAAACAATCTTTAAAACCATGTATGTATTTCGATATTGAAGATAATTATTACTTTTAAACATCAGAAACTAATCGTGATAATTACGAGAAGCATAGTCTTACGAGAAGCATAGACTTGTAAACGGATTAAAATAAAATTAGCCTTGTTTTATATAACTTTTCCATCTCTATAAGACATCATACGATAGATAGATAGAGATACTTTACGTGATGATAAGGAAATAAGAACATACAAAGCTTATAAAAAGTTTAATTTTTGTAAGACATCGTATATGAGCTTTCCTCCCAAATTCCAAGCGCTTTAAGATCTATCTCAAACATTTCCATTCTTTTTGTTCCACCTCACTCAGCGTACGAGTAATTCGAGATAGTTCTCAAGCGACTAAAGGGGAAAACATCAGTCGGTTCTTCGAGTATGTAAACAGTCGGACTCGACCGGTCGACTCGTCCTGGGCAGGCAGAACAGCAAACAATCGACTGTAGACCGGCGACTATAGATTAATTTTCACTTCGTCTTTATTTACAAATAGCATTGCTTCTTAATCCATCTTCAGTTGTTAAACAACACCACCTCAGAGTAAGCAATCACTTTATCTTTCAATTTCCTCTTTATTTATTTTTGAACTCTGCAATTCAATTTAAATGTTTAATCAGAAAAACAAATTGTAAAAAATTAAACAACACGTTGTCAATTTAGAACCTTTTTGTGAAACAAGAGTATGTACCAAATGGGCGCTATTGGATGAATAAACGTCAAAAAGTAATCTGACGTTTGTTTAACCAATCAACGCCTTTTAGATATGAATGTCTTAGGCTCATTATCATGAATATGCCACGTTAATTTATATGGCACCATTTAGTTATATTATAAACACATGCCTTCCTACTTCAGCTGCTAGTCTACCCAGGACATCGATTCCGTTAAGCATCAGGGAGCTAGAAGCTAACCGTTTGTTTCCGTGTTACGTCTATTACCTAGGCTTCGGATCTGTGATCAAATAAAGCCAGATACATTCCGGGAATATTGAAGCAATAGCTTGTGTTTCAGAAAATAACATGTAGTCGCACTGTAGTAAACTAACAAAGTTAGAGTTTAATTTATTTAAAAAAAAATAGTATTTTACCTAATAAAAGTACTTAGCAAATATTTTCAGAAAATAATAAAAATTTGTTAATTAATTTAATTTCTTGAAAAAATACAAAACATATGAAAATCTAGTGTTATAAGCTCTTTTATATGATCGTGATAATCATGATGTAATCGGAGACGGTATTTTCTTCTTTGAAGGGCCTTTACAAAATATAGTTAGTTCTCCAATAACTGGTCGATCTGTAAATAGAACGAGCTGATTACGTTTAGTAGTAGAAAACAAATAAACACTATCAAAAACCCCGACAGTAGTTTCTAGGAAGAAATTTCATCGAGTTACAACATTTTACCCGGAGGACCGATAAATGTGAATACAGAAACCGTTACTTTTATTTACTTCTATGAGAAAGCAAATTGGAATTTGAGCAGCTCTTCGACTGAGGAGGTTTTAATTAAGAGTTGGACTTCGTTTGAAGCTTGTGTTTGACACGTATTTTTTTATGTTTTCACTTAATCAAAAAATTACAGAGATATATTGAGCTGAAAAAGCGTATGACGTCACGCTTGAGTCAATCATCTTTGTTAATTTGATAAAACAAAAAACAACAGTATCTAATATTTTTACCCACGACGGACGGAACGGAACGGAGGCGGTATATGCGTTTGGGGTAAGAGGTTGTTTGTTTGTTTGTTTGTTTGTTTGTTTGTTTGTTTGTTACCTTCTATCTCGAAAACCACTGGACCGATTTAGTTCCGGTTTTTTGCATTGAAAAGGTATCACTTCTACTTAGGATCTTAGATATGTTTTATGTAAGTAGACCATCAGGGAGCGCTGCAGCAGCCAGATAAGTTGGCAACACAGGAGTTATCAAAAACTACCGAATCGATTTCGATACAGTTTTTTGCATTCAAAAGGCTTCATATTGGAGCTGGTTGTTAGACATGCTTTGGGGCGGTAGACCACCAGGGAGCCCTGCAGCAGCCACATAAGTTGGTACTACAGGAGTTCTCAAAAAGTACTGAATCGATTTCGATGCGGTTTTTTGCATTCAAAAGGCTTCATTTTGGAGCAGGTTCTTAGATACGTTTTATGGAGGTAGACCACCAGGGAGCCCTTCAGTAGCCAGATAAGTTGGTACTACAGGAGTTCTCAAAGAGTACTGAATCGATTTCGATGCGGTTTTTTGCATTCAAAAGGCTTCATTTTGGAGCAGGTTCTTAGATACGTTTTATGGAGGTAGACCACCAGGGAGCCCTGCAGCAGCCAGATAAGTTGGTACTACAGGAGTTCTCAAAGAGTACTGAATCGATTTCGATGCGGTTTTTTGCATTCAAAAGGCTTCATCTTGGAGCGGGTTCTTAGATACGTTTTATGGAGGTAGACCACGAGCGCTGCAGCAGCCAGATAAGTTGGCACTACAGAAGTTCTCAAAAAGTACTGAATCGATTTCGATGCGGTTTTTTGCATTCAAAAGGCTTCATTTTGGAGCTGGTTGTTGGATATGTTTTGAGGCGGTAGACCACCAGGGAGCCCTGCAGTAGCCAGATAAGTTGTCATTACAGGAGTTTTCAAAACTACTGAACCGGTATCTTTACAGATCAGGTTCTTGGACATGTTTTATGGCGCATGGCGGTAGACTATAAAGAAATACTGCAACAGCGAGGATAGGTGGCCGCTTGGACACTAAGTAACTAGTAGTCTCAATATCGCACATACCAAATTTCTGCCAAATCCAAACAACATCCATCATTTTGATTACTGCCAGTTAGTTTTAAAAAGGCATACTAATAAATTATGTATGTTTAATTACTAGCATAATATACAATATCGAAACACAAAGAAAACAAAATGTCGTCATTTTTAATGATATGTTTTAGTGTGCTAAGTGATAACAAACAAAAGTAACGTACTTTCCAAAAAGTTTAAAATAAAGACAAAATTGAAAATTTTAAAAAACCCACGCCGGATGTTAAGACATATTCAAATAAAAATCAAAATTGAAAATTTAAAAATACCCACGCCGTATGTTAAATTATATTAGAATAAAAAGGATTAAATAACATTTTTGGAAATCCCCCGACCAGAGTCAAATAAGATAAAAAATATAAAATAAAGAAATCTATAAAAAGAGTGATTTCTCACGAAATCCGCCACACAAACAACTAATTATGACCTTTCTTAGTCCTTACGTTTACATACCTACTTACCTTTTGCTTTCTCGTAGAGATAGACACAGCAATAATATTTATTAATTTAGGTACTACTACATACTCATCTATCTAATAATATGTCATAATTAGTTGTTTGTGTGGCGGATTTCGTGAGAAATCACTCTTTTTATAGATTTCTTTATTTTATATTTCTTATCTTATTTGACTCTGGTCGGGGGATTTCCAAAAATGTTATTTAATCCTTTTTATTCTAATATAATTTAACATACGGCGTGGGTGTTTTTAAATTTTAAATTTTGGTTTTTATTTGAATATGTCTTAACATCCGGCGTGGGTTTTTTAAAATTTTCAATTTTGTCTTTATTGTATTACCTGACTGACGGACAAAATATAACTTCGTTTTTTTTACCTATTGGCATCATCTCTATTAAAGTATTATAAATCATGAAATTAACTTTCTTCTTTAACCAACCGTGGCATTTTCTGAAGTTGTTATATACACAAATGTACACTTTTGGATTATAAATTTTTACTTGGAGAAATTACTGTTGCAATGAGGTATTATTTGGTGCGATGCACCAAATTTTGTGGTTATTGTGGTTCGTTTGAACAGACCCTAAGAGTTCAACGGTTGATGCTTGTTTTAATGTTAATTTGTGTAATGGACGCGCTTTAGGAATTTCAAGAATATAGCATAATTAATTCTGACGGTTTTTAAAGTTTTCAATTTTAATTAAATTATGCAAACACATGAGACTCACTGCAAACAATGCATTTCATGAATAAAAGATCATTTGAATTGTTTGAAAATTGGGTAGTTTGATGAAACAATGGACATTTGGAAATATAATTATAATTGGTGGTTTTGTTTCATTTACAGAAACAAAAACTGTATTTTTCACTAAAATAAAAACAAAATCTAATGCATGGTAAAATCCAGTGTACACTGGTTTTAATTTAACCTATTCCTGATGTTTCTTGCGTCTCGTCAATGCACAAGAAAACATGAATGACATTGAATGCGATTTATGAGATCGTTATCTTTAACCATCGGCAAATAGCCAATCCCCTGATGAAATCCAAGCCTCAAGCTAGCTTGTCCTATCCTCGACCATTGTCCTGACAACTCAGCGAATTTTGATACCATTCAAATAAGAGATCTCAGAAAATATGCCAGTCACAAAACGACTCGGTCCTTTATTATCTCTTGAAACCTCGCTACAATGCTCTCGTAGTGACGATATTGTGAATATCCTTTGTCTCAAATATAAGCATCATTTTGATTCCAGCTTTCTCGATGAAAAATTTCAAGTAGGGGTTGGTAAATGACTCAGCAATGTAACTCGGTGTTTCTGCACTAGTAACTCCAAAATTCCAAATTTATCTTTGCTCGATGCTGAATGTGCAATTTTATGGTTAGTCGTTCGATTTGTGGCGTAATCTGGCATGATTGATGGTTGACGGGTCCTGGAATATGGAGCGAATAATTGAATGAGGATATCGCATTTACAGAGTCAAATTTATAGAGTTCAATTTGTTCTTCTTCCACTGGGTGCGTTTTTTTAAATAACTCGATGTGTTACAAAATCATGTTTTTTGGTATTAATCTGAGTATTTCATTTGTTTCCTCTGTACAAGTTATTGACGTTAACTTCTCCCACGCGGGTCGTTCATAATGTCAACTCTATCACATGTTTCTCACAACAGTTTTTTTTGTTACTATTATTAAAAAGGTTAGACTTGAATAAAAACATACAGTAGAGAATCCGGTGACATATCAAAGATCTTATCCGAGCTAAACCTTTGCACAATGCTCTGTAATAATGGGTGAACAAAAAATAATCGGTATCAAAAAGCACCACGAAAGGGGACAAAAATATCCAGAAAATACTCGTACAGACGCAACCGGTGACAAAAACTGTAGCCTTATACTGGTGTGCGTGTTGTTACCAAAAGGGTTTTGAGACCAGTCTATAGATCTTCACAGACTGAATGGGATAAGTAAAAAACGGACACAACAGACAACGTATTTATTTAAAAATGTTTAATAACAGAGCCGCTCGTAAAACTAGCTCTATTTCTCTTTGCTTTTTGTCAATCTGATCTTTGGACGCGATATCGTCGCTCCTCGGGCACTATCGCTAATGGAGTACCTACGAAGCTTGAGCCCGCATTATATGTTCGAGTTCTCTATACTATACACTTAGACGACCCTATACGTGACAAAACTTTGTCCCTCCCTGCATTCAAATTCTGAAGGAGCAATTGAAATCGGAGATCGTAAAGAGAATTAGAGCGGGGGACCTTTCGAGCTTTTTGTTTTCGTTCAAAGCGGGGCTTCTTTTGAATCTCGAACTGCCATCGGAGTGGAAGTGGGGGCAGCGCTTATTGGGATTCCCTATGGCCTACCAATCGGCCGGTGCGACATTGAGTAATCTAATAGCTTATTAATGAAAGGGAAGCCTTCAATCGGCCCCTATTTTCTATCCTAGCGAAGTTTAAAATAATCGATCTTGTTCGTTGAGTTTTTTGTTGGGTTCCGCCTTTCCCGCAAGCTCGCGAAGTGGGAAGGTCGCGCGGTGGCGCGGGCGATGGCTCCTCCCACTATATTTAATTTATAATGCAATAAATGAGTGTACTCGCATGGAACCGAACCGGCTGGTGGAGATAACACGTAATGTGAGGTTATTGCGCGAAAACAAACGACAAAAAACAACTGCAGTTACAATATACAACGGACCTTTATGATCTGAGTTAATATACGAGGCGTGTTTCGCTCCATGGATTGCATGTGCAATAAAGAGGATAATTTAAAATTACGTTTGCTACAATATTGCTACATTAACCATAATTGCTGAGGTAGGAAGCTTACGGCACGCACTTAAGATGTTATAAAGTGATATCATTCAAAACTCTGTAAATTAACGTGTTTTTTTTAACTAACACACTAGATAAGTGTTGAAAAGGATTTTTTTGTTGACTCAAAGAGTTTGCGTAAAATTTTCAATGTTTGTTACAATAACAGCTGTATAAATGAAAACTTACAAATAAAGAACATAAATTTATATTGGTATTTTGTAAGAGATATAAAAATTTTTAAAAAGATAAATTATCAAAAAACGATGGCGCTATGCGAGCGGCAGGAGACAGAATGTCATGGAAGGCGATGGAGAAGGCCTATGTTTGAAGACGTATAAACCAAACGGTGTGATGATGATAATGACTGAGTATTAGTAAATAATAAATCTGCAATTTTTTTTCCGAGTTGGGATTTAGCTTAGTTATGTTTCAAACAATGACTGAAAAACACGAATGACTTAGAATTTGTTGAAAACACAACCGTGCCTTAACAATATTTCTTACATTTCAATAGACAGGTTGAAATACTTTTTAAAGCCAGCATTATCCACGGTGCAGATGAGCTCAAAGGGAGGAAATGACTCACTGACTTCGAAACTGCAACCGTGAAATCGGTAACCAATTTTGTTTTGTCTTGAACGCGGAATTTCAACTTAATCCTCCATTCGAGTTTGAAAACCGAGACCACCCTGTATAACAAGCGTTGTAATTGAAAGAATAGGTTCTTATGAGAAAAGTTCTCAAATGAAAATTAAATAGGAAATAATGATAAAAATCTCTTCGATATGGAAACTTTTGGTGATGATCAAAAAATAAATTCATTATTTAACTTTACGTAACCAATAATTGATCGAAAGAAATTATCTGGGGAAAGACTGACAAAGATGTTTTTGTTTGACAGATTTGAACCCGGAGTCTCCGTAATGAAAGTTGAACTCTCGAACGGGAGGCACATTTAAGAGTAGGTTTAGAAGACTAATATAATAAAAATAACTTTCAAGTTTCTTTTAAGCATAGTTTTGAGCAATAATTTCGTTCTCTAGGCAACAGCAACCATAAAAAAAAGTTTTTATTAAAATATTGAAATCCTGCACTGCAATCAATATTCAAATCTTAGATAAAATATCTCAACCTTTTATTTTGATATTATTATAGTTATAGCACCTGACACGTCAAAGTCAAAAGCTGCTTAATAAGTGTGCACTCCTACAAAACAGGCCTATCTCGGGATCAAAATTCGCCGAACCAAGTGTAACTAATTTACCGACGATGACTCGACCAAAACCGGTGGTTGCCGACACAGAAAACGCAATGCCGAGTTAACTTAAAACATTGTTCCTAAACTCTTAACTGGATAATAAAACACCTATTCTATAAGGCCAAGAACTTAACATGTCACAAAAAAAGCTTGATTAGTTTTCAAGGATGAAACATTAAAACAAATACATCATTTTAATATTACTCAAATGATTCCCGTAAAGCTAATCTTGCTTCCCAGTAAAAGCTACATTCAGTAATGAAGATAAAGATTTAAAAAATGATATTAAAGTGACGTAAGCTCATATACTACATTTTTAATTACAATAGTAATAATAATAATAAAAAACTCGGTCAAACATTATAGAAGAAAAATGTAACAACGTACAATAAACACTTTTCCCAGTTTTGCTACTTACTCTACAGCTCTACATGTGTCCGACACTACTTAATGGACTTGTCATGTTATGATAATGAGATACAACCAGATAAGTCATTTATCATTTTATTACAATAATAAGAAATGCCACCTAGAATGCTTAATTCCGGTGAGTCCTTATCATGGGGTCGAAATTTTTGATTTATGTATAGGTGCATTTATACTGTTACCATAAGTGTATTATGTACCTGCATCTACATGGGATGAGTAATACAGGGTGCAGTTTTAATAGCAAACTGTTACTTGACGATGTGATTATAAAATATAGTAGTGTTTCTAAAGAAAATTATTTTTATGCAAGTTCATTAAGCAAATTGTATGTTAACATGCCAAAAGTAACAAAATGTAAAGTAACAATAATATGTAGCTTTCGTACAAAACATGGCATGCGAAATTACTTAAGTTTTTATTTTCTTAGTTCACTTTAATTTGTAAATTAAAATTTACATAAGATTCTCAAAGCAATTTCGCATTATAAGATAAATAAAGTATTTTTTCTGTAACACTCCCTATAACTATAGATAGAGCATACTACGAGTATACGGCCGCGATCAGACCAAAGATTACAATGAAAAATAGCGTATCTTACGCGTTGATGTATGTGCCCATACTTTATTATACTTACAACAAAAACAAAAGATAGAAGAAAAAATAGTTCACCGAACAAAATACGTTATCATTAAGTTAACGACACGAAGTTTTTTGTTTATCACGATGAGCTGTGGGTAATAAATAGGTCAATTTTATTGCTCGAAGGAGTAAATTATGTGCTAACAATGTCGTTATAAGCGCAACGAACTAACATAACTTAAGATAAAATTCAAATATTTAGTTCTGAAAACGAAAGAAATTTAGACGGTTGTCATACCGATATGGGTGTTCCTAGAAGAATATGAACATTGATATTTAAAGTAGACCATATTTTAAGAGGAGAGAAGTTGAATGACACCAATAAATATAACGCAGACTCAGCGACCAAAATGCAAATAGTTCTAAAAAAACTACATTTCCATACGTAGACGATGCTTCAAAACCATTCCGTATTCTATTTTCAAATTATGTGAACGCATATTTTTGAATAGAGAACGAACGAAACTCAAGCATACACAAAGAGAGTAGTACCTGTTTCAATGTCTTCTAAGTGCCTACACGTGCTGGCTATGACAAATATGTTTCCATTGTTGAATTACCTACTAAGGCAAGTAGGGAAGACAAGAGAATATGAAAGAAGCCACTTCGTATCCAAATAGGGGTAATGCTTACACATGAACTGGATGGATTTGTTCCGACTACTTTAGAGATGCTTACATTATAATTTATAATCAATATGTACTTGTTATAATACATGTAAGGTATATCTAGAACTTGAAGTACCAAACCAATTTTGGAAATGTTTACATCGTGTTGTAAAATTGACAATAATATAAGAGATCATTTTCAAATATGAGAAATTATTAGATAGTATATTCCGACAGCGGCTGCGCTCGCACTGTGTAGGATTTTCCCGTGGGAATAAGACTTTTCTATGTAAAAAGTATCCTTTTACTATCTGCATTCCGAATTGAAGGCGGAACAAACATCCAAACATCTAAACATCCAAATATACTTTCACATTTATAATATTAGTGTGATAGTGTGATTTACAGGTCAGATATTAGGCTACTAAAATCGAAATAATAAAGACAAAAGGTACAACAAAGGTAAATAAAGGGCAGTTTATTTATTTACTAACTTTGAAAGTTACCAGGACATAATAATATGAATTTTACATGATCCATTAGTACTAGCTGAGAAGAGATATCGCACGGAATAGACAATTGAAGAGTGTAGAAGACATAAAGAAACTTTGATGCGAGCTATTTTAAGTACAACACTTTTCACCACTCGTGATCCGAATTTTACTTAGTTTGATTTCAGACAGATATCTTTGAGAATACGCTGCGAGAAAATTTATTTCGGGCGATATTACTTTGTGCTAGGAATTGGCATTGACAGAGTAAAAGCTCGGGGCAATAAATTACGTTGGAAAATGCTGAGCATTCACTTGTTGTTTCGAGCAGATCGATCGCATAAGGATGCCTAGAAAACGAAAACAATTGGAGCGTTCCTTCTAGACGGACGATATTGATTTAGCGGTTTTTGTGAAGGCACGTGTTCCTCTAACTGAATTTCCTTTGTTAGAAGCGATTACATTCACGCGAAAACTTCTTCGTTTCTCTTCTTATCTCGAATAACAAGAACAATACCAACAGCAATTTCATTACAAATTCGCGTAGCCAACATAACATTTATATTTCCAAACTTCCTCCCTCACTACGTGACTCTACCGGCAACGATTCCATACGTTTCAATAACATAAGCTCACTCATTCATACTCCACTCGTATAGCAAGATAAATTGTCCCTGTACACAAATAAACGCGACCAAGAGAGAAAGAAAGAGGAACAAGAACCTCACGTTCTAGGTACAGTCGAGGGAATAGATGCGAGTTTATTTCGAAAATAGTTTCAATTGAGTTCCGTCAATATCCGCCAATATCCGTCGATTGAGCGTAGGAAATGCCCACTTCCCATTTATAAGCACTTTGCAATTTTATTGGCTGTTACACGACGATGAGATGACCCAAGGAATGTTGGCATGAGATAATGTTAGACTATCAAAGAATAAAATCTCAGAAATGAAATAAGTGTCAAAGCAAACCTTTCAGAGCTTTTTAATTTATAATCTTTGATGATAACATAACTTTGTCTTAATTAGAATATATTACATCTATGTTCTATTTTATATTATATGATATCAAAGATTTAAGTTCTAATTTGGTATTGCAATTTTATACTTTACACTTGAAAAACCATTGTGGTCAGAAAGTTATAAATCTATTTATACCATACCAAATTTGATCGGGCAAAGCAGATGTGATTTTTTCTATTGACTGTACGCACATCTTCAAGAAAAGGCATAGTAATTTATTATATCCAGTTCGCTTCGATCCATTGACTCTGTGGTCGTCGTTCCGTACAGAATGGAGACCATCCTTTTGTCAATGCTTCGAAAGGTGTAAACGGCCGTGTAATATGAATTAATAAGCATATAGAATTATTTCTAGTGTGTTTAAACGCAACAGAAAGATCAGGCGTGAGTACATCAATGATAAAATCAGAATGCTATTCCAGATTTGCTGCATGGTTGGTGTTGCAAAATCCGTACATATTAGATATATTCAAAAATCAAAAATACGTACGGAGCAGCTACAACATTCTTACTGATAAGTTTGCAGTCAGCAAAGTGTAGAGTCACATCAAGGTCAACGTGGTTTCCAATCTACCTAAAAGTTCAACCCTTAATCTTTATTGAATTAATAGGGGATCGGACTGTTCACCATATTTTATTTATGAATGAGATTAGTAGCAGACGATTCGCGAAGAAAAAAACAGAATCAGTTGAAAAACTAATTTACAGTGATTTTTTTAAGGTTTCAATATGTCTGTGTCTTTTTTTTTGTATGGAGATTATATGGCGTTACTAACAAAATATGACGTCACAAGTGGGTATGTGCCTCTCTGTCTAATCTTGAATTTCAAACCTTTATAACTCGGTCAGTTTTAAAGATAGAGCAAAAATTATTTTACTGTTCGATAGCAGAAACTAAGAAATTTGGATTTATAAAATAAAAAAAGTAGTCCGATCCCCTGTTGTATACTATTAATCGTTCAACTGGTAGTTTTACTATTTCAATGTACTACGTATAATTTGTCACCAAAATTTTGAGATATGAATGAATGAATGAATGAATGAATGAATGAATGAATGAATGAATATACTTACTTAGATATTACTTTTATCGTCAGTTGTGCCGGCATTGTTGTTTCCCGGAACAAATTTCGGTGCATCACGTGCGCAAGTTCAAGCTTGTTGAGGCTATTGGTAGCAAAGAATAGTGATTGTAGAAGAGATCTTTCTTATTTCTCATCTTATTATGTTCAAGGCAAATGTCTGAAAATGATCGTAAATTCGATCGATAGTGCCACAAAGTAGGTAAAGCGGCGCGGCCTTTTTATTTTATGATAGTGCTGTTTGTTTTTTTTTTATAATTCATCTAATGTTATTATTGTGACAACTGGTTAAGTTTTTACATGAGTAGGTAACACAGTACTAGTAAAAATGAAACAAAGTTATTGAGCAATCCATTTTGATGTTATTTATCTTATTGGAAGATATACAACGTTTTAGTAAAATAAAGGTAAACCTCTCGGGTGGTATTTTTGTTTAAAAAAATTCCATTAAATCTAAAAAAAATATTTTAAAACAAACTGCTGAGCTCATCGACTTAATTTGTATAAAGGTTCAATTTTTTTTTACGAATGTTAAAAAGTTTTGTAACAAAAGTTATTCAGTTCCATTGGCTGACCTACCCGAGAGATATTGCACAATATATAAGTATAAGCATGAAAATGAAAGCGAATACGAAAATGTGCAAATCACAAAGCACATTCAAGTTTTCCAATATTTTCCGTATCAAGTCATATCAGTGCCTCACAGAGGCTTTAGGCAATTACCTTTGCCAATACAAAGCCAATGGCGCGTGCATTCTGTGAGTTGTGACTATATCTAATGACTCGACTGGCTTAGAAAGATGAAAGGTTCGCCGAAGATCGGCAGAGTCCGAACGAACGAATCTAATGGGCAGAGGTTATCGAACTAACTTGTTGTTTTCGATAACAATATTTGAATGCTGGGTCTTCTTGACTGCCAATGTTTTTAATTCATGTTTCAGACTTATTTTTAAATTTTGTGGTTTAAAAATGTTGAAAAATACTTTTGAAATTGTAGAATGACATGTTTTTATGTGTGAAAATGTTTTAGTTAGTTTAATAAATACACAAATAACTTATTTAACTACTTTTATATTATACAGTTCCGATAGATGAAGCCAGCCAGTTTGTAAGGACAGTAAAATAAAAAAATAAAAATGAAAGCGATATTCAGAACAATCGATATTGTTCGTTGCGTGAATGGATGGATGAAGTTATTGTACAAGAAGTGCAATAGCATGTCACAATCAGTAACAAAATAATTAAAAAATATAAATATGCTTAATTTTAATGCTTCTAAAGAAATGAACTGTTCATTAGGTATGTCTCCTTTGCCGAAAGACGGTTAGGTATCTGTAATGTGTATACCTTGAGATTTGATTCCTAGAATTTCTTTATATTCGTACCTATCTCTTGTATCGTTTTGCTTTGTGGTGGTATTTTTTTTTGTGTGCGGGAAAAAAAAACACGTTTTCTCTGAAAAACAAACGTAGATTTCTTTTTTTTTAATCTTTTTCATTAGACTCTGTATAACTGCGGTTCCGTTGCATGTTTGTCTAAGACAAGAAGAAATTATGTCCGATGAGGTAACACATAGATAATAATTGGTAAAATATTTGGCTGTGATTATAGTGAATTATTTTTATTGCCCATTGTATTTCTTTGGGTCGTTTTGTAAACCGGTTTATATGTTTATTGTGCCAATATATTGGTGTTTCTGTGCCTTTGGTATATCCATAGGCTATAGAAAAAAAAGATATAATGTAAAAAGCCTGGTTCTAAATTTATCAAACTGTAACGTACGTTCAGCAATACTTAAAAGCTTACAATTTGTCAAAAAGCAATATTTTCAAATAAAATTGGACTTGGCTTTTATTGGAGATTATCCGAAAAATGGCGGAAACATTTTAAAAAGTGCATTCTACCGTGACGAGATAGGGTTGGGCCAACGTGGGCCATTGTCGGGGATAAGCCAACGCGAGATTCGGTAAATATTTATAGTCTCTTTCAGCGGTTCCTATATTACTTTTATAAAACGGTAAGCTGGACAGCTCTGTACGTGACCGTTTTATGGAAGAGGAATGGAGTTAGAAGTTGCGTCATACAAGAAGTCTTGAGAAAAATCAAAAGCAATCATTTTATTGCGCGGTAACGTGGTTGTTGGATATTCAGTTTAAAATTTGCCACACCAGTTAAAGTATTTTCGAAGATATTGTTGACCTCAATATACATACAAACAATTTTTAAATGTAAAATAAAGTGGCTTAGTTCATATAAAAAAACTGTTATCAGTTTTTTTTACATTGAAAGGCATAGCTGCCGCGACATGTTATTATTGTTACGTACGTAAGCGTACCATGTTGTCTATAATGACAAATACCCCTCTTGATATACGTACTAACATCACATTACCTATTATCCGCTCTATTTTGTACGAGTTTAGATATTCCGTTTACTAGATAAATAGCATTTGGAATGGTCATTATACTGTCTTATCAGTTTGAACTATATTCCAGGCTGCTGTGTCAGTTCATTGGACATGGCAGTAACTAGATCTTAGAGCGCTACGCTTGATTATTTAACTATCATCAATAGATGAAGGCTTATACTTCTTTTTGTTCAATTTTTAAAAACGTTCTTCACGTCAAAAGATTTAACTTTTCCTGCGACTGACAGTTTTTCAAACTTGTTATATTGAACGATTGTGCTCATAAATTGTCTAAGCTTCACAAATAAAGTCGTCAAAGAAATAGGCACTATTTTGTGATACAATTAAATAGTTTTACAGCTCAATCTATCCATCGGACATTGATTGACAGTGTCATAAAATTGGCCAAACCGTTGTTTTATTTATTATTATTGCTTAATACATTTCTGTAGGTGTTGTAACAAGATATTCATTATAATGAGAAGCAAATAAAGTTTTGAGTTTGAATATAGTCGTTAATAAACTGTAAATTTCATCAGTTCATTAATGACTATATTCAAACTAAATCTTACCTTTAATTTTCTTATTTACTTTTAAACTTATTTTACTCTATTAACTTTAAAATTTGGTGGATAGATAGAGATGTTACACTTTTACTTTGAATGACACACTTTATCAAAACTATGTATCTTTTTTTATTCTTATGTAACGTTATTCACAGTTTTATAATTATGGCACTTGTCTAAGCTAAGAAAGGGGAGCAACCAAAATGGGCTGAGCCTTGAACAGCCACAAAAAAAAAATTAAAATCACGAAACATTTTGAAATAATATATGAATTTAGCCGCCTATATGGGAGTATCAAAATAAATGTAAAAAATAATGTTTTGTAAGACTTTTAGTCGACTGATAACGCCAAAACTAGTGTTTCCAAATACATTTTGACGAAAGTAATAAGAACTTTAATACTAAGATTCCATCATTTATGTGATATCCTTATTACAGACAACAAAACAGTCAATATTATAATAATATTTTTATGTTCATATTGAAGCCCAGAGGTCAAACATTGTGGTTTCTGTCCTTTAGTAATAAAAAAAAACTCTACGTACATAACTCATTTCGCATGTAAAAGACGTCAATGTTTCTCTTCGCGTATGGCGGTTCACGAAATGTACTGAACACCCCCCATCTGAAGTTCTCATACGTCGAATATCGCCTCAATAATTTAATTTAGGCGGTATAACGTTATCATTATCAATATTTAACTAGCCGAGCCGGAGGGAAGGTGTCGTATCGGCCTTCTGAATAATTTGTTTAGTATGAAATTCAGCCTTATTATGTGGTCTTGTCATAAATGTTTGGAAAGAGCATTTCTCTAGTTATTTTTTTTAAACTCTACTTATGAAATACGCTATCGTTCAGTGTGTTTTTGACTGACTTTTACATTATGACATGACTAGCAAAAAAAGGCTACTAGACCTAAACGATTAAAAAAAATAAAACTGTAAAAACCAAAGGTAGGGCTGTTGCCTAGTAAACTCTAAAAATGTAACCTGGACTTCCATACCACGCCAACTTCCTATTATACCCAGGCATGTGAGCAAAGAATTTGATCTATCTCTGAGCCTATTACTGAATAGAATATTATAGAATATTCCCATAATATGCATGTATTTTAATTTTAATTTCAACGTTTTAAGAATTTGAGAGACTAATGATCATTCTTAACAGAGTTACGTAGTAGACGCTGACCTAGTTATCCCTAGAGTGCCCTGCGGTGGCCAAGACACCCGACACGTCGTAAAGGCTTGTTACAGCTTCTGTATATAAGTGTATATGCACGTCTTGGGATTCCCGAGTTAGGCCTTTATATGCGACCTATGTTTCTTGAGAAAGATCTGTAGTTTTCTCTTGATTCCTTTTAAATGTTATTTCGGTTTTGTGTCACGCTAAATAAATGCGCTGGCAAACTGCTGGCACAGCACTACAGCTCAGCGGTTACTTCGTATCACAAATAACAGCTGAGCATCGACAGACAAGGTTTGCTAATCCTCATTTCTTCATCGTGTAAAGTAGCAGTTGTTTAACCTATAGGTTGGAAGGACAAAAATTTACCTTACAATCTCTCCTGATGTCAGTCTTATAGAGCCGCCACTAAAAGCCACCGTAGCTCGTGTAACGACTGCTTCCACTGACAGTAGCCGGGACCCCACGGCTTAGCGTGGTGTCCGAAGCACGGAATATTTTTTTATTTTCGGATCATCAAGTGATTCAGCCTGCAATGTCCTAACTAAACTAAGAAAAAGACTATTAACGTCATTTAGTGTTTGACTGTGTCTCCAACGGGATTCGAACCCGGAACCTTGACTCGGCTATTTCGGCATAATCGAGAATTGGCAAGAGTAGGGATTGTTCTAGAGAGATCTTAGTTTTCAGGGGTAAGAAATTTTGGAAACGCTGTAATTTTTAATAACCTCATTTAAATCACGATTCCAGGAAAGTCTATAACTAGATCCAAGTTCTTTAGGGAATATGCATAAAAAAAATATTCGTGTTTTTCATAGTTTTTTTTTTTATATTTAAGCAGGCAAACGAGCGGACGAGCCACAGTGGTGGTAAGTGGTCATCGTCGCCCATGGACATTCGCAACACCAGGGGGGTTGCCAACGCGTTGCCAGCCTTTGAGAGCCCTATAAAGAACCCCATGTCAAAGCACAAAGGAAACACCTCAGGGGGGAGCTTATTCCACATCCTGCAGGTGAAAGTATGTGCAGGTTCATGTGAAAGTATACAAAAATATAATACTGACAGTGAAAACAAAATCGAAATTGATCGAAAAACAAACTAGTTACAACATTATTAAACAAATATATCTGTCCCTCTTTTCATCATCAACGAAAACTAAATTTTGTATGGCGGATGTATGGCCCGCGTGACTAATGACGCCAATGGTCATGTCGGACCTCTCTGTCTAACCATCAAATTTGAAGCCTTATAACTTTGTTTCTGAGCAAAATATTTGAAAAAATATTTTTTATATGTTTATCTGAAACTTGAAATATTTCGATTAATGAATAAAAAAAAAATGTGCATATTCCCTGATAGGGATGTTATTGTAGATGACAGTTAAAGTAGAGAAATCCAACTGTCTATACATGTAAGGACTACCAATAAGCAACGCCCGAGACTTTTTAGGATTAACCAACAGACCAAACGATATTGCCCACTCTGACACTGGTACAAGATCAGCATTCATGTCTGCAATAGTCCTATAATATTGATGTTATTTAACTTGGAGTGCCGATAAATTTGCAAGTCGTCTGCGTAGAGATAGAAGCTAGATGAGATGACAGAAGTAACTGTGTTGATAAAAAAACTATGTAGTAGGAACAGAAAGAAACTAGGTACCCTAAATACAATATTCCAAAGAAATATTGAAGGAATACTCGTAAATTAGGGACTGAATGCATTTTGTTAAACAACTGCTACTTTGCAGCCTGTATACAGAGGCATTGAAACATTACACTTAAACCTGCTTATCTAAAAATTATAACATCAATAATATTTTCTATCAATCAATCATCAGTTTTATTAGGTGATTGTTTAACATGATAGTTAATAGTATAAACCTATTTTTTTCTGAGATTAGATTAGGGTCGGGCCACACTTATCGACGGCGATATACTCATAAGTGTACAATTCCTTGATGGGATCAAGCAGTTGTACACTTATGAGTCTAGGGCTAAAATATAACATAAAAATATCCCCCAATATTTATTGTTTTTTTTTTTGTAGTATTCATCTTAAATAAAACAAACCTCTGTAGTCTTTTTAATAAATAAATTAAAATAAATAAATATAGCTACAATCATAAGAGAGTTGCTATGTAAATGCTCGTTCACAATAGGTGGCGTTGTACGTTTCAGGAACGTGGTATCATTAGGTTCTAGTGATCTCTATAAAAGCAATAAATTATTTGTTACTGCAATGAAGTTAAATTACCCGGACATCAAAATTTTTAAAAGAGCATTATCGCAAATTCCAGCGATGCGTGCTCTTAAAAAAAAAAACTCCATAATCAAGTAATATGACTATTATAGATAGATACAGTTTGTCAAGTAAGAGCAAGGCAAGAAAACAATCAATTCTTTTACAGTTTCTCAGTACGCGACTACGCGTTGTTGTTTCATACGCGGTGGTGGTGCTGAAATTACATTTTTTATGGCTACTAGCGCCGCCATTGGAACGCCAACTTACATTGACAAGTAAGCTCACTTAGCTAGATGAAGCTGTGAGTATTGTACTTGCTTTGCTGATTGCTCTGCCACTCCTCAGTCAAAACCTTGTGTACGGCAGAAGCCTTGCGTATTTATCATTGTATTGCAAGCGATGTCAACACTTAACAGCCTCCGTGGCCGAGTTGTCGATATTTTGCCGCTCATTGCGGAGATTCCGGGTTCGATTCCCGGTGGGGACACTGTCAAGCAAAAATATCTTTGTGAGACTTTCCCCAGTTTGGTTAGGACTATGCAGGCTCATCATCATCATCATCATCTTTGCAGGCTGAATCACCAGATTTTCCTAAAAGAAAGATGATTCCGTGCTTCGGAAGGCACGTTAAGCCGTTGGTCCCGGCTACTACGTATTAGTCGTTACACGAGCCATGTCAGTGACCTTTGGCGACTCTATAACACTGAAACTAGGGTTTGTGAGGTCGGTTGTTGAAGCGAGAGCGTCATTCGGACACGGAGGCTTTTGTGATGTGGCTCCGGGTACTGTGGGCGTGGTATCGTCGTATTCTAAAACGTTTACTATTTTGAAAATTAACAGAAAATTTATTACAACTGTATTTTACCTTGCAAAAACCTTTATGCCTCTTCGCCTTTACTTTCGGACCTATATGAATTACTGCATAATATTTAAAACACAAATTATTTCGCATCTTTATCACGTACCAATTATATCATAATATTATATTTCACAACCCGGAAAGCTATTCAACATTCGGTCCAATACACTTAACTGATATATCGTCCCAATTGGTACCACGAATATTGTTTATAGATTTTGAATATGACTATCATTAAATAAGTATATTTTTAAATTCAGAACACGTGCGACCAAACTGCTTGAAATAAACCGTTTTATTGTAACAGCTTAATCTCTTAAACTCCTAATAAATACTCCAGACAGCTGACATGATCCCCTTTAGTTCTTTGTTAAATAAAGAAAATTATTTGTCTTTGTGTCGTCGAGTTTTTTTTAAATAGCTTTTAGTTACTGTCACTCTCAGCGAGCGCGTTATCTTAAGGGGCTACCTGACTGCGCACTAGCGCCACTTCGAAAAAAAATCATAACTCCGAAAAAACTAAATATATTAAAAAAGTGGACAATCATTTTAAAGTGTAGGTACTTTAGTACTTTTAGAAAGTCCGAATTTTATAACATCTTATACGGTGTAGTAAGAGATAGCGAAAGTGCTAAAAACGGCCGTTATTAGCACTTTCGCTATCTGTTACTACAATTAACAATAGATAACTGAATTTATCAATTCTAAAAATATGACAAGACTAATGAAACAATTTGATCGTTCATATTTTTGATATTTTGTATTTTCACTAAGTTATGATTTTTTATCCAAGTGGCGCTAGTGTTCACATAGGGTACCCCCTTAAGGTTGGTTATATTGTTCTAAAGGTCGTTAAGTATTTTTAGAATTGATTAATTTATTAAAATGTTGTTAATTGTAGTTACAGATAGCGAAAGTGCTAAAAACGGCCGTTATTTGCACTTATGCTATCTGTTACTACAACTTAACACATTTTATTCAATTTGTCATTTTTAAAAATACGGCACATCCATTGAATTAATATAACCGACCGGATTTTTGATATATTTTGTTTTCTCGGAGTTATGATTTTTTATTGAAGTGGCGCTAGAGTTCAAGGTCATTGGCGTGGGGGAGCCCCCGTTTCGGATATTGACGATGGTTACTTAAATAAGGATAAAAAGACATTTAATAGAATTTAGCCAGGTGAAAAAGAAATTCAACCTTGTGGAATGAAATACTAGGCTGATATTTGTTAAAAAAGACCCATAAAAGTCTGGTTTCATCACTATGCTCTATCACTTTAGATTCAGTCAAAGAAAGAACTAGTCTATCCAAAGGTATATTTTTTTTTACTCTTCAACTTTGAATATATTCGGATCAACATCATACTCATCAACAGCTTATATAAATTACTATTATATGTTTAAAACTAATAGTTTACCACTTAAAGTAATGTAATAATATCTAATGTAACCATTTCAGTTCAATAGCCGCTTATTATTAGCCTATAAACGTCATCATCATCATCGCCACTAACAGCTCATAAACGTCCCCACCGAGAGTCTCAAGCCTACCCTTGTAACGTGGCATTCGTCCTCTTTCCTGTTTTATGACTGGCAACCTTTCTTGCTGGCAGTTTTATCTTTCATTTTAAATTAATTTTCAAATTTAGATTTCTTAAGTTTCGATTTTGTCTTTTTTCTGCTAAATTTTTTACTTCATGTCCTGATCTCCAACAGTAGGTAAACTTATCCATGTTACTATTTTCCCGTCGTTAGTTATATAATATAAAATAAATAATATATAAATACATAAATACCTTTCCTTCGGACTGTGCTCCGGTTATTTGCCACATAACCATATCAATCCTCTACAACACTTTTCAGTAGGGCCACACCCTGAAGTAGGTCAGGCCTCAGAGCTACACTCAGAAGACTACGCGAACCTAGTCAACAGCATAGTAGACGACTTGTAGGTTTTCTTTTCTCCAACAACGTTAAGAATGGTAGCAGATTATCCTCGCTTTCTCAGCTGTCACAAATTATCATATTCGCAACTCGTTCCATAAAAAAGATGAATTATACTTATTATGTTACTCATATAAATTCAAAATACGAAAACACATAGGTAAGTTCGTAAAGGGGTTTGAACCTCCAGTAAAGACAGTATCGGTGGTCCGTCACATAATAAAATAAAATGTACGCGTCAATAATTAAAAGTCAAAGTAGCGTAACTTCAAATTTCAGGCCATTTCAAAACACCGAGGGAAAAGTCCAGCAGGGCGTATAACACCAAAATTATCTTAGGAAAAATATTCACTGAAATTCGCCAGTTATTTTTTTCTTTTCAAAATATTATCATACAAAATCAAAGCCGAACTCTAACTGATAAAAGCTTTCACAGATAATTTTATGTGCAAACCGAATTTGGAGTAAGCGACGTGAAAATAAGATAAAACGAAGATAGCGAGAAATATTAAAACAGGCAAAATAAATATTCTGCGCAACGCACCTTATTCATAAGAATCCGCTGGAAACACCAACTTTTAGAGGTTTGCTTTGATATAAAAAAATTACAGGTTAAACCTATTTATTTTTTACTTTTGTAAATTAAAATACATCTGTCTGGTGTTTCATTCAATATTGTGTTTAAAATGGTCCCAGCGACGATTGGTACTCCGGTGACAGATCAGAAGGTGGTTGTTGAACTAAGACCGTGAAGAACCTGAGCATGCTATACTTCATTTAATACCGAAAGACTGATAATTTGGAAGGAGTTCTAACCCGTTACTTATTTTTCAAAAAATTGTGGTGACTGACCATAATTCATTGCGCCGACAACGATGCCCTGAGTAGGTTGAAGAATTCTGCAGCTGAAGTCCGCGCCCGCTATATTAACGCTATACTAACACTAGATAATAATAGCGATTGGGTCCGTTAGGGAAAAAAAGAACTCCCTGGGTATATATAACATTCTTGTGTCGCGTGCTAGTTGTATAGTGTGCTAGTTAGATAAAATAAGAATATTTCTGGCTGGAATCCCTTGGCAGTCGGGACGTGACGGGGCGTACCTATAAGGTCCTATATTTGGAGCGAAGCTCTCCATCGCTTCATCGCCTAGGGTAAGATCGTGCTAAGACCATGTCCTAAAATTATGTCAAAGAATGAAAATGCATATTTTAAATATAAAACCCAATTTTAAAATACTGTCTTCTTATTTTAGAATAAAGTTATACAATGCAGACAAGTAAATTAAATTCTACTTATAATTACAGAAAAAGTACGCAAGGTCCTCTGCTCCCATGCATTTTATACTAACCTCTAGAAAAAATATATCTTTTAAATTGATTTTCTTATGTTACTATCACTACCCGTATAAATTATGTAATCTTAATAGGGTATATGCACATTTTTTTTAAATTCATTAATCGAAATATTTTAAGTTCCAGATAAACACATAAAAAATATTTTTTCAAATATCTTGCTCAGAAACAAAGTTAAAAGGCTTCAAAGTTGATGGTTAGACAGAGAGGTCCGACATGACCATTGACGTCATTGGTCACGTGGGCCATACATCCGCCATAGAAAATTTTGTTTTCGTTGATGATGAAAAAAGGGACAGATATATTTGTTTAAAAATGTTGTATCTAGTTTGTTTTTCGATCAATTCTGTTTTGACTGTCACTATTCTATTTTTGTATACTTTCAGATAAACTATGAAAAAAACTAATTTATTTTTATGCATGTTCCCTACTGCAATAAATTTTGTATTAAATTAACAAAAACTCTTAAGTATAAGTAGCTTATTACAGATTTAATTAATTTTATCTTCATTACTTCCGATTATCAACATCCTAGACTAGTAAAACAGCGTGTTATAACATCTGCATCAAAAACACATTTTCACATCGCAAAAGAATTTAATTGAAGCCTAATGACAAGTAATTAAAAGGCCTGTTTCATATTAACTAGCGGCTTCCGTATACAAAAACGTCCATATCGAATCGTGTCGAAAGATTATTAAGCTCGCTAGTCGTTGAAACTACCAATCAGACGGACACATGGATTTACGAACGCATTCCTTAGAAACTAACGAGCAGATATTTAATTAAAAATATTTTAAATAGTCTCAACCAATACTAACTGGACCGTACAACTCGAAATTTATGATGCCGCTAAAACGAGCCCTGGCAATAATTAACTTATTTCTAATAAGATAATTATGTAAAACGACTACGATTGTAATTAATAATTTAGGTCGAAACAAGAAATACTAAACAGGTATTCTACATGACGTTATTTTTTACAAAAGTAATATGTTTGGACACGAAGAGAACGCAAGACAATAATAAAAGTTTAGCTTAAAGTCGTCGAAATAAGAATTAAATTCAAATAAGCTATTAAGAACAAACTTGATTAATGATGAAACAAACAGCTTACGTGCTATAAATTAAGTAGAAAAACAGAAATAAAGTTGTGATAATGTATGTAGAAATGACAGTTAATTAATTGGGTACGAAATTTATGACGGGAGAATCTTACGATTATATTTTTTGTCCACAAACGCACATTGTTTATACCACAAATATTATAAGTTAGTAATAATACAGCATGAAATTTACATCGTTTTGTTCCCGCCGTGTAGTGATAGTACCCGTCAAACTGAACAACTTTTCACGAAAAAAAAAATTTCCTGCGACTAAAAAATTTTTGGTCTCTCCATACAAAATGAGTCGGTCGGGAGTCTCACTTTGTATGGAGAGACCAAAATTTTTTTTTACTTAGGTATATAGTAGTGTTTTCTCATGCAAAGCTTTTTATTTCAAAAATAATGAAAGTATATCTAATTATAATTTATATAATAATAAGTTAGGTACAAATTATCCCAAAAATAACTAAACAATATTTAAAATTTGAGCATCTCAAATTGTTAAAGCAGCATCGTTGATTGAAATTACTTCGTTTGTTTAAAGAACTATGAATGGGCTTACTTTGGGCTTTGTCTGTGCAGTGAATAATGATCCAATTTGCTAATTTTCATTTTGTAGATGATTCAATCTCTCAACCGCAGCCACAGACTTTAATTTAAAACATCTGGATCTATAAAATGTCTCGGGTTTAGTTTCTTGAGGTCTGTCTTTATCTCTGAGTATACTTTGTTTAATTTTATAAATTAAATTCTTTGCTTCATGAAGAATGGACCTGCTACGTTGCTAGCATCTTAATTAAAAATGAACCTGCTTCATCACTAACATGTCAATGAAATTTATTTGTGCTACAAGTATGAAGTTCGCACGTTAACCAAGTTGATAATGCATTTCTAGAATTAAATGCCCAAAATATAACTCGATGACTTGCATAGTAAAAAAGAATAAAAGACTTTTTCACACTATTTAAAATGCGAGACTGCGAGAAATTATTGCGGTAATTATAAAATCTCTCCAGTGATCTCAAAGAAACCGTTAGAGTTTACACATAAAAGAAATCTCACAGAAAAATATTTGTAAGAACAATCTAATAATGCTAAAATGAACTTTAGAGCTTTTGAAATACAGTCTAACAAAGCAATATGCCCACAGAATCCTGCGGGACTTGTAGGCGCATTTTTACGTGCGCACGCGCTTTGTTTGCATCCAGGTGTTGCGCTGACAAAACAATCGACCCTTGATTCAAAGAGGAGGGGTCTTTCATAAAAAATATAAAATTCACCTAAAAATAGAAGGCAAAAAATCTTAAAGCTCAGAGGCGGCGATTCGATACGATAGCCGGTAATATTTCATAACATTAACTACTTAGGGTTGTTAAGAATGGGTGTGGTATTAAATTTGTAATTGATTGCATTGTATCAGTTTCTTCCTTCAACTCCTTGAGTTTTAGGAACGCCTTTTGTATTTTATTTAATATTTCTTTGAGTTGAACTATTTTAGTCTTAGTTATTTTTATTTGTTTCAAACTTAGATCATATATTTCAAAGCCGTTATAATTATCATTGAACATAAGAATGATTCAAAGAACCTAGTTTCAACTTTTAAATCTACTTATCTGCTACAAAATAAAACAACAAAATTCGTTATTAATTTTTAGTTGGCTACTAACTATACTCTACTAATATTATGCTTAAGTTGTTTTTTTTTTTTTTTTTTGACGGACCTAATCACTATTTATACCAGAGTGGTAATATAGTGGGCGCGGTTTTTAAGATTTGTCTTAATTTCCAGTTTAGATTTAGTCCAGGTGTTCTATCTCTTTCTATTTATAACTCTTTCCATTTCTATCATCCAAAATAGTAACCACATGTCCACCATAAGCAGCTTTGGACATCGAATAGAACTTCAACAAAAAATCCACATGGGCACCTATCACAATACAACACACCGGTTGCTTCTTCATAGTAACATGTTATCATAAGCCTCAAGGACCGCCTTCAATGCCCAAGGATCAAAAATCTCTACGCTTCGACGCACTCGAAAGCGAATAATTACGTGTATATTTTACAATTTGCCAAAGATACCCATTGTAGTCTTTATTCTGTATTATTCTGTAAGTGGATTTCTAGCCTACAAAGGGTCTGCCGTTTGACACCGCTACCTTGGGACCGAGTTGAACGTACGTGTGTGTATAATGTTATTATTCGAGGCCGCATCTGTCACAAAGACCGTTGCGTCCCTAATTTTACAGTTTAATCAGCGTTAAATGCACAGACTCACCGTGCTTTGTGAGCAAAAAATCCAAAAGACTCCGCAACCTTAAGAATTCGAGTTAATAAATCATCTTCCTGTCAATGGCGTCTCCAATAAAAAGAATCAGAACATTTTAGCAAAGAAAGTTGTAAAAGAAAAGATTAGAAGAGCTAAAGCTAAATCACGACTTATGAACGATGTAATCCAGTTTTTGGAGATAGTTTGCAGACAGGATTAGACTTCGGTGAAATATTGAGAAAGTTATAATTTTTTACAAGCACGCACTCGAGAAACTAATAAAGAATATTTTATTTGTAAAACCTACCAACTGAGATGAAGATGTTAAGTCTGACAGCGTACAAAGATAAGTTGAAAGTAATTTCAACTTTTCCATCACATGTTTACGACAACGCAAATACAAAAATATCTACGAAAATATTTATCATATTTATACCATTTTCATTACCTCTATTTGTTCTGTTTTCTAATATTGTGCTCATTTAGGTCTTTTCTAGTTTTCATTTTTATATTACTTCCATTTTTTGTTGCAATCCAAACCTTCTGTCGGTTCGTGGATTTCATAATTTTGGCTCAAAAGTTTGATAGGAAGGTACCGCAAATATTTAAAAAAGGCCTTGTAAACTGCTTTTTATACTACATATTTTTATTGTAAGTTACAGTTATAAGTAGATGATCTCATAATTTATCAAGGATTTTTATGAACAATTATTTAAACCTATCGTATATTTATTTTATTTTATTGAGACCGTGGACAATGGCAAATGTGGTGTTGGAATAATATGTGACGACGAAGTGTTCATTTGGACGACACAAAGAGATGTGTCATCTATTATGTCCTATGCACTGACCACTTAGCGTCGTCGTCGAGAGGAAATCATTTATTCAAAACGCTCTCTCGGTCTCTTTCTTCATTTTATTGGACCACTTAAGATGATACGTCCTTTGAGGTAGTTTCCTTACTATCATTATTACGTATTATTAATGAGAATCTCACATAAAAGTAGTATTTTGCAATACAAATCTGCAAGTGAAATCTGAAGATAAAAATTTGCATTCAAATTGAAATTGTGCACGCTAAAGAGTTTATCATTCTTTATACCTTCATTCAGAAAATTCTCGGTAGTACCTAGCTTAAAATCAAACTACTTTCTTACGTTCTCTACCTTATGTGTTAAATTTCCCGCATACCTAATTGATTCGTTATTAGTTTCAAATTAGTATGAAGAATCAATTAACGGTTCTCTTTATGGTAGCTAAAAGTAATTAGCCGACTTCCCTGGTCTGGTTCACAAAAACAGCAGATGCGTACGGGTTGGTACGATATAAAAGCGGCATTATTAGTTGTTCAGCAATGTTTTGCTTTTTTTCTTCTCACTAACCGCTTGCACTAAAACACCATCTGTGTTCGGCCACGGCTCAACCATATTTGTAATGTTGTGATCCACATGAGCGTGCTAAATGGAGAATAAGATTGATGTTTGGTGAAAAATAAAAAAATCACAAAGTTCAGCATCAGCTATCATGAAGCTTACAAACTGATGTTTTATCGGATATGAAATTTACAAAAAGATGTCTCTACAAATTTCAACAAGGATCATATCCACTTCAAAAACTGAAGCATCAACAAAATACTAAATTGATTTAGCACGGTTAAGTTGGATAAAATTGACTATTACTAAGAAAAGTCTCTAAACAGAATCACCGTGTGTATAGAACTTAACTTTGGCTTAATTATAACACTCTTGTCTATACGCGGTACGAGATTGTACGGCTGTGCCTGTACGGGTGTATGGGAGGGAAGATTTATTGCAATCTTTCCGAGTCGGTTAGTAAGAGTTGGATTTTTTGTTCTATTCCCTTTAGGCTTAATCACTGGATGATCTTCGGTTAATGCGCTTTCGGTATCGACTGCAGGTCGGTGCGATGATTGCGTAATTAGTCGTGTTAATTTCTCTCTAGTTTTGTGTGAGAGGAGACTGACTTTGAAGAAATAATAATAAAAAACTCTCATGTTGTTACTTAATGATTAAACAATTATTATGTTTTCTTCAAGATCACAATAATGTCACTAAATAAGCAAATTTCATACCCAAACATTTAAATGTATTTGATAAAAAGAATAAAAATGACTTTATTCGAAATAAGATTTCAAAAATAATTTTAGACGTCAAAGCAAGATGGCTTGTTCACTACAAGTCACTCACAAGCTTACTGTGGAGAAGAATGGCCGGAAGAAACTCCACAGGTTCGCATTTTCCGTGCTTTTTTTTATTTTTATAGAAATGTTGTTCACAAATAATCAATCAATATTCTTAATGATAAAAAAAGAATGAAAGAATGTTTTTAGCTCATAAAATAATTTTGTCAGTAGCTTATGTAACTTCCTACTGAATAGACAAATTTCTAATCAAAGAACCCAAAACATATGTATTTCGTATAATATTTGAAAGTGGCTATCAATTATATTTAAATGGCTTTTAATTCGTAGAATCTGCTTCCGATAAGAAAATTTCTGCAACCGAATATAAAATACCTTTACTCTCAATTTATTACATCTATGATAGAGATAAGACTTACTAAACTATTAATTTGAATGTTAATAATTAAAAATCTGTAGAACTGGTTCGAAAACACATATTTATCATTGAAACTATAACAAGACATTCTAAATTTTTATTTTGAACTGGACTCGTATTAACTCGAAGCAATAAATTTGGTTTAATTGATTACCGTTAATTCACAAAGAACGGACCGCCTTCTGACTTTAATAACATTTATGATGATTACGGCCAGTTTAAAAGCTGTATTGCTTCTATCTTTATATAGAATCAAATACAAAAACAAAACGAAAATCAAATTATGAAATTCGCGGAGCGCTGCACGGCTACCACTGTGTTCAGGAAAATAATAGTTGTTGAAATTTTATCAAATTATAGTAACGGGCTTCAAATAATATGTGAATATTATTTTACTTATTAATAAATGTGAATTTAAAGAACTACTCGTTGCATTTAAAGTCACTAATAAAAATAAAACGAAACATAATTTACCCATCTATTTAATCGGTCAGTTGAAGCGTATAATATAACGTTGAGGTTCTTAGTGCATCTTCAACAGTATTGTGGTTGAACTTATTGATTCGTGCAATCAGTGCCGATGACTTGTGCTATATCATGTGAAATAATAAAGTGTTAATGAAAGGCCTTTCTGTTTGCCACTTCGAGTTACCAAATTGTTAGTTCAACTATTAATCTACCTATCACTGACGCCAAAGGAAACATAAACAATAGAACAGATACCATATGTGAACTCATAAAAAAGCGTAAATAACGGCCGTATAGCTCAGCCTAATACAAACTATTGTTCATAAATTATGGAACTTGACAAAATGATATTTAATGTCCTCCCATCCTTTATTAACGTGCGTGAGAGTTACGTCATTCCTAAAACTCATTTAGGAGCAAATGCGTCTAAAGCATCCATCCTTACATAATTTTAAGGACACGTTTTTTCAACGCTTCTCCATCATCAATCTGTTCTGGCGCACTACTTATTTCCTAGTTATTTCTTTCGTCCTGCTCTTTAGGAGTACGAGGAGGGCAACAAATAGAGAATATATTATGTATTTTGTCTTAGCCGTGACAATAATTAATGACTGGATTTAAACGCTTCCTCACGCCCGTGACATTAACATAAATAGAATGATCTTCGTTTGCTTGCTCCAGCCCCTTTGATTCCCGTATTTTTAGCTTAACGGGCTCAAGTTTTGTATATTAATTTGTTGCTGCAGATCCAATGTTGTTTTCTGTACTTTGATGTTTTGTGTTAAGAGGTGTCTGGTGATTTTCAGCTTAGTGGTCATTAAGGGTGCTGGACTATGTTAATGTTGAGTTTATTAAGTGATCCTGTTTTGTTCATGTAAATAACTTCTCTTTGACGAAATCAAAATATCAAATAGACATGTCCATATCCCATATGTCCCATAAGTAAGACTATTCAACTTGTATATCTGGAAGAAATTCCGTAACGAAATAGGTATTTACGATGCTAATTGATACTTGAAATAAAGTCCGAGACAATGTTATTTGCAATGGTCGTAAAGAAGGTAAATAACATCCAAGAGACTAACAAAGAGACAATGGTTCTGTGAAGCACGCGTCATAGAATCGACTTGAAATATGACAATCAGCTGCTATGTGATCTTTTGCTGGTTTAACAATAATGTCTTCGGTCTTTAACAAATTTAATATAGTTTTTACTTCTAATGCTTCAATCTGAATTGCAAAAGCAAATGTGTCATAGGTTCTTTCGTTGTGTTTGTTCTAATGTATAGTCATATATTAGAACAAACACAATGAAACAATCTACTAGTTAACAGTTAAGTTTTGTACGTTTTGATATTTGTTAGTAATTAAATAATTCTATGCATCGTTTTAATGCTAATAACGATACAGTTATCTATTTTACAGATAACGCAAAGAACGATATCTCTCATTAAGGCAAATTTTATGAGTAATAAATAATATACCATGAAATTATTTCAGTACCCTCAAAAAAGCTATAAAGAGGATATAAAAATATAAAAATAGCAACAATAAAATTCTTCGAATAGTCTGTGTTCGATGCTCATACGTGTCTTGTAGACGTTTATGAACCCTATCCAAAAGAACATTAATTAGCAAGAAATGTTGTTAGGAGGATAGCATCAGAAATGTCATAATAAACAACCAAGTTTCATATCTCACATGCAGGACTAGCGGCTTGGCCCACCGTTACTTTAATCTCTTCTCATATGACTTGTTAAGCTTGGTTATGTTCATCTTAATGCATAAGGAAGAACAAAATAAGGTTCTTAAATGTTTTATACCTACTTACATGTAACACATTTTTTTCGTATAGTTAGATACATAAAATTATAATTCTTGTTCCTTGTTTGTTGAATGAAGATTGAAATGAATATGTATTTTTCAAATTCATAAATTACTAGTTGTCCACCTATGGTTACGCTCGCATTGAATAAGATTTTCCCGTGGAAATAAGACTTTTTCCCGTAAAAAGTATCCTATGTGTTAATACATGTTAAAAACTATCTCCATTCCAAATATAATTGAAATCCGTTGAGTACTTTAAGCGTGAAGGCAGAAGAAACATTCAAACATCTAAACATCCAACCAAATATATATTATAAATTTATAATATTATTGTGGAGTTTCTAACGCATATACCTTAGATAAATGAAAGGCTCGCGCGGCGCTCGCCTAGATACCGCCTGCGTAGTTGTAAAATGCGGCAACAAATACTACGCCGAATTCGGCGTACCCGAGCTCACGCCGACGACGACGCAGTCTCGTTCTATGTAAACAATGTAATGTTTCGTTGTCATTGTCATTGTTGAGTTGCCGCATTTACGGAGACAGCTCCGTAAATGCGGCAACTCAACAAACCGCGCTATATAAAAACAACAGTGTTTTTATATAGCGCGGTATCTAGGCGAGCGCCGCGCGAACCTTTCATTTATCTAAGGCATATACGTACAAACAGTATTCTTTTTAGTGAGAACGAATAAGCATGTCTAGTATTCGTGGGTACTTACTACCAAGACAGAAAAAAATTGCGATAGTCGTGTCATTGTTAAATCTAGAATAACAAAATTTTCTTCGTATAATACAACATTAACGCTATCTTAGAGTCAGGCCACACTGATTGACGGCGATCGACAGTTTGCCTATACAAAACGCGCGCAAAGTATGGAAATCAGATCGCGCGCCGCGTCGTCGTCGATGCGAAAGGATTTCCATACTTTGAGCGCGTTTTGTATAGGCAAACCGTCGATCGCCGTCGATCAGTGTCTAAAATAATTAGTCAAACAATCACCATGTTAACTTGATATCAGTAGTTGTTTTCCTTTGTATCTCTAGTGTACTCGTAAATGAGAAAAAGAACATTGTTTAACAAATTTGCCATAAAATTTTGATCAGCTTGATGAAACTTTGGATTTCAGGATTTTTATTTTTAAATGTTAAAGCAAATTCTTTACTCAGTGGTCGTAACCATTCGGCTTTTACTCAAAGACTAGCAGCGTTTTACGTGCACTCGCTCTCATGTAGCATTCAGTAGTACCAATAATATTATTTACAAGCACTTACTAGTCAAATGTTAAGTCTAAAACATGTCTTGGCTCCTTTCACACGTGTAAGATACGGATACCTAATTTCATAGCTCATAGTTGAGCTTGAGAGGTAATGAAGCGCAGGAGTCGTGTAACGTGTTGCAGTTCAAAACTAGTGATGTGGTAGAGACAGATACGGAAGCAGATGTTTTTTTATTATTATTATTAAGTATTTTATGGAGGAGAGAGTATTTTAGATTGCAATTAAAAACTAGCTATGTAATCCAGTTTAAATGTTTATTTATTAACTTTAATTCCGTAATTATTATTTTCATGTTATAAAGATAAAGATAAAAGTGTCTTTATTCGAAGTAAGATTTAAACAAAATCATTTTTCGCATGGCCCGTTCACTACAAGTGTACGCCTTCTGTGGTGAAGAACTGTTAAACTTATTATGAGTTAGTTTATTACAAAGTAAAGATTTAATAGCCATGCTATTTGCCTCTAAATTGGCTTCTTAAGCACTATCTGATAGCTAGAATCCTAAATGATAAATAGTAACTAAAAGTAATAAGTAGTTACCTAAATAGATCTGCGGTTTGCAAAGAATATGCTCAAAAGCGCTTCAATAATAATAATAATAATAATATGTGGGGACATCTTCATACAAGGCCATCTGATTCCAAACTAAGCAGAGCTTGTACGAGTTAGTCGTGAAGTCATAGACAAAAACAAAACCGATGATCTTCGGTCCCTTTTCAATTGAAAATGATAGAAAGTGACAGAACTAGCTAATTTTAAGTTTAGTTTAGTTGGGCGTATGCCGAATCGACACCATTGATATTTAGAAAAGTGTAATCGATACGTTACATCCCTAGCGTCCATGTTCGCGTTATACTAAGTACGCGTTTAGTTGCAGTATCGCACATAGTTTGCACGTCACGGTGTACGAGAGTTTCGCCTGACCTCAGGTTGTTATGATGTTAAGGCAGTTTCTAGTTGATGCTTAAGACGTATGCAGCTTAACTTGGAATTGGGGCAACGGAAAAAGTGGAACGAGATTTATAGGTGAAGTAAAGACTGACATTCATACGGTTCGGATCTGCTGTTTTCTCATCGTATAAGGAGTGATACTGCTGTTTCTGTTATATTCATCATCATCGTGTGGGTTGTTAGGTCAACAACCGACCGTGTTATAGAGCCGCCAAAGGCTACTGACTTGGCTCGTATAACGACTAACGACTAACGACGACGAGATAGGTAGCCGGGACCAACAACGGGTTAACGTGCCTTCCGAAGCACGGAATCATCTTTCTTTTCGGACAATCAGGTGATTCAGCCTGCAATGCCCTAACCAAACTGGGGAAAGTCTCACAAAAAGATTTTTGCTTGACAGTGTCAACCACTCGGCGACGGAGGCTGTTATATTGTATTGTATGCAATACGTTTTAGAAGCAATTTTTCTACAGATAACAAAATTAACTATGAATTGGTTGATACTAAGGTATAAATAAGTATATTTTGATTTTTATCGGCTAGACCACCTACTTTACCTAAAACTATATTGAGCATGTCATACTTATTGTGTGGTTTATAAAAAAAATCTTTAAAATTGCTTTAGTATCACCAGAATCAGGGAAGGCTCGAGCCCCTCAGTGGCGTCCATGAGCTGTTTGATTACGAAATATCACCGACATTTTTTTACTATTGGTTCAAATTTTATTGCCCACAAACTTAGACACTTTCTTACGTTTTTGAAGAATTTGCAAAACAGTTAAGAACTGTGCATATCCCCTTACTTTAAACCAGTTCATTATAAAGCTCAGAGATTCGCGCATGCGATTAAAACTCCGTGACACTTTATGTTTTCTGAAGACTTCTCGTTAGGAGACATCGTGTGACAGTTTTATCTTTTTAAGTACCTAGCTGATCGCCAAGTTCAACTTGTTTTCTCAAAATTTTAGTTCGCATGTGAAAAGGACCGTTGTATGTCATATATGTTATGTATGATTGTTTGGAAGGCATTGTGGAAGTTCATAACTGGGTAGATCAAATTTACGGAATAGGTCAGAGAAAAATTAAAAGATCTGCTTCAATGAATGTCATAAATGAATTTGTTACATTTACAATGCAAAAAAATATAATTTAAAGCTTTTTTTTTTCATAAAAAATGCTCTGTTTCACACAGCTATCCATTTCTCCACCTGTCAATCTGTTTGTTCTCATCTACAGGTCGCGTTTCTCAACTGATTCTCGTGAAATTTTGTGAGCAGGTTTGATAAATTATTAGCATTTTATTGTCGAGTCAGTTTTTGGAAATTTAAAAAAATGACAGAGTTGTAATGGTTGGAAAGGTAAAAATCATAAATCAACCATTAAAAAAAATATATGTGTTGTATTTATATTCGCGAGATCTACAGCTCACAGAGCCACTAGTATAGTAGGCGCAGACTTGCATTGATATTGACATAATATAAAATTTATATTGTAGAACTCGAGTCATTGCAACCGAGTCCTATTATAATTAAATCAATTTCTTCATACATTTTCTCGTCACCTTTCTACGACATCAACCATAAACTCGCAGTAGAGTTCCAAGAATGCACAAATGGCAGAACATTACGTGTGCCTGATTGGATCTCAACGATCAAATGGCAAATGACTGGGCTGTTTTATTGAAGTGTTTAAAGTTCCATACTTATATTAGAACCTTACTCTAGATTCGTACTGACACGTCACGGTATTTTGCTATTGCACAATTTCATTTTCTACTAAGTTGGAGGACAGTCTAAGAGAGATCGAGTAATTAAGATATATTTTGTAAAGAGTTCTCAATATTGAAATTCTTAAAATATTTGAGTAGAGTAGTGATTCCAATAAGTACTTCAGACAGACCTAAGTTCCATTTTAGATTAGATCTAAATTAAATACGAACAGATTCTTAAGATGATAAATATTTTGAAATTAAAAAGAAAATTTTGTTCTATCAAAAACATAATTTTTGAATTATTCTTTAAAAGTTGATCAGGATAGGTTATAATATTATCACGGGTATGTCTATTGGCTATCATCGCCATTTTTAATAAATTTAATAGAACATATATAATGTATAATTATTATTATTTTCTTCTTTAATTAGAATAAACAGAAATATCACAGATGAATGTGATCACGAGAAGCTATCGAACCTACATGTCATCGACGTATAAAAGAAAATATGCAGATACCATAATGAAATGCGAAACTAAAGACCTATTTAACTAGAGATAGGATCTAGTATAGCTCAATCGACACAGCGTGAAGTTTCTAGCTATGCAAACATACTATTACATTGAGTGGGAAAAAATTCAAATCAGTAGGTGCCTACTACAAAGTGGCTTTTAATTTGAACGTAAAATACGTTCAATAAGCGATAAATATGCCATTTCGCCTCTAGAATTGAGAATCTTTAAACAAATTTATTGGTGCATAAATTTCGCTGTTGCTAATCCGAGAAGCCAGCCTTGGGCGCAGTACCAAGTGACTTTGTCGAAGTATTTTCATTGCTCTACGCAGTGGCATTTAAAAATATCCTTTCATTTATTATAATGGCTTCAATCTTCAGAATGAAATATACGAGTAAAAAGAGACAATAAGAATAAAGAACACCACATTAAACAACTTATGTCTACTTTTATTTTCAATAAAACTCCAAATTGGGGATGGCGTGCTCTATATTAAAGATAAGCCCGAAGGGACGAAATCTCTAAGCCTCCACAGCATACCATTTTGTTTTTCTCATAACCGCAGGACACAAATTCCAATTATCAAATTCCTATTCCCATATATTATGCATTCGAAAGGCATGTCAATTCGTCCAAACAATAGTCGAACGAAAAATATGAATTATAAGAATTGAGATGTATGGACTACCGATATCGATTTCTGATATTTCGGTCATGCAGCAACTTCATTATTAATTAATAAAAACATATTTATGAATTATTTATTACGGACTCTTGGCTCAGCTTGGATGCCGAGCATTGTTATGTATTAATTTATATGCTTCTTTGGAGATCATAAATACAAATTTGTATGGCATAAGCCTTAAATATCCTATAAAGAAGTTATAAAGTTCGGAATAAACGTTAAGCCCCGACGAAAATAAACATAAAGAAAAGTCGCATTATTTCTTAATTCAGGCAATTGTTAATTTTGAATATTAAAACGAGAGTTTGGAGCAACAAATTTTTATCGATACTAAAAATTTTAATACGAATAGCCATTCGCTTGATCGGTTCTGACCTTTGGCAGCTATAATATAAAGAATTCCAGATTTAAAATATGCTAATCGAATAATAATGACTTGACAGCGAAATTCGATTCGGTGATGAATGGAAATCAACTCAAATGTCGAATCATTTGAAGTCAATTTGCATAATAAGAGTTAAAATATTTGAATTATTCAATAAGAAAATTTTTAAATAAGATTATTATTTGTTAGAGAAAACAAGCATTTTGATGTCTTCTAAAATAGGGTTTTTAGCAACACAAATTTACGCCGAATGAGACATCTTTTAAATTACTTCCAATTTCTTGCACAATGCGTTTAGTTTTAATTTTAATTGCAATTCAATCCTTATATCGAAGAAATGCTTAATCTAACTGAATGCTTAATCTACATCTATGCACCGAAAATTTCTAAACCTATTTTATTCCAAACATTTCTTATTGCATCATTCATGTCAACTCAAGTGTCTCTTCAAAAGGATGATTTATAGCCACCGACGACCTCGCTTTTTTAGTCCCCACTAATCGATTCATCTGTCAGTGACCGGAACTGCAAAAAACCTTTATTCACAACCCAAACAATACAAATTCGAAACCGCACTAGTCGAACGTTCCATTCTGCCACTTGAAAAGTTGCGCGCGGTTGTAAAAATTTTCTATTACACGGGCTGATCGTAAAACTGTCACAAGACAATAAGAGATCAATCATTCAGAAGAGCTTGCCCTCAGTAGTGATTCAACGTGAAAAATAATATCAGCAGGATGACCCAATTCGGAAGATTTGCATTCAGGCGGAGTCGACGCATCGTTTATCATCTTTTACGTGCCGACAAAAAAATATTAATGGAAGATACAGACTGGAACGGAACATTGTGGTAGTACTTGAGAGTGTGAAAAAGGGGGTAGGAATCGGGGAAGAATTAGTTTTTTCTGAGGGGGTCTTAAAAAGAACAATTTTTATGCCATCGGTAAATATTACTTTGCAACTAGTGTAAAACCGACACGGTACGTGGAGTATAGTTAAGATAAAGCTTAATTTTTACGTTCAAACAATGCAATAAAATTAAAACAAATTTTCATCACTTGAAGAACCTGTATATGTTTTGTTAGTCGTATTTCAGTAACTGCTAAGCGAATTATGCATCTCTCAAAATAGGTATTCGTCTCCGTCAACAGGATATACCTGTCACGTTTTCTGGCACAAGGTCATTGAAGAACCTTCAACCCCAACAGAATAGTTAGTGTTTCTACGACCTCAATCGGTACTTGGGTTTTCGATGTTGTTACTTAATTAGAAAATGTAAAAGAAAGTTGCAAACGCGTAATTTTTTTTAAATAAATAAGTTTGATGTGTTATCTTTAAGAGACACATAAATTGAAACAAATAATTAATTTGATTAAACTTCTTCTTTATAATAAGCTCAAGTTCATAGAAAGAGAGGCTTTTGTTATAATAACGGTGTTAAAAATTCAAATTACCCATATAATATTGAGTCAAGTAGTCTTGTAAAAGGTAAAAGATGCTGCAGCCGCATGTAATAATAATTTTGTTTTGATAAAAAATGTCGACACGTTATTGAATATAAAGGTGCTGCGTAACGAATCAGAAAAAGCCAAGAGCAAGCTAATAAAGCGCTCGACGCATTTATTATAAGAATATTATAGGAATATTACAGGAATATTATAAGATAACCGCACAGGTTTCCCTTGTAGCGATTACGCTATTAGGCTACTAAATTGTATGCTATAAAATGCAAAAAAGTTGGAATCTTGGAGGTAAAGGTTGGAGGTTCGAATCAAAGTTATACCACAAAATACTATATTAACGTAATTATTGTTTTCAATGCCGGGTTCGCTGTACCTCATATTTTCGATGCGTATAGAAATGAAGCGATGGTTTACAAAACTACTGATCGACCTTCGTCATGCCTTTCATATTTTATGCTAAAGTCAGTGATGCAGTTCCGTGCAACATGTTAATGTAAACTAACCCGTTCTTAAGGTGCATTGGTTTCTGAAATTACAGGTGTATTAGGGAAATTCCAAGTAAATGCCAAGTTAAATTTTAATATTTTAAAACGCGGGGTGTCTTATAGACCGGGCAGATATAGTTGGTATGGTATAGTTGTGTTGAAAAGTGGTTTGTCAAAAACAAATGTTATTAGCTTGGTTAGCAGTAAATTAAAGGTCTAATTTGGTAACGTAGAACGCCGTCGTCACAAAAACATCAATCAAAACTTAGTTTGGTTTATTTTCTAAACGAGTTCCGTAGATGATGTGTCTTGACGATTCCATGGCGAATAATTTCCATAAGATATTAGATGTCCTTTCGCGGATAGTAGCGTGATCTTTATGTATGTAAGTAGGTACGATAAATTCTTCTTCAATATCGTGATCTTTTTATTCATCGTCATCTTGTGGGTTGTAAGGTCGACAACTGACCTCGTAAGCCCTGGTGTCAAAGGCCACTGACATGGCATGTTCTTATTAATAGTTATTTTTATATAATAGATAATATTTAGACTTAAACAAAATTACTAACAGATTACAATAATAATTAATTATGATGAATTATTGTAATACAACCCACAAGATGATTTACAATACCAAAATATTAAAGGTTCTTAAATTTGGAAGAGGAACTCTAACAAGTAACCAAGGTAAGTACAACGGATTCACAAAATATGGTGATGATGATAACTTATGTAACGCAATCATCTGTAACGTCTGGCGGACAACGGCCTTAGTACCGTTAACAAAAATATCTGATTCTGAAAAAATAAGACAACACAAACTATACAGCATGAAATTTACATCGTTTTGTTCCCGCCGTGTAGTGATAGTACCCGTCAAACTGAACAACTTTTCACGAAAAAAAAAAAACCTGCGACCAAAGAAATTTTTAGTCTCTCCATACAAAGTGAGACTCCCGAGCGACCCATTTTGTATGGAGAGACTAAAAATTTTTTTGTCACTGGAATTTTTTTTTTTCGTGAAAAGTTGTTCAGTGTGACGGGTACTATCACTACACGGCGGGAACAAAACGATGTAAATTTCACGGTGTAGAAAAACTAATAAAAGAGAACGAAACGCATGAAATAGGCTTTGACACAAGATTTGAAAGTTTAAGAATATTTTGGTGACTGTTAATTACAATAGGCTTGTGTCAACTAACAATGAAATCAATGGATGAATGTTTCTAGACGTAAATTGTAATATTTAAACAGGGAAAACCGAAATAATTCCACATAAAAATTAATGATTATTGTTATTTTTACAAATTAAAATCAAATAAATACCCCCCCTGGCCCCTCCGCTGTGAACGTCAATCAGAACGTATTACGTCACATAGTGGTATGCCGCCATTGTTGTTTTGACGCTTGGTTAACTTTTTCATACAACAGCACAAGTGAACACAATCGTTTGCCACTATGTGACGTCATTCACGACAGCATGACACTTTCTTGTGTTTTTACGCCAGATTAAAAATATTTTCTTAAAACTTAAAATATGTGTTTTAAATATAATTATTATCATGAATTATTATTTTTTTGGGGTAATACAGGTACTAAACTAACGAAATAAGCCATTTTTGAAATTTACGACACAGGCCTATTTGGTCCATCATCCCCTTGAGTTGATGTCGAGAGAGTCGTTGACTATTTGGCTTAAAATTACAAAAATGTAGATTATTGCTGTATGAACGAAACGGGATAAAAAAATACTTTCCGATTGTCATTCTTTATCTATATTTTTTTTTATATTTTATTATTTTTGGTATTTTTTTTGTCATGTTAAATCTATACACCTTCTGAAATTTATAATGTGTCAATGTGAGTTATTTCTTGTTTTTTACATTTTAATAATACTACTATTTTTCTGTTGACTCTACACGTGTTGATGACGATTAGTGTAATACACCGTAACTTCCAGGCCTCGATTACCGTCCTTCCAATATAGGGTGTTTTATTTTATTAAGTACCTAAACAATTTGTCAATTTGACAGATTTTTCTATAAAATATGTTAATAATTTTAATATTAGATGGTGTGATGTCGGCTTCGCAACGCGCGGGACAAAAGTGAAGCAAGTAAATTTTTTAAACTGATATGATGTTTTTTTTTTATTTTAAAGATGGATAAGATTTTCGGCGCAAAATTTGAGGCATATCAGGAAGACTAAATGAGATAAAAATTTGAATTTAGAATTTTAAAAGACTGAGTATATAGGTAGTTCTGTCAAGTTCACGTCCATTTGACGTCGGATATCACAGCTTCTCGAATACGATACGGTTTTCTTTTTGAAGGAATAGGCGAGTAGACCGCAGTTAGACGTACTGTATAAATATATAATTTATCAAATCAAATCAAATCAACGGCCCGTTGCAGTCCACTGCTGGACTACTCGTACTCGTACTTCAGTGGAGGGTTTTGCAATAATCTCCATGCTTGGCATACAGACTGGAGATCGTAAATTAAAAGGTTACTGTATCAGAGAGCGCTGCTGCCCGTTCTCTGTTCAATGTGGTCCCTAAGTCACCGATTCGACAACGAGCGATAAAATAAATTTAAAACAAGACTCACTTCTAAGAAATGGTCTAATAAATACTGATGGGTATAACATGAATAGTATCAGCTGATAGTTTCAATTTCTATTACAAAAATTCAACGTGATTTGATAGTTTCAGCACAATCGATTTGCAACTATACCTGAGCCTTCTCTCTATGATCACTCACAAATACAGAAGAACAGGATGTGTTAAGTACCCGTTATTTGGATGTGATTCATCTAAGTTTCCTGTATCCACGGGTTTGCAATACCGTTGGATGGAAAGCACGTGAGAGTCCCACATTAATGCAACAAGGCTTTGAGTACGGTAATTCACTGAATTGAATTCATACAGCCTGGCGGTTTATATATGCCTGTTTTCTTAGGTTATGATTTGGTAGTGAGAGTAGCGGAAACTATGTGGAAATGGCTAAAATAAGGACCAAGGAGAATAACATAAATGAGTCTAATGTTGTGCACATCCTTGATAAAGAATTGGAAATAATAATGAAACTTATAGCAATTTATTTTAGGCATCGTGGATGTATGGGAACATGAATATAGATCTTTTTATAAACTTTAAAATAGACTGTCATACTTATGACTATTCGCCGGCTTAAGATCGATATTATTAAAAAACCTGGAGATCTTCATGATTTGGAAAGAAACTGCTCTCGCAATCTTATAAATCTGTGTCTTAGAGATATCACTCAACCCGCCACTGTGCCTAGATACTAAAATCATCAAATTTGTAGTATGTGTATAGAGGCAAGAAGATGTTAAAATATTTTGACAGAAACTGAAAACTGATTAATGCTAAAAGTTAACATCAAATCATCACTAAACTTCCAATATCAGTCAACAGTTACAGAGTAGAAGAGCTTTACGCAATAAATAACTTCAACCAGAATAGAGATGAAACCTACCATTCCAATTTGACAAGACGAGGCGATAGCCGGAATAAACAAAGGCTTGATGATCATTATTAGAGAGTAAAAGAAACGGATAGCAATTAAAGTATAAATCACGCAACCGCTATCGCTCTTGAAGCTACAACATCCACACGTATTGAAAACAACGTAGGTACCCACTAAATTACAGATGCAAGTCTGACCAGAAGCGGCCGAACCAACAACCGTGAGCAATAATCATTACTCTCGACTCATCAGCCTTGAAAGATGCTTTATTGTCCCGATTCGGCTCGTTGTCGACTTGTTACTCGAAACAGAAATAAAAATAAAAAGACATCGTCAAACTTGTATTATAAAACCTCACGCAATCGCCGCGCTGAGAAAAAGTTGAAATAATTTCTTGAGTCGAATTGGAATGGGCGGCGATAGACGTGTTTGGTGCATTTATAGATGTTATTGAGTTTTCATTTTTGGATGTTTATATTTATTATAGATAGTGTAATAATGTTATGAATTAGTTAATAATCTTAAACATATTTTTTGGGACTCGAACGTCGCTTGGCAACCACAAGATAATAATTCGTAATAAAATCTTCCTTCATCGTGTGGGTTATTTTTTTGAATAAGGTCGATAACCTGATTTCATAAACCCAATGTAAGTAAAATAGTAAAATTTTATATTCATAATCATGCAGGTACCAAGATATCTTCCGAAATATTTTCGGCTAATCACCGTTTGTTAAACTTAGAAATATGTATAATTATCCGTATTATGCCTCTCTAGATGTCATCCTTACATATTTGATTATTTTGTTGGATATGCACTTGCGTTTAAAAGCAAAATGGAAAGGCAAAAGTAGAGGCCCCTTCCTTACAAACGATTGTAACATTACCCATAAAAACAAATTTTACGATTGTTAGAAATTAATATCTGAGAAACGACTATTAACCCCCCTATCTCAGCGGATAAAGGTGCAGAAAATTGCGAAAAGCGGTTGCTAACATTTTTAATAACTTCGTGCAGATTTCGGATTAGAAACCTTTCAATATTAACAATGAATCAGACCTTTATTTTTTTATAAAAAAATCCTATAAATATCTACACAAAAAATTTCCGCTTTCGTGTTGTTTTATTTTTAGTTTCACGACGAGCTGTTTTATTTATTTTTTATATCTTTTTGTATTTGGTCGGTACGTAATAACGATAATAATAATAATATATGATGAATTGTGATAATGTTGGTACATAATACTGTGGTTTGTTTCAAGTTGAAAATGCGTTTAGATTACGTTAATATCTAAATGTGTCTTATTTGTCATAATATTATGACACAATAAAGAAATATATTTACAAAAATAAACCTACCAGACCTATTTGTTGATTTATGTAGAGTGTAAATTGAACTTCATATACTATTAACGCATAAATACGAATTCAAATAAATTATAAGTGATTCAGTATTAAAAGCATGAAACCTAATTTAACACTCAGATTCTACTTACGAGAGATTTATTTACATTTACTCTCAACACAATGAACATAATCCTTTCAGCAAAAAAAAAACAAAATATGTGTTTTTATAAATTTAACTCAATAAAATACTAGATTTCTACAAAAATATAGACCAACCTAAACCAAACACATTTTATATAGACACCTACCATAGAAAAGAAGCTAATAAATTAAAAAGTGCTTCGTACGTACCTAACGTATACTTTTAAGGCAGAAATTTGATACGTTTATAATAAACTTATATCTGTTTTAAACAATGTTTTACGACTAACTAGCACCTGATTTGGTCAAAACGTATTAAAAAGTCGTGACTAATTGGAAAGTGATACGTTTTTACCATTTAAAAAGTCATTTGTATTTGGTGGTTTAAAAACTCATTGGCGCAACAAAATTATTTTCATGTTTGGTTCCCTAGGTACTGATTTTGGAGGCCCACGCATTTTTACTAATAAAAGTAAGTCTTGTCTCGGGCACAAATAATTTTTTTGACACATTAAAAAGACTGATGGTAACTGGAAAAGAAAGATTTTCAAGTGGTGATGACGCACCCGAAGTTTCCCATAAGGTAGATAAACGATCTGGTGAAGGTCGTGGGAAGCCGTTGGATGCAGACATTGCAAGAACGATCGCTGATGTGGAGATCCTTGGGGTTGGCCTGTCCAGCAGTGGACGTCTTTCGATTGATATGATAATAACATATAAGCAATTCCATTTGGCTATTATTTCACAGATAATATACTTATGTTTAACAGATACTTTATGTTTTATGGCATCAGAAAGTAAGTAATTAATAGAGACAGACATTCTTATCTCACAAATTACGCTGTCAACACTTCAAAGCATGTTAAACTGAACAACGTTTTAATCGCTGGCGATTCATATAAGAGTATTGCTTTAATTAATTTTAACAAAAACAAACACCCCTTTTCTCCAAAAGCAAAACCAGTAAAGCCACTGAAAATACAACTTTTGTTATTTTTAAACGTCTGCTTAAAAAGGGTGCCTAATTTGTTGGCCGGAATTCGACATTATTTCGTTCTTCCATTGTTTGTGTTCCGATTACAAACGGGTTAAATAGCCCGTTTATTCCGAGAGTTTTTACTTAAATACCCAAGGTTTTTAAGCGGAATGAACTTAAAAAGGGTTAACCGGTGCCCTCCCTCCCTAATCAGGAAACGCTAGAGTTTTCCTTTTGTTCATCATTTTCTGAAACGAATGTTAAAAAATATTTATATATCTTACATTAATAATATCAGTAATTTAGACTTTGGACTTCGCGGGAGGATTTGATTAACGCCACTGACAGCGCAATTCTTGTGGCCAATTTTTGGGCTGAGTCAGTCTAGGTTTGCCACCGACTCGAAAAGAAGAAGAAGAAGTAATTTAGAAACCAAGCAGTTTGTGAATAAAAAGAGGTTTTATTTAAAAATAAAAAGTAAAAATTTATGTCATGCTATAAATAAGTACACAAACTAAAAAAAACGCATCCAAATCGGTTGATCCGTTTAAGTGCTACAGTGCCACAGACAGACACACATAGCGGTCAAACTTATAACACCCCTATTTTTTGCGTCGGGGGTTAATAAGTAATCACAACCAGATAATGATGACTACTAATTATACCAAACGGGTCGCGGTGGATTGCATAATCAATGCGAACAATCTCTAATAGACTTTGTTCCTTAATCGGGTAAATATTATATTAATTTATATCGAAACTGAAGCACTAGCCGAGCTATATTCCATTAAAGACCTGCCAAATAACATCGCAGTAAGCTTATCGCATGCGATTACGCTTCCAGACATAAGCCCCCGTTTGCACCACAAGCGCCATTCTCGCCTGAACACGTTATGACGTCACTAATACCCTCATCTCCTCTTAAATGTAAATGAAGTAACTGCTGATGTTGCGGAGTAAAGGGGAACCGGATTTAACTGAATTGCTTGCACGTAGTAGACTGCGTATGCAGTTTCCAGAGAAAACGCTATAGCTTAGATAAAACTTTTCTTATAGGCAGCGTCTCGACGGAATATTATTGCTGAAGAATGAATTTTCAATTTTCATACTGCATTTGCTTAAAACTTTCGAAACCTTTGTAATAGTAAAGACGTGCATCTATCATAGCCTTAATTTGACTTCCTGATATCGATTTTAAAGGGATATATTACTGTATCTGCAGCTAAATTCAGGTTTACTACGTATCAACATACTTATATTTATCAGCAGCAGCGTATGATAAAAGGATCATTCAAATCAATCAATCCAAAAATACTCGCGTAAATATTCTATTGTAGGTATGTCCGTGAACAACATTAAAACAAGGGGACCCCCTACCCACATCAAGACCTCTGTGATAGATAAGAGCCAAAATTGTATACGTGAGAGTCATACTAAGCTCATTTTGACTACCTACTTGTACTTCAGGGAGAGACGTTAGAAGTATGAATTGAATATTCGTCTGTGCGTTGTTTTTGAAATATAAGAGTCATCACTCGACGTGAAGTGTGTGCCATGTTTATTAAATACATTCAAATATTTTGTATATTGTGAAATATTGTCGGACTACTTTCAGGTGCTGCCAAAATATTACTATAACATAGTAAAGTAGTTAAAATCACGTAAGTATGTTTTACATACGATGATATTTGTGAAAGATTACTAGTACCTACTTGATGCATATTATGGTATTTTATATAATAACTATCTGCTAAGTATTATACGTATTAGACGTATAATTTCAAGTAAAATTTGCACAATACAACAGATTGAGCATTTTATTAAAATTACGGATTAATTTAGGAAATCCTACAAAAAGACGTTTTCACGGCAGATCTCCCTTCATATTACTTCAGCTGTAAAGTCAACCAGGGAAGAACATAAAAGAAAACACAATAAACCGGAATGATAGTTGGTACCACTGAACTTTAAATTCATGAAATCTACATTATTGTCTCTCATTATAATCCTCGAAGCGAGAATCTCGGGCACAAATGCGGACAATTCTCCGCTTATTCTGAAGTCTGGTGCAGTAATGGTCACAGCAGTTAGCGGTACACTGGTACAGTGCGGTGGTACATCAGTTGCGCTCAGAGCTTTTATTGTGCAACGAGATTTAATTGAGTACTTATTCTAGACTAAGGAACTTAATAAACTCTGATGCAGGATACGGAGTCCTGGTTTGGTACACTAAATAAATTGATGTTTTGTTTCGAGAATTTATGTTTATCATCTTGTAAACTTTATTATGTCATATTACAATAGCTTTCAGGCTCGATTCAAAGAGCCAATTTTGATTTTGATGAAAATCGAATTTGAATTAGAGTAGATAATATAAACTTATGGTTAATATCATAATCATGGTTTTATAATAATAATATATATGTAAATTCGTTAAATTGTTTCTTTTAGCCAAATTATAAAATTGGACTACTCGTAATACGCCAGGACTAAAAATTTCAAGAATATAATTTACTAAGAACTTTCCATGCAAATCCGAAACTTGATTAAAACATAAAACTCCTATAAGCTATCAGCAAAATATCGGGGAACAATGTCTCCAGTCTTCCTTAATAAGGTGTGAACCAGTGAAGCCTTAACTAAGCGCTATCTTAAGGGCAGGCTATCGGCTTGAATCGAGCTTATCAACCATCGGTCCTCTTAATTGTTCGTTGGTGCATGTCGGGGGCCTTAATTAGAGAAAATGCCCACGCCCTATCAAGCTAACATCTTTGATTTTGAATGCAATTATTGTTCTCGTGATAAAAAGGCCATGTTCGACGTGAGGGAGGTAGTAAATAAACTGTTGTGACTTGTTTAAAGATTAATGGTACCTAGTTCATTTAAAACTGACTGCAACGGTATTATTAATTGATTTACTGTAAAAGATTTATTTTTCGCATAAATAAAAGGAATAATATAGCTCAAATAAAATTTTGAATAAAAATACCTTTTGATTTAATTTATTCAGACGTTATTAATGGTAGTTAAAGTGCAGACTCTTCTGATGTTGCTCATTCACATGCTAGCACAAAATAACTCCAAACATAATTACATGAGAGGGAACATCTACATTTCATATTTTATTTCGAAAATCTGGCTGAATACCAACCAACTTGAATTGCCCAACGAAGCGGACTACGATCGCTGGAGGATTTAATTAAACTAGTATTTCATATGCAGTACACCTGAACAACAGTATAATTTGAATCCTTTCATTTTTGCACCGCACAAACCCCTTCGAATTATCTAACACGGTTGATCTTTAGTGGCTCACTGAAATGTGTTGAGCAGCACCCTTTATTTTGTATCTGCCGCGTAGGGAGCACTGAAAGGCTTAAAATTTAATTAATTTTTCACTCGACGGACTTCTTTTATATACCAGAGGCTTAATTGCCAAAATATTTCAGAAATACTTTTTACTGTAGTGTAGAGTAGGCTTATAAAATATAAATAAGTTTGGCAAATTATCCAGTCTACTTTAAAAATAAGGTGATCAGAGACAAACATATTATGAATTATTGCAATGAGGTGGTTGAAATATAGATGATAAAATTAATGTAATTTATTTATTTTCTAAATTTGAATATCGTTACGAGTATTAACAAACAAATTGTTTCTAACGAGAAAGCGTACTCAGAGTACACCATATTAAAATTTGATTAGATGTACCTAATTTTGTTTGAGAACCCAAAAACAGTTTGTTTGTAAACGGCTCCGCTATAAGTTTGTTTTACTAAATAAGCAAATAATAATTTTACTTCTGAAACAAAATTAAACTTACTAAGAATTCGTCAAAGAAAATTGAATTCGTAACAAATTAATGTAAAAAAAGAAATATTATCAGAAAATAATCCTTAGCCTTGGACACAATAATATGTGTTAAAATTAATGTTCTTTAAACATTTTACCCTACAGAACCTAAAAATGTTTAAATACGGGTGGGACACAAAGGTCTTCCAATTCATTTGCTTATCTATTTAAAAGAGCGGGTTGCTTTGGGCACGACACATTCAAAACCAATGGAGCTTAATGTCACAAAATGGTGGCGTCGCTCATGGCTCATCCATCTACAAAACATGTCGTCGAATGAATTGAGAAAAAAATGTAAATGTGCCTCTCAAAATGTCCGACGAAGCGTACCTGAAAGGTATAAGTTTCCAAAATACATAATCTCGTTAACGAAACTTCCACGTAAGTACATGCTTCAAACGACAGAAAAGTAAAAAGGATGCTCGACTAAGCTACTTATTTACTTACGAAACCCCGAAAAAAATTCTATGACAGACCTGGAAATAAGAAGAATAATATTATCATTATAAAAATCTCACATGAAAGACATCTTAGAAGTTGGACAATACAATCGAAAGTAGTGCAAGTTCGACGCATCTAAACAAAAGTAGTGAAAACACTCTGAGGATGAAACGAGAAAGCGTTTGCGAGAGCCTATACTTTAAATTCAATTCGGAACTTGAACAACCCTTTTTTCGCAAACAAAATATTATTCGAAATGCAGAATCTTATTCCCTTGCCAATCCCAGCCACATCCGATAGTTCACTCGTGTTGACAAAAAGGCAAACTTTATATTCGTCGTCGTCTGCTTTAGTTGCCAAATGGTGTACTTTAATATCTGGTTTGAGAGTATTGGCAGTGGACTGCGCCTAAAGCGGAAGCATAAAGACACATTTCTTATACTATACTCGTACCATACTATAATTATGACGTCAATTTTGTGAGAAGTTTTTTTAAGTAAAAAATATTTTAGAGTTAAACACCTTACCTAATAAGAATCTCTGAACCCATTTTTAACTCCAATGAGCACGTAAAATAATTTTATCTTTAAGATAAATTCTGATTATTAATAGATAACATTTTCATTGCACTACTCTATCCTGCCTGTCTTTTCTGTAAAATGCTTACCATCTATATAAATTCCAAAGAAATTCTTCTTCCTACGCTCGCAGTGAATATGTGAGTAATATTCACCATTTATTTGGCTGTAGCTACTGCAAATGGCTTTTTCTTGTTATCTAAATTATCTATTATCGCTTCCTGGAGGAGTATTGAGAAGCTTTGATAGCGGAAGGTGTTTTCCATTGAATACTTGGTAAACGTTTTGTTAGGTATTTTTGTTTGACTCCTTGTTGTATTTTTTTATTTTGTGCATGTTATTTTATATTGCGTTCAACATTGAACAACATTGTAAAGAGGAAAACTAAGTTTTATTAAAATTAAACTTTATAAACGTATATAATATTATATTCTTAAAATATGTAAAATATACTACAAAGCGTAAAAAAATAAAAGTCCGTACGTAATAAAAGTCTTGGTATTAGTTCACTTATGCTCCCTGTGAGTTAAGAAGATCTGCTCAGCAGCTTTTAAGGATAAAAGCAAGACTTTATAAATATAGGATGTAGATCATTATATATTAAAACTATTATCATTGTCGGCGGCGGCATCTTCAGACTACTATTTGGAGGTATTGGCAGAAATAATAAAAATATAAAAATTTAATAGTCAGTTCTTTCTTTTTACTGATACCACTAAATAATTTCATAAAATTTGATCACCAACAGAAAAGTTTAAAGATAATCAATATATTTTAAGACATCACTTATTTCAAAACTGGTAACAGAGCCCGTATGATAACAATAAAAACATTCGGTAGCCAACGTAGGTGTTAAACGGCAGGTCTCTTATCAGACGAACGTCAAGCATCACTATGGTATCATCCAGTTTATCCAGATCCCCGGAGATGTATTTCGATCCGAGTGCTTGATGAAATTTGTAAGAGAGCAGGGTGCCGAGAAAGTTCTAACATGAATGGTAGAATGATACACGTGTTAGTGACGTGGGAGGTGCATTAGGAAAGAAATCGGGATCTCTGCAACGGAAGCCAGGTGATGCATCGCCCGAGGTTCAATCGCTAGATGCAAGATTACATCGTATTCGTTTTCGAACGCAAACTGACCACACTTTTACATTTGGAGTGCTTACATTGCTACAATTTGAAAAAGGAAAGCAAGCATTAATCAGAAGCTGAAAGCTAAAGATAAAACGTAAAAAAAGTTTAAGTACTTTTGAGCTTAAATTTCAAATTAACTTGTCTGAAACTCATTAGGTATGTAAATAAAAAAGTGCTACGCATGACATTACAATATTACATCGCATTTGAAAAAATAACAAGCGAATATAATATTAATAATTTCATTACTTGATAATCACAAGGTAATCTGATTACTTCTAAACTTTTTCTTCTTTACACAAACGATTTCCTTTCGTAGTTGTACAAATCGCGAACTTGGAATTGTGTTCAAATGCTCTCAGTGACCGTACACTCGGATTTGTTTGTTCTTTGGTGATTCGTCTTTTGCAGTTTACCCGCCACTTTATCTGTCTGGATTAGGTAAGGTAAATTAAGATTTATTTTGCTCGGCCAGCGTTTGGGTGCTTGCGTATTCTGTTGTGATTTTCGCTTAGCTCTAGAGGATTACAACAGCCTTTCCTTTATTCTTATGACCTATTTTGGCACACTATAGCTGAAAACTATAGAAGTGTAATAAGTACAATGTTTTATTACCTAAAAAAAAAATAAAAGAAAAAAAAATAAGATAAGATAAGATAAGATTTATGCATGCTTGAGAGAAATTTATTTTTGCTACCTTACCAATAATAAGGTTACCCATTTGTATATCTTTTGAACTCTAAAGTGTTTCATAACTTTGGTTTCTTGTGTGCAATTAAGTACCAATATTCAATTTACGAATTGATTATATTCTAGACTAGTTTTCGTTTGTTACTCAATTATTATTTTTACGAAAGTTTTTATGTTTTTAAACTAATGTTAACAAGAAGACTCTGAAATGTTATTAGTAAGCATGTATGTGTACTTCCTAAGGTTGTAAATAGTCAATCAGCCAAATACATAGTAAAGGTATACGGGTAAAAATACAATAACTTCAAACAAAAGAATCAATTAATGATTATCTCGATTTGATATCACTGGTACTACCAACCAAACAGGAGTCAATCCATGCCACTCTGACTAGCATTCTTAGACAGACCGCGAGAGCATTTTTTCTACCAATCAAACATTGGTTAGTAATGCAGGAAGCCTTTGAGATATCATCTTGACATAAACTATTGTTAATCGATCACGGGTAAGTAGGTTACCGGCAGTCGAGGGTAAGTGGACTGAATATCTTAATTCTATTGTCGGCTCTGAACCAATGTGGTGCAGCTACTTTACTTACACTTACATTTAAAATCTTATATAATTTATTATATACCAAAAAAAATAAATAAAAATAATTAATTTAATTAATTTATTTATTTTATTATTTACCTGTTTAAATTTTAATGTTAAAGATTAACATTTCAGTTTGTAGTCTATACCGTGAAATTTACATCGTTTTGTTCCCGCCGTGTAAAGATAGTACCCGTCAAACTGAACAACTTTTCACGAAAAAAAAAATTCCTGCGACAAAAATATTTTTGTGCTCTCCATACAAAATGGGTCGGTTGGGAGTCTCACTTTATATTTATTGTCGCAGGATTTTTTTTTCCGTGAAAAGTTGTTCAGTTTGACGAGTATACTATCACTACGGTGGGGACAAAGCGATGTAAATCTCACGGTATATAGAGGTATATATATTTCAATTTCTGCATTTCTACCAAACGCCTTTAAGCTATGTCTTGTCTACTCCATATACCGTATGTCAAATTTAATGAGTGTTAACATAATATCCTCGTAATTAGTACTATTCGGATCATTCACACGAAGGAACGTATTGATTGGGCAATCACAGGTATGATTTAGTTTATTTACTTGTCCGCCAACGCGACTCTTCATTATGCAGATATGTTTCGTACGAAGTAAAGAGACGTTCTTAATTTTGTACAACGATCACTTTAAGTTGTAGCTTATAAAAAACAAAATAAGAAAAATATTTTTATTTATATTTTCTATGATAGGGCATCAAACTTTCGCAATATTGTGTATAATGTACAGAAAGTAAAAGGTCAGATGGAATATGAAAAAAAAGTAATAATCATTGTTGAATTAACACACAATCAAGCAACCTTAAAAAACCTGCAGGTAACGCCCAAAAATTATGTACATCAGGTGTTTGGCTTTGTAGAGCATCGGCTCTATCGTACTTGGAACCAATACCTAGATACTCTAATACCTAGATACCTAGATACTGACGAGATTAATATCTATATTCTTCTAAACACAATGGATTTTTAGTTTTGTTTTCTTCAATTATCAACACATTGGAATTTCCTTCAAATTTGTCCTACCTGAATTAACTTTAATTTATCATCTTAAATGAATGCAGCTTGCAGTACAATCTTTTTTTCCCACAGATGTGTTTCATTTAAACATACACGACATGATGTGGGTGTCCATCTTTAAAGAACAAGTCGGCTCATCACGGATGAAAGAACTGAACGTACGGATTTTAAAATTGAAAACGCTTTACGACACGTTAGATGGCGTTGATCGATTATATTTTTCATAGTGCTATGATTATGACCATTATTTAAATGGTTTTATGAATGAAAACTGGTAATACCGTTAGAATTGCTGCTATCATTGATATTCGATAGGTACTGTTTGTCCGTTAAAACATTCAATAAGTATGAAGCAATATTCATACAATCTCAGGAGGCTATTCAGTCCGTAAAACTGAACAAATAAGACATTCAATAAGTATGAAGCAATATTCATACAATCTCAGGAGGCTATTCAGTCCGTAAAACTGAACAAATAAGAATTGCCTTCATGACTTTATACTAAACTGATCCGCTGAGTCAATTTAAGGGACAAAAATGTTTACGTAACTTAACCCTTAAACAGGCCGCGGACGTATGCTTCCCACATATATTTTTTGATGCCGTAGCCAGGTTTTGGTAATGAAAAGCCCACAATCTGTCAAAATTTAATCATAATTTTTACTCTGTAGTTCCGAATTTGCAAAAATTGTGTATCCGAACGTATGTGACACTGACAGCTATTTGAGTTTCAACTGTCCGGTAAAGCGGTGCTTTTGTGTGACTGTGCAAGTTTTATTTAGATTATGGCGAAACAAAGAAAGGTACATAAGTCAAGCAATTATTTGATATGTTAGAGATTTTGAGTTTTTCTAACAAGATGTATATTATTTATAGTTGATTTCTTGCCAAATTACCTAAAATAAGCCAAATAATAATGTACCCAAAAAAAAATGTAATGATGGATCTAAATGATGTAATAACATCCTATGGAAATAAATAATTTTGACTTTGACTTTGTAAGGAACGTGTGACCAAAGCCTGTTGAGTCGATCTAATTTGTGGGAGCGATATTATATCCTTTGCCTGTTTAAATTACCTTATTTTTTATACTAGCTTTTTCACCTGTAGTTTTTGACGTGCCCTTGCGGGGAGGCCTACGTTCAGCAGAAGACTGCAGTAGGCTGATTGATTGATTGATTGATTTCACCCGACGTTGTTTGTGATTTTCATTTATTTTACACAAATTATACTAAAATCGGGATTCTATTCGCAAAATCTATTCATATATCATCTAGAAATGAGCAACATACATTCGACATTTGTATATATTATATTTGTCAATATTATGTTTTACCACATTTTTTTTTCAGGCTATTCAGTGTTTTTTTTTAAATTTGATTAGAAATCATACAGGCTATTCAAAGCCTAAATTCATATATAACACTTTATTTCTTGCAGCGGTTCTTCGGGGCCTGTTTAACTGTCAAACACGTTGTCAATTACATACCGAATTTTTAGCATTTGTCATTATTTAATTTTAAGCGTTTGTCTATTCAGTTTAACAAGTAGGTACGAGTACATCGTTACCTTCCTCTAGCTTTTTTCCAACAGAAGCAGAGCACTAAACAACAACGAAAGGATTTAAAAAGCTCAGTCTAAAAATCTGTTGGCATCCAAAAGTATCCAGTGATCAGACGAAGATGTTCAAAACTCAATCCCGCACTTTATAATCGACTAAACTCCGTATTTGGCCTCTAACTTAAATCTGAAATCTCTGCGACTACCAAAAGATAAATCTTCTCTTTTAAACTTCGTCCCGCGCGTCCATAAATTGCGAGCCCTAAAACGTTCTTCCTAGGTGCGTTAAAATACAAACTCGGTTTAACTCTGTATTCCGATCGCGGGTATGCAAGATAAGAAAATAATGTCCCTTAGAAAGGCCGTGGTGCGCTCCGTACGCAACGTCTTCTTTTATAAGCGCACTCATTATCTTTTAACACGCCGCAAAACTTATGCCCCTCCTACGTTATTCCGTATCTTGGGTCTTAAACACTACTTTCCCGGCTTTCGCTACATCCCTGCTCTCGGTCGGATCAGATAGGAGCTCTCGCACGAACCGACACTCTATACACTTATTTATTTACCGCGCTAAGACGATTATTTACGATGTAAAGCGTGTAATAGCTTGCAATATCTCGTTTTTCTGTACAAGATCCGGCTTCCACAACATGCATCATTTTGAGAGGCGATTTAGAAGATTCGACTATCTTGTGCAGTGTTCATTTTTTAGCAAAATCGGTATCAGTACGGTTTAGTTCTCTGTCAGCCAGTTGATAGCTCAATTTCACAGTTTTATCATTTATCCTCAATTTAAAGAGACACCTTAATGTCTTCAGGCATCATTACATTGACTAATAACATAGCATATTTAATAGCTGACATCTTTACAAAGTTAAAATACGTGACAACTTTTTTTTATTAACATGGTAGTTTCAATTTAGTATTATCGAAAATCGTATATTTAAACTGATTTTCTTGGCATTAGACTCACACTTAACCAGTTTTATTTTCGTAAAACATTCACGGTACGAAGAGTATTAGCATAGGAAAGTAATTTGAACAAATTACCCAAAGATTTTTGCGAGAAACGCAATATAAACGCTGAAGTAAAGTAGGTAAGTAAGCTTTCGGAAAATTTGTGTATGGAACAAAGAATCATAAAAAAATATTACCTGTATTATTATATAACATCTATATGCTTATAAATGTATATTGAATATTTTGTAAAATAAAAATTCGTGTTTTTCATCGTAATACCTGTGGTTAATAAAGTTTATAATCTTTTACAGCCCAGTTTCCACTTAAATGAATTTCGATAAAATTTTGCAGCGAAATACATAAAAATATACATAAAGATAAGTCGAGTTGCGTTTTCCTAAAATTTTCCCAATAAATTTTATTCGCGCAAAAACGGCTTTTAGATATAATGTCCTTCCATTAGGTGTTCAGTAAAATGTGATCTTTTGTGAGCTTTTTGCTTCGCCAATGGCTTTTTTCTTGACAACATATCATTTTAATGCCTAAAATATTCATTAAATAAGGGCAAGTGAGGCAATTACGCAATATTTTGTATTTTATCGCAAATTGCTTTTTGATAATGAAATATATACGAGCGTTTATGTTTGAACAATTGTTTGGTTAGTAATGAACCCATTATTATTCTTCTTTTAACCTTCAACCATGCGCAGGGGCAAGAATTATCTTTAGTTTCAACGACCAATAACATTACTGTAACGCGTCAAAGATGGCCGTCTCTTGTCTAGAATGCATCGTAAAACTCCCTTGTTATTCCATTTAACGGGTGGCCGACATAAAAAATAACTATTTATAACTTAGTACCGAAAGTGTTCCGTACATTGGAAGTAATAAATATTAATATTGGGGGCCCGAAACTTTCGTTTATGACCGATCTTGGGGGATAACGAAGAAAGTAAAATATGACAATGGAGGCTTCCCTAGGAACTAATTTACCTTTCAAGGGTAAAAGTGAAAGTCGGCAACTTTATAACCAATATTTTGTTTGTTTGTATTATTTTTTTGGGTTGGACTAATTAGTCCTTGAAATTGATTTTCCTGCACATTTTATACGAGGTAGGTATGCTTTACCACAAAAGTTTTATTATTATTATGATCTTTGTTTTATGAGTTCATTTAAGTCATTATGCAGTGACAAAAAGTACTGTTATAAAAAATGTACCTAACCAACTACCTACCATTTAAATACCATACCATTACCAATATGTACACTGGTTGTACTCGAACGAATATTTTAAACTCACTTTCTTAAAACGTTCTAAACCAATAAAATCGATGAGTCACTCAAACATCCTCCAATTCAATTGTAAATAAGTCATCGTTACACAAATTGTAACAAAAGCGCAAAAAATCTTATGAATAGAAACGACCAGCGTTCTAAATTCAAACAATGGGTCCTCCTACCCCTGTCGTTTGGGTTTACGCATCTCTTGTATGCAAATTCAGTTCAATTTCGGCTTTCGTTTACTATCAACACAGTCATAAATAAGCGGAAAGAATTGCAGGAGGTCCTTCCTAAGAAGCTGGTGGTAAAATCCTATTGTACGAACGAAAGTAAAAGATTTTGTTAAGGTTCAGTAAAGGAACGAGAAATACTATTTGCCGGGGCTGCATATTTTCATTTCTTTGAGTAGTTGGATAGATAGAAAGGTACTTAATAGTTTTGTTCGTGCGAAAAAAAAATCCTGACGCATTTTTTGGAGTAAAAAATATTTAAAGAGTGCCGAAAATTTAATAAAATAATCGAGACTGTAATGAATTAATAAAATGTAATATTTTTTTGTTTAGTTATCGCAATTCATTACGTTATACAGAACTCTCAAATTCAAAATTATAACTCGCATTAAGTATATAAAAATTTTTCCTTCACTTTTGGTTTTACTGCGTGTTGTATAATTTGAAATTTCTAAAATAAGTGAATGACATCGTCTATACGAAATTCTAAAGAAAACTAATTTCTAAGCAAAAGTTCGAAAGACATCTGATAATTACCTAATAATAGAACACGGAACTGAATAGATTTCTTAGTTCTCAGAATAGTTGGTAGATGGCTGAGTTGCTATAAAACAAAGTTAATTATAAGAAGAGGCGTGATGTTCCGACTTTAATCTGATAGTTTCAGTGTAGTAATGTGCTCGGAGTGTCTCTTATGACGTAGTAAAATGTTTATCGTTATTGTTCATTTCACTTTAGAAGACATCAGACTTGAATAAAGGCAAGATTAAGATGAAGATTAAGATGGAAGCGAGTAATTACTTAGTCTTCTTGCTTTGCTAAAATTGGCATCTTACGCTTAAGACAAAACAGACACTCTTTGCAAGAATACTAAAAGCAACAGTATTTTGAAAAATTAAACGTGTTGTTTTCTACGAAGTACTATGAATAGTAAGACGGTTAAAAGCTAAATTGTCATAACTTTTCTTTTAACAAAAATCATTTATTTTTAACTTGAGATGTGATCATTATTCACCTGATTACAAAGACTCTTTGTCTTTATTGTAAAACAAATAAATAAAACACACACACGTCTTATACGAACATTGCAGAAAGGAATCAACGAAATTTCATTAGAAGCCAACGTAGGCAAACATTTCGATTTATATGAAGATTCCCCGCCTGTGGTTGAGGAAACAATTCTCAATCTCCTCGTCTTCCCCTTTAAGCAAATCCTCGTGAATTCCTGATCTTTATATGGGCGTAGTCTTGGAGATTCTAAGCAAAGATTTGATGTTTGCTAGATAAGTCTTCCATTATGGGTGGTGTTCAAATTGATAGAGATGGTATTGGCAGGTTGATATACCAATAATGGTGTTGAATTTTCATTGTTTATGTCAGAGCCAAAAAACTCAAGACGGTCGTTTTTTACGGCAAAGATTCAACAACATTTTCCTACATAAAAATTTAAAAGACAATTGTAATTTTAGAGGCTCCTGTCAATGATATTGAGATAACTATAATTAGTAATGTCGTTTTCCAAAATCAATTTCTAAATTGTTGGAAGAAAAAGAAAAAGGCCTTAAATTAACTGTTTAAAAAAAGTCGAGCCATTTAACTTAACTCACCTTGTAGTTTATATGGTATCTACAGTGGGTTTATTATGAAGTTTTTTCAAAACTATTTTTAGCTTGATGGTAAAAAAAAGAGCAAACTGTAAATCCTTACTCAAACTGAAGTTTTGCTAAAAATGTTTTGCTTACCATTAACCCTGGTAAGTCTGTTTCTTAACCACATCTAGACTCTCAAATTTTACTTCATTAGTCACCGAACCATTTCCTCCGTCTTTATGTCAGGCGTGGTTGCATTTAGGAGCCAACTGCAGTGGGGCTTACACCACTGGCTGGTTAATTACCCGTCGTTTACCAGTAAAAGAAAAAAACTCAAAAAAAAATAGTCCTTCTCTTTTTGGAACTTAGAATTTTCGTTTTACCTTTTTTATGTCAGCAAAATTAAAGTTTTGGTGAATCTTTGTATTTGCCTGTCTAAAGTTAATTAGAGAAATGAAACAAAATTATGGAAAAAGTAATTACAACCTGCCAAAAGTTAACAATCGAAACGTTAGCTGCAAGGTTATATTTCGAGCTGAGTAGTAAGAACTTTTATAATTTCTTAGTAAGTTTCTTATTTAGATTCTTAGCTTTATTAGTCTTATGGTTAAGCAATTTTGACTTTGTTTGTGATATCTTGCAGTACGTATTACTCAAAGTAGAAATGAGAATGTACGTAATTTGTCCGTAACAAATGAGCTGCCACCTAAATCAAGCGTAATAGCGGGTCTAATTTTATGCATTGATTTATTTTAAATGATCGTAAATAATTCCTGAGCATCGACACCATTATTTTAACTATTGTTTAAGTTGGCCGCTAAAAATATAGCCTGACATAACCAAATAGTTGATTTATACATAACTGTAGGCGTTTCTTTTTAGAGACATTCATCGTCCACATGATAATTAAATTTGACCTCAGGCGTTAGAAGAAATACTACTATTATTTTGTATTTATGACTTAAGAGAATTTTACTTGACGCGGGAAGAGACCAGGTGCTAACTTATTTTCTCCTTAAGCAGTAAATATTTTTAACACATAGATATGTAAATGGGAGAAGTATTCATACGATGATTATGTTGTGAGCGACACGCCGACGCCTCTTGTGGAATCATATTAAGAACGAACATCTTTGTACACTATAATGTGTAGTCGTGTTCGGTCCAACTTTTTGTAACACTGCAAAATTAGAAGGTTGATGCTAGTTATTTAACAACGATGCGTTGTAAGTATAATTGACCAATCATTGCTGTCTCGTTTATCTAAGTATTAAATGTTTTAATGTTGAAATCGAAGGCGTTAACAGTTCTTTTTATTTTTAATGTTTTTTATTTCTTAACAACTGTCTTTATTTGTTATTATTACTAAATATACTTAAATATTACTTAGAGATAAAACGTTTTTTTAGTGGAGTGCACTGTATTTTATTCGAAATTGAAAACGAAAGACCACACCTTACGTCTATATATTATTACAAAGTTAGGGAAAGATATAAATTTTCAGATGATTTTAACGGCATTTTGATGAGTGCTCCCAAAGATTATTGGTGTTAACTGACACATAAATACGTCGACGACTTTCTACTAGGAACCAAAGACGTGAAAACATCTAATACGTTTTATAACTCCCATGATATGTTCCAGGAAATAGTGCTATTAGTAGCCTGCAATATATTTTACAAATTAGTGTGTATGACAAACTAAAATTAATGACGGTTTGTCAGCCAGAGGCATTTTTTAATTTCTCCGGGAGCTAATGATCAAGCAGATGTCAGCACTGCAACTGAAAATGAGAGAATATTTCTATTTTTTGTTCATTCTGGGATATTTTGGAGTCACTGAACTCAAACCCTCTGCGACAAAAGCCCTTGCTACAATTAGGCTTACTTTTATCTTTGCTTTTATTGTTAAATTATCTGTGTAAGGTAAGTAGTGTAAGTACCTAACTCTGTAGCTTTAGCTATGTTTTTGCCTAGCTTAATTGTTTCAGGTTTAATCATGATTTAATCTTTACAATATTGCTTAATATCTACTTCACTTTTATCGTGCATAATAATTCTAATCATAATTTGTTAGATCTTGATAAGAGGGTATTTATTAATTTGCATTAATTAGGCTACCAGGCAGAATTTTAGTAAATAAATAACAACTACTCAATAACATAGTAAAACAGTATCTAGTTTACTGAGAATAATAACATCAGCGTTTTCTAGTAATCTGAACTTTTTATGTAGCCTATTAACGAACCAATTTTAATTATAATGTCTTTGAATTAACAAACCTGTTAATAATAACCAAAACTTCAGAACATGAAATATAGATGGCACAAAACACGAACCGTAAACTGAACTGAAGCAAGTTATGATGCAAACATCTGACGATGAAATTTATACGGATCACATTTAACTATATCCGTGCCAATACGCAAGGGGCCTGGAACTTTGATTAAAATTTCATAACCCCAAGCTTAGCACGGAATCATTGTAAATTGTACCGGCTTCCTTTATATTTAATGAATGCTACCTTTATTAACACAACGTACTGAGCCACTTTTAATGAAAAGGCCTTTACTGCTGTTATGATTAAAATAATTAAAAAAATGTGCAAATTAAAAACCAAAAGTCAGATTAAATTACAAATAAGTCATAATTGCTAGTCAATAAACCTGTTGCATCGCTAAACATATTGCTTGATTTATTTACGGATATAATGTTTTAAAATAAATCTTACTGAATATATATAAAAAGCCAATACTATTTACACCACTTCATAGTTTCTCAAATGGCCGAACATTGCTTCCTACTACTGTTCTACGACAACTTTTGATTAGAATATACTGACAGAATCCTAATACGATTTTATCCAGCTGACCGCTCGGTTGGTCAAGAGCCCGACGCGTTATAGGATAGCTACTATGATCACAGTAGAGCTCAAATACCCTTACTGAGCAAAACGCGTATTCCCTTGGGACTGCGACCAACTATAACTCATCCAACTATCGCCGTCAAGCCGCCTAGAAAGCTATATATCAAGTTTGATAGTCAATTATTGGCACTTGGTACGCGAAACCGCTGTCTTTGGGTTATCTAAGCCATAATACTCTTGCGGGTAAACCTTTGGTAATAAGCTATTCATAAGCCAACCTAGTAGCGCACTTCAGTATGATACTAGTAGGTTATTAGAATTCATAGGATGCCTAATTTTATGGTCCTAATACTATCGTTTTATCTTAAGATTAAATCGTAAACTTTACTTGTAGAAATCTTTATATAAACAAGCTCAGAAAAAGTAGTTAAAACTTAATTTAAATGTTTGAGAATTTGTTTAAGATAAGCAAACTATCTAAGTTCGTTTAAAAGCAGATGGACGGTTCTTAAGTAAATGTCAACTTAAATCTTATTGAAATTTTAAATGCTTAGAGCTATTAGCTTACTTCAAACATGTAGGCTTAACAAAAGAACCATCTGCTGGAAAATGCCATATGGTACGACAAAAGAGGCATGCGCAATTTAATAGCATCCTAGCTTTAAAACATCCTTTGAATACTTTATCTTCTTCAAAATCCCATATGGAAAAAATGCACGTTGTCATTCGATAATCCTTTACGTACTCGGAGATGTCACCAAAGAGATCACCTTTCATCTAGCCAACGGTATTCGGTTTGCGTAACTCAATATAAAATAGCATCGCCCATCCTGACGTTCGAAATGAGATCTTATTAAAACCCCATTTAGGACTCAAATGAGGAAAAAAAATCGAGAGATCCGACCGCAGACCGCAAAACAAGGACAGATGAGGACAAAAGAAGCACAGACTGTCCCATCCCTTAATCACATGCGCCGATGCACTTCAAAAATATTTGGTAGTCCAATAGAAAAGTATTCAAACACATTTTGTTTGTATACGTATCTATTTTGGGCAACAAAATCTATTTGTGCATTTACAAACAACTTACAAAATTCTCTGCAGTCGAATTTGTTGTCACAATGTTAAAACTTTTAGGGACTCTAAAATCGTGTTCTAAATCTGACCTGTTCAAGGAATGCTGTTCACCAGCGTTCTGTAATACAATAGATTAGGACGGCGTTAATTTCCCTGGATTCCATGACACCATGCGCTTTTTAGTGTCGTTAATTCAATCTGAACTTTGTGAAGAATGCGAGCGTCGGCCATGAGAATTTCGGGTTCAGTAAATAGCTCCGGCGAGAGACCGTCATTATGGTAGGTTCATTTCGAGTTCCCAACATTAGAGTTGGAAGTCACTTTAGTGTCCTTCCGATAATAAATCTCGTTGGCTTCCAACGGTTGCTACCTACAATGAGAATTTGTAGTTACTCAAATTAAACAATAAAATCCGTTTTTATACCTTAACATCAAATACAGTGTGTTTTGTTTCAGCTTTTATAATGCATATCTTGTATATTCTTCGAGACTACTTGAAATATTTTTGATTCATCTCTGTTAGTTTTTTTTTCATATTTACTCATGAGTTTACCATTGATGTGATAAATAATTTGTTCGTAAATTATGATCATTGTCCCGCAGGATATCTATTTCTGTTTTATGTCTTCTCAATATTCACGGTCTGTTTCAACAAACAACTCTAGAAAACACCTTTTCTCGGAGAAACTAAAATGGTTCTTCCGTAACGCTTCAAGTCAACACATGGCTATTTTAAGGCAGAGTAATCCCTGTCTCTGACATTTCATCAGGATACCCAAATAATTAAGGTTGGCAACAAAGACAAAGCTATGATAGTTGTAATTGTTAATTTTTTTTCTATATTTATCAACAATGTGGCAGAAGAATTGATTCCTAATTAGTCAACTGCGATGGGTACTACAACAAAGTTGTTGATGATTTCGTAAATTGGACTGCATTTTTTTTTCAATACGTCAATGAAGTTGAGGATCTGCGACTGGTCGATGAAATTATACAAAGTAAAGCCCTTTTTATTATCTCCTCCCCTCTCCATATCCAATCATAATAAATATGAGATTACAAGCTTGGTATTTATTCCAGACACATTTTAGCTCACAATGTTATCAGTCCGTTATTTATGTCCACAACAAATTTGTGTTTGAAACCCTAAATAAACTTCTACACACACTGTGGTTTCGTAATATCCATTTGGACAAACGAGGTTTGAAACTAAAATTTTATACGAGATAATGCTATCTGCGAATCCCTTTTAACGATAAACTAAGTTAATTACCAAACTAATTCCATTATCCCGCCCTCCATGCGTTCCCAAAACATACTTGGATAAATATGGAACTACAAATTGATTGTCAAATTCAGCATTATTTAGATACGGTGGGTGATATTCACTCATCGTAAAGAAACTAAAGTTGAAATCTCTTAAACTGACAAGAATATCAATAATAGAACGTTTAGTAAAAATTTCTTAAAAAATAATGAATGTATAAGTGATGTAGATATATTACATGACAAAATATGTATGTAATTTGTTATTGAAAACACGAGAATCAGAAGTTGTTTTATTTTTTGGAGTATACTTTATTTTGCTACCGTTTAGCGTTTCAATAAAAGTAGATAAACTGAATTATTTTTATTGAATGTGCAGAAAACTACTATTTATTTATTAAATTTTATGACACAATATAATAATTAAAAATAATTGTTCTAGTCTTACCTATATGATCCAAAGCAGAGCAAAGAATAAGATAGGTATTCCGACAAACGATAAACTTCAGGGGAAGTTTAGCTTCTAATCTCAAACTTCTCTTTGTATTATATCTTTCCCGAACGAAAGGAACCCAAACTCTTTGTTTTCGGACTCTCTCCCAATAAAGAGGCGAAATATCACATTCAATAGAATCGCACACTAGTTGTGAATGACTTGTAAATAGAGTTGTAGATTCACACAGAAACTTATTTTGCTCAAACTTACAAAAAAAATCTGTGAAGTACAGGATTTTATTGTTGATCTGAATGATTTCCGTAAATATCAAAATAACTACTGTCTATTAGAAGAATTATTGGCAGAATATGTACATTATTTTTTTATGGTATGTATCTGCCGACAAACTCACACTGGGCCAGCGTGATCAACTAAGACCCAATCGCCCTTATACCGAGTAGGCTCGAGCCTCTCGATGAGATCGTATTTAATGAAGTTTGCATTGAAGTATAATATTATACTGGTTTCAATACCAAATTCTGTATCATACCTGATAAATTATCATGGGTTTTTTGGAATTATAGTGCGTCGCCCTAATCCAGTGTAGGCTAGAGCCCTTTGGTGGGGACGTATATGAGCTGTTGATGATGATGATAGCGCATTTTTTTTCAAATAATACGATTTTCTTTTATATAATTATTAGATCCCGAATACCCCAACACTATTCGCTCAGGACTCGTAAAAGCAAGTTTCACCATTATTTCCACACTGGCCCCGTCTCCGTTTGATAAGGGTGCGAACGCCAAAAGTAACTGATGTTGATTTCGTTTTGATTTGTCCGCACGAAGATAATAGCAGTTTCATGAGTTGATGAGCTGGTGGCTGGATATAGGCGGTTATAACTGGATATAGAAGGAAAAATGTGGGAAAAGCTCAGCATGTGGCCGTGAATGGGGATAAACTGTGTTACAAATACGTATTAGGTGCAGGTGCACAGATCCTTCTTATCACCGTGTGGTGACGGCAGAGTAGAATACATTTGTCACCAACCCCTACTCTTCCCGTGGGTGTCGTAAGAGGTGACTTAGGGACTACACATTGAACAGGGAACGGGCAGCAACGCTCTCTGATACAGTAACCTTTTAATCTGCGATCTCCAACCCGCCCGCCAAGCGTGGAGATTATGGCAAAACCCTGGCTCATAGTCCAGCAGTGGACTGTAACAGGCCGTTGATGTTGGTGATGCACAGATCCTTCATATACATATGTTGATAATGCAATAGTTTTTCTTGTATAAATAGGATTTTTATTACAAAAATGACAACAGTGCCAGTATGGTAACAGTTTCCTTGACTTGAACGTTCAAAGGGAATTAATAACTTTGTCATCCATAATGATTAACATTGATGGAGCAAAAACAGAAATAATTAAAATACAAGTTAAAAAGCCTCCAAATCAGCAGGTATGAAAAGACAACGAGTGACTGATATAATAAATATTCATCCTTCCTTGACATGAAGGTATTAAGTTCAACCACCGTCCTCACAAACCATGGGATCAGAGCTAAGGACCATCCGGAGGCCTCTGAGATTACTCTCGTCATCATCATTAACAACATCATCAACATATACGTCCCCACCGAGGGGCTCGAGCCTATCCTAAATTAGGGCGATTAGGCCTTAGTCATCCACGCTGGCTTCGTGCGGGTTGGTCGACTTCACATACAACCTTTGAATTTCTTCGCAGGAGTGTGCAGGTTTCATCACGATGCTTTCCTTCACCGTAAGAGCATCGAATAAACGTACATATGAATTCAAAATTCTAAAACACATTGGTACGTGGTGGGGATCGAATCCGCGTCTCCCGGACAGAAGACAGCGACGTTCTCTTGATAACTCGATGGCTCTTGTAACGGTTGATAATAGCCGAGATCAAAAACTTGACGTGCCTGCAGAAGATCGTCTTCCTAAGCATGGAATCATCTTTATTTTGAGATGATCAATTGATTTACTCTGCAATGACCGAACCAAATTGAGGAGTCTCACAAAGCGGACAGTGTCCCTATTCATCATCATCATAATCATCATCTCAACCGGAAGACGTCCACTGCTGAACATATGTTTGATAATGGTATTACATAAAAATAAAATTTTGATATGTAAGTAGGTAAAAACAGGACATATAACGCTGATAGATTGATTTAAATTTTAATGGAATTAAATCAATTAATGTAACCTGTCAATAATTAAACTTTAATCCTTCATGTTTCAAGTATTCAATCAACAAAGGTATTCAAACTAGAAAACAATATACCTACAACGCATACAACTAAAACGTCCCAAAGTTGCTTAAGTGACTTTCAAATTTGAAACATGTTTGCATGTTGACTAAGTTAACGTTAGAAACTTTGACTAGAGCACATTTATGGCTGACACTAGTATAAAAGCACTCTGAATTACTTCATTATTGAACTATTGAATTACTTACTTCTTGTCTAGACTGTTCTGTTCTGTCTAACAACTGGACGTAGTAGGCACAAAAACCATTACTAATTGATTCCACAATGTGTACGTGTATACTTTCTGTTACCGAGGTAGAACATTCAACTGTCATTACGAAGATTCTTATGTTATTGAACATAAGAACAATTAAATAAAAATTTTACAAACTTGGCGCCAACTATAAAAATGATTCTTTTTTATAAGCATAATTACGGAGAAAAGGCTCTGGCGGACATTCAGCCACTACTAATATTATTTGTTAAATCGAGATAATTTTATTTTTATAATTAAAATATTACTGGCTGATAATATTTTTGATACAATTTGTTGAAATAAAAAAATATAAAATACTTTTCTCTTTGTATGAATCGATTTAAATATTTTTTAGTGTCAAAATGATCCTGACTGAATAATAAATTCTGAAGACCGTAGGATTTAAAAAAAAATTGTAATTTAATCGCACTAGTGCGCTAAAACGCATTTACCGCACTGTTCTGTGCCTTCGTAAGTTCAATTTTCGAGCAAGGTGTATTGAAAATTAATATAAAACAATTATAGCGATATTATGGTGTCATTTATATTTTTTTCGTCTTATCCACCAAACTATTAACAGACATTATGATTACTCAAAGAAAACCCTCAAATCTGCTTCTTACTTTTCGATAAAGATGAATTCGAATACTTTGTAGTACCTACTAAATAACTTTTCATTAACTTCGTTGAATATTTTAACATAACTTGAATCTTGAATTTGATATTATAATTCTTGTAACAAAGTTTCTAAGGGAATTCAAAGTTTGGATATTATTTTTGTATGTGTAAGCGTAGGAAAACAAAATGAAACAAAAAGAAATAAAATTTCGAAAATCGTGTATTTTGTATTTTCTTGAATAATATTTTCTTTGCATAGGTATTTACAACGTATTTACATTTTTTAAGGTAGTTATTTACAGTCTCTTCATGACACGTTGTCGATTATAACAAAACTTTATTAATTATAAATGCATTCTGTACTGTACATCATAGAAGTTTTAAACTTTGGCATTATAATAATTTAAGCGGACCTTAATTTGTACAATGGCTATTTACAATGGCCTATTCGTTATCCACCTATAATTTACTATCGCAGAAATTAGGAAAATAATCAATAATAATAGCTTAAAACAAAGCTAGCGCTCTATTCGCGAACAAAATAAATGCATCAAATAGGCGTACATACTCATACAATCTTAAGCTAATAATAAATATACTATGGAACAACTTAAAAATAATTATCACGTTTTGGACTAATACGCTTAAGCGTTGCAAGTAGGTGTGTGGATTACCTGCGTTGGAGCATACGCTACGCCCAGAGCTGCGCGTGCGGTGGCAGGCGGTGTGGATGGTCGCGCGCGTGCATGCCGGCTGAGAGGGCCAGCCCGTCGCCCAGGAGGGGGGGCAGCTTGCCCGGCGGCGGGGGAGGGGGCGGCGCCGGCGCCCGCCCGGCCCCCACTGGCGACACCGACGCGTAAATATTCACAGTCGACCGGTGATACTGACACTTCCTCAAGTCCGGCATCGCGAACCTCAACTTTTGCCAAAACTGCCTATCACCCCACTCTATACACGTGTTCGCCTTCAAACACAAACGCAGCTCCGGATCGATATCTCTATTCGGTAGCTCGCCTAGCAATATAATTATCAGTCTTCTTCGTCTCTCTTTCAGTACTTCGTGCAGTGCCGTTTTGAATTCGAACCGACACCATTCGTTGTTGATGAAATTTTTAGATAGGACTACTATTGTCCGTTTTGATGACTCCACCGCCTCTATTATTGTATCCGCGACATAAGCTGAGGCGTTGAAATCGCGGTAATGTAGGCAAAGCCGGAAACTAGGGTCCGTGGATTCTAGGCCGGGCGCTAACATCTGAGCAACGAATGCCTCATCTTTCACGCTGTAACTAATGTAGGCGTCGAATAGGCGATCTTTGTCGGCTTCGTCGTCAAAAGCTGTGCTTTTGTAGCACATTCTGAATCCACAATGATAATAAACCCAGACACGGAGCTCACGCCGCCAATAAAACACACCGCATATTAGGGCAGAGCTTAGCACAAACACACAGAGCGATATTAATAGCAGTGGAAGGTAATCGTTTATAACTTGGTTTTCTATAATTGAGGAACTTCCACCGACATGACTGGTGCATGTTGTGGAGTTAAAATCGGCCATGAGTGGTCCCACTGCATTTGTTATATTGTCAAAAACGCAGGTAATCTTATCGGCATCTTCCACTTTCCCCAGGTTATTTTTAAACCAGTTTCTGAATTTATGCATGTATTGACAATCGCACGACCACAAGTTACGGGAAAGGCTTATCTCTACCAAATATGGATTCATCGTGAATTGCCACACCGCAAAACTATAAATGTTATTTCCATCCAAACGTAGCACTTCTAAATGCCTCAACTCTATAAAGGTTCGATTATCGATATAGTGTATTTTATTGTCTTGTAGATGCAATTCACGTAAACTCTCCAGAGGCGACAATTCAAAACCAAGTAACTCCTTGATATTGTTTTTTTCTAAATGCAACACTGTTAAGCGTTTTAGTCCACTAAACGTATTATTATACAAAGCGTCAATATTAGAGTTATTCGCGTACAATATTTTTAAATTTTTACGTCCAATAAAAGCATGACTTGTTAAACCACCAAAATTGTTACCGTCTAAATATAGTTCAGTAGCGTCCATAGGAATAGTGTTAGGTATTTCAGAATACCCCGCAGCAGAACAGTCCACAATATTCGCTGACCATGGCTGGTCGTGATAACACGTACAGTTCGATGGGCACGTCATTTCACAATCACAAGCGTCAAAATCACAACAATGGCACAGGGTGAAACAATGAGTTTTATATGTACACAGAAACTGGGATGATTCCGCCTCGATGAGGGGAATATAGGTCCTTTCACGATTGTATAACAACTTGCAGTATATACTTTCTAAATCCATCACTCGGGGGTGTTGCCTGAGGTGATCTAGTTTGTTGATACGTTGGAGCCACTCCATAGTACAGTCGCACTGGAACGGATTTCCGCCAATATAAAATTCGGGCAGAGGTCGCCCGGGATCGACCGGAGTCAAACGAAGCGCATTGAGATCCATACTAGTTATCTGATTTGCATACAAATCGACTCTCGTTAAATTGGTTTTTCCAACAAAAGTTTGTGCTTCAACTTGTGTAATTTGATTATCATTCAGGAACATAAGCTCGACGCTGCTCGGGATTGAATAAGCCGATATCTTTGTCATTTTATTGAAACTGGCGTCCAATGTTTGTAATCGTAGCTCTTTATCCAATCGATAATTATTGCCCAATTCTTTGATGTTGTTGCTATGTAGATCCAACCATTGAAGTCCCGTAGGAATCACGGCGTAATCAAACCACTCTATTTGGTTGTCTGACACATTTAACCACAATAAAGAAGGGATATTCACAAACAGACCTTGGACGTCTGTCAGCTGGTTAGCATCCAGTCTGATGGCTTGCAAATTTGTGAGGGATTCAAATGCATTCATGTCAACACGCTTTAATCTGTTGCGAGCTAAATTTAATATCTGTAGAGATGGTAGGTCAGAAAAGACGTCTTTACTGATGTTTTCTATCTTGTTTCCAATAAGACGCAAACCATAGACGTTATGCAGCCCAACAAAGCCTGGCTCCTCCAACGACGTTATCTGATTCTCTCCCAGATCAAGAGTTCTCAGTAATCGCATATTTCTTAACGCTATGGGTACTTTGTTCAAACGATTTCCATTTAAATTCAAATCCTGGAGAGAGGATGTATTTCTAAATGCTTCAGAATGGAGTTCTTCGAGGTGATTGTTATCTATAGATAGCAGAGACAAAACATACAATCCATTTAAAGCATACGCATCGATGTGAGATATCTTATTGTATGACAAAATCAATGTGTGCAGATTATTCATTGGAGCAAAAGTATCAGCAGCAATGTTTTCTAACATATTGTGCTGAACATTTAATATCTGTAAAGTGTATAAATCTTTGAATATTTTAGGGTCTAATTTTGTTAATCTATTGTTGGATAAGTTTAACAATACCATTCTTATCAGACCAGTGAATGTATTCTCATTTATCCAAGTGCTCGTTAGATGATTATTTGACAAGTCTAGTGCCAATAACTGATCTAAGTTGGAGAAAAGGCTCGGCGATAGCACACTAATTGAATTGTTTTGTAAATATATCTCCTTAATCACTGGTCTACAATCTTTGAACAAATCTTGTGGAAGAGCGACGATTTTGTTGTTTGAAAGATCAATTATTTGTAATTGTTTTAGCCCAGATAGCGCTTTATCGGCCACCATAGATATTTCGTTGTCGTGAATATGTAATTCTTTTAATCTTCTTAGAGCCATGAATCCATTTTCCGGCATAAGCACGAAGTGATTACTAGAAGTATCTAAAACTTCAATATCTAGAGAGCACGCAGAATGAGACATAGATTGAGCTGAAGGAGCTGGAATGTCTTGTTCACTTATGAGTGCTTGATGCATTGCTCTTTCTCTAAATCCCAAGTCACTCACATCTTGAAGGCGATTCGAAGATACGTTCAAGTACACTAAATTAGTTAGGGGACAAAACAAGTTTTGGGGGAACGACCAAATGTTGTTAAAACTGAGGTCTAACTTTTCCAACTGTCGGACCGCCGTAAAGCTCTCTGATGCTATCTCTAAACTCATAGCAGCCCACTCCGTATTTTTCGTTCTGATCGTTAAATTTCGTAGATCTCTCAAGCCGGACAGTACACCAGGCGGCCATCTTCCAATTTTACAGTTATCCAAAACAAGTTCACGTAGTTTCACTAAATGTGCAAAGCTACGATCATCTAATGAGCTTTTATACATCATTTCTTCATTGCATTCTATTCTCAGTGAGGTTGTGTGTTCTGAAGGTATGACGCTGAAGTTTGTTGTGTCGAACTCACTATTTATAGTTCGAAGTTTACATGTGAGTGAAACTTCATGAGCATCGTTCGGACTTCTCAACCACCACTGGCAATCATCAGGAGCTTCATATTTCAGTGGCAACGAGCTCTGATCCGCTACGTTAAATCCAACAATGAACCAAAGCAGGATTTTGCCAAGGAGTTGTGTTCTTGAAGATGTTTGCTGGAGAGCCATTATGGGGTAAATCAATATCAAGGAAGAAAGAAAACAAGACACGAAAGGTTCAGTGTCATGTTTTTTCCGTCGGCGTTCGTGTGCTGCGTCCCCTTGCCGGATGTGAAGTATCCATCAATTCATAAAGACTATTTCGACTTCAATTTAAACAAATAGTCCTTAATGATCCAATACACATTATGGGATGTTTTCAGTTCACAGTTTTATCGTCCTTGGTAACGTAAACAAATTTTTTCACATAAACAGTCCACATCTGCTGAAACGTCCTGGGTTCACTTTTGTTTACTATTAACGTTTGTAATTATGAATTAAGTTTTATTTTACTGAAGTATTCGATCAAGTCTCTATGTTTCCTTATTGAAGACGATAACGCGATAAACGTGTTTTCATAGAAACGATCGTCCGTTCGGAGCGTCGAGTGGCGCGACCGTGCCCTGACGCTGCTTAGAGTCAACTGAATTCGAGTCGAAGCATTGCAGTCGAGTAGAGTATATGGTTAGAGGAGGGTGCGGGGTGCGGGGCGAGATGAGCCGAGCGGTGGCGAATGTTCACGACGACTTATTACAATAAATTATTTCTTTTTTTCGGAGCTTTAAGCGATCTGTTCTGCTGTGCGTATTCCTAACCGCAAACTTTGAATGAAAGTTGGAATCAGCTGCTTTAAGTTGTTTTGTCATACAATTTATCATTTAACTTTACGCATTTTTAATTTAAACAAAATTTAATGTAAAACTTCTATTTTAAAGAACAATTAATTTATAAAAAGACTAATTAGTTCAAGTAGAACAAGATGTATAGTTTTTTTATACTTTTTGTTCAATTTTAATTAAGAATATAATTAATAGTAAAAATGGAAGAAGAATTATTTAAGTATATATTTCTTCTGGTTTTTTTATATTAATACGAGTATTGCTTCATGTGGAGGTGTATCGTATATAAATTACATGCATAATCTTACTTACTTACTTTATTTAATTTACTTTAATTATTTATTTCTGTTACGTAATAAAACGCGTACTTAGTGTATTTTTTTATAAATACATTTCATTTGCTTACGATTTTTTTATCTGGAAATCTGGTCGTTGTGAGAAATTGTAGCAACCAGCGAAACCTTACAAATTATCACATAATTTGCGTGTCTTGGCGCGATCGATCCAAAGCCTTAGTAAAACAATTCGCAGAAACGCCTATTAAGAAACCTTGTTATATATTCCAATATGTGAACTTTGTGAGATTCCAACGAAGCTATTAAACTGCTAGATGGTATCAAAAATATCGATACGAAAATTGACAGACATTATGGAAATGACAAAAATCCTGATCTTGACATTTTTTGTTTCTGTATTGTAAATTAGCTCATTTACAAAAATATTACAATTTTAATTAGGTGCTGGACTTCGTACTAATTATTTTTGCATTTTATATTCTAATTATACAAACCATGATGATAAAATATAAAAATGGTTAAGGTTGTATGATTTTTACCTAATTTCTTATAACAATATCTTTCTTCGTAAAAAACGCAACAAGATTTAACATTTCAAAAGTTGAGCCTATAAAGTATTTAGACTCATATTATAAAAACAGAACCAACGATAAAAGAAATCGAAAATGAGTTTACCGCAGAATGAAAAGAATCTTTAGAACGGCAACAAAGAAATCGTGACGCTTCCCTACAGGAAAGTAGGGATTAAAACCAACCCTTTTATGAATTCAATGCTAAAATTAAAAAGCAACTATGGAATAAAAGTATTAAAAGATTAAGGTAACGAAATTCGTGAAGGCTCTGACAAAGGAGTCTTCTGTTCACGCTTGGTGGGCCACACTAGATGTCAGCCGACGGAAGATATCATTTTAATCCTTTTAGTTAAGTTGACTATGAAAGGACAGATGCTTTACCGGCATCCGTGTTTTTCTTATGTCACTTAGCGTCAGCTTTTAAGCGCGGAAGAAATTAATGGAAAGTGGTGGTGACAATTGGAAGAAAAAAGTGCTAACAAGTTTTCTCGGAACGTTTCTAGAACGTACCTTTACGAGTACCGTCGGTCTTACATTGATCTTTGAGGATTGTAGAGTTACTTTACAGATTCTTAAAATAATCAGGTTTAACGTCGTAAAAAACTCCTCCTTGATTTCGCAAAAAAATGAGAGAAAATAACCTCTCAAAACCGAATCGAACCGAATCGAAGTAATATGTCAAAATGTATTGTTACTTTACAAAAGATCAAAAGGCCGAAGTGTTAAAATTAAACTGATGTATTTCGCATCAAAACCTGTCACTCTCAAAATGAATAATGGTCCATCGTTTTTCGCTCTGAAAGAATTTTGCTATAAGGTCTTTGCGATTGGCGATATTCGAATTCAGATGAATGTCTGTTGATATGATAAGTGTACTTACTGTTAATTATAGTTTTTCTTAAAATATAAAGATTAGGTTAAATCAAACACAATTTTCATGTGGTTCCTTTTAGTGTGAACTTTTATAATAATATAGAGTATTTCTTTGTAAAACTAAATAGACAGTTCAGCAATTGATCCAAGAACATTTCGATTTAATGTGTCAATATCTTTACAACTTATCAATACATTGGACACAAAATTCTATAAAATGTATTATATTTATCAAGTGGATAATGTTGAGGATAAGATAAAGGAAACAAGTTATTTTATAGAGGATGGAACACGGGAAGAATATCAGCAGGACATCTTTCCGTAATATGTTACAATTTATCTTACAGAAAGTTAGGTTGTTTGTTTTATTAAGTTCCAAGAATTTGTCAGGCTAATGTACAGAGAAATTTTATTTTGAAATAAGGCCAAGGACTTTAATACCTTACAAAAGTATAGAAAATTTAATGTTTCTGAAAAGAAGAATATTTGCTTTTTCAGTGAACGTTAGGTAATTTACTGTGATATGATATGTGGACCACCTTATGATAAAACAGTTTATAGCACAAACATTTTACAAAGTGCCATATTTTGGTCTTAAAGTTATCTTAGGTTTGGTTGTTATCTTCAACTTAAGGGTGTTGCTAAGATTTTACTCAAGTGCAGCTGTCGTCACTGGCGTTTGAGTAAAATGGAATGCCCGTATTAAAAAAGCGCGTGCGGTTTGAAATTTTGTAGTCATGCCATCATTAGCAATTTTATTTATTTCTTCAAGGGTACTCTCCAACAATTATTTTACATAAAAATGTCGACTCAACAGCGGAAATAAAGACGGATATGGTAAAACTATTATGTAAAAGGGTCCTATTTGGACTCGAATCCCTAAAAATATATTTATGTTAAGTATTATTTACGTTGAATGTGTATAGGTGCGTAAAATAAAATGTATAACATATTCACCCTATATATTTTCCGCAACGACAGCAGTACGAACCCGATAACATTGGTTTCTTGTTAGCATAGAAATTACGTTTTAGTTTATAAGTATTATGGATGCAATAGCGTTGACATGGTTTTTAAATTAGCTATATAGGTTCGTAAACGGCGGGTGTTCTGAAATGGATGTCGGTTTGACTTACTTAGTAGATGCCTTGTTGGAATTAGTGATATTAGTGATTGCTTTTATAAAATTCTCTATATGTCTACTGGTGGTTTTATTTCGAGAGTATTTCTAAAAGTTAAATGCAAAATATGTATGTACTATGTTTCACAATTAAACAGTTTAAAGTTGATAAGTAATGTACTTTTTCTTATAGTTTTGGTGAAGTTATTTTATTGCTGTTTCAATTTAGGTCAATGTAAAGTACTCCCTCTTCATTGGTCTTCTTTATCGTTAAAGTTTATAACCCGACAACCAACTTCACAAACACTAGTTTATTGGTAGACTCACTTAATGTTTAATTTGGGATATCTGTGCCTTATTGGGTTCCATCTTTTTGCATGTAAGTTTAAAAAAATATATTCCTTTTGACCTTCACATTTAAAAATGAGCTGAAATAATCCTATTAGCTAAGTTCTTTCAAATCACACAATAGAGTAAGACTTTTATTAATCTCACCCAAACGGAAAGCCAATTCGATTCACGTTGCTGTTTTTTAATCTAAAAGCATCGCTACCATAAAAATTCTCATAATAATTAATTTCTAATAAAAAGTTAAAGTATACTTCCTTAAGGAAGTAAAGCGCAAAATATTTCCTTCTTAATTTTTTTCATTTTTTTCGTCATATCTGTGTTGACAGTCACGGCTACCAATAACCATTATTGGCTGGCACACAATGACCCAAAGGCGAGAAGGGTAAACACGCCATTCAAGAAGAAATTCCAAATTTTAACCTTGCACCGTACAAAATCAAAATATATGAACCTTGACACAATGCGTGATTCACTAGATTAATATCCTTGAAATCTAATCGTGACAATTAAGAATGCCTTTTTTATCCCGAAGACCGTCCGTCTTGCTCGCACGTGATGCAGTTGTTTATTTTGCGTCTCTTTCTTAAGGATTTTTTAAATTATTATGAGGTGGATATGTGACAGGGGTTGGTCTGCAATATTTTACGAGAGCGGTGTCTGGAAGGCACCCACGCTCTCAGGTAGCAAATATTATCACCGTAAGCGTGGTTCATAACAAAAAAGTTTTTGTTTTTTAAAAACAGAAAATTGTAGAGTCGTTTATTGATCGTTTAGTAACGATCCTGTCTGGATGATTTCGGTTAAAAAGAACAAAAACTTTTGATTTTAATACTACTGGTACTATTTTATTAACTTACAATATTATGGTACGTTCGCAACCAAATTCACCACACTTTAAAATTATTCTAATTTCTTTTTGGGTTAATTATTTTATTTATTATAAAAACAAAACAGCTAATAAAATCACAGATAAAAGAGTTCTCACAAGACTGGCAGCATTCCCTCTCTGTATCGCTTTTGCTATTCTCTGGGCAAAGTAGCTACCAGCTCTTGGGTCACCCGATACCTCGCGCAGACGTGCAGTGATAAACTAATGATGAACAAATTATTAATTAAGTGTTTTTTTTTGTATTTATTAACAAATTTAGTATGATGGAAAGTACTCGGATGTGTTAAGAAACTGGTTACGTTTGAAATCATCTAGTATTTTGATGCTCCATGCAGTCTTCTGTTCTGCATAGCCTTCAAAACTATGGAACAAAAAATGCCGCTTGAGCTTAGCTGCGAAGAAAAAATGACTAACAAAAGTTATTAATCTAAAAAGAGATAAAGAACGTTCGGACGTTTTTACTTTTTGCGATATGGCATCTTTTGTGCCAATTATGAGAATGTGTTCAAATTTTTAAAATTTTAAAAAAAGGTCAACGAACAGTGGATGGGAACTTGTAGACAAAACATTTTTATCTGGTTTCATTTTTATCCTTTTTTTTAATAGCATCAGTACCTACTTTATTGTTTTTAATTAGTAAAATAAACAACTAATAAGAAGTTAAAAAATATTTTTGGTAAACATTAAACTATCTGTGGCAAAATTATAGGAAATAATAGGTATTAAATAGGAAGTTTTTTAGTTTTAGAAGCTTCTGGGCCACGAAAAGCCATAAAGTATATTAATCCAAATTCTTATTTAATTGCCATTATTAACTGGTTCTTTGATGATTCAGTTAAGAAGAAATTACGGTTGCAATATTGAGGATAAAATGTTTATTTAGAAAATGAGAAAAGCCTTTCAAGGTGATTTCGGCCATACATATTAGACCATTTTAAACATTAGAGAAATATTTTAGTACAACGAAAGACATGAATTTCCACCAGCCCGAAATATTGTAATCGTATTTAAAATAATTTCACTTGTCTAAACCGTAAGTCATAATGAATTCAACATTGACTTTCTTTATTGCTCTCACCTTCACTTAGTTTCTTTTTTTATCTTCATTTCTAATCCAAAAGATTCTCCTTTTAAAATGGATTATATTGAAATTTTCCACCATCTGGACATTCTAGACCATTACGTTACACTTTGATCCAAAGGTATTTTCCAATTGCATTTGCCTTTCAGCTTACCTAAGGTGACGGGGGCTATGGAATTTCATTTAGTGCAAGCCCGCTTCTACCCTGCGTGGTTTTATATTCTGCCTCAGATATTACTTCATATGCCTAGAATAACACCTATTATAATATCACTCGCATTGGAACCTTTCAAACCAGTAATGTCTATACAAAGTGTCTAGTAATGTCTGTAATATATATTAACTGTCTTATAGTACATTTTTACTTGATCATAATATGTATGTTACTCAAATAAGTTCCTTGCACCCAAAAGTATCCATGAAGATGAGACGGTAAACCATGTTCTTGATTGTGTGTTACGAGTATCATTGTTATTGAAAGAAGAACATTCTTGTACGGGTACATTCTTCTTTTCATTTTTTAGCTTTTCGAAGCGGGTAACCAAATTTTTTTCAGACAATCAGGAATTTTCCTGAGTACACTGGAGAAAATCTAGATTAAAAAAAAGATAAAAATGTCTTTATTCGAAGTAAGATTTAAAAAAAAAATTTTTCGACGTCAAAGCTAGGAGGACAAAAGAAATTTGTCCCTGGTTGGCTCGTTCACTACAATTAAAATTAAAAAAAAACGCACAAGTGTACGCCTTCTGTGGAAAATAATCTAACATTGACATCTTTAATTTAATAATGTCTCCACCGGGTTTTGAACTGAAACCTCTGTTATGAGATTGAGAAGCTTGACCACTTCGCCGAATTCAACCGTTTTTTTAACGACAACAAAAGGCAATATGGCAAAATCTACACATTAAAATACCTCAACGCTTAAGTTCTTTTAGTATTATTATCTTTTGTAAATATAAAGCTTATTTCCGATATTTACTTCACGAACTGGTTTCCCAAGATAGTTTGGGAACCCCCCTGCTCTTAATATTATTGTTAGACTTAGACACAAGATAGTCTTAAGATAAACATTGTTCCTTTTAGTCTAAGTTGTAAAGCATTCATTCATTCATTTATTCATTCATATTAATTTTCATTAAATCCTCAGGAATTCCTTTAAAATTATTAAAATTTAATGTGTTCTAAAATCACCAAGTCTCTCTCACTCAGTTTACTCCTTGCTTAACTCAAACAAAAGTCGTAACTTGCTGCCGAAAATTTTCAGCAGTCATTGCACTTCTAAGTTAAATGTTTCTGTTAAGCACTTTTGTTGAACCTCATCGTTAAAATTACAAAGGTAATGCCATGGTTATGTCCAAAGTTTTACTTCCCATGGGTTTTATATCACGTAAAAAAGTATGAGTTTTATTTCTTCGTTCTTCATGTTATCAGCTGATACAAGTGAAGGTGTTGGTGTCATACAATTTGGAGTGTATGAACTACTTGTATTTGTGCTTTTTTATTTTTATCTAATATGTCTCCACCGAAGGGCTTGAGCTACCCTTATGTTATTTATCTAAGTATATTAAAATATATTATATTTTAGATAACAATACGTAATACATATTATATTTAATATTTTTTACTGCAGTAAAAAGAAACTTATGCCACTCTTCGACCAAAAAACTATGTCTGTAATAAATTACATCAATCGGTCTGTTACTGCCTTTATGTTTTCATGTTTCTGTTATGTTTTTGTTTCTGTTTGGTGTCAATAAAGTATATTTGTATTGTAAAAAATTAATTAAAAAAACATTAGTTTTAATCATTAAATTTTAACACGTTCAATTGAACTGTGCCTGAAAAATGTTGGTCTTGGTGTAGACCTTCTTCCTAGTACTATTACTTCGCAGTTCTAGTATTCGCAATATAATGTTTACTGTAGGATTAAGTTACTGCGTAGATAATATCTTCTAAACGTACTAGTAGTTAATCAAACCATATTAAATATCTAACTGCGCAAGTTGACGACTACAATGGCCCCAGGTCTAGTAATGGTTAAAACTTAGGGTAGGAGAACTTGTTGTGGTCCGAGCAAGGCACTCTCATACGAAGTTCCGACCACATACTAGTGATGTGACAGAAGTGGTATAACGGAAGCGGAAGTAACGATAGATGCAGTTAAACTTTTGTTGTAACTTGCAGAGACAGAGTGTGGAATCACACTCGTGCTCCTATGTTCGGTAGAGGTTTGTACATAGTTGGTATTAGAAGAATTAAATTCTTGTATAAGAAAACATTAAAAAGTACACAAGTCGCTTGAGTGACTTACGAAGCTAACATGCAGCCGTGGTCAAAATTCCAGAAAAGTATTAAAATTTTAATAAATTTTGTAAATAAACTAAATCTTCATGATACTGAAGATGAGAAATGACGATAAATCAAAACGCGTTATGAGTCTGTTATTATAATTAATTTTTTTTTTCCATGCAAAAAATAAAATTAAAATACATCGTGTCCTCTGTAACATTAATACAAATTGACCTGTACTGACGTTAAAAAAGAATAAAATGTTGTTGAAAATACGGAAGCGGAACAGAGATAGTTCATCCCAATAACATACCCGGGCGAATAGTGGTACGCGCTTACCCTACTGTTTACTTGTACGCAATTAGTACTGTTTGCCTCTGGGAAGTCAAACGTTGTAGTTGGATTATTACTTTAGTAAGTTTGATTAGAAAAATATAAATGTTTTTAAAATTATTATGACTAACTAAATAAATGCACCTTACACTGAAGAAAATTATCAATCAAGCAAAATTTCAACTTGAGTAGAGATCATTTTCTTCAGTGTACCTTATAACATAATAAAAAAAGTGTAAGACTAGCAAGTTCATTAGGAAAGTAAGAAACTAAAATAATTCTTGTTTCGGACATATATGTTTTTGTAATAATAATATACCAGCTAGAGTTGCCAGTATTGAAAATTTGTTTTGTCTGGCAACAGACAGGAACAAAATATGCAGCGCTGACAGCCAACCTCTAGTCTGTGCCTCTAGTAGAAAAGGCACCGCAAAAAGATGTTAATATACATAATAATGTATGAATTATTAATAAATCATAATAATATATCAATTAAAATAATTATTATCTAGGTGCACATTAGTTGCATATTTGTTCTTGAGTGTTCCCTAGGTAATACCAAGTAAATACTTTTCGAATTACTTGGGTATCTAATTATATTACACCTTTCAAACACAAAAATTTTTTATGTCCGCACAAGACTAACTTATTTATTTTTTTACAAGGCCTAAGCTACAGAATGATACCCTAGAGAGACACTTATAGGAATGTGTCTAAAGAATCCGTCTACAAATAGGGAGTAGTCAATAGAGTCGCAATGAAAAGTGATAAACTATATCCAACCGCCGCCACCCTAACCCGAAGTTCAAAGCCTCCTTCGAGAAATTTAGACTTTGCGCGGGCATAGTTATGGTGTTATCATCTTCTCATACAACCTTCGAATTTCGTCATAATATTTTACATTATTGGTAATCAATTGTAAGTGACTTTTCTATGTGAACAGCGACAATTTCTTTTATATCATTATATATCTTTTTAGACTTACGTAGTATAACTCTTTTTACCATTTCCCCGCACAATGGCTCGATTTGAGTTTGATTCGATTCGACTCTTTTGTTGGTTCGACATGCCGACGACCGTGATGTGTAGCATCGTACGAAATGCTTTTAATTGTGTCTTAGAAGTTCAGGAATTTAATGAAGAACTTTATTTTACATGGAAAGTCTGCGATATTATGCGCAATCTAGTAAAATACTTAATAAATGAACATTGTTTGTGAAAAATAATATTAACAAATAACAAGGTTATTATTATTTTGTGTAAAAATATATTATCACATTTTTTTTCTCATTATATTTATTTATTTATTTAACCATTTATTGTACACAATAGATGACACAAATACATTTGAAAAAACGACACAACAGGTCTGCTTATTTCTAAAGAAATATCTTCCAGCAGACCTACGGAAGAGAAAAGAGATAGTAAGACGCAGATAAAACGTGCACAACTTTATAAAATACAAAAGAACAGGACAATCACAAGAATTACTTATATAATATTATGTAAATATACATAAATAAACTAACATAATATGATACTAAAATATATACCCAAAAATATAAAATATATTTAAAAAAAAAATTATATGTGAGATTCTATTAGAGAAAATTACATATTAATAGGTACGATTATGTTAGAGACATTAAGTGAAGTTTAAGAAATGAACTTTTGTTTTTAAATTACATATCAATATTATAAGAATAATATGAACTAACTAGTTCTTAACTATCTAGATACCCAATTGATTACTACTCCGATCTGAACTTAATAAAATAATTTGATTTTTATTTAAATTTGTTTTAAAAATTGTTTGCAAATTTCCTGTCATCACAATATAAAGATAAGATCTAACAAGGTACTAAATTTAAGTATATTAAGCCTCTGATAAAATCTCTATTTAGTTATTGTTTTATATATTTTTAATAGCTCAACATTCTTTTATAATGGCTAGATTTAAAACTCGACTCCAGAGATAAAGAGGTTGTCAGGAAAATAAAACTTTACAAGGCAAACATTTACTCGGTATTGTGTGTTGTCGTGTATTTATGTCGTAGTAATTTACAATAAATATATATATATATGACGGGGATCCGGCCAGTAGGATCGCACATGGTGGATAGATTACCGAAATAAGGAAGTCTCTTCTTAGTTTAGGCTTATATTTTAACGTTAGCAAAATCACAATTCGATAATAACAAACGATTGGAAAGATTTAGACGGATACAAATTGAAAACGCGAGAAGTAATGGCCTCTTATCAAAAATAAGTTGTCAGTAAGCGGCTCCAGAAAAGAATGAGAATAAAATGGCGGATGGGTTCCTCAATCCCTCCGAACCTCGTTACAGGTTAGGCAATCCCGGATGTCAGTAAGCCAACCTAACCAAAACAATACAGTGTGGCCATTTACTCCGTGTCAACCATCTCCAAGCTGTCAGCTTGACGTTTCCATAGACGAATGAACGAATAATTAGTTCCAATCTTCAGCAATTGATGGCGCCCTCCGCCAACGTCATTCGTATCGCGAATATGACAGTTGGCCCAGCTTAGCCCACAGCGCTTGGTTGGTGGCATCAACGTGGTTCGCCGACATATATATATATTTTTGTGTGTATGTTTTTGTTTTGTTGGGGGGGAGGTTATTTTAGAGTAGTGAACAAGCATTGCACCATGATAATATAAGTATACGCACGCATATCGTTCATTTTCAAATATATAAAAGAAGTATTTCTTGCATCATCCATAATTTCTCCATTTCAATCCTCTGAATTTAAAATACTAATTTATTTGTAGGTACTATTTATAAAGTCTTTGTGTTTGGTCTGAATAGTTAAGACGATACACCTAGTATAGGCGACGTTTCCCCACGAATAACTGTTAGGAACTCAATGTATGTGGAAGTCTTAATTAAATACAAAGCAGACAAGTTATCTTGCTACCGAAGAGTACGTTTCATCAATCATCGACGATTTGATTAATAGTATAACGTGAATTACTGATAGATCTAGCTGCCAGCATTCGAATGATCGTCTCAATTTATTTACATGTGTACGTACCACTTGTTGATGTTAGCGGTAAAACATGGTTCCCTGGTTGGGAGGTAGAAAAGGTACGGCTTATTAATTTAAACAAAAAAAACCAGTACCATAGGTGCTGAAGCTTTGATGTTAAACAGCAGCAAATTTTCGATTGAAATTACTGGTTGAATACTTGAAACAGAATCTTTGCACAGAATAGGTAATCGTAGATCAAGAACATTTTATTATGTTTTCATTTCAACAAACAAGCTAGCAAACTACGTTATAAGTAAACAATTCAAGTCTACAAGATTTTTACGTAACTTATTTGTATTTTTTTACAATAATGTACTATGTATGTATTTTTTACTTATTTTTTTTTTAATTTGTTTTTTTTTTTTTATAATAATTATGTTCTTTCCAACCTTTTGTTTATAATTTAACCTTAAATAATGCAACGAGAGCGAGTGGTGTCTATTCCTAAAAACATCGTTGCCTTATCCAAAAACTTCTACATTCACGTCCCCCGATCTAAGATACGACTAACGAACCATCGGATGTGATTGAAAATCATCGCATAGGAATGGTGTCCTAGTCGGAAGCCATAATATATCATCCGCGGACAGTAGCCCATACATCAATGGGGTCGATTATTTGATAACTCTCAACAAAAACACGGTCAAACTTGAGTACGTAGATGTTGCTAGTGAGATCATAGCTGGTGTAAATAAGTAGGTGGTAAGCGAAGTGTTTTTATGTGAAAAAAAACCTAGACCAGACGTACAGTTTAAATCATTATTGAGAGATGTACGTATTTTGTTTTAATTAGTAGTAACGGGCCGTTGATGATGATGAAAGAGAGAAAAATTCTACAAAAATAATATATTTTCTTGATCTTGAATATTCATATCTCATCGCGGCCTCTCTTTCTGTCCGGCAGACGTCTTTCATGCATCTCTCCATGATACTTGTATATTTTTTTGTCAAAACTTCGGTAAAAATGAACATAGACACACATACAGAAACACATAAACTCACGCCTCTCAAGAGGATTGAAACTTTTTGTTATCAAAATTATCACGTTTTTCCGAATAACTTAAGTGCAGAGCTTAAGTAAATTGAACCAAGTCACGGTGCAGTTTTTATTACAATTTTAAAGACACTAAATTCAAAAGTAAATGATACAATAAGATAAGAAAGATAAAACAAACGTCAAAGATGCAACCTATTTTGAGCTTAACGTAGTCGGTTACAATAGGTCTATCCAATGTAGCTCGTTTGGCCTCTACCGCGCTCCAAGCAAGCGAGTTGTAATTAAAAATAAAAGTTTCCATTAAACATTTCTATTAGCAAGTTGTTTTGATGAGAAATGAAAGTTGTGGCGGTATTTTGATTGGTACCGTGACCTTTGAAATGGTATAGTACATAATTCTATCTCTGTGAGTTACTGGGTGTTATTGAATATTACTTTTATAATATTAGAAACATTGACATTGAGATTCCCTTTATCTCGTAGCAGTAGGGGTGGTAGGTATTAGTAATAATGAGAATGTTAAACTGTGGAAGGTACAAAATTTTAGAATTAAATAATAATGATATAACTAGTTACAAGGCATTAAAAAATGTGTAGATACATACATTTTTAAAAGTTATGTGAAATACTGAACGATATTAAGCGTCGATTTTTAGGATGATTAAAAAAAAATAGGAATTCATGATTAGATGAAACACTTTTACACACACCAATGACCCTTTATATAAAACGAAGTAGTATTAAATTGTGAAGCAAGCACTTGAAGCACTGGGTACATGCACGAAATAACTAACGAAGTGGCTTTTTACCACGGGAATAATTGCATTGCTAAAACAAGAATTGTTGGCTATACCTATAGACAGACAGCCAGTTATATTTTTATGAAGACGTTAGTATATTCTGTGACGTTACTAACAAGAACACATTTTAAACAATGATTGCCAACCTTGATTCCGAACATAACTGATGTCGAAAAAACCCAATAAAAATCACCAATTACTTAATTAGAGATTCAGTCGATAACCAGGCAGGTGTAACCATCAAAGATCACGGCAAACCCAACCGGACATCAATTCGTTACAAATTCGACCATTTAGTTACACCTCGTTGGGCCAAGGACTCTTCAACTCATTCTGTGCACAATAAAAAATAAAAAATCTAAATGAAACAACTGATTCAACCTGTTTTGTATAGGAACCCCTGAAGAGCGAGTCTCTGTTAAAAGTGAACTAATTTATACCTGTACCATAAACAATATCGTGGTGGGTTATTTTAGAAGCGTTAAAGTTTTTTTTGTCGTATAGTGATGTTTAAAAAGATGTTTACTTGCAAAACAATGTTGCTGTGATCGAACGAAAATCTATTAAAATGTCACCATGAATTTTATAATGATACTACAAGGTTTTTCAAAAATAAGATGTACGCTATTGATTAAAAATGTTGCAAAATATTTTGAATTAAAAATGCTGTACCTACTAGCATAACCAGAATCAACAATAGTGGAAATATTATAATTGATTATGAAGACGACTGAAAATGTTCGTAGGTACAACTAAATTAATAATTATTGTTTATCAATAACCTACATTTAAACGAGAACAGAACAATTTCCGCGTAGGCAATTTTCTCCTGATTCTATTATAATTGCAAATCCAATTCAAGTTCAAGTCAGACTTAGATTTCTGCGATGAATAACAGAAGACGCCCTAAGGTGAATCTTGAAAATCTATCCATGCGAAATTTCTACTGTAGAACCATTCATATTGAGATTAATTAGTTTCAAATAATTAGTTTATTATTATTTTTATGCAAGTATACAAACGAAGGTACCTAAAGAAGTTGAAGATACTATTATTATTTTTGCATAGCTTTCGATGCAGGATGTTAGGTGTTAACAAGAGGCAGACAGAAGAATAATTTACCTAGAGAAAGCTACCAAAAGATAGCTCGAGCACCTTGTTGGTGATAACAACAACAAAAATTTAAATCAATATTTTCATGTACTCGTATTTTTCATTAAAGCACGCAGAGCAACACTTTCTGTTAAAGTTTTACATTCGGTTAGTATAAATTAGTTTCCATTGGCGCCCGTTATTAAAGGTCCCTTACACCGACTCACAATATTCCATTTCGTTTGCCAGTAGGGGGTTCAACCGTTTCAATCGGAATGACTATTAATCACAGTCCAGCAATGTCATCCGGCCATCGGCCATGCCGGCCAAAACATGCTCGACGAATTTATTGTACTATTTGTGTTCGTTTTTTACGCTTTTTTGCATTTGCACCTCTTTTCGGTGGGTTTTCATTCGCTGTAACGTCACGCAGTCCAATTGAGATAATAAAACAAAAATAAGTGTTGGTGACGAAGTGTGGTGGATATTTCGTGGTGATTTCGATGAATTTTTAACTTGCTTAGAAGCGTATTATTTCATGTTTGAGCAAAATTTTTTCAAAATATTTAAATTGATACTTGCATTATTTAAAATTCATTTCACCACATTGGATGTTCGATTGATAATTTTTTGTTCTTTTAACAGCTATATAGTTCTTCAAGAAACTTTAAAAGTTGAAAGTACTTCCAAAACATCTTAGTTGTGAAGCAGTAAATTTGTTCTCTTTTAAAAAGCAGGGCTTAGTTTTTCCTTTATAATTTTGAACCGGAAATTAAACGTTGCGAACTCGGTAGAGAAGGAAACTTTAAAATTAAAACATTTTCTTATTACTTACTCTTAAATGATTCTTGACCTTTCCTTTGGATGATTTAACTTGTGGCTTGAATAATAGTTTGATTAAGTACATTTTCCATATTTGTTGTTCCTATAATTTCTCTGTGATTTTCAACATTATAATATTATAACATTTTATCAAGAAACGTATGTGATATATAATTTGTGACGGCTTCTACTACATTAAGTTTAACTCGTTTAAGGACGTTGGTATTATTTTTTTTAACAACATACCAAATATATTCTATAGGTACTTAAATTTATCTAAAGTATTATCAGCGATGTTCGTAATTTCAGTGTTACACTTGACGTGCACTTGACTGTACCAGTTTGATGCATAATCGGTTTCACGTTGTTTTATTTATAATTTGACCCCCTGTTATCTTAAGCCGCAACCCTTTGAGATTAGCTAAAGGAGAAATTTTATGCAATTCACGCCCGATTCCGGGTTCACCAGAAGAATTATAAGCGTGGTTGATTCCTTATTTTGGCTTAATTAATTTAAATTGTCCATTAAAATGTTGCTAATGAAGAAAGATTAAAGAGTAGAGTAGACAACTACAAAAGCGCTTACTTCAAACAAAAAGAACGTTAGTGATCGTGGACCAGTTTGTACAGAGCAAGTCTGCATGAAGGAAAGGCGTTAGAATTATGATAATATGAGACAAAGAAAAGATTACAAAAGATAGACATAGACATAGACAACTTTTATTTAACACTAAACACAAGATGATTCTTAGACGCAACAATCACAAAGGCAACAAAGTTAGATAGAACATAATGTAATCTAATCTAAACACTGCTCCAACATCATTTTAAAAGCCACAAATGATTTCATACTACAACAATGTAGTAAAAAACAAATCGTAGAAGTAAAACTCAAGTTATACGCGAGTTGAGTAATTGCTACCGTCACTCTACCGTACAATCCAGTACAATAAACTCTGAGGAACAGTGCACACAATAAATTTCTGTTTTGCCTGTTTGATTAGCCGTGGCTCAAGTTTCGCGGTGACCCTAGCGTTGGAACGGTAGGGTTGCCAATCTGGTTTTAGCTGGATTACTACTCCTGTTTTATTTTGATGTTCTTTCTTTCTTTTCTTCTATCCACGTCTATCAAATCAAATCAACGGCCCGTTACAGTCCACTGCTGGACTATGAGCCTCCTCCACTTAAGTGGATCCACGTCTATAGTTTACAGTTGTATTATAACTTTTTGTATCTTTATTCTCTTTTTATTGTTTAGTAACATTTAATAACGTTGCTTGTATTTTTGTTCTATGATCACCCGATGCAGTATATAAAATTTTGAAGTTATAATAGAATTATAATTAAATATTACTAGAAACATTAACTAATATTTTCTGTATAGTAAAGTATTAAAGCTTATATAAAAATCTTTAATTTTATTACCATCCTGGCAACCCTTTCCATATGAGAAGGTTTTATGTCCAGTGGCTACGACTGTGTATTGTGAGCTTGTGAGACCACCCTATTACAGGGACTTACTTACTCGCGTTGTGGTATGCGTGAAATTTACCTCCATAGTTCAGTGACAGGGATTCCAAGTGTGGTGCTGTGCACAAGTCATTACAGAATGAGTGTTTCAGTAATTTCGTTTTTACCTTGCGTACATTTCATGGTTTAATTGGGAAATCATGCGTGAATTTTAAATCGATTGATCCGCTGTGTGGATTACTATTTGAATCTATGGAATGCAAGTGGCTCTTTGCTTGTTATTTTTTGGCAGCTTATAAAATATAAACAAGGTAAACTGTTAACAAAAAACCAACCAACCACCCAATAATGCTATAAGCATGTCGCTATTTACGGTTTATAATCATCATTATATCAGCCGAAGGGCAGGTCCTGCGCTGCCTTCATCCAGTGGTCTCGCGACCTTCAACAGATCATGGTCGTAGGTCCATCTTGTGGGGGCCAACCCACGCTGTGTCTTCCGGTCCGTTGTCGCCACTCAATAACTTCCCTGCTATTGTAGCTAAAAATTGTTAAAACCAACAAAAACACCATTAATAAATACATTATTAGCATGATTACTTTTCTATTGGCATGACTAATAATGACTGAAGTATCTAATTTCAATAATTCATCTCAATCGGCAATAAGTCTGTATACATTGATGACTTCTCAAAACACAATTCAACTAGTCCCAGAAAAAACTATTTCAACTTATGATCTAAATAATCCAAGTGGATTCGTCTCGCAACAAGAGGTCCTTCATGATAAATGATCCAAAAATCTTGTTCGATAATCACTGACCGCCTCTTAGTAATAACCCCATTATCAATTTGGCAAGCTATAATGTGATCATTATTTTAAATCCAACCTGTAAAGGAAGGCAGTGCTTTTTATTTTTTGAGTTTTTCTTTTTTCTGCGGCTTCCCGCATTCATGCGCTGATGATTTTAATTTTGGAAGGTCTTGATTAAAATATGGTTGAATTATTTATTGTACGATTTTGATTCGATTTCTAATTTATGCATATTTATTTATGACAGTATATTGTAAGACTGTTGGATGCCCATGTGTATGTAATGATGGATATAATCTCAGCATGTTTAGCCGATTGTTGGATGCCCATGTGTATGTAATGATTAGAAAATACCTAAATGTTAGCATTTAGGTATATCCAGAACCATATAAGATTTATAGATCAGTCGTCTACCTTGCATTTTCTTTTGCAGGAGTATGAAGTTTCCAATAATGTTTTCTCTGAGTTAAAAATCATCACGTTTTCCTTCAGACAAAAAATGTTCACTTCCTTCTGGATAGAGGTCTTCCCAAGGATCTTCTCAATGTTAAGTTCTGAGCTGAATTTCGTGTTCAAAAGGTACAAACTAAAATTAGATCGTACTATTGATAAGATATACGATTTATTAGAGTATTCTATATTAAACCTTTAACCTGTAAAATGTTTGATAACCATATTTTATTCTCGAGCCCCTCGGTGAGGACATATATAAGCTGTTGATGATGATGATTCTCAGATGAAAAACTCTTTGCAGCGAACAATTTTTTAAGGTTTCATCCATTTATTTAATGTACGTTCTACGAGTGTATTAATATTCTACGAGTGTTATAAGGTTTCAGTATTCTGTATTCTGTTATAATGTAATTAGAAAAATATATGTAACTTACCTAGTAATCACGCTTTCAGTCCTAGTTTCAAAACTTCTCATTACTTAATTTAATTTAGCCTGAAGGCACATCAACCCGAGTTTTAAGATCTCATGACAGACTACGCCATCTTGTTTGCCTTTCAAAGTAATTACAAGTGTTAATAAGAATGGTGTGCATGAATTTGATATTTATTCAACTAGTTGCTGAAAGTAACGAAAATTATTAATTAACTTATTGAGAAACAAATAAACTCAGAATAATTTTGTATATATCTTACACATTCAGTAAGTACAATGATTTAATAAAGAGAAATAACTAATATGGTTTGCTTATAAAGAAGCTATGAGATGGATGGAAAAACGTACCACTAGTTAGTGTAGAAAAGAAAACTACGCAAAACCTCTTAGGTACTGTTAGTTCAGCCCATGTAACCAGACAGTTTCTGAAATAAGCAAAAAAAAATAATTTTCATACAAAGTGATTTGGTTGATCAGTTTGTATAAAAGTTAAATATTTTCTCGAGATTTTAAAATTTGTAGATGAAAAGATGATTGTTTTCATAGTCATTTTTTATGATACTCATATCCAAGGAAATTATTGTTATTCAACAGACAGAGATAAACGTTGACATAGACAGAATCCAGGAAAATAAAGATAAATAAATAAATTGAAAATTGATGATTTCAGTTAGCTGCCAGTTGCAATTTAATTTGAATGTCGTAAGTTTTCATAAAAAGAAAGTAACGTTAGCTTTTGACTGATTTCAACTTAAAATAGTTTTTACCAAACTTCGTAAGCGCCACATTTTTCTAACACAGAAATATCACGAAAATATAGGAGCTCCATTCCTAAAAATGACGAGGCGTGAAAACGCTTATCGAAACTACTCGACTGGATTCGAATAAGCAATTTTCCTTACTATCTCAAAAGGACTATTCTCAGTTTCTGCAAATTTTCTGTTCTGCTATGGTTGCTTTATGGCTGTTCATTATTTTTCTTAATTTGAGGTTACTTATGAAAGCTAAAAAAAAATTTAAAATGATAATGATAATATTTTTTTATTAAATAATAACATGTATCAATTGAGAATGTAGTTCACGTGGTAGGCCTAAAAAGCGCTGGCTGGAGGAGAACAATCTCACACCTAAGGATGCTGAAGACCGGGCAAAATGGAGAAGATTGATTAGGAAAGCGGACCCCAGCACTAGGCCGGGAAAACGCTAGGACGAAGAAGATCAATTGAGAATATTTCACAAAACAACATTATATTGATTTACTGCGAAACTGATACTTTCCTAAACTTCTTACCTATGCTATATAATATTTTCTCGATAAAGGCTAATACCTGACTTTTATTAATTGCAACGAGAAACAACATTATAAAGTTAGTTATAAATAATTTAAAAAGGAAGAGGTATTTACGTATAAAGTGCGCTTGGCTAAAATGTGACCCCCAAGTGACCCCACTTTGCTTTTACGAAGTGAATAAAAGGAAGTTTAAATACACATCGAATGCATAAGAATTTTCACTAGCTGTTATATGAACTAATTATATTAAACAATATGAGTAGATAACATTAGTAAACTGGGAATAACCCTCTTGAAGAGGCTCGCATTCGTGAGCCGTAAACCGTTGGATCCCGAAGTAACCACGAGATCTATTCAGATTTGTGCTCGTGAGAAGAAAAAAACAAATTGCAGTCAATTTGTTGCGATATCCTTATGGAGGAGCAATCCTCTTACGTGTAGAGTTATGGAGAGATCTGAGAGCTTGGGCAATGTTGCCAGTTTAGAATTTCCAATTTTTGATAAATTCTCCCCTTTATTTTAGCTTTGTAAGAGCAAACGATTTTGATAACATTTTAAAATTTTCATAGATTATCTTATACAAAAGAAGTTTATACTACATTGCTTTATTTCAAGGATAAGCTTATTTTAATCCTAGACAACCAATGGCAGCACGTTTTAATTTTTCAAGGATTAGTTTATTTTATTTGAATAATCACGGGAAATTAATTATAATGATAATAAATGATACTAATCCAACCTAAAACACGATTTAGGATGTTTGAAAACATGAAATGGCAACATTGTAATAATACTTAGTTCATTCTGTAAAATGCATTCACTCTCTCTTCCATTTTGCTTTTCTCACAAACGAACGTAGCTCTGCATAAATATTTAAAATAAACCTGTTTATTGCCTTACAAACTGTGTTTTTAATGTGCGGTAACGTACAAGGAAATTATTTTGTTAATTTTCTGTCTGATACCCATAGTATAAGCTCTGCTTAGTTTGTGATCAAATGACAGTGTGTGAGATGTCTCCAGATATTACAATTTATTTACTTTTACTTTAATAAAATAAAAAATAAGCACTGAGAATTAAAATATTATAAATAAAATAATTTTAAGTTTTCGGTGAAAATATCGATTTAAAATCGCCAAAAAGTTGTATCTCATTCTGATATTTTCGCAAAGATTGGGCAACACTGAACTCGGGCGAAACGAGCTGGCATTACGAAGGCGCCTTAATGACTATCTTGGAGTGCGCAAAAGTTTTTCGCTTTGCTTGCGTCCGACTACGCCGGGGTTTTATCTAAATAAGGTGGTTATTACAGGTGGAATGGCTACAAGCTTTTGACTTTCTGTCGATTTTTACCTGTGGTTTGTAGGTCCTTTCACTTTCACTAATGTATTAAATTCTTCTCTTACCCACCCACATTTCGCCTATTAAATTTTATATGCCATTAATGAGTGTTAGCTTTTGTTAATGTCCCTTGAAAATTCAATAACACTCATCTCGAAAGCTGACTTTTACTCTTAACCTACCTTTACATATACATAAATAGAACAGATTGCAAAAGAGATAAAACACGTAATCAAAATATTATAATAACTAGAAACATAATTTCTTTGTATCACACTAATAAATGTCAGTGTGAATAAAACATAAATTCGTTCCTATTATAATAATTATTGGAATAACAGGAAAGGTTCTCAGTCGTAAATTACGTGAAGAATATGAGAGACGACTTTTGTGACTTGACACACTTTGTTATTATACCTATTTAATTGTAGAACTTTGACATACAAATATCATAACGTATTTTGAGACATGTATCAGATTTGAAAATGTGCTTGATTTCAAAGTTATTTTACGTACATACTCGTATAATTCGTAAAAAACGAAACGAATTTCTGTCGATCAGATCATATAAGCCAAGAGCTAACGTATTAAACAATGATATACCTATTAGCCGCCGTATTAAAAGTTAAAAAATCAAGCAATAAATAATGGTCAATGATAATAGTAAGTACCTATATTTTTGTTTTCATTAGTTTTAATTCTGCTCACTAGAGAAAGTGTGATTGTATATATATAATTATGTAAGTTATACCGTTTACCATCAGTTATAATAATAACAATAATTATTTTTTTATTTCAAGTTACTTTAGACTCATTTTGTCTACTATTGTGTTTTGTTTTTGTTGTTTGTTTATGGTACTGGTTTCAGTTCAGATGAACACTCATATACCTGGACTAGTATTCAAATTATTAGTATTATTTGCCATGCCAGGTGGACTGATGACCTGAGGAAGATCGCTGGTGGTCACTGGATGAGGAAAGCGGGTGATCGTGCGCTTTGGCATGCCCTTGCGGAGGCCTACGTTCAGCAGTGGACTGCAATAGACTGATTGATTGATTGTATATTCGATAAATACGTCGAATCTAAAGAGAGATCGGTCGTCGCCCTTACATCCTACATGACAAAAAAGTTCTCCGTTTGCAATTGCATTTTTATGATAAAAAAAAGTTATCGTACCCGTATTTAACGCTGTAGGTCTTAGAGATAAATAGCTAAATAGACGAGCTTGAACTGAAGCATAGTACTTACATGAATGCGCGTAACATGAAACCAGACAATGCTAGTTCCCTTATTGCAGAGGTCTTAAATTGTGCTGCGGTTTCAATGCAAGTGCCGGTGACGTTAAATTATTGTCGCCATGGAACGCTACACCACCGCCACGTCCCCTATGTTCTTGTACACGTGTGCACTAGGCTTAAGCACTGCATATAGGTCTTCTCTATTAAAGCGTTTGGTGTGATGGTGCGCTTTCAACGGATTCTTGCATAATGCGTTTTCTATTGCAGTTCATAAGGGCTAGTTTTCTTTTCGTTTTACTTCAATAAAAGTGCATTGCAAATAAGATTACGAGTTAGATTTGTTTAAACTTTCTTGTGTTCAATGGTTTCCCGTTCACGTAATAATTCTTTTGTTATTTTCAAAATGTATGTATTTATTTTTCTTTGCTACAAGAAAAAGCTTCAAAAGCTTTTAAGTAAAACTTATAACTAAAATAAAAGCCATCAAGTGAGCTTTTGTGCTATTTTAAATTAAGTTCAAAGGTCTCTGTGAATCGATGTGCTAGCATATTAAATATAACTGTTTCAGCGTACATATGATTTAGGTTTATTATACACAATTCCGGTCGCAAGCAAGTGCATACATGGTCATAACACTACGGCGACCTTAACCATAATTTAACGCAGTCTCGTAACCAAAATTTACGATGTAAACGTTCATATTTGCTAGTCAATAAGGTCTATTTTAAAGCTGGATTGAATTTAACGGATGTAAAGTTAGAAAAAAAGATATAAAAAAAGATATTGTCTAATTCGTGATCGTTTTCGTGCGTGTGTACTCTTGCATATTGTTGTCTATAATTATTTCACTCAATATCATGATAATACAGACTGGAAATAGTGATTATGCTTTCGTCGACTTCTTTCTTCAAAAATGTATTTTATTATAGAATTTATGCTGCCAGTCTGCTGATTGCTTTCAATTTAGATGTAAAAAATTTAACGAAAATAAGAAACGGTTTAAAAGATGCATAAAAATTATCTTGGTTCAATAGTTAAATGCATTAAGAATTTTCGTCATAATAAATAGACTGTCAATTTAGAAATATTAAATTTTCAGAATTTATTTATCGTGTCTGAAAAAAAAGTTTAGGTATTTATGCAAAAAAATATTTACTTTTAAATGAAATTGCACAAATAAAATATATACATAACTCAATCTCTCGCTCTTGGTGTCCCTTAATGCCATTAGCCTTTCACCCCTCGATAAAGAAATTGAAGTTGTTAGTATTAAATGGAATTCTAGGGAATGTTAAATATCTTAAGTCAATCGCAAACTTGAAATCAGATTTACAAAAAGTGAAACGAAATTATCAAAGATATGTTTATTATTTGTTTTCACATCTCCAAAAATCTTGTGCAGACATACACTCTCTGAAATATAGACACCAAAATAAGTAACGTAACGTAGACGTCTTGGACTAGCAGACGTTCTAGGGCATCTAAAGATAAGGTCGGGTCTGACCTCAGGGGAAAAATAAAATCGTTATGTTTTGGTTAGACTAGACTTACGTTATCAACATCTTTACTAGATTTGAAGATATTTGTTGAATATTTTATTCTGCTTTTGACGATTACTTGTAATAGAAGTTATATAGGTGTAATTTTTATTTTCATCTCGGCGTGTGCACTTGTATATTGTGCAAATTGTTAGTAGGTTGGAACCCGGAATATCCGTATTGAAATCCCAATGCTCTACTACTCGGTCACTGAGCCTTGAAAATAAGATAGCAGTGAACATTTTTAATTCTGCTCTGAAGTATGTAACAAAACAAATAGTTGAAGGAAGGGTAAGTTACTGTAAAAAATAAAAAACAATATACTGAATTTTATACGTGATTCCATATCCAAAAAATCATAAAGATCTTACTTATGTAGGTACGCTTTTTCAACTATAATTTTAATTTGAACTATATTTTTTCTCTATTTAGGTATTTATCTACCTATACAATTTCATTTTAACATGATTTGAAACGAATTTCAAATCATGTTAAAATGAAAACCAATCACTGAAATCTACTACTAACGTAAAATAGGACGATAAAATTTACTTTTTGCACATTACTTATGAATACTTTGACTCATACAGACTCCTTATTTTGGTAAAAAATTTCATTACTTACACGATTTTATCAGAAGAGTTTTATTTTCGTAAATTATGATCATTCGAAGCTCATGCCTTGAAAGGTAAAGGGCCATTAAGACAAAAAGCCTGGTACCTACTTTTGCTTTAAAACAAATTGTAATCATTCATTTGGAGAACTCATTACCTCACGTCGTTGGTGTTAAAGGCGTACCAATAATTAAAGACGAGGGTAATTACAGATAAGTAGATCAGAATGTTAAGATCTTTTCAGACTGCATTAGCAGACAGTGATCATAAAGTCAAGAAACATTATTTTGATGTTAAAATGTTCAGCTTCAACAATTTTCTTTTTACTTTGACTATTGTTAACATTAAGTCTTTTTGTTCCTTTCTTCTTGGCATGTACTAAACATTGAAATGTGATTTTTGCTCAAACTATAACGACTTAAGAAGACACACATTTCCTACAAAGACGATTCTTTTTAGCACCCATTTTCGTTTGGACTGCACCTTTAAGTTCACCGCTATCTTTCACATAATTACATTCGAGTAAACTTTCCATCGAATTTTCGAAAGGTGCAAATTGAGACAAAGTCGCAACAAATTACAGTGCGCTGTGAAAATAATTTAAATTAATGAACGCGCCATTCTAACGTTCGGCTTGGCGGCGCGAAGTCTTAAAACGAAGTTACAAATTAACGCTGACATTTCAATTACATTCTTGTGCAACAATTGTCGTAGGAAGCTTGGGCTCTGTTCCATACAGATCAGAGACTGGATGAGCAAGATTTGGAGCAATTTATCTATTTACATACAACCATACCGCTACTTCTGCGATGTCCATTAGCTGTGAAGCTGCAGGTCAAATGATTGCTCTTTCATCACGACATTTTGCTGTAATATTAAGTTTTTTGTCAACAATCACTGAATTGAGTTTGCTACTGTTAATATTAAGCCAAAGAATTCAATTTGTAACATAAGAAAGGTTATCCTTCTCAAAATAGGTCTTTCTTATTTCGTTAAGTTTCAATTTTATTTTTGTGTCTTCTCTAAAATTTCTTTCACGTACTTTATTGTAGCAATATATTTGAGTTAATTTAGGATCGAAGTTCCGCTTGTTAAGGGTTCGGACTTCGGTATAAAACGTTTGCGTCCGAATAGGGTCGTAACTCTTGCAATTAACTCAAATTAAAAATAAAGTCGCAGCAAGTCTATAGACTGTTGATTAAGCGCCACCAGGGTTCATCAATACCAACAGTTTAATTAAACATTTTATATGCGCTTTAATAGCCAGGACTCTACTTTGAGTTTTTAATTTTCTCTTTCTCCCTTTTCATGCTGTTTTTTTATAGGTCTCCCCTAAATTATTTGAATGCTTATAACAATGAAACGAGGTTTATTTGTGTGAAGAGAAGGGTGAGTATGAGAAAAAGGATTATTTGAACAATCACTAAAAACTATGACCAATACCGCTAACTTAAAGGAATTTAAAGCTATCCACCTGTAAAGATCTAGTTTACTTTACCATTTTGTTTAAAATACGTTATTATATTTATACTATACTATATTTAAATACATATTTCTGTCTGAAAAAAGAGGTCCTAGTGACTTTTATTGTATATTTCATCAAAAGTAAATGTAAGTGCAAGGTTACTATTGTTATACTCTTTTAGTTGTTTTATATTATTATTATTACCAATAAAAAGCAATTAATTATGTTTGTCTGTTACATAGGTTATCCGAAAAGCATTTTCTTGTCCCTCAAATAGATAAACACTTACCTAAATATTCACTTGCCTGATGTTTGTGACCAAAAGCCAATAACAATAAAAAAGGTAATGAAGGACTCTTATCTATAATGCTCACATTAGTGTCCAGTTGTATTACGACTTGCACTATCGATAAAATTTATATTTCTTCTTATATTATGTTCATTGTGTTTGAGGTTTCTTAATTGGATGTTTTGATTACACTTACACTTATTTTATTTTAAAAGTACATTAAACTTACGGTTTGATTGCTTGTCTCCTTAATAATCATGACACATAGCATCAGTAATGTAGTGGCTAGGGCCGCAGCATTTCGTCCATAAGACGCAAGGTTGATATTCACCTAGACCCAATGTTTTCAAATTCTGTATGTATAGGTATATTCAATGCTGTTACATGTCATGGAATAGTCTTCTGCACATTCCTCCAAAAAAAGTAAAAGTTTGTGTGTGAAGTTCACTAATTCGCAATAGATTCGAGCCCCTTGGTGGGGACTTAAATGATCTGTTCCTGATGATGATGACTCAAGACACAAACATATAAACTATAACTTTAATATTTGACCACATAATTCGATACATTTATTTCTCTTTCACATGCAAATAAATACAAATTAGGGAGTATTTAATTCTTTTGTTCACATATCAACGTGTTTCTGCTCCAAATGACGGAATTTAAGGCCAAATAATATGCATTTTTATCAAAAAGCGAAGAGATAACGTCCAAAAAGCAAATTAGATTTCGTACTAACGACAATTTTATGCAAATTAACGATACATAACAAAGATTACTTGATTAGCCGTTAATTTAATTAACATTTGGGAATACAAAGTAGCTACTGAAGCTAGCTCTTATTACCTATATTCTTAATAATTTATTTTTCGAAACACCTTGCTCAAAAATTTAACTTACGACGGCAGTAAACTGTACGGTAATGCCATCAGATGGCCGTGTGTGAAGATGTCCCCACTTTATTTAATTATTTACCAAACGAGTGTGATTTTCATTACAATTTTCTTTTAATTTCTACATATTCTAACATAAATATTTTCAGTTAGGAACATTCGAATATCAAAAAAATTATTGAATCGATTCTTACAAAGAAAAAAGTTTTTATATTTTTTATTCTAACTAATTATGTATGAAAAATATTATCAGCCAGTATCATCATTTAAAAAATAAAATAAAATTATTTGGTTTTAATGAAAAATCGATTATTGAATGTCGTAGAGACTGAATGTTCGCGAGTGCCTTTTCTCAATAATTACCTATGCTTTTAGAAAGGAAACCAACTTTTAGTACGAGATTGGCGCAAATTTTTAAGAACTTGCATTGTTTTTCATGTTGCGTTACCTGTTTTCTTACAAGTGAATTGAAAAACGTCGTACAACACGTGACATTATACACAATTATTTGATCTGGATGACGACATTGTACATAATTATGTTTTTCTGAATAAACATAAGTATCCTTCTACTAAGAAGTGATGTTTGAATACCAAACCTATAATCAATATGTTTTTGTATCACTTCAAATTACAGATGATGTTTCATTACTATGATTGATATGTCTGTGCATAATCCTAAATTTCGGTATTGGGTTGTTATGTGTTGCTTGTTTTAACACTATAAAAAATGTCCCACGCAGCTATGCTTACATTAAGGTCTCAGTCTATTTTTTTTTTCATAAAAATGTTATATTTTTTTTAGTCACCTTTTACGGACCTTTGCACTGGATGTCTTTTGTTTTGTCATGACATTTATCATCGAATAAGTGTGGACCCCTAATTTAGAGAAGGCTTGAGCCCCTCAGTGGGGACGTTTATGAGCTGTTCATGATGATGAAGTGTAGGCAAAATAAGCTGACAAATTGTATTACCTATGCCATTGATATGAAAACGGAGCCCAGCGAAGGACACCACCTCTAGTAGTAAGGAGTTTTTACATGCCTATTTATAAGGACCCACAAACAGAATTTTACTTTACACAAATTCGTTATCGTTATCACTGAGTACTGAACCTAACTGCTTATCGAAGTCTTTTCTTCATAGTGTAGTAGCAAGCCTTGCAATGAACTCCTCAAACAATGTTTCACATCAGTTCCACTTGCCAGATTGTTGTTCCTTCAACAGAAATTCTTTGAAGCTATTCCACAAGAGTTGCGCCATCTTGGAATAAGTCTAATCCGGGCAGGTAACACCATAACCCCGTGGAATTTGCAAACCGCAACTAAATTAAACATACTCTACGCAATTCATAATACCAACTCGCAATGCGCGAGTGTAAACTTGTGCGTTAGCCCTACTACTGGTTTTACTTTCTTTAAACCTTCAATATCTGAAGATCTTATTTTAAAAAAAAATGTGTCATATGTGCTAATGGCCCTGGTTATTTCACCACAGTTTTTCTATTATATTTTAATTTTAGCTCTTTATATATTGCCTTTGTATATTTTTATGTCCATTGAATCAATCTTGATTGTCATAAATTATTGTATTTTTTGGTACAAAAATATGCGTTTTAAACACTTTTAGGTTTTAGCGGTTATAACTCGGTAGATTATTAATATGCATTTTAATCATGACTGCTTTAATATTTTAATTATTCTTGTTTACTGATCGAGCTTTAGGTGTTTTCTCCTCTAGTTCATATTCAAGTAATATATTTCATTATATAATAAATATATATAAAAAAAAATGTGTTGACGGATCTAAGTGATGTAATAACATCCTATGGAAATAAATAATTTTGACTTTGACTTTGACATTTCGTATTTCAGTAGACTATTCAGAGACAATTATTTTTGGGTCCTTTTTTTCTTTTGATAGAAAATTTTGATTATTTAAAGTGAATATTAAATGAGGATTCGCACCCATGGTAAATAATCAGTACAAGATTATGTTCACCATAATAATTCTAACAAGCTCCAGTACTTTCTCTTAATTGCGTTCCCTCATACATCTACGTTATGCAAAAGTTTAGGTGTAGGTTTAAAATGAAATTTTACCCCTAATGTAACTTTAGCACCGTAATTACTTATTTTAATAATTATTGTTTATCCTGTGTTCTTCAGTAAGAGTGTGTTCATAAAATAAATAAAAATTTAAAAATATAAAATCTGAAGAGTACAACAGCTCGTCATTGCCTAATAAAATTTTAAATTCTTAAGTATTACGACTTCCAAAAGCACTAAATTGTTTGCTAACGTGCTTATTATTATAGCACTTTTTATAGCTTAGTTATTTATGGTAAATACTTGTAATTGTCAAAATTAAGGATGTTTTCATGTCTTAGCAAAAGTAACTTAGTTTTTATCTATAATTTATGACGAAATACATCATCATTATCTTATCTTATCATTAAGCTGATACTCATGAAATAAACTGTATTAAGATATAAAATGTGGGACTTCAAAAGGGAGATTTCACAAAACTATAAAAAATTGTGTCATACAAACATCATCATTATTGATAAATGATCAGAAATAACGAAATGTCTGTAATAATAATGTTCAACGATATATGGCTATAAGACGCTAAACAGCCACACCCATTACAATTTATGTTAATAACCAGGTACCTGCCAATGTCTCTGGTACGTGCTAGGATAATTAAGTTTATTTGTAGTATAGATTCAAGTTCTGTTACAAGCCTACAACCAAGAGATATGTAATAGGAGATAATGATCTAGTACATGAAGAAGAAGTAAGTATAGAAGAACTGGTATACTTACTGAAAACTATATTTGTAACATATTGGAAACAAATGCTAAAAGAACAGCAAACGGATGGATGAGCGTAAGCAACATTTGTAAGAATACCTATCAAATTAAATCAATCAAAATAAGTGAAACAAGTCGAAGAACTACATAACATGACTTACTTAACAAGAAAGTCAAGTTGATTATAAATTGATACGATCTGATGATTGCCGCTGCACAGGTAAATAGCCCTCTGCAAAGGAAATCTCACGGGCATCTATTATGGAAACAGATCTCCAAAATTAACAGTTCAAGACGATTAAACTCAGAATTGCTCTGTGTAATTCTACGTAACTTACGTGTTGCCAGATGTATAGATATTTTCGTATTTATAAATTTTTGAGTACTTAGATTTCAACGATCTTAATAACAATTTAGCGGTAAAAATATCAAGAGTACAAATACATTAGGATATTTTTGATAATTGAAATTATTAGGATACTATTCTTCATCCTAGAGTTATACTTGTTCTAGAGTAAATTTTATTTTATTTAAAAAAATGAGCAAGTTATTAATGTTCAAAATAATTGATCTATTAAATATACAGCAATAACTATTTGAATACATTTATCATCAAGTATCGTCTCAACAATTTGTGTAGGTAATAAAGTGAAACGGAAAATTAAAAAAATTTAATTTGAAGATTTGATCGAAATAGATATGGCAACCTGGAGACTCTGTAACTCTAAGTAACATCTTAACACAAATGATGTATATGTGACCGCCCATGAACGAAGACGGTAATTATCGACTGGCCACTAATGTGATAATCTCAAAATGTGCTTTGATGGGTTCATCGAAATGAAAGCTCTGGTATTTTTTCTTGGTCCATTAATTAGGTTTTTTCTACTAATTTGTTAAATTCTTCTTACAGCTAAATGACTGGTTACGTGAAGTCTACGTTATTTTTTCAAATGTAAGTACTTTTGAAGTGATTAGCAGTCTAATCAACATTTGAGGTTTTCTTCTAATGAGGATTTTGAAATATCATCTAGTACTTAAATATTCTTTTGTTATTTGATATTGAATTTGAAAATAATGTAAAATACCTATATTATAATATAATTACAATTTTAATTTAAAAAAAAGTCGACATTTACTCGTACATTTGATATTTTCGAGAAAAAATAGAAGTAAGATGTTACTGTCAAAAACTGGAGGTTATAATTTGATGATGACACAAGGTCGACAACCGACCTCATAAACCCTGGTGTCCGTGTTATAGAGCCGCCTAAGGCCACTGACTTGACTCGTGTATGTAACCAATGGGACCAACCGGGACCAACGGCTTATCGTACCTTCCGAAGCATGGAATCATCTTTCTTTTCGGACAATCAATGTCCTAACCAAACTGGGGCTTTCTCACAAAGAGATTTTTGTTTAACAGTGTCTCCAACGGGAATTGAATCTGGAACCTCCATAATGGGCGTCGAAGACTCAACCGCTCGGCCACGGAGGCTGTTGAAAAATTGATTATGGTGATAGTAAGTAATAAAGTTAAACGTTACGAATTATGGTTAGAACGTTGTGCAAAATGCATAATTACTATGAAATGACTAACCATTCAAAATTGTATGTTACAAATCATTACTCACAGCAGAAACGTACGAAAAAACCTGTCTAGTACACTATAATGGTAAGTCCTGAGAATTCAACGTTCTCAACACTAGTAAAGTAATTACGCCCTTTGAATTATATCGCGCCTTAACCGGGATGCGCTGGCGCAGCGCAGGCCTGGTAACAAGACAACATAATGATACAAACCGCCTTTTGTCTGTGTGTTTCGCCACCTGCCCAAACACTCAAGTGGTGGGATGCAGTTTATCGATACAATATTAAACACATTTTATGGGTATTTCAGGTTTTTTTTTTAAGTCATGTAACTGAACATCTCATCTCTAAAATAATAATCAAAATTGGCCGTTGATCATCTAATAACAGATCCTTTCTACGTTGTGAGAGTAACCCAAACTCTTTTAGAAATTTACAATGTGATCGTCTTTATATTATGTTTTCTAACTGCGGAATTACACATAGTGTCGCCTACTCAACTTCTATGTTATTCCTATATACTGATTTGTCCCTATCTCTCGCCCGAACACAGGAGTATCAGTTGCCAGCCGGCAAGCAGCCTACTCCTGATTACCCATGCTCGTGGACTGAAAGAATAAAGTCACCAGGAAATCCCAGCGACTTTATTAAACAATACTAACTTCGTATTCTGAAAAGAACTTCGAAGTTTATTGCTTCTGCAATAAGAGCCCAGATTCCTGAAATGGATCACAAGGATTATTACATGATATATGTAATTTAAAAGGTATAAAAGGATGGCTCCAGGACTGCCTCAGCGAGTCCTTAGAGCCGGCGACGGGTGTGTCGTCTGTAGTTCTGAATAGAACTTCTAGTTCTTAGAGGAACTTTCGTTGAGGAGCATTTCCTCAACAGAATGATCAATAACCAAGTTTCTCTAATGATACTTCCTGGTGACGACCATCCTAGCTCTACGCACCGGGATACCCTTTTCCTTAAGCTATGTCAACCGTATTGAAAAATACAGTTACATAATCTCTCTGTGTCTTCCATACTACCATCACACAAGGGATCCAGCAAGATCTAGCAAGATCCAGCCCTGACGAAGGAACTAGTTTTAGTTCTTTCAGCTAGTTGATTGCTAAGACCCCAGATCCCGAGCAAGACGGCAGTCTAGCAGCAAAGACCCGATACGCTCACACCTTTACAGCAAACTAACTGTTAAAGCATTTACGAGACGAGTGAGAATAAACGCTCCACCAACGCGCTCTCTGTGAGTCACTTCCCACTCTGTCCTTCAGAATGCTCCTGTCCTCCCCTCACCACAGAGGTGTAGGAAAAAGGTTAAAATAATAGACAACCCCGAAGGATTGTCTACAGCGGACTCTGGTCCGACCGGTGCGCCTTAAGCGATGGAAGGAGACCAAAGTCTCTTCGTTGAAAGCATAAGCTTCTCGTGGTAAGCCGAAGCTAGTGGACTACGTCCAATCGATACTAGCCGTAGCGTTCCCGATACGGCTGAGCCGCTGTGGTAACCTTTTGGGAGGCTAATCCCGTCTTCCACCGAAGTGTCCAACGTATTGCGTTCAAGGGTGTGTTTATAGGATAGTCCACACGTGAACCAGCGCCTAAGATGGTAAACCATCTTCCAACGAGCAAGCTCGAAGGGATAACCTCACAGCTGCTACTGACTGTGGGTCTCATATCTGGATTGCTCCTGCATACTGGATCTCCGTCTATCCGAACGGTACTGCCAGGGCAGATCTGCTCCAACTTCATATCTCCATATATATATATATATCTCCGCCGCGCGTCTTCGTGCCTGAGACCGCATATGAATCTAAAGACTCATTTCAGCTATCGCTCTGAATATAGCATTACAGCCTTCATCATCGCTCGTCCAGTCCACTGCTGGACTATGAGCCTCCTCTCCTTGCAACCATATGTGTCGATATTACATCGCACAGTTGTTTCAGTAATAAATCATACATGATGATATTAGCCAGAGCAGTTCACGTCCAGTTTCTCGTTCTCAATTAATAAACTCGTTCCAGTATGCCTCTTCACAGACTTATGTCTTGAAGGAAGCCACTATGTCCTCCGCTATCTCCATTATCGGGGTTAAGACTTGAAAGACCATCATCGACACTAATCAGTCTGAGGTCCACCGCACACGGCTGTGGACAAGTCCCCATCCGCGGCTATGTATTCAAGTCGCTGTATGCGTCTTCGGTCAATCAGCGGTTCAGAGCTAGACATACAGTGGTAGCGGCATTCATAGCAGCCCAATGGTTACTCCACATCTTCATAGGTCAGATACAGAAATCTCTCCACAGACTTGCGTCTTGAAGGTAGCCACTAAGATATTGTTAACTCCACTATCGGGGGTAAACTTAGTGTACTTATCACGCCTAGGATGCGACCCATACATCAGCGGTTCAGAGCTAGACATGCAATGCCAACAATATCATAGCAGCGATAGTTATACCTCGTCTTCATGCGTCAGATAAGGGCTCTCTATGAGATGGTCAAATATAGTGCATTATATGATCAGTTTGATCCAGCGGCCGTGTCCGCTTTCATTAGGTCATCTAGGTGCGTCAAGCCTATGATTCCCTTGATTTTCATTTTTGACCAACTCGGATGGGATATGTCATCCATAGAGGCATAATTAACCGTTCCCATATCAAACAGGCAGCACGCCAGTCTTCAGGGACCGAAATCCCGTCGAAAGGCAGTGAGAGGCTGTGCAGCGCCTGCGACTTTAGGTTCGGCAATTATTTCACTTGGTTTTCCAAGTATAGACTTATATTAGTCTATTTTTGCACTTTTATAATAATGTCAATTTTCTTGAACTTAACGTTCCGCCAGCCATCTATTCCTAGACGGCCGACTGCCTCCCACCATGTATATTGGCGATACGCATCGACGGTACGCGCTAGGTCAACAGGCCCTTTTCCTAAACTTGTTCGATATTTCTGAAACTCACAATGCGAACGTATCTCAGTCTATGCACCCCAAGTATGCATTTAGTTTTGCATTATCTCTTTTAGTTTCTGAGTTATTAATTTTTGAAATATCAAAAATGTCCAATACAAGAACGTATTAAAATTAAAAACATTCATTACAAGAACGTAATAAAATTAAAAACATTCATTACACGAACGTATTAAAATTATAAAAATTCATTACAAGAACGTATTAAAAAAACAAAAATTCTCTTAATTCGTCTCGAATCTTTTATTATAACTTTCTCTATGTCTTACAACAGACACACGTTGTTCTACATAGTTTTAATTTACATTAGGGTCGGGGAGTTACATCCAGCCCCAAAGTTTTGTTGAAATTCATGAAGACAAAAATTTCCATCAGCTTAACTTCATTTGGAAAGTACTTCATGTGTTAGATTAGGACTACTATTATTTCCCTCACTCGAGGTACTGTAGTTCTATCTCAAGCTTCTGTTATCTTTCCCTCGCTTGAGGTACTCACTCCAATGTTTACAGGCTTTTGATTAAAATATGTATCTTAGAAAAGATGCACGACGCAATGAAAATAGTCATACACACGCGAAGAAAAGGAAAACAAAATCAACCAGTAAACCTGGGATCTGGTTCTCTCTCTCGTTGCACGCGTGCACGAGTACTATACAATTCCGTGTGTATGCACATCTTTTCTAACCGCATTTTTATTGTGTTTACGAACACGCAACGTTCGACTCGGGGCGCGGATTTTTACCCTTCTGCATCGAACATTCTGCGCGACGCCGAAACATCAGCGCGTCGTCGTCGAGCCAACGATGACGCAATTCAGTAACGGATATTTTCGTAATACGCACCGTCGCAGCATACAATACATATGCAGCGGCATCGTAATACGTTAATGATCCTTTCGCAGGTTCCCCGACAGAAATCTGGTTACGACTTTTACTTCCTCTGAATGATCAAGTTTGGTCAGCTTTCCAGCAACACTGACGGCCGTGAAGCCACCGCGTGTCGGTCCGAAAACCTCACCAAATCATTCAACTTTCGTCTTTCCCTCGCTCGAGGTACTCACTCCATTGGTTTCAGCTTCGCGTTTATATTTCCCTCACTCGAGGTACTCACTTCATTGGTTTCAGCTTCGCGATTATATTTCCCTATCCTAACTTCTAACCTAATCATGTTTAAAACCCTATAGTGGAATTTTCTATATTCCCCTAGCTAACAAAACCTACACAACTCTAACTTTCCTAACTCTCAACTAAATCCTAAATTATCCATCTGGCTCATTAAAACTTCTACCCTAGTGGCTACGTCCATCTCCGTCAACCACACCTATATTAGCACAATCCTAAATTATCCATTTTCTATCTAGCTAAATAAAACTTGTACCTAAGTGGTTACTTCCATCTCCGTCAACCACACCTAAACAAACCTAACCAGTCCAAATTAACAACAATAATATTAATAACATTCTGTGGCTCGCCACCGACCACATGTTAATTAATTTCCTAACTTGCCTTTTGTCTTGCTAGACTTTTATTGTTTTAATCTGGACTTAATCTCTACATTGGATTGTGCTACTCCCTAACTCCTATTGGTGCATAATTTCCTAACTTGCCTTTTGTCTTGCTAGACTTTTATCGTTTTAATCTGGACTTAATCTCTCCATTGGATTGTGCTACTCCCTAACTCCTATTGGTGCATAATTTCCCAACAATTGAAATAAGACATTAAGAACCATTTAGAACTCAGTGTCCAATCTTTATCGCAACAATATAACATTATAATTAACTGACCTTGAATTTGTGTCAGTCAGCCCCCGAACTTTTGTTGGTTTGCACAGCCCCCCAACAATTGATGTTCTGACCATTTGCATGGGGTTTATGTGAGCCTTATACGTTGTAAATCTGAGTGTTTCGAAAAAGAGTCTCCACCTGTCCTACCTACATCGAACTAGTTCCAACGATCGTCTACGCAGCCATTAGTTCGCTTAGATATGACAATGTCCCTCCATCTGTTCGGAACACAATTCTCGTACAGCCCCCCAACAATTGATGGTTTGCACACTTGCATGGATGTTAGCATTATACGATATAAATCTGAGTGTTTCGAAAAAGGAGTCTCCACCTGCTCTACCTACGTCGAACTAGTTCCAACGGTCGACTTCGCAGCCATTAGTTCACCTAGATAGTGCAATGTCCCTCCATCTGTTTGAAACACAATTTTCGTAATTCTGCTTGCTAGACTTGGTTCGCTTCTTCAGAAGCGTTTATGATTCATCCAACTAAAAGTGCAAGTGGCAGTATTGTTCGGTTCTGCGTTTCGGACTAACTTGCGAGGCATGTTGTCCGTTTTAAACATAATGTTATAAAGTGCTTCCTAGCCTTTCCTTTCTCTTCTATGTCTTTTTGCGAGGAGGTTTTTGCGCCATCTCTTCCTCCTCGCGGCGGTCCTCATAATATGAATTACCGCCCACTATCATGCACCAAAATCCCTATTCACCTATTTGATTTTTATCACTGTCTAGAAAGTCTTTCTAAAAAGTTCTTCTTTTGAAGACTCACTTCAAAAACCATCTCTCTTCATCCATATTGATCCATCTATTATTTCCCTCGCTCGAGGTACTGTGGATCAATAACCATCTCTCTTCATCAATATTGGTCCATCTATTATTTCCCTCGCTCGAGGTACTGTGGATCAATAACCATCTCTCTTCATCAATATTGGTCCATCTATTATTTCCCTCGCTCGAGGTACTGTGGATCAATAACCATCTCTCTTCATCAATATTGGTCCATCTATTATTTCCCTCGCTCGAGGTACTGTGGATCAATAACCATCTCTCTTCATCAATATTGGTCCATCTATTATTTCCCTCGCTCGAGGTACTGTGGATCAATAACCATCTCTCTTCATCAATATTGGTCCATCTATTATTTCCCTCGCTCGAGGTACTGTGGATCAATAACCATCTCTTCTTACTGATCCCCTCATCAGTTTTCGAAGACTTACTTAAAAGTTCTTCGTTAATGTGCACAATGTGCATCATTCACTTGCTTGCAACTACTTCTCTTCCATTGCAACGACCCAAGTGTTAAGCCAATTAACCCTGCGAGTTTGTCGAACTCACTGAAAACATTTGTTTACCATCAACAAGACAAAAACGATTCCGCCCGGAATTAAATGAGTTCCACATTAAAATGACAAACCGCCACTAACCTTGTAGTTGACGCGCAATTCGCTAGAGCATCGAAAACGTAAACGATACAATCGTCAGTACGCTCGACACCCAGCTTTTAAACGACTTCTGAATTTAGCTTTTTGTGATATACATCCGAAGCCGTAGAGGCCCCTGAGACATCGCTAAATAAGTCGACATTGTTACAATAAATGTTGAAAACCGTCTCCGGTCTTCCTTCTCCCAATCTTCATCATCAAATATTTCGCTTTTCCATTGTTTATTATTATAGTACAATGACACTATTTATTTTTTACAGTGTCCCCAATCACTGTTTCATGAACGAATCATGCCTATGTTTTATTCTTTGAAGTGTCCTATCCCACTTCTTACAATGTCCCTCTTCACTGTCTCATGAATGACTCATGCCTATGTTTTTATTCCTTGAAGTGTCCTATTCCACTTCTTACAGTGTCCCTCTTCACTGTTTCATGAACCTTCTATAACAATAGAAAAGTTTGTTTATAACCATAGTAACCTAGCAAACTAAAACTAAAGCCCTCATGCACCACTAACCAAATATAATTCGGTCTGTAATACACAAAACCCGTTTCAATCTCTATGTCCTATGGGTATTTTTAGACATTCACACTGTAAAGTTTCTTTCCATTTCACACGCAACAAATTGTGGCTTATAGCCACCGTTCACGATACAATTTAGAATATCCTGGTCACGGCACCAAATTGTAACTGAACATCTCATCTCTAAAATAATAATCAAAATTGGCCGTTGATCATCTAATAACAGATCCTTTCTACGTTGTGAGAGTAACCCAAACTCTTTTAGAAATTTACAATGTGATCGTCTTTATATTATGTTTTCTAACTGCGGAATTACACATAGTGTCGCCTACTCAACTTCTATGTTATTCCTATATACTGATTTGTCCCTATCTCTCGCCCGAACACAGGAGTATCAGTTGCCAGCCGGCAAGCAGCCTACTCCTGATTACCCATGCTCGTGGACTGAAAGAATAAAGTCACCAGGAAATCCCAGCGACTTTATTAAACAATACTAACTTCGTATTCTGAAAAGAACTTCGAAGTTTATTGCTTCTGCAATAAGAGCCCAGATTCCTGAAATGGATCACAAGGATTATTACATGATATATGTAATTTAAAAGGTATAAAAGGATGGCTCCAGGACTGCCTCAGCGAGTCCTTAGAGCCGGCGACGGGTGTGTCGTCTGTAGTTCTGAATAGAACTTCTAGTTCTTAGAGGAACTTTCGTTGAGGAGCATTTCCTCAACAGAATGATCAATAACCAAGTTTCTCTAATGATACTTCCTGGTGACGACCATCCTAGCTCTACGCACCGGGATACCCTTTTCCTTAAGCTATGTCAACCGTATTGAAAAATACAGTTACATAATCTCTCTGTGTCTTCCATACTACCATCACACAAGGGATCCAGCAAGATCTAGCAAGATCCAGCCCTGACGAAGGAACTAGTTTTAGTTCTTTCAGCTAGTTGATTGCTAAGACCCCAGATCCCGAGCAAGACGGCAGTCTAGCAGCAAAGACCCGATACGCTCACACCTTTACAGCAAACTAACTGTTAAAGCATTTACGAGACGAGTGAGAATAAACGCTCCACCAACGCGCTCTCTGTGAGTCACTTCCCACTCTGTCCTTCAGAATGCTCCTGTCCTCCCCTCACCACAGAGGTGTAGGAAAAAGGTTAAAATAATAGACAACCCCGAAGGATTGTCTACAGCGGACTCTGGTCCGACCGGTGCGCCTTAAGCGATGGAAGGAGACCAAAGTCTCTTCGTTGAAAGCATAAGCTTCTCGTGGTAAGCCGAAGCTAGTGGACTACGTCCAATCGATACTAGCCGTAGCGTTCCCGATACGGCTGAGCCGCTGTGGTAACCTTTTGGGAGGCTAATCCCGTCTTCCACCGAAGTGTCCAACGTATTGCGTTCAAGGGTGTGTTTATAGGATAGTCCACACGTGAACCAGCGCCTAAGATGGTAAACCATCTTCCAACGAGCAAGCTCGAAGGGATAACCTCACAGCTGCTACTGACTGTGGGTCTCATATCTGGATTGCTCCTGCATACTGGATCTCCGTCTATCCGAACGGTACTGCCAGGGCAGATCTGCTCCAACTTCATATCTCCATATATATATATATATCTCCGCCGCGCGTCTTCGTGCCTGAGACCGCATATGAATCTAAAGACTCATTTCAGCTATCGCTCTGAATATAGCATTACAGCCTTCATCATCGCTCGTCCAGTCCACTGCTGGACTATGAGCCTCCTCTCCTTGCAACCATATGTGTCGATATTACATCGCACAGTTGTTTCAGTAATAAATCATACATGATGATATTAGCCAGAGCAGTTCACGTCCAGTTTCTCGTTCTCAATTAATAAACTCGTTCCAGTATGCCTCTTCACAGACTTATGTCTTGAAGGAAGCCACTATGTCCTCCGCTATCTCCATTATCGGGGTTAAGACTTGAAAGACCATCATCGACACTAATCAGTCTGAGGTCCACCGCACACGGCTGTGGACAAGTCCCCATCCGCGGCTATGTATTCAAGTCGCTGTATGCGTCTTCGGTCAATCAGCGGTTCAGAGCTAGACATACAGTGGTAGCGGCATTCATAGCAGCCCAATGGTTACTCCACATCTTCATAGGTCAGATACAGAAATCTCTCCACAGACTTGCGTCTTGAAGGTAGCCACTAAGATATTGTTAACTCCACTATCGGGGGTAAACTTAGTGTACTTATCACGCCTAGGATGCGACCCATACATCAGCGGTTCAGAGCTAGACATGCAATGCCAACAATATCATAGCAGCGATAGTTATACCTCGTCTTCATGCGTCAGATAAGGGCTCTCTATGAGATGGTCAAATATAGTGCATTATATGATCAGTTTGATCCAGCGGCCGTGTCCGCTTTCATTAGGTCATCTAGGTGCGTCAAGCCTATGATTCCCTTGATTTTCATTTTTGACCAACTCGGATGGGATATGTCATCCATAGAGGCATAATTAACCGTTCCCATATCAAACAGGCAGCACGCCAGTCTTCAGGGACCGAAATCCCGTCGAAAGGCAGTGAGAGGCTGTGCAGCGCCTGCGACTTTAGGTTCGGCAATTATTTCACTTGGTTTTCCAAGTATAGACTTATATTAGTCTATTTTTGCACTTTTATAATAATGTCAATTTTCTTGAACTTAACGTTCCGCCAGCCATCTATTCCTAGACGGCCGACTGCCTCCCACCATGTATATTGGCGATACGCATCGACGGTACGCGCTAGGTCAACAGGCCCTTTTCCTAAACTTGTTCGATATTTCTGAAACTCACAATGCGAACGTATCTCAGTCTATGCACCCCAAGTATGCATTTAGTTTTGCATTATCTCTTTTAGTTTCTGAGTTATTAATTTTTGAAATATCAAAAATGTCCAATACAAGAACGTATTAAAATTAAAAACATTCATTACAAGAACGTAATAAAATTAAAAACATTCATTACACGAACGTATTAAAATTATAAAAATTCATTACAAGAACGTATTAAAAAAACAAAAATTCTCTTAATTCGTCTCGAATCTTTTATTATAACTTTCTCTATGTCTTACAACAGACACACGTTGTTCTACATAGTTTTAATTTACATTAGGGTCGGGGAGTTACAGTCAATTAGATTTATTCTCTAATTTCCATAAAGGTTGTAAATTTCCACAAGCAATACCAACACAACAGATATACATATGCCTATGATAATCTTTAAGCCTGACGTAACTTAGACATTTCGGTCATTTTTGTGTAAGTATAACAAATTAAACTACCTATCTCACAGTGCATCACATAAAAAAATTATCATACAATAAAAAGTCCAAATAAAGAAATAACGTACAAGAAGTAGCCTTGTTAATCAAACTAAATTAGTCCATTTGTCTTGAGTGCCTAAACATGACATTAACGTCATAACAAAAACTTCAGCAAAAAATAACCTACAAAACACATTTTAACATATTATTAATGATATTTATTCTGGCCAGCTCTATGTTTTTATTAAAAATGAATACAAAACGGTATGTGCCAAAATACATGGAGAAAAAACCCATCCTTTTCAAATCAGCCGTGTTTTTTTTTTCGCAGCCGTATAAAACTGTCGATACTTTTCGTTGGCGCCCAACATCCTTATATAATGATAGCTTGTTAGCAGCGGTAAGTCATTCCCTCAAGAACCGCGATGGTAAACGAGATCCTCAATTTGAACTTTAAAGGTGTGATTTTTGGACGATCAGGAAGTGTCAAGTAATTATTTAAAATCGGTTTCGTTCGGACACCGATTAATACTTTGACACAGGTAATTTTGTTTTTGGAAGAGTTGTCGCCGCTCTTTCTAATTATAAGACGTCGGTATATAATCATTATGGTCGTGTTGTCGTGGATCTTATTAGTGGAATGGCATTAAAGTCGGCTATATAGAAAGACATTCATTCTCAGAAAAGCCACGCAAATGCAGTGCATGGACAAATGAGAGAAACATTGAAATTGACACAGAAATGACAGAATATGACATAAATAATTCAAAGTAAATGTTGAAATAAATTCTACTAGGTACCTATGATGGCATTAAATAAATTTAATATAGACTGTAGGGGGTAACTAACGCAAGAAGCGTTATAATTTGAATTTTAATATTCTATTCTTCTATAATATCAAAACACTTTTTAAACTGATAATTACTGTTACTGACGGCCCTTAGCGTGTGAAGGTTTTTACAACACGATTAAAAACCGCAACTAAAATTTAGAAGAGATGATTGATGAATCAATTTACTCGCCGTTGAGTGGACACGTCAATCTTAACTTACATCAACTGAGTGACGTTGGGTGACTAGTGGGTTAATTTGTACCTATGTTTAAGACTACAATTGAAGCTGCCTATGGTTAAAATAAGATCATGATCTAGTTTGATATCACCACCACTGTAAATAGTTTTATGAATTTGGATAAACCGTCTCTATTTTAAAGAATATACACTTTTAAGCGAAGTCACAGACGGAAAACTATTGCTCCCATATTTTACAAACAACATTTATGTTCCTTCCTGCGGCTTACAAGCTTACAACGAAGTTCATACGATAATATATGAAAACATTAGCGCGGTCTTCTTTACAAACACATATTTTAACTTATGGGTGCCTGAATGTTCACTATCACACCAAAAGCACGCTTTTACCACATACAGGACCGCCGTTCTTTGTATGGCGATTTATAGCTATTTCATGAGTTTTATTTACTTTTATAAGCGGTTGAAGACTGAGCTATAAATTACAAGAACCACAAGACTGGACGTACCACCTTCTAGTGCCTTATAGCCTGTGAATAACATTTTCCTCTTATTATGTTTTCGGATATAAATTAAAAAGATTTATAGATTTGATCCTAGCAAACATGCTACTGCTACATTTATATTATTATTACCAGGGTGATTGTAACGGTACTTTATATTGATTGTCTATTTAGTGTGTATCTTCTTCTTCTTCTTCTTCATCGTGTGGGTTGTAAGGTCCACAACCGACCTCACAAACCCTAGTGTCAGTGTTATAGAGCCGCCAATGGCCAACTGACATGGCTCGTGTAACGACTAGCTAAATAGTAGCCGGGACCAACGGCTTGACGTGCCTTCCGAAGCACAGAATCATCTTTTTTTTTCAGACAATCAGGTGATTCAGCCTGCAAAGTCCTAACCAAACTGAGGAAAGTATGTTGTGTTTGTATTTTTCACTTAATTTCTGTTGCATTATTATGTACTATTATTTATGCATATGTTTTGTGTTGTGATGTCCTGCAAATAAATGTTTCTGATTTCTGATTTCTGATTTCTGAAAGTCTCACAAGGAGATTTTTGCTTGACAGTGTCCCCACCGGGAATCGAACCTGGAAGCTCCGTAATGAGCATCAAAATTTCGACCACTCAGCCACGTAAGTTGTTATGTGTTAGTTTGTATGAAAGGTTCTGTTTATTTAAAATTGTAAATATTTTTAGTGATTTCCTTTTGATTTTCTTGACAAACTACATACAATTTTGCTGCTCCGTGCTATGCTGTACGCGTTGCGTTGTTAGCCTAAAAACACATTTTGTTCACATTTGATAACAATTAGGCAACTAAATAACACCACCCATTTTCTTGTAGTAAAAAATATGGACATAAGACAAAATGGTTATCACTATGTGGAGACTGCAACTTGCAGAGATAAGGCGCAATGTTGCAGAATAAGTTGAAAAGTTCTTCCTTTTCTAAGGAGCTTTACGATTATATCGTGACAAAACCGTATTTTCTTGAGAGATCTCAGAATGATATCGTTTAAGAGATTTTTGGTCTTCATTAAATAGTCTAGCTTTAAAGTGCTTTAGGGAAAGGAAATACAAAATAAAAATATATTTACAGAAAGGATACAAATACTGACCGATAATAAGTTTTTTGCGTCACAAAAAACACATACATAAACATATGCAAAAATTCCAAAGCTCAGTGTACACAATCATCATCATCATCAACATCATCGTCTGGGTTGTAAGGTCGAGCACCGACCTCTCAAACCCTGGTGCACAATGATCAACATTATTTTCCAGCCTACAGGAAGGGCAAGAAGAAAAACATTCTCAAGGATTGCTAATTTATTAACATCAACAAAGTGTCATTAGTTATTACCTACTTTTGGGCTTCCATAAAAACACCTAGAATTCTACACTGTCTTGTAATTAGCATGCAAGGGCTTCTTAGCGGAAATTATCAAGGGAAATAGTTTAACCCAAAACTTCACAGCCAGCTTATTGCCTCCCATTATGACCCCAAAAGCTGGGGCTTAATTAATAGGCCGTGTTGTCGAAAGCCATTGTAGGATTTATTGTTTTATAGCGTATTTCGACTATAAATTCCTTAATTGGCCCCCACTTTACGCTCAACGGACCCTTAATTTACAAGGGCAAGCACAGACAGTATCAAAAGTATTTTTTTTTAAAGGTAGATTCGAGGTTCGAGGCAATTCCGTCCGACGCCGTCCATGGTTAACAAGGCGAACATCGTATAATTTTAGAAAGGGAATACCTCAACATTGTTGGGCAACTGGTCTTTGCAACATAATAATTTTCACATTTAAAATAACAGTTTATGAAGGATGATCTTTTATAGGGGCCTATTTTAACTTTATTGGGTCGGTATTAGGTAGCGTACTAACAAGCCTTTGAGTAGATGAGATGTAGCCGACCTTCGATATGACCGTAATTTGTAAATTAAGATCCGAGGCCTGGGACCAAGTAAATGTTTTGAAATGGACCCTTCATTAGTGTATATTAAATGTAGTGCATTTTATTAAACGCTTTAAAAACGCCGCTCGTTTTGGGTGTTCTCTTTAATTAAACTTACGGAGGTTGAATTACTGATATAAGATTGGTTTTTACGAGGATTTTATTTATGTTATTGGAAATCAGAAAAGAAATTAGTGTTTTGAAAAACATCTCACGATCTGTTACGTGATTTTGATTTTAACAAGCTAGTTGATTTATAGATCGCTGATCACAGAAATCATTTTAGAAGTATCATAATAGGAATTTAATATAACAAATAAGCAAGAATTTTTCTCACACATATCAATTCAATAGCCATTTTAATAAAAAAAATCAACGATACAGAAATTTCATTTTCTTATAATAGAAACAAAATGTATAAGTTATTTTTCGTGCAATACAAAGAATTTACAAACAGGGTGGTTTAGTCAAAGCTCCCGACAATGCCTAAGATTTCAGACGCGAGTCTCATATGGTGCGATGGCGCCGCGCCGTCAGGCACACTGGGTAAAATATTCAGGGCAAAAGTCAGTCACGACGCGACGCGTATGCTCTTCCAACTTCTTGGATCCTGGTACCTACACGCTCGTTGTTATGAAAATGTGAATGATTTAAAAGAGACAGCAGAGAATACATTCATTCCCTTTAAGTTTCATCGTGAATGAAATAAAATTGATCTCAGTTAATAGTTACATTGAAATACAAAAGTATTTACAAACAATAATAGTTAGTGACTGATAATACGAAATCAGTTGAGTCATACACAACACAAAATAAAAATAAAACTAGTAGTTTGCTTTGTTAGCATGCATGGTTCAGTCTGGTACCTAGTTTGTCCATTCTATTTCATTTAAAAGTGAAAACGGCATTTAAATACATTGTAAAATCCCAAAATTGAAAGCAAAAGTAGTCCGTACCCCACAAAAAGTCCGTAAACAATTACCCAAGGGACCTTGATGGACCACCAAAAGCTTCAGTCTCGTAATGGAATGCACTTCTTGTTTCAATTACAATTTGTCGAAACAAACTTTCCATCACTCACAATAGTGTCGCAAATGTAAAGCTAAATAAAACAAGTGGACCATAAAGTTACTATTGTAAACATTGTTTATATAACAATTCGTGAGACTGAGATACAAACAAAAGTTTTCGTCGAAATTCGGTGCCACCCTCTCGGCTTCCTTAAATTGTAATAGCGGTAATAAGGCCCGGGTGAACATGTGACTTTTATGGGCAGGCAGTTCTCCAGAGTTTCGGGTATAGCACATTTTGTCACTTGGAACAATTAGGTACTGGTGAAACACACCAGTTGGACAATGACTACTATTTTTAACGTATAGCGCAGGGGACAGAAAATATCCACTGGGAACTTTTTGCTTCGAACATTGTAAAAGGGAAATTTAACAAGGTTCGTTTCATAGTAATTTTGCTTTAATTAAGGGACAACTTCATATTCACGTATATACATACGTACTACGAGTATTACTTTTGCAAATACACAGGCTTTGTAAGTGGGTATATAAAAGAAATTATATAAACCAGCTTTAGCAATTTTGAATGATGAGAAAATTATTTCAAATTTAATAAAACAGAATGGTTTCTGGTTAATTCCGTCTTCATAAAGCAAAAGTACTCCGTCGGGAGTTTCCTCAAAATAGCCATTAAGCAGTGTTACGTGCAATTAATTAATACCAGCGCTGAGAAGGAATTCCGCCTCTGACTGCAATAAAACGCTTTCAGATTATGATATGAAGCTGCTGAAAGCTTATTCAACTCGTAATAAATCTGAGACTTTTTAATTACCATTCTTCCTTGAAGAAAGGAGTCGTAAAGGGAAACCTTTTGTCACGGAGACGGCGACTTCAAAAGACACGAATTTCTCTGTTATTGAGTTAACCAAAATAAATAGAACGTTTCGTCTCTAGAGGCGTTCATGCTTCACCCCCGTCGCATTGTAAACAAATTTTGTTCCTCAAAACTGCAAAACTTCTCTTCGCTGTTGAATATAAAACGCTCATAAAAATTCTAGTCTTGACCCCTCTGAGCTCATCTTTCTTCTTATTTCATTAGAAGGGACTCAAAGGAAAATATGACAATTTTGTTAAGCAAATTAAAAAGTTATACCTGTTTTAACGTACTAACAAGTTTCATTTTCTTCATTATGTCCAATATTAGGCCCGAAATATGCTTCAGAATAAATTTCGCTTCTTTGACGACTAAATTAGATAATTCTATTTCATTCTTGTTGCATAATTACTTTTGGCTTATAGTTTGTAAAGATAATATAACAATTACTTTACTTAAGTTTGTAGTCGTTATGCGCAATGAATATGAATTCACTGGAAAATGTTTGTTGTTAAAAAAGGCAAAGCCGGTCGTACTTACCGAAGTTTTACAATGAGTAGATAAAACTGACTTAACCGTACGACCGTGTGACCACATTGAGCAGTATATTACAGACTTTATGTATCGTTAAATAGGCGTAGTCTTACATGGCAGGGGCCGGAGGAACCGAAGCATAACCTACGCCGTTTTTATTTTATAACGAGCCTCCAAACTATTATTATGGCGTCACTGTGTCAGGCCCACATCACAGCTACATCCGCCGTCTGCAGACATTTCTTGCTTATAATCTGACATCGTTTGTTTAACATTCCCTTTAATTAGATAAAGGTCCCAAACTTATTCCTTCTCCCTCACACTAGAACCTTTTCAACTTTAATGCTTTTAGATAGGTAAACAGCATTATAAATGATTCTTAAATGATTTCTTGACGTTTTAATGCCGAAGTAGGTTATCAATGTTTGGTATTCGTTAATAACAATTACTTAGGAATGGAGATAAGTATTGGTACAAAAAATATAGTAATACACCTGGTAGTGAGTTTGTATATTTAAGTAGACGTTTAATGTGTTTTTAAGTAGGTATTCTAGTTTTGATTGATGAATTGTTATGTCTCAGTTTTGTTAGACAGAAGATAACCAGGGTCTACTTTGTTGAAGAAAGTGATTTAAATTTGTCTATCTAAATTGAGATTAATGTGTCTTTTTTATATTCAGGAGCTCTCTTTTTATTTCTTTAGTATTGCAATATCTTAAACAAAGAATTAAACTGATTTTATTTCACAATTTTTACCTACTTTTTTAATTTTCAAGCAACACGCATTATATTTTATTTTTTTATTAAACTACGAGTATAATATCGTAACATTCAAGTGAAAAACGAGTTTCATGTAAATCTTTTATTAAATTTTATATCTACCATGATAAAATTTTGTTAAATGCCTCCTGAATATTACAAGACTTGAAGTTCTTACAGAAATGTATCAAAAATTTTATCTCGCAAAAATTCCAGCTGCTCCCCGTTCCCTGTTTTGAATTTCGGGTGGACTTCGTTAAAAGCCATACCGCGGACGTAGCCTACAACGCAATTCAGAAACTAATCTCTTTTGTTTGAATTTTGTACGAGAGCCAAATCCGAATCATAACTAGAGGCAGCCCAGGCAAGATGAGCGAAATGAGCATTTCCGTTGATGGGAATGACGCGAAAAAGTAAATTTTGCAAGGAATGTTGCTATTTTGCAGCTGTACTGCTTTTGAATTTTTGATTAAACTTCTTGTTCTGTTATCTAACATTTCGGATACAAAAAACAAAGTCTTAATTTTATTGTAAGAATGGAATTGTTATACTTTGTATGTTAAATTTAAACTCTAGCTTAAATTTCTTTGTTGGCTTTCAGTCGATATAAATTACTTTCATAGCTGACTCAGTTCCTTCTCAGCTTTGATGAAAGGTAGTCTAGATAATATTTGCATTATGATTATAAACTGAATAAAATTACCAAGTGGGTTGGGTATTTTGTTAAATTAAACAATTTTTAGGGTTTAATTAAATTTGGACTATAAACTTCATGCTGGATAATATGGCAAATTAAGCATTTTTTGAACTTTTTCTTTCTATAGAGCTGGGTATTTAAATCAAACTTAACCACAGACTGCATGCATGCATATAAATTATTCGAAAGAGCAAAAAACCTTTTTCGACTTTCGGAAACATAGACACCGATTTCGTTGAGTTATATTTTTAAGTATAATATAAAATTGTTGTCATTTAACTATGTATAATTAGTAGTTTCAACGCTGTCACGATTTTCATCAAGGCTCTAGATTCAAGGCTCAAGGTTTTAGAGTCTAGAAATGATTGACACGGATGACCGTGTTTAGTTAATTTACAAAGAAAATTGACAACACAGTTAAAGTTTACCATTTGCTTATTCCATTTTGCAGTCTATGAACAGCAACAGATTCTAAGGGTAAATTAGGCGCAAAACCAATGGCACGGGTGGTTGCCTTGCCATTCCTACACAAGCATGCGCCATTGAATTACCGTGAGATACTCACGACCAAAGTTTCAAATAAAATGTGTTGCCAAGTTTTGGCTACTTTTATGTAAATAACATTAGTATGCCTATTCATAGAAAGCACAACCTTTATGTATTCAATGTAGCCTTGATTAAATATAAAAATCATAATATAAGGAGTATGGATGTATCTACAAACCACTATTATTATCCATAAAATTTCAACTGCAGGATAAAGCATCTTTTTACTCAACATTAATTGAAAAATAATTCGAGATAAATGAAATGTTTTCTTTTATTTTTCAGCTAGCAACACCAAAGCGCGGTACTTAGTTAAAAGGGCCCTTACTATTTGCATAATCGACGTATCCACAGGTGCGTTGGCAGCGTATTGGCAACTGATTTAAGTTCTTCGCAGTGACAAGAGCCCCCTAAAGGACGTATAAGGCGATATGCTGCTGAGGTCGTTTTTATTTATCGACGCGACACGACAGCCGACAACGATGCGGTGTTTACGCGTCGAGCGAGCGACTGTATAATATGCTTTAGCTCTTTTTAGTTTACTGTGATATAGAGTTTGATAAGGAATTTCTTAACTTTAGTTGTAAAACAGATAACAAATTTTAAAGTTTATTTTATTAAAATAAAATTATTTGAGTGTTTTATTGGTTTTTCATACAGATTCAAGCCCTGCAAGATCGTCAAAATGTTTTGCTTCGATTTCCCTGTGATGAAATTGTTTTTAATTAGGCTCACGAACAAAGTATCTTCCCCTTAATAGAGACAATAAGAAAAGTGTTGATGGACACATTCTTAGCTAACTTCTACTTAGCAATTTAAGCTAAAATTTAATTACTCATTAGTCTTTAGGCTAGATTGTAATATTTATTTTGGATGTCTTAAAGGCAAACCAAATATAACAAATAAAAATTAGGCTCATTTTTTTCAGTTTTTGTTCACTGATTTATTTGTATTTTCTAATTTAAAAATTACTGACTCAATAATTTACTATTTTAGCATGCATAAGATATTCTAGCAGAGAATGTGATAGTAAGCCTGGTTGTCAGAGCGACAAGCTACAAAAAATCCAAATATGTGCGCCTAAAGAGCAAATTCTTGCATCACTCGACTTCTTCACATCAACTAAACCATTTTTGCATAATAATATTTCATACAAATCTTGTTAGTGTTTGGAAGTGCAATAAAGAATGAGCAAACGATTTAGCTCTGGGCTAGCCTCCCACGTCGCAGTGATCTGAAGTCGCGATGTACTCATTCCTGAGGCGTCAACATAGAGAAATAATGACATGCTGGAAGCGATTTCACATACATCTTCAACTAAATTGTAAGCTAGTAGACGTAGACAAAGTGCACAGCTTATTATAAATTTTTAAATGTTCTATGCATATGTATGTTAAGTTGTTTTTACGGTAAGTACATCATCATCATCAACAGCTCACATACGTCCCTTCTGAGAGGTAAGAACATAACCTAATGAAACAAGAAGAGGTGTTCATAGGCTGCATAGCGGAGTTCATGTAATTTTTATCCAGAAAAAGTTCATGTTGTAATTTTCTATCATCAAGCTCTAGAAAAAGGCTCGAGCATACCCTAAATTAGGGTTCTCAAGTCTTGATTTACCACGCGGGCTCAGTGTCTCACAAATTGGTAATAATTTTATAATAAGTAAAATATTCTGAATTTGATGGGTAATTAATAATAAAGTTTAATAAGATAATGATAAATAAAACTAAGATTAAATAATAAATGGGTTTGTTTCTGTTCCTATACTAGATATCTATGGGAATTGATCGTTTGAGTGACAAACTGTTTCAATTTCAATGTAGGTACATGAATTTGTAAATGATAACATTTTATTTCAAGAATAAAACGCGAAAAGATGCGACGACTAGAGTTTCTTCAATGAGCTCTCTTCACAGATTTCGCAATTGTGTCACTTAAAAAATGTCGAATCTAAGTGATGTAACAACAAGTAATGTTCAATGAAATAATAAAGTTTTTACTTTGACTCCTTTTCGTTTCATGATTCACCTTCCAGCCTCTCTAAATCCAATTCTTCACATAAATCACAAACCATCTATATTCCGTGGCGCGCGGACACCTGCACTGCTATAACGAAACCCAATTAAAGACATCTCGATGTTGCAGTAGATCATTAGCGTGTACATGCCTTGTTAGAGTGCCTATTTAAATGGGACGGGTTACATCTGAGACATTTCGAGAAACGGATTTCTGTTTCTGGTTTATTTAAGTAGTTTTCTTCTTAGATCAGGGTCATTTATAGTATATTGAAGGATCTATCGATTTCATTGTGGTATCGTATACAAAACTTTTTTTATTTACTGGTTTATTCTTTATTGCATTTTCGTAATATTTTTCATTAATCGTTAAGTTTGTTTGTATTTCTTTAATAATTTCTGCAAGATTAGAATTGTTTAATATTAACTTTCTTGCAATTTCAAAATATACCGATGCTTTTATGTTGCCGACGTGATCTTGATCATTGTTTATGTCGAAGATTCGAAAAATATTTATAATTAGCACAATATTGTACCACTGATCGTTGCTACTACCCCTTTCGGTAGTGAGGCAGGAAACCTTGTCATAAGAAACAGCAGCGCTATATCAAACCTAATTATTTTATTACCGCACCCTTCATGAAACTATCACTCTAGTAGCAACTAATGTTAATTAATTAAATGTTCACCCTCGTTATTATCAACACCTGCTCTTGAAAAGCATTTAATAATGGCGTCAAGTCTACACTCAAAAAGAATAACACTGTAACTCACAGACGCTCATTTGGCTCAAGGCGCAATGTAAAGGATCTTATTTAGAAAATGTACCAATCAGTATGAAAATTAAAACAACAGAAAGTACTTAAGATTTGTAAGCAAGTTTGGTGTACACCGTTGTGTTACACCTTATTCGTAGTTGACTGTTGTGATATTGGAAGCATTGACCATTTAATATAAACTTGAGTAGGAAAAGTTATGTGTCAAGCAGAAGCAAAACAATGGACTTCAATCTGGTGTCTTGTTTATTTCTTTGTTATTATTTACAACTACATACCAATTTTTTTAGGCGTTGCCTTGAATAATCAGAAACTACTTCTAGCGATAAATTTTCTTGGTTTTATTTTGTAGCTTTGATATACATATTTGGACTTTGTAACAATTTAATCCTTGATAATAAATCTTAAATTTCGCAACGAGCAGTTTTAGTGTTATTCATTTCGGGTGTCGGGTCTGTCGAGGCAACAGCTGTGCCGCAACGTCAGGACGTTAGTTTTCCGCTGAAGGCCTCCGGAAAATTAAAACTAAATTAATTGTACGGTTTTGTACTAGCTTGAAACAATTCAGATTTAACGTGTGGAATTATTATTAAATTCCTGTAACGTACGGAAACTTTATATAATAATATACTCGTATGTACTCGTATTATAGTTTCAACGTGGTTTCAATAAATGTACCGTATTTATTTATTCGGATTAAACATAACATGGCTCGTGTAGCAATTAGATAGTTAGCTGAGACCATCGACTTAACGTGCCTTTCAAAGCACGGAATCATCTTTATATTAGGACAATCCGGTGATAAGTAAAAGTCACCAAGAGAATTTTGCTTTACAGTTTCCCCACCGGGATTTGAACCCGGAACCTCCGTAACGAGCTCTGAAATCTCGCCAACTCGGCTACGGAGGCTGTTACTGTCTGTAGTAATCCAAAACGATCCATTTATTCGTTTCGTTTCGATTGCACAAGCTTCGAGTTCTCAATTACGTACCGTCGCTTCACCTTCCGAAGCTACTTTGTCGACCAACCGATTCTTAATTAGTAGCTTATCAAGATCGATACCACATCGATACGTAGAGAGGGCAATCGTATTGTGTTGCCAGATAGTGTTTCTTTTTTCTCTTTTGAGTTTATTTTCTTTTAAAGTTAAGAGTATCTCTACGGATTTTTTTAATGTCAAATACAGTAGTTTTTCTTTCAGGAAGGCATGATTATTTAAATTTTTACGAGATTGAGATTTGTTTGACATCATAAACAATTTTCACTACTAAAAAGTGATTCAATTTATATTTTTGAAACTTTTAACCATAGAAACAAGACCAAATAGCAAAAAAAGTTAATTTTTTGCCCGTTATTTATATAAAAATTTTGCTGTAATGAATCTGGCAATACAAAACAGCAATGGGCGCGATGTAATCGAATGCTAATGTAACGAAACTTATATCTCGAAATGTAATTGGAGGAATGGTATTATTATAACAGTAAACGATAAGTTACCATTTTCTTACTCTGTATCTTTGAGTTTCAAGTAATAATTCGTTTTTGTCAACACATTTACTAGAATTTTATAATGAAGTTTAAAAAACTTTCATTAAATTTTTCGGGAACCCTTCGAAGTTCTAATTTATCTTGGTTTTCGTATCGCACGTTCTTGATCTTTTGAAAGTAGGAATTAAAATAACATGTCCCACTGTTTCATCCCGACTAACATCAACTCTCATTACCGGTGGCCGCGATAAAATCTGTGAGCCAGAAGCGTTGCTCCCGACATTTCACCAAATAACCAACTATATACATAAAAAAAACCACAGAAAACATTGAGTTTCACAGATACTTACATACTCATCAAAAGGGCTTTTTATTCCTCAACAAAAGAAATCAACTCAACCACGTCTAAATAATAACAACGCAATTATGTTTAACTCGTCACTAACCCCAAAAAACTTTTTATTTAGTAGCATGATATTTTTTACGTATAACTTTGACCTACTGTACTGGATTTTTGGTCGATTTCCAGATTATCTTTTTTACATACATGTTTTATGTAGGCGTATTTAAAATCAGGAGCAATACAACTTTTGTTGCCTACTCGCACAAAAATTCCAACTATCATCGAATTAATTTTAACCAGCCGCAAACTTCAACAATTTAGAAAATGTCGAAACGAAATAACCGCTGTTGAAACAATCGCTACACTTTTGGAACTCACAAGCTGTTCTATTGAAATTTAATGGTATTGTAACCAGAACAAACTGCAATAAAACCGTAATATTGCCTTTGAACAATGTCAAAGCAAATCTATACGCAAAACAGTTACAGCTTTTTAAATAGTACAAACATTACGAGCACTCGAGATTCATGGTTATTAAAACTGACAATAAAATTAGGAATAGCTTACATTAACATACGTCAATCGGCCGTATGTCAATCTTGAACGATAAAGATAATTTGGAGATAAACATGTGATTTTATTGGATGCTTTTTGTTTGTCAAAGGAACCGGCTTCGGCTACCACCCAAAACGTTTGATTGCTTGCAATGTCTGAATCACTGATTCTCTATAGGTATAAGTACTTATTGATATATTAATGTGCCATGTTTAAAAGTCTGAGGTTTAATTTATCACTTCTCGTGTTTGAAGAACTAAGTTTTTGTGTTTGATATGTTTTTTCAGGAAACTATGCTTATGGCCAGAGTTTTTAGAATTATTTTTGTGTTAAAGAGTATAATAGTTTTTAAAACCAAAAATTTATTGTTTTGATTTGAATTTACTCATGCACTTCTAATTTTTATCATGTTAATTGTACATAGTGCGTAGGGTCCGTTTATTTTTAAACCAGCTTTTCCTTTTCTTTTATTTGGGGTGTCATTGAAAGGTTTATTGTAGGTCGTTATCATTATCGACATCATCGTGAGCATTAATACCACTGTCATATTAGTTACTCCCCTAACCGGGCGAGATGCGTATACGTCCGCGGCAGCGATAAAATATTGCCCAATGATCCTTTATTTCTTAATATTTTTATCAAGCCGTATTATTTTACTCTTGGAGTTCATAATGAGTGTAAAATATCGTTTATTAAGCTAATCTGATGTAAGTGGTATTAAACGTTAAACAGTATCACGCTTTGTAAGAATAAAAATTTGTTCGATGTAAACTTTAACTCTGCGTCCACGTAACAATGTATGTGGTAAATCTGATACTTCTTGTCTAGTAATACCTTTGCCACGGCTGCATAGATTTCAATGTCATTCTAATAGTATTTGATATCCAAAATTGTGTTAGTTTTTTCATTTTAATGAAAATTGGAACAGGTTTGAGTTGGGCTGAAGCGAGTTTGAAATAATTTTAAGCTTTCATTCCTAAGAATGTAAAACGAAAAAGAAGACTTAAAACTCATGCAAAAAATAATAAGCAAATATCGTGAAATATTATAGAAGTGTAAAGAAATTACTAAAACATAGCTCGGTATCGCGGGACAATATTTCAAGTTTACCTTGCGCCTGCTGTTTACCCTCTGTGATATCATGTTGCTTTGTAGTTTACAAGTAACAATAAAGCGTGAAAGTAAAGTAAAAACTAAACACAATATGCTCTGAATATTTGAATAAAATTTGTTATGACCATTTATTTCTTATGAAACAAAACAGATTCAGATCATGTTCAATATTCACAATTAAAGTGTCAAGTAGATTTACCTGACCTAACAATAACAATAACACATAAATAATAATAATTCTCTGAAAAACTCATAATTGCCAACAAAGTTTTGTATCTTGAAGGGTTAAAAAATGGATGTAAGTACAAACAAGCTCAAACGTGGATTGGAGGATAATTTTGCCCCTTAATCATTTAATAAAATTATTATTAATCTTAAACTTAATAACCCATGACATGTGTAAAGTTCATCTGTCATATGAGAAAATAATCTCCAGGCCAGTACCTAAGCCTCATTAAAAAGTCAGGGTGTGCCTTTGTAAATAATCCTCATGTAGTTGGTAATATTAGACGAACATTGTAATAAGGCTGTAGAATCCCACAAGACGGCTGATAACAAGCTCCAAGGCTGGCTAGGATTAGTCAGACATAAGCTTTTAGTTGAAAAGGATAGTCAGGATTTGAAGAAAATAATAATTTCTGATATCATAAGGTTAACTTTATTAAATGCCCTTGTGTTTACTGTAATTTGCCATTTGAACTGTAATACTTGCCATTCAGTGTTAAAACTGGTACGATTGATTTGCAGTATTTTGTACTTGAGTATGATCAGTGATCGATCACAAATCTACTAACACATCTATGGATTTCAAATCTGAAAATAAATGATTTTTAATTTTAATTTAATTTAAATCACAATGCAACCTCTTGTAAAACTTAGTTAATAACAATTACAAACCTTTAGACTCGACTTGTGAATTCTAAAATCGATCTTAATTTGCCTAATTTCAAGAATATTGAATAGTACAAATGACTGACTATTTTAAGTGTTGAAACTAATTTGCCGCAAAAGGTCAAGCTATGATAAAAAATATGTTAAAATGCACGCAGATTTAGTTTATACGAATGATTTTGGACAGTTCTTAGATAGTGTAAAAGTAATTATTGTTAAGCAGCCTACTACCCAAAACCTATAGAAATCCAAAACGCTCAGAACTCTCAACTTGCTCCTCATACTAAACACCCCACGCTCACTTGATTTATGCTCACGTACTCATACACTTTACTTACTCCTTACATGTATGTTGTATACTCATGACCTTACCATCTCATCAGTATGCGTTAATATACCTACAGGGAAATAATACTACTTCTAGTCCTATTTTAGTCCTAGTTCAACTAGGAGTTCTTATTAACAAGTCTTAACTCTACCTACTTTCCATTGCTTCAAACCTACACAAGCCGGCGCGGCGTCTTAAAATAGTTAAAAGCGTATAATCGTAGCTTCATTTCAGGTGATCAATCTCAAGAAATAAATACATAACGAGTGTTAGCACGTTGGATAAATGGAGTCCAAGCTGCAATCTTATCTTCATTTATAGAACAGTAAAATTACTCCTGCGCAGCATAAAGGGCCATTTATCATGCACTTCGCAGGTAGTTTAGGTCGCTATGTATTGAAGATTGATCTGATATCCCTCGGCGAGTGAGTCTTTTGATACCTTTTGCAATTTTCTAGGGTTTTATGAAGAATACTTTAGTAGATTAATGTTGAGAAGAGTCGAAGATGTGTTGAAATAGATGGTTTGAAATTGGCAACGTACAATAGAGTTTCAAAAGTAAAATTAGGTAATTAAAAAATTATTAAATATTAATTACATCAACACATGCATGAGTAAATTTTTCCGAAGTTTATGTCTAAGATCCTGTAATACCTAATCAATTTCACAAATTTTAACACTCAATAAGTTCGCAATTATATAGCTCAACAATAAAGAAACTGCACTCTAAACTATTTTCAAATTTACGTCATATTATGGAAAAATGTTCTTTAGTGTAAAATTCATAAAAGCTTCTAGGAGTAACGACTCATTTATAGTTGGCCCTCGAAAACTAAAGCTATAATTCAATAATGCATATCAAAGTCGACAATCACCAACAGATTGTAATGTAACAAACGATCTAACTCCGGAAGAAAATGAGGTTAAAAGCTAGCGAGAAGCGATGTTTTGTGAACATGTCGATCAAGTGTCAATCTGTGTCGAAACCAAAATTAGAGGTAGTTTCTTACAAACAACTGTGTAGCAGCTATTATTCTACCCTAGATACCTAATAGATAAAGAAGATTAAAATTATAAATTCAAAATGTAATCATTTCAACGAAAATAAACATGTAAATAACGCCGAACTATGAACCGTTTATGAACTATTAGAAAAAAGATATTCCAAATGTCTTCCCAAAATGTCCTATCTAAGTAAAATAACAAGGAGAGAAGGTATTTACTTAGATGTAGTAGCTTTATCTTTATGTCTGTCTGTTAATCAGCAACGAAATTAGCAGCGGCAACGGGTAAACATCCCGGGGAACCTAATAAATTACCTTCCTTAGTTGTTTGTACCTACATCTCCGCGTTTCAGGCGAATCTCCTAATAAAATATCTTCAAAGCAACCTACATTCAAGAATTGGGTTTCAAAACCAAGGTCTCGAATGTTTTGAAAGAGAACATGCGACTTCCTACAGTTGATGTTGAACTATAAAACTGATTACAAACAGACGGCGTAATTCTTGCCGCGAATCTCAGAATATTTCTTTCATCCATTTTGTGCTTACGCAATCCACATAACACATTAATCAAACGTCTGATTTCGTATTTAGTATTTAGAAATTCATAAAAGGATATGAAACGTGAGAAATTTTACGGCGTTGCATCAAAATCAATCGTCTTACCCTATCACGTAGGTCCCATTACAAGATTTCGACATGAGTGCAGGGCATTTTGAAGTTTGCCGGATAAACAGCGCGTCGTGAGCGAATGTGGCTGTTAACACGTAACAAGGTGTAGCATAAGCCCACCAGTCATGATCATGTCTTAGCGAGTTATTCGCCGACCACTGACCCCAAAGCAAAAGCGAAAACATCTCTTAACACCTTATTAGACACCTTTAATACGTGCTTTATAACTCAAAGTATAAGGTTTGGTTTTAATATTGCAAGATCTTCGAATAAGGTGGTTTCGATTCCAGATGAGCCAGACGTCGGCACAAGCGATAATTTGTGTGCCTCATTGTAGTATGTGTACGTGAGGAACGAATAACAAGTGTAAAAGAAGTAATACGAGTATAAATAAGGAAATAAAGGGGTTTCAATTATAAAGGCGACTATGGAAGCGAATCAAATGTAATAATAGTTTCTTTTCCGCAACAGATACTTCTGAGTAACGGAAAATTTGCTGAAGACTAGTCTTGAGCAAGCTTCTAGTAAAATTGCGTGCGATATGTACTCAACTACTGTGATTAGTAGATCAGTGCTAACACTGTAGAATTTATAAGGTATCAACTTTATTTTATAACGGTAATCGTATCAGCAAAATATAACAATATTTACAACAATTTTGTGAACCTAAAATGTATACACATCTAGCCAATTGTTTTAAAAAAAAATATATTTGAAGTAGGATTTAACAAAACCAAGGACGAAATTTTCAAAACTAGACTTCTTTTGTTGAGATTGTCAGTAAAAATTTAAATAAATAAAATTTGTTTTAAGACTACTTTTTGAGTGTAAGTCCCTCGATAATTTGTATTTGGAGCGAAGCAAAACAAAATCAAACTAAAAAAAAAATACACGAGACCAGTGAAATAATACAAGTATAGCAATTTTAAAACCAACATACTTGTGTTCAGCTTCGGCAAATTTGATTTTTTACACAAGAACTGACTTCATGTTTAAACGCCATCTTTAAATTAACTTAAAATGCACTGTTAAAAAAAACAAATAACAGCTCGTTCACAGTAATTTTACTTCTAGTTTTGCACTATTGGCACAATTTGCTGAAACTTCTCATTTTGTAATTACCATAGTTCGAATTCAGAATAAGTAGGCTGTTATTAACATCCTTATAATACCTGACGTACTAACTATATAGAGACTCTACATGGAAGGGTTAAAGCGAAACATTAGTAAGACAAAAAGAATTCAGAACACTGTTTAATTAATTAAAAAAAATTGCTTCTGGATTTCTGCTAAACATCGATTAAATAATACAAAAATTTACTCTTTGTTGTACTCAACGCAAAAGGAAACAGACACTGGAAAAATTAAAAAAGAAACACATACAAAAGGCAACAAAAGAAAGGCAGTGTTGTACTAACAGTTAATATTTACGATAATCGTGTCTGCATGCAGAAGCGGAAACACTGTTAGAGCGACTTATGGTCTGTTAAGGCGGCAATGTTCAGGCTATGCCTTTTTGCATGTTCTTCCAAGCAATTTTGAGCATTATGTTTAAGGTCTAGCTAACTTTATTAAAACAGTAAACTAAGTAAATATGAACTGTAGGAAAATATTTTTTTATATCGATTTCAAGCACACTTGCCTCCACATTACCTCTCTCTGAATCTAGTGACAACAAAGTAAATAATACTCGTATACTACGTATTACAACTAGGGATGTAAATTAGAACTATAACAGCAACGTCCGATAGTTAGCATCTGATTATTAGAAACTTATAAATGCTGCTTCAGTGCGCAAGCACACATACATATATATTATTTTTTCTTATACAGTATAATCGACACTTGGATGTAACTTGTATGTTTTAGATTTCCTCAAATCAAGAGCTTTTTATTAATTTCATTAAAAAATAAAAAGTAATGTAAAACCGAGAAGGTACATTTTTTTATTTTGCTGTTTTATTATGTACCAGTTTATTAACTACATTCGTTTATTGTTTTAAAACCACTAATGAGACCGATCTTATCAAAACAAAACAAAGTTTAACAATATAACTAAAGTTTGCGTGAAATCTTGAAAACGTTTGGTGACAAAACGTAATCAATGAAAAGCGCTTTGTTTCATGAATGAATCATAGCATTATTTGTCACATCATGTAAGTAAAGAAAACATGCCATATTTTGATGCGGTCTTCATAATGTTTAAAACTATTTAACCAAAACAGATAATTTTAATGAAATATATTTATACGCAGCAAACAAATACTTGATAAAAGAAAACGCTATTAAGAACAACACACCCAAAATTCATAGATACATTTCTTAAGATAATCCCAATAACCTAGTCTTAGCCCCACCAATAAATTTTTATCGCCATAGGCCTATTAAACAGTGCATTAAGCCAACACATAACAATGAAACGCACAGGCCTCACCGTCAGTAGATTGGCAATTCCAGCTGTCTGTCGAACCCCTAATGTGGTTAATTGCGAGGACACAATCAGATAGACAATTAGCAAAGCGTTGTTAGCTCCCATCTCTATTACTAGCCAATATAGGCGAAACTAGAACTGTAGAAGATAACGTTGAAATTAAGGATAATAATTAAAAGAGGAAGATAACATAGAGCCGAAAATATAAGAAGTGGAATATAAAAAAAAGGAAAGATAAAAACGAATATCACGATGATGAACTTAAACTTGAACTTGATTGCTGTTTAATAATAAAATCAAAGAGTAACTTACAAATCTATGTTTCTTAGATTAATGAGTAAATACCCACATACACATAAAATTATGACCTAAATAAGTACTATGAATTATAGATACCTAATTAGAAATATTAATAAGCATTACTTGTGCGCAACAAAATAGTAGATAATATTAGTGACTACCTTTTTATGAAACGATGGCCAAATACAATAATGACTACGGCTAGGTACTTCTACCAACATTTCCATCGAGCCCACTACTAATTACTACTTCCCATTTTGTACATTTACTTCGTTAGCTACCTATTTCGCCCGTGTTCTTACTCCCTATAATTACAACCATTTAGCGCCACTCCAATTCGGCACAAACAAAAAATCCCGGAAAGGGCGCCCAATTGATTACATGCGGATCCAATCTATACGAAATGAGTAACTGTGGTGACCCTTTTCATTCATTAATTAATCCCGAACCCGTGGAACTGGCAAATAATAGACTTAAACCGATTACTCACGTTGATATTGGAATAATCAACCGTATTGTAATGTTGAAGCCTAGAAAAAAACCAGAAAGTTACCTCGAAAAAATGTCTTTAAAGTTTAGAGCAAATGATTAATCCAGTAAACAACAATAATCCACCTTATTTTTATTTACATAATCAAAAGAAATTTTAATTTATTCAGGGTGTGACAAAACAGGGTACCAAACTGAAACACAGTGACAGTACAATAGAGAACGGGGGCGGTAGCCAGATGGGCGTTAAGCTAATTTGATGATTAAAACGAGGTAGATGAATCTAATATTTTTATATTATTCTCAATAATCTCTTCAATATGAATAATGAATATATTCCACTCAGTAGCCCGTTGGCATCCCGAGTCAAAACAACAAAAAAAAACCATTCGATATTTCAAAATATTCAAATCCAATCGAACTAAACGAACACCCAGTCACATCAAAGGAGACCGCTCCTTACAGTACTCATGAAAATGTAAAACTTATCCTAAGGAACATGGGTTGAAAATGAAATAAGAAGTTATACAGCTATAACAAAAAGCTAAGCAATTTTCCAAAACCTGACTAATGCTCTTGACAGAAATAGATGAAAACAAAAAATAGAGGCCGTTTCTAAACAGTGGAACTACATAATATTATGCTAGGTAAGATAAAATAACAAGAAACGAAAAAATAGACAATTCAACTAGCTAGATGTAAACATTTTGATGGAACGCGTTAAAAAGGAAGAAAATGAAAGGCGATTGCAAAAATATCAACACCCTACTCCTGAAGAAGGAAACCCAAAGATACCTTCGTCAAATGCACTCGATTACATGTGTGGTCTCCCTTCCAAGATGCTGTAGTGTCAATGAGCCTGGGAACAGTTCACACTGACTGGAACGCGGTGGAGTGTGGAGGCTGTCCACGAATATATCAGGTTACCCGGCAGCCAGTCTAAAAAAAAATGGAATGATGAACGTTAAATAAATGTGGAGGTTGTGGAGGAGGCATGCTTAAAAATCTGAATTTGTAAGCTTAATTCTTTTCAGTATATCAGATTTTCGTAACAAAAAAAGAACATTGTGTAAAATCTCCATTCAAATTTAAAAAAACCTGATAAGTTTGTGAGCTTTAAATCCAATTCGCTACAAGTAGTCAAAAGCCACTTGACCTTTACTTAATACTGCGACAAAGAGCAAGCCTAGGTCACGAGGGCTTGTAAGCAATACTAAACGTGATCCCAAATTGTGTTTCAGAAATAAAGTTCCACCTTCGTCACTTAGGGATTCTGATACGCTACTTTTTGTAAGCCTCAGTCTGGTCTGGATGATCTGAAATCACAAATAAGTAGAAATTCCTCGACGACCTATCAGTTTATTCATAACATTATTCTGTATATTCTGTACATTATTATAATAACTAGAGTACTGACATATAAATGAATTAATTGATTTAACGATCAATGTATTTATAAACATTTTAATAATTTTGCATTGTAATTTATGACTTGGGCACCTAAGCCCCATTTGTTATCTAAGTTTTTGGAAAAAATTAAGGTTAGGCGGAATTTTAAGGTACTTTTCTGAGTATAAGCGATTTTCTCAATGAATTTGCTAGATACAGTTTTCGGACATGGTCAGTATCATAACTTAACCTCTACTACTATTTCAATTTTAGATAGAGGTCAAAATGTGTGAACAAAAATTACTGTAAGAAAGCCCCAGTTTGGTTGACTCCGTGTATTTATCTACGGAAAATATTTCTCAACAACCGACCTCACAAACCCTAGTGTCAGTGTTATAGAGCCGCCAAAGGCCACTGACTTGGCTCGTGTAACGACTAGATAGTATAGCTGGGACCAATGACTTTACGTCGTGCCATTTGGAGCACGGAATCATTTTTTTTTTCGGACAATCAGGTGATTTAGCTTTTAATATCCTAACCTATACCTTTATAACCTTTTAATTACCTAACAAAACTGGGGAAAGTATCACAAAGAGTTTTTTGTTTGACAGTGTCCTCAGGAATCGAACCCGGAACCTCCGTAATGAGCAGCGAAACCACCACGGAGGCTGCTAATAACTCAGCTTAATCTGTTAATCGGACTTTACCAATCCACACGAAGAAGGAAATCTATAAAATGTTTTCATAACTCTATGTTAAATCATGAGAAGTCCCACCGTAACTTTATAGGTGCAGTGCAGTGGCGATCTGGCGATCTCTAGTCGACCGACAGCGTTCGGAATTCGATGACGTAATAATCATGACTAATTATGAAAGCAACCTGATTAATGACACGGTAGACATCGAGGGTTGAACTTCCAGACAGGATCTGGATCCTGCTAGTGCTTCACATGACTCACCATGAGATGTAGAAGGGTAATAAATTAGGGATATCTTTTAATGTAGGTTAAAAAGGTTTGAGCTTAGATATAAAACTTTCGTAATAATAATAATAAACTTTATTAATGCAAAAAAGGGTAAGTTACATAGGCTTACTAGCCTACGCAATAGGATATCCTGCATCGCGAGGGCTAGTGAATCTCAACATAGCACATAGTTGTTAAAGTGTAAAATACATTAATAGGGCACGATATCTTTAATACAGGGATCACGCTTCAGACGAAATTAACTGTAAAACATTACTGCGATAAAATTCGATAAATGTGTGATATTTTTTACAAAGCCTAAATGTATAAGTATAAGTAGACACAAGACAGTAACTACAGTAAAACTTGCTCCTATCTACATGAGTATTATATGATGTTCAGTGGTATCTAATGAAGTTAATTTAAAACCGTGGTTTCCGCTACGCTATTATAATTAACTCAGCTATAATAAACAAGCAAATGTGTAATTTCATAATGAACTAATGGCTCCGACGTCGTTATTGTCAATAATTTGTGCACTGATACGATTAATTATTAAATTACAATTACTTGCATACCATTACGTTATTGATGTTAACTAACAAAGCGGCGTCGGTATCATGTTACATAGGGAATTACATAATTACCCTTAGTAAAGACATATTTGCTCTGAAATGTACCTTAGTGTGGTGTAGCAACTAGAGTGCCTTCTGCTCATGAGATTGCTTTTGGACGATTTTTTTTCTTTTTGCTTTTAAAAATTTCGCAATAAGTAGTATGTACGAACATCTGCCCAAGTACACGTCTGCAAAGTCAACCAATCCGTATGGGAACTGCGTTATCGCATATAACATGGTTATCGCCCTAATTCAGGGTAGACTCGAGCCCCTCAACGGGAACATACGAGATAAGTTGATACCATTCGACTTGCTTACTTGCTTATTCGACTTGCTTAGAGGCGACTTAGGGACTACACATTGAACAGGGAACGGGCAGTAGTGCTCTCTGATACAGTAACCTTTTAATCTGCGATCTCCAACCCGCCTGCCAAGCGTGGAGATTATGGCAAAACCCTCCACTTAAGTGGAGGAGGCTCATAGTCCAGCAGTGGACTGTAACGGGCCGTTGATGATGATGATGATTCGACTTGCTTGAGAAAAATATCATAAGCATAAATGTAATGATTATGAAACTAGAGAAGGAAAACTAATGGAAATATTCACTTGCTATGAGTAAATGTTTTTACTAACATGTCTTTATTTATTATTTTATTTAACCACTTATTGTACACAATTAACAAGAAAATGACAATAACACAAAAGAAAAACGACACAACAAGCCTACTTAATTCTAAAGAAATATCTTCCAACAGACCTGCGGCAGAGAAAAGTAAGATAACAATAGACGCGGATAAAACGTCATTAGTTAAATAGCAAGGAATATCGTCATAATCATTATCAATAATGGCTTCTGCTTACGTTGTCAAGTTTGTACATATATATATATAAGCAAAGCAAACACCTATATATTATATAGGTGTTTGCTTTGATTTTGGTACGTTATTATAATTAATAGGCTAAATAGGAAGATGATTGGGTGCCGCATATTAGTTGCTCTGATATCAAAGGGAGTTTGGATACATAATCCATTGACAATAGCGTACAGTAATAGCACACACTAAAGACATATTTAATTTCTGATGAGCTAATTGCTAATGAGCATAGATTTGGACTATTAAACAGAAAAAAAAAAATGGACGTTATCCTATGAGTATTTAGATGAAACTCTAAATGGTCATCTTTTAATGTTTATTTTGCCGTCAGAGCAAAATCGTGAAGAAGTACTTTCTATTACATAATAATAGTAATAATAATCATTTTAACTAAAGTAGGTATATTATAATAGTTTGTGCTTGGCCCTATGTTACCCTGTGCTATGAGAAGCCAGTCTTTCATCCTATAGCCCAAGTCACACAGAGCCGTGCCGGGCGCGGTCCGGGGCCGGGAAAGCGGGACGGTGCTATGGCGTGGCATAGCACCACCGTCCCGCTTGTCCCGGCCCCGGACCGCGCCGCTCCCGCTCTGTGTGACTTGGGCTTAAAGGTGTACCTACACAAATTGTAACAATAAAAGAAAAAAAAAAGAAAAAAGAAAAAATAATGCTAAATCTTTTTTGGGTTTTTAATTTGTATGTACTATTAATGTGAACTAACTCTTTTTCTGTTGAAAAGGTTGGTTTCTTATAGTTTAAAAATAAAATTATATTTTTTTGTTTTGAAGCACAATGTAGTGTTTTCACTAGTTGCTGATAAAAAAAACAATTTGTAGCCATATTATCAAAACAGAAACAGGAATTAATACTTCATTTTAAAGGCTTTATATCAAAATCTTGAGCGTGGAAGAGGATTTACATTATTATCCTCCAAAAAAATAAAAATTAAACAAGGGTCCAAGGGTTAAACAAAACGGAACGATTTTTAAAGGGAGTATTCCTTTGTTTACTGTTCACGAAGTTAATTCGGATCAAGTATTTTTAAATAAATGATGAACTTAACTAGCTGTTGTGAGCTATATTTTAAACTTCATCACTGTGATAAAAATTGCTTAGAAATAAGACGTTATGAGGACTTAAAATAACGCTCAAATCAGAAATTGAACACATATGTCGCCACTTTAAAAAAATAAAATTCTATAGCTTACTTTTAACAGATGAGGTAAGAACTAGAGTTGGTAATAGGATTACTTTATTTTTCCAAATAATTACCTCTTAGCCGTGTGGTGACGGCAGAGTAGAATACATTTGTCACCAACCCCTACTCTTCCCGTGGGTGTGGTAAGAGGCGACTTAGGGACTACACACTGAACAGGAAACGGGCAGCAGCGTTCTCTGATACAGTAACCTTTTAATCTGCGATCTCCAACCCGCCTGCCAAGCGTGGAGATTATGGCGAAACCCAGGCCAAAATCTCCGCGGCTCCTGAGGCTCATAGTCCAGCAGTGGACTGTAACGGGCTGTTGATGATGTTGATGAATTACCTCTTTAAAATAATTCGCAAAAATGTATATTTTTCATAGGTCGTGAAAGTTTTATGTCCATAATTACAATGGAAGGCGCATTAGGTAGCGTTTGTTTTATCGCAGCCATAACGGCACTCTTCACGCGTCCCTCAAAAATGCAAAACAGTGTACACTGTTTTTAAAGAATGAAACCATAAACTGCAGTGCATTGTCCACGGTGATCCGGTAAGTATATTAAATTACTGGTCATAAAAACTGTACAATGGGTGGCGAGAACGTATACATTCACTGTGAAGGATGCACGCTTGCTTGACCTGGGCGGAGATTTCATGCGACGTAACTGCTCAAAACCAGCACTGACTTCTTTTAAAAAATATGCTATCATAATACTGGACTGAACACAGAAGAATACGAAATGGAACCATTAGATTATGACCATTTTATTAACAGAATATTTTTTTTTATATCAAACACACTATTTGATGTTACCAAGACAAAAAAAATACTTTGATACAACTTTCTTAGTTGGTGTTTAGACAGCGCACTTAAAATATGACGGCCACTCCGGCCATCTGGAGCAAAAAAGATTAATTTTGTTTAAATTGGCTGAAAAAACAACAAACTACCTACACTGTCACCTCCAATCATACAAACCTTCTACTAGTTTAAGCAAAGGTCAGTGAAGTCAAGATTTATGTAAAGTCTGGTCTCTGGAGGGTCCAGCTATGTGGAGACATGGCTTGAATGGTACATAAAATTTACATGAATTTGTTTGAGAATTTTTCGCTGGAAGACTTATACCTAAACATACAAAGTAAGAGGTGGTTGAGGTACGTTATTTTTGTTTCAGGAAGTTATCATTAAGATTGCACTAAATGGCATATTGTCTGTACACCGAGGGGCTCGAGCCTACCTGGAATTAGAGCAATTAGTCCTTAGTCGACCACGCTGGCCCACTGCGGGTTGGTCGACTTCACACACATCCTTTGATTTTCTTCGCAGCAGTATGCAGGTTTCATCACTATATTTTCCTTCACCGTAAGAGCGTCGAATAAACGTACACATGAATTCGAATCGAATCGAATCTGCGTCTCCCGGACAGGAGGCAGTGGCCCTAGTAACCACCACCGACGCAAAACGAAAATCAAACAAAGTCGAATTTTAACCACTTTGCTTACACTATTAGTTAATTTGAGTGAAAATTTTTCAGTTTTCAAAAAACTTTTCTAGGGGAGTAGAGGTTTTGAGTTGATGAACTAATGCCTCTGTCATAATGTTCGAAATGTGATGCCTAGACCTGCACTCTGCGTACTGGGATACCTCCGATACCCCATCGATTAGCTAGCTTTGTACTTGTACTTATTCAACATAGACTCACAGAGCTGCTGCTTTAGCAATAGAGCAATCGCCGAAGTCATGGTTAAAACTGATAGATGTCGGAAATCAAATTCAAATCAATTTTAAATAAGTAATTAATAAATACTTTTTCAGTTCAAATACAAATCAAATCCCGAGATTCGTATAATACTGAACCGATTTTGATGAAATATAGAGGTAGTTAGTATCCAGTAGGCTACTTTTTACCAGGGAAAAATATCTTATTCGCATGGTGTAGCACCTAAACGCGGTGAGATTACTAAAACTAAAAACACCATCTATGTAACGCGCTCGGAACTATACACGTTGTATCTCTGCGCTCATAGATGGCGCTGTTCTATTTAAAAACAGGGAAAATCCACAAACAACTCGGGCGCTATTGCTAGTTTTTTACAAAATGAATTTGTATTTTTATTATACATTGTGATTAGCATATAATTCAGTATTTATTTCATTTTGCTGGAATTCGTCCATGAGAATCGTACGAGTTTCTAATTAAATTAGAATCAGCATTCATTTGAAGTTTACTCTGAATTTTGGGTAGTGATAAATTCTTCAAGTAAAGAAATAACTTCAAGATTGATATCAAATACTACTAAGTAAGTTCTGTTTCAACTTAATATTAAAGTAAGTAATTAATTAAATTACTGGACTAAAACCCAATTGGATATTCAAATATTTGATTAAGATCATTGGTTGCGAAAATCTTAATTACAATATTGAACAAGCTCGTATTTTACTTACGAACACACGAAGAATGCTTAAAAATGTTTTTCAAGTTAGAAAGTATTTTGTGCATTATATTTCCATATCTAAACATCACTACACTGCTAGCCAGTACTAAGTACATGTTTTAATGAACTTTTAAGAGCCCAATATATTCATACTGTCTCATACCGTAGTGTTGCAACTATCCCCTAATTTGTATAAACAACGCATACCACACGGCTATCTTAAGAAAATTAATGATAAACGCTATGAGAACCTGTCGATATCTTACGGCATTTTTTTACCTTTTACAGCCTAACCACCCACAATTACGGCTTGCAAGGTGATGCTTCAATGAGCTAAACTTAATCATGTCGATAAAAACTGAATGACACGCTTTACTAGTGTTGTAGACAATAGGCCGTAAAGTTTATCGATAACGAGTTTCCTGTTATGGAATTTTAATGTGTCGATATAACGTGTAATTGAAAACGTGAGCGCTGTGATTATGCATAAAGTTCAAGTTAAGTCCGTAACTAAGTTTATGAACTTTACAAGATATAATAATGATGATCTATTTTAAACAGAAAGTTTTGTTATACTGTCTGTAGGCGACGCATTCATTATTTACATATTTACACATATAAGTATACCTAGATTTAATTTGTTTGTTTACTTATGAACTAAAATATTTTCTTATATATTTAAAGCATAGCTGTATGATCTACATGATTTTTCTATGTTAACTTTGTTACTTTTTTATTAAAATTGAGCGGTAGGGTAAAAACGCAACTCAACTACTTTAAATATTCGCGGCCTACCATTGGTCAGTCAGTCATTAGCAAATCCTCGGCTGAGATGCGCTTGCTCCCCATCGCGCACCATATTTTCCAAAATTGTCGTATTTATTAGTTCAGTGCCCTAAAACCTAACATTCCATCGTCTAATCAGCGTCTATCGGTTACAATCTTTGGTCTTCGAGCCCGATTCGTCGTAAAATACCGATGGAATGTATTCCACGCCGCCACGTACCGTACTTACGCGTCGTGAGAAATTAATGATGGCGGAAAACCAAGCTAATAAATCTACATCGCAAAATGTTGTGGACGATCAAGTGAACTTGGTGGAGTTAGCGTCAACGAAAGACGAAATGAAAGTGGAAGACGTGTTACCTAAGACATTGTTTCAATCTGAACAAGCACAAAATTCCGCTGGATCGACGTCATCAAAGCCATTACCCCGAGAACAAAGAAAATTGCTAAAAACAACTCAACATCACGTCAAGCTCGAAATTGATTACATGAGTAAGAAATTATTGGAACTATCGACCAAGTTAGCATCGATCGATAAAGTGCTTGGTGGGACATGTGATGAAGTATCGTCCGACTCGACGTCCGATGATGGCCAGCTGCCCGAGAAATCGATACCTACTCAACAATCGCAAGCTAAAGTGATCACTTGGCAACACGGCAATCCGCAGTCATACTGCCCACCGATGTCAACTACTGTGGCGGCAGCTGCACACACCAGCCATATCACCGTGCCAACAGCGTCGGCGCATCTCGCGTCCCTTGCACAACCTGCGCACCCCGCGAGCCCTACGCGGCCCGCGCACACCACGCACGCTACGCACACCGCGTCGCTGTATTCGCATTTCGCGCACCCGCCGCCGGCTGAGCCTCTGCCCACCGGCACCATCGAGCGCCTCATGAGCCGCCTCGCCACGCCCCGAGAACTTCCTACTTTCGGCGGCGACTGTATCGAGTGGCTACATTTTAAAAATGCATACGAAGAGTCTTCACGTACGTGTCAATACAGTGATTCTGAGAACTTGTGGAGATTACGTAAGGCACTGCACGGCGACGCTAAAGATGCAGTTACCGACCTGCTCATCGGTAACACCCCGCCTGCAACCGTCATGGAGGCTCTGGAACTACGCTTCGGCAGGTCTGAAGTTATTGTTCAGAAACTAGCAGCACAGCTTCGTAAACTACCACCGCTGCCATCTTTTTATCAAAAAGATATATTTTACTTCGCTACGAAAGTAAACAATGCCGTCGCTACTATTCGCGCCTTGAAGCAAGACGATTACCTGCGCAGTCCTGAGTTGGTCACTGCAGTCACCTCGAAGTTACCTAGCACGCTAATCGGCAAGTGGACAGACTATGCCTACACTAATATGTCAACAAATCAGGCAAAGTTACAAATGCTGGCTAACTTTTTAAAGAACGAAGCGGAGATATTATGCTTAGTTGGAGTTCCGCAGGCAAGTACTTCAGAATATAAGAAACCCACTGAGACGGCTACTAAGCAGCGAGTAGATGATAATAGATTTCGCACTAAGACAATATTAGCGACTACTACGACCACTAATGAACCAAGCAAGTGCAAGTTTTGCCATAAATCGACCCACTTGTTGCCTGAATGTCGTGCATTTAAACGAGCGATGCGTAAAGACAAATGGAAATTTGTAAAAATGCACAAACTGTGTTATTGTTGCCTTGGTTCTGCACGCCACGATAAGGACGCGTGCCCTGCCCCGGTTTGTGACGTAGACGACTGTGGTATGACTCACCATCGTCTCTTGCATTGGCAAAAATCTAAGCCTACAAGTACATCGCACTCAAACCGATCAGCTGACGACGAGTATCAAGAACCGATTCCAGCCGAAAATGCTACGGTGGCCCACGTAGCTCCTAGCTACGACCCTACGTCTACGAAGGATGACGTATCGCCGAGCGCTACGAGCGACATCACGGGACGCGCTACGGCCACGAGTGACGTTATGCTTAAAGTTATTGCGATAAAATTACGCGGACCAAACGGTTGTGAAGTTAATACTTACGCTCTCCTTGATGATGCAGCTTCAGTGTCTATCATAGATTCGGACCTCGCGGATAATTTAGGCCTACGGTGTGAGTCAGCGAGTGATATTAAGTTCGCGGATGCGTTCGGTCTCGAAGTGTATCAATCAGCTGTTCCCTCAGTGCGCGCGGAGATAAGTGGACAGGACAATAAGCGTTACAATGTTAATTTGCGTAAAATGTGTAATCTTAAGTTACCGGAGCAAGATTTAAGTATAATCAAAAGTCTTAAGCATGATTATTTGTCGTCAATAAAAGATGGTGTATGTAAGGAGCGAATTATTCCACGCTTACTTATAGGTGAGGATAATTATTTTCTAATCGCGCCACTAGAAATTATACACGGTAACAAGAATGCACCCTACGCTACGCGCTGCAGACTAGGATGGACCATACATGGTTATTGTGGTCGCACTCACTCACGTGGAACCGCCGTAAGTCAACCTATTTTGCATCTTTCTCACTCTAATGCAGATATTGATGATTCATTAGACCGTAACGAACTTAATTCATTGATAAAGAATTCCTTTTCTTTAGATTCTATTGGGATATCGACCTTGCGCCGTGATAATACGGCACATTTACGTGCACTTCAGATTTTAGATGACACGGCTAGACATATTGGTAATGAATGGGAAGTAGGTTTACCATTTAAATGTGATGATTTTGTAATGCCAGATTCTTTTGAGACAGCGCTATTTAGGCAAAATTCATTATTAAAAAAATTTGGAAAAGATGATGTTTACGCAGAAAGGTACACTAATGAAATTGATAACTTGTTTAATCAGGGTTATGCTCGGAAACTTACTGAACACGATCAGCTGTTAAATAATAATTGTAATTTTTGGTATCTTCCTCATTTCGGGGTTCAAAATCCTAATAAGCCCGGAAAATTACGATTAGTTTTTGATGCTGCCGCTAAGGTCAAAGGTCAATGTTTAAATGATTTTTTTCTTACTGGACCCGATTTGTATAATTCTTTGCTGGGAATTATGTTCCGTTTTAGGGAAAATCCTATTGCTATAACCGGTGATATCAAAGATATGTTTCTTCGTATAAAAATCCGTCAGGAAGATCAAAATGTACTTAGATTTTTGTGGAACACTAATCCGAAAGATCCGCCTGCTATTTGTGCCATGCAAAGTCTTATTTTTGGTGCTACATGCTCGCCGTTTATTGCGCAACATATTAAAAATAAAAATGCGCTTAAATTTGAGGATTTATATCCAGAGGCAGTTGAAGTTATTATTCAAAATCATTATATGGACGACTGCGTTCATTCTACCCATTCTGAGTCCAGCGCTATTGATTTAATTTCTAAAATTTCTCAAATTCATGAAAAAGGGGGATTTCATATCAGGGGTTGGTCAAGCAACAGCCGAAAGGTTTTAGAAAATATTTCTGCTGACGACCTCGCACATAACGCCATCCTTTTTAAAGACGGCAACAGCTGTTTATCGCAGCGCACTTTAGGTTTATTATGGAATCCTACCGATGATACATTTAGTTTTCGAGTTACTTTAGATCGTTTAGGTATTAAAAGTACCAACGAGCCCCCTACTAAAGCTAAAATGCTTAGCGTTATAATGTCTGTTTACGACATTCATGGATTTTTATCTCCATTCTTGATAAAAAGTAAAATATTATTGCAAAACGTACATCGTAGCGGTGTCGATTGGAATAGCCAGATACGATATGAAGATTATTTGTACTGGCAGCAATGGCTTGACGAGTTAAATCAGGTGTCTGATTTACGCATTCCGCGTTGGTACCTCGCCGCCCATGCCGGCGCGTGGACGCCGTGCTACTCCAGTGCTACATCGAACGCAACTGATAACGATACCGTTATCGACACACAGATGCACATTTTTTGTGATGCTTCGATTAAAGCGTACGCAGCGGTTATATTCTGGCGCTTTACTCGCGCTGATGGTAGCGTGAATGTTTCTTTTGCAGCCAGTAAAAGCCGAGTGACACCTCTTTCACCTGTTTCAGTGCCTAGGCTTGAATTGCAAGGCGCACTTTTAGGTGCTCGACTTTCTAGCACAGTACAAAAGGAACATAAACACGTCAAGCCAGATAAACGCTACTTTTGGACTGATTCTAGCACAGTACTTCAGTGGATACGTAGTGATCCGAGGACTTACAAACCTTACGTAGCCCACAGACTTGGCGAGATTGACGAAATTACCACAGTACCCGAATGGCGCTACGTGCCCTCTCGTCAAAATGTCGCAGACAAGGCTACTAAGGGTGATACTCCACCACTGTTATTTTCAGATGAGTGGTTTCAGGGTCCCACTTTCTTGCGAAGTCCCGAGGAATGTTGGCCTAAAGACCTGAAAAGTCCTAAATCCACTGAAGAAGCGACTTGTGAGGAACGAAGCGTGTTATTAGTCACCTCACAGAATTTAAAACAGGAATTTCCTATACCTAATGAAGACAACTTTTCATCTTGGTTGCGACTTGTACGTAGCACAGCTCGGGTTCTGTATTTTATCAGAAAATGTCAACGAAAAGACGTGCAGCTTGATGTCAGTCTTATGAAAGAGGCTGAAGACTTGTTATTTAGAAAAAGTCAGCACGATTCTTTCTCTGATGACGTCACGAATCTGATCCATAATAAACCCTTGCCGCGTACAAGCCGACTTATAAAACTAACGCCTTACCTTAACGAGAAGGGACTTATTTGTGTTGGTGGTCGTATAGATAAAACTATAGGTATAGAACAGTCGACCGCACGACCTGTAGTACTGGATGGACGGCATAAAGTTTCACGACTTTTGGTTGATTACTATCACCGACGTGCATTGCATGGCGCTCATGAACTGGTAGTGAATGAGTTACGTCAGCGCTACTGGGTAGTGAACCTGCGACCTACCGTGCGCACCGTTGCCGCGCGCTGTTTATTTTGTCGCTATCGTCGAGCCACCCCGCGAGCGCAGCGCATGGCTGACTTACCTGCCGCTCGCCTGCAGCACTACCGACGACCCTTTTCTTGCTCGGGTGTAGACTTTTTCGGTCCAATGGAGATAACTGCAGGTCGTAAACGACTTAAAAGATACGGCATGCTCTTTACATGTCTTACAGTACGTGCAGTACATATCGAGCTAACTGATAGCTTGACCACTGACGCAGCCATTATGGCCCTCCAGCGCATGGCAGCCCGACGTGGCACCCCAAGCATTATCTACTCAGATAATGGCACGAATTTGAGAGGGGCCAGTTCGGAGTTGAAGAAGAGCTTAGAAGAGCTGAACTTCGATAAAATACGCGAAGATGGGTCGGTACGGGGTATCGAGTGGCGCTTCATACCTCCGGGTGCTCCTGAAATGGGTGGTGCCTGGGAGCGGATGGTTCGGACAGTTAAATCTGCCCTCAAAGTTGTCCTTAAGGAGCGAGCCCCGTCCCAAGAAGCTCTTACCACTTTTATGGCTGAAGTGGAAGCGTTGGTAAATAGTCGCCCATTAACTCATATTTCTAGTGATCCCAATTACCCAGAGGCACTTACGCCCAATCATTTTTTAATTGGCACGTCCTCTACCGGTGCTTTGTTTGGCAAATATGTCGATTTTGACCTGCGGCTTAGGAAACAATGGCGTATAGCGCAGCGTTTGACAGACATGTTTTGGTCCAGGTGGACCAAAGAATATCTGCCTACCTTACTGCCCAGACAGAAGTGGACTAGCGAAGAGGAAGCTCTCAAAATAGGCGATTATGTCGTAATCACGGACGCTAACATAGAGCGCGGTTCCTGGCGGCACGGCGTAGTGAGCGCGACGCACGCGGGCGGTGACGGGCGCGTGCGGACAGTGGACGTGCGCACGCGCACAGGGTTGCTGCGACGACCGGTTACTCGCGTTGCCTTACTTGCACCATCTGATTGTAGTGCTGATAATAAAATTGATCAACACTAGGGGGGAGAATTGTAGGCGACGCATTCATTATTTACATATTTACACATATAAGTATACCTAGATTTAATTTGTTTGTTTACTTATGAACTAAAATATTTTCTTATATATTTAAAGCATAGCTGTATGATCTACATGATTTTTCTATGTTAACTTTGTTACTTTTTTATTAAAATTGAGCGGTAGGGTAAAAACGCAACTCAACTACTTTAAATATTCGCGGCCTACCATTGGTCAGTCAGTCATTAGCAAATCCTCGGCTGAGATGCGCTTGCTCCCCATCGCGCACCATATTTTCCAAAATTGTCGTATTTATTAGTTCAGTGCCCTAAAACCTAACATTCCATCGTCTAATCAGCGTCTATCGGTTACACTGTCGATCACAAATGAATTTGCAATAAATGAAACCAATCTCAAAAATTTTAAGTTCACTAATATTAAAATATTGTATTCAGGCATATGTATTGTCTCTTAGATAAAAGCAAAAGGTACCGACAATAAAATAGTCTTTCACTTGTAAATAAAGTCTTGAAAGTCCTACTTATTGAACTTGATCTGCGAACATAAAAACAAATACGGGATCACCCTAACTCAGGGTAAGTTTAAGTCTCACGGTAATAACGCACTTATATGAACTGAAAACAACTATTATAGTAGTTAGACGTTGTATTAAACTTTCGAAACTGCTTTTATAACGACGTCATCAATTATGATGTGAAACGTTGCACGTACTAAAACGTATCGATAAAATACTTGCTTACAAGCGCAAGTGCATCTCTAAAAAACCCGCCCGCGGTCTTCTCCGTGCAAATTACACACTGCATCGCTCACTCTTACAGTTTGCACCTCTCTCTCGTTTCGAAAATTTATATGAATCATTATTGGGTAGAATTATAGTACCGGCTGTACGTTCAAAGGCTGGCCAGGGCCTGGTCAACCTACGAGAATAATTTTCATACCGCTCGAATTCGTACAAGCTATCGGTGATTTTCAATATAATATTGTAAATTTATGTAGGTTTATCTATTTTGTAATTTCATGCAATAAATATTACGTGTAAGATATTCCATATGAAATTTCATCGCATTTTAGTTTTTTGAAAAGCATGAACCAATCCAATAAAACACAAAAAGTTGACTATTTCTAGAAAGTCACAATAAACCTAAATTAGAATAATTTGAGCAGAAAACCATCAAAACCTACTAAGCCCTTTAGAAAAAAAAGAAAGAAAGAAAGAAATAAAGTGTCTTTATTCGAAGTATGATTTACCTAACAAAATCATTTTTCGACGTCAAAGCAAGATGGCCCATTCACTACAAGTGTACGCCTTCTGTAGAACTTAAAGTTAGTAAGGTAACTTAAAAAATAGACCCCGAGCCTAGGCACTGGGACTGCAGAACCTTATAGAGGTCCTATTATTACTTAAATGGTAAATGATCAGCTCTGGGCGACGGCGACTATTTGCATGATGATAGTGATATCAAGTGATGATGACTATCACTTGTGAATAATTGCGGATAATTTTGTTAACACTTTAGCAAGAGTAATTGACTAGTTTGTAGAGAACTTTAAATGCACTTTATAGAGAAGTCTTATATGAACTTTGCTACAATCCTCCAAGAATTAAAGATTGGTCTTAGAAAGCGATGAAGTATCTACCTTATGAAGTAAATTATGAATACACTCAATGAATAAGTGTAGTGATAGTTACTCAGTCAGTGGCATTTTAGCCCATTCTTGGTCATCCACGAATCAACCTACCTCCAACGAAGCTAGACATATAAAAATACCGTCATATGAACCCGATGAGGTATCTGCTCGGGTATCGGAAAACATGATATCAATTGTTAAGCAAAAGCCTAATGGAGCTGTGGACAATACGATCCGGCTCCCAGAGACCACCATCAGACACCTTGTTTTCGCACCATGGACCACCAGGATTGAGCGACAGCGTAGCAACACCCCTCCCACCAGAACTTATAAAACCACTGCGTCGCAGTACCTCGGTGACATTTCCACCGCGGACGCTCTAGCGGTACAAACTGCAAATCTTTAAAAACAAATAAATGTAAAACTATTGTGTTTAGTTTAATAAATTTTGTATCTTTTTTAAAAAAGTCGTTTTCATTTCGTAGTAAGTTGACTGGCGCCCTGCCGTGGGGCACAGTTGGCCGAAATTCGCGTAAAAATCGTTCCAGAACTTTGAACTATATCCAAGTTCGCGAGTGCCGCGTATTTCAGTGTGATTTTCAAATCTTTACAACTGTCCCGCGAAAATAAATTTGTTGACTGAAACGAAACAATGATAAAAGTGCGTGTGTTGTGCATCATCGTGCTAACGCTGTAAGTACCTTCGCATTTTCCTTTTATGCCCAAAATCCCAATCCTTAAACCCGCAAGATTTGTATATAAACCTAGTTTAAGTACTTGTAACGAAAGTCCTACGAACGGGGAAGTGTCCAAGCCCTCTGTCATGAATCCACAGGGTAACTCAGGCCACGCGTCTCAGGCGTCTGGTTCAGATAAGCACACTGCTGATATATTCACAGTGGAGCCCCAAAAACTACTAGAATTTGTCCCTTCGTATGATGGAGACCCTTTTACAATTTATAATTATTTGAATAGCGCAAAGCAATGGCTAAAAGCTGTAGGGGGGAATACACCTCAAAATGTAATGTTAGTTTTAGGAAAGTTGAAAGGAAGAGCTGCACTTATTATTTCTATGATAGATCATGGATTCCATTGGAATAATATTGAATGTGCATTAAAAGAGGAATGTGGAGATAATAGGGAGTTTAACACTCTTCTTGTAGAATTAGCAAATGTTAAAAAGAAATCCACATATAAAGAGTTAATTTTTGAATTAAAGCAAAAATTGTTTTTTATTCGAAGTAAATTAAGAGATGCAAGAGTAACCTCAGTGGACGAAGTAATGGAGCCATACATAAACACTGCTCAAAACACACTTCGTAACAGTTTGCCATATCACGATCAAGTCTATGTCAGTAACTGTAGCTTTAACGACACAGCGAGTAAAGTATTGCAGTTAGAAGCGGAAGGTAGATTTGACAACATTAGACAAAAGTTTTCAAGTGTTTTGCCTCCACCGCAACGCACTACACACCATACATCGCATAATATACCACAGAGACAAAATAACTTTTTCCCTCAACCACAGAACAATTTTTCGAATAATTCTGCACAATTTAAAAATAATTTGCATAATCAGCAGAGATATAATTTTAACCCGCAAAATAGACAAAACTCGATGCCGTACCATGCGAGACATCCATGGACACCTAACGGCAATAATAATGTGTTTCAAAAACCACAGCATAAATTCTTCGAACATAACAGAAACGCACCCCGTCAAAATTTCAATGTTTCAAATCCTTTACAGTCAGAGGACGTCTCAATGAGAACGGCCCCTCAACTAAGACCTGGCCAAATTAACCTTGGTAGAGGTAGAGTTGCAGAAGAACTGTTTTACCATCCCGAAAACGACACTAACGAAAATCAAGACTACGACTATAACTCTTACAATGACGAAAACGACACTTACGAATACCAAGATATGTATCAGGAATACGCACCTGATTACCAAAATCAAAATTCTAATCCTCAATATGACCCGCGTTGTGACTATAATTATAGCGCGCAACAACAGCAGGATTTTCCCGAAGTTACAAAAAGAAAAGACTCTTCATAGAATTCAACCACGTTAAATCATACTTACCATATTTCGAAACAGACAGTCCAAAATTAAAAATTCTAATAGACACTGGTAGTCAACGATCATTTATTACGAGTAAAGCTTTCGATAATTATTTCTATGATTACTGGAAACCGGAAAAATTCACCGTAAGGACTTCTCATGGGACAACGACTCATGACGGAATTATTGAAACGCCCTATTGGTGTAAATATTTTGGTAACGATAACGGACCGATGAAATTCTATATTTACGACTTTAGTGAAAAATACGACGTCCTTATGGGCACCGACATGATTGAGCAGATTGAAGCAAAAATTGACCTAAAAGAACGTAAACTGACTATGCCAGAAAATGAGTTACTCATATTTCACATGACTGACGACAATAACTTAAATATCCAAGACTTATGTGAAACCTATTCGGACTTATTTTCAGAAGAAGTGACGAATAGTGCGACCACAAAAATTAAACACCACATTAGCTTGACAAATGACGATCCCATTTACCAACGACCTTATAGATTACCCCAGACACAACAGGAAGAAGTTAGGAGACAAATCGACAAACTTTTAGGTGAAAACATAATAAGACCATCGGAATCTCCGTGGGCTTCACCCGTGCATTTAGTGCCAAAAAAGTTGGATCAATCTGGTATCCCTAAATGGCGAATGGTAATTGATTTTAGACGCCTGAACGAAGTCACTAAATCCGACAAATTTCCTTTGCCGAATATAGAGGAATTGTTTTCAAAATTACAAGGCAACCTTTATTTTTCAACTCTCGATCTAACCTCTGGCTATCACCAAATATTAATGAGTGACGATTCTATTGAAAAGACTGCATTTAGCACACCTGACGGCCACTTTGAATTCTTGCGAATGCCGTTCGGTCTTAAAAACGCTCCCGCAACATTCCAAAGAATGATGAACAATGTTTTAAAAGCAGAACTTTCTCGAAACGTTTGTCTAGTCTATTTAGATGACATTATTGTCTATTCGAAAACAAAACAGGAACATATTAATAAATTACAACAAGTGTTTGAAGCTTTACGAAGAGCGAGTCTGAAAGTAAACGTAAATAAATGTGTTTTCATGACCAACGAAATTGAGTTTTTAGGCCATGTCTTAAACAAAGACGGTCTGAAACCAAATCAGAAAAAAATAGAAGCCATCCAGAAATTTCCAATCCCAAAAACCCTTAAGGAAGTAAGAGCTTTCCTAGGATTAATTGGTTATTACAGAAAATTCGTTCCAAACCTCAGTAAAATCACGAAACCTTTGACAGACGCTACGAAAAAGAATGCCAAGATAGACATTCATAATAAATTGTATATTCAAGCTTTTGAGACCTGCAAACACTTATTAACTAATGCCCCAATACTAGCTTTCCCAGACTTCAATAAGACTTTCACAGTCACTACCGATGCCTCTGATATAGCCTTAGGAGCTGTGTTAAGTCAAGACAGTCACCCGATAGCTTACGCTTCACGAACGCTTTCCAGCACGGAACAAAAATACAATACAACAGAGAAAGAACTTTTAGGTGTTCTTTGGGCACTAACACAATTTAGACCTTATATTTATGGTAGAAAATTTATACTCAGAACCGACCATAAAGCTTTAATTTGGCTAACTAAGTTAAAGGAGCCAAATGGAAAATTATATCGTTGGAAATTAAAATTACAGGACTACGATTTTATAGCAGAGCACGTGAAAGGAAAAGATAATTACGTAGCTGATGCTTTAAGCAGAGTGGAAATTCACCATACGGATTCTGATTCCTTAAAAGTTAATTTGGATGAAGATCTCGCTTTGACCGACTCTGTTCCCTCAGACAATCTTTCAAACCGCGTTTTGGAAGAAGATTTGGCAATCTCCGAAAGTTCATTAGACAGTAAATTGCAAGAAACTATACATTCTAATCAGCAAGACAGCGACAACGGTATCCCGATTATTCATGCTTACCCGCCTAAAAGACTTAGACGAGTAATATTTGAATACGCCCCTTACAAAAAGGCTTTTAAAGAAAATGACTTTTGGTACTTTTACATACCACCAGAGCAGGAGGAAGAGGTAATTAAAGAATTCATGTTAGAATATTTACCGCACGAAAAATACGCTTTTATTATACCGAATGACGAGTTGTATTATAAAGTTTCCGAAACATATCGAAAATATTTTGATCATTCTAAATTTAAACCCATGAGATATACAAAATGTTTAACCGAAGTTCATGAAAAAGAAGAGCAGCTAAGACTTATTAAAGAGTATCACTTATTTAATAATAGACATGCTGGTATTGAAAGTATATACAAACAAATTAAAGAAAAATATTATTGGGAAAAAATGCGTAAACATATTAAGCATTACATTTCCAAATGTGAGCAGTGTAAGAAAGAAAAATACAATCGACATCCTTACACTACTTTATCGTCTGAAACAGAAACACCGCATGAACCTATGGATATTTGGCATATCGATTTTATGTCTCTAGAAAGACAATGGTACCTAACAGTTATTGACAAATTTTCAAAATACGCAATAATTAAACCTTCTGAGAAAAGTAAAGTTTATGACACTCTCTCGGAAATCTTTGCAATGATTGGAGCACCTAATAAAATTATCCATGACGGTGAACAGTCACTTTGTAGCGAAATTATTTCAGAATTGTTCCAAACATATAACATAACTAATCATACTACTTCTCCACAACATCATAAATCGAATTCTGACGTCGAACGTTTACACAGTACAATTCAGGAACTTTACAGATTACAAAGAGATTCTGACCTAGACCAAAATCAGAAGATTACATTCATTACACATGCATATAACAACTCTACACATAGTGCCATAAATATGACACCATTCGAGGTCCACTTCGGACGAAAGCCTAAATTACGTAGCTTTGACCAATTAAAAGTTGTAATTCAGCGCTATACCGCTCAGCAAAAAGAATTTTCGAATACTTTGAATAAAAACATTCATGCTTTATTAAAAGAACAAAAACAAAAACGAAATGAGAGGTTAAATAAAAATATAAGACCTCCTCAAACGTTTAGAGTTGGTGATAGAGTTTATTTGAAAAATAGTAAGGCAGAACGTCACAAGACGAGTGCTCGTTTCTTAGGTCCTTATAAGATATTAAGTATAGAACCAAATAACAAGTATACATTAAGTAATGGCAGAATGTATCATGTAGAGGAACTTCTTGTTTCAGAGTCCTCTATGTCAACGGGCTCAAGTTCCGACCGTTAGGGTCCGAGGAACATGTGGTAATTGTAGAAGCAAAGCCTACTCGTGAAATCGAAGGAAGGTGGATAGTTATTCATAAGTTAGATATAAAAGCTCTAGTGGATAGTAAGGTTAGACTTAGGGACCAAGTATCCAAGCTTAATTATGTTATACCCGTAGAAGTTAGACACATTTATGATAGACTTAATATTATATTAAATCACTTAGATGAAATTTGTAATCACTTAGACATTCAAAGTCGTAGCACAAGTAGAGTAAAGAGAGGTTTAATTAATGGTTTAGGCTCAGTACTGAAAGCAATAACTGGAAATTTAGACAATGACGACCTTGTGAACATCCAAAAAGATTTAGAAACTCTTAAAGTGTCTTATAATCAGCAAATATCTGTAACTAGTGACAGTATGGAAGATTTTAATAAACAAATCGAAAAAATTGTTAAAATTCAAAACGAGATAGATAATAAGTTTACAGAAATTACTAGCAGTAGGTCACAGCACAAGTTAGCCTTAACATTTTTATTTCAAGCTCAGACTTTACAAGATTTGGCTGAAAGACTGACTACCGCTATTACTTTCGCAGAACATAACATGTATCACTATAGTATAATCCAGTCACATGTTTTACAGGATACTTTGAACTCTATTTCAAAGAGTGTTATGATTTCTAACAATATTAACAATATTGAGCCATTTATTAAGGTAAATTGTAAGATTTTAGATAAAATTGTTTATTTTACTTTAGAAATACCTTTAGTCAAGCCACAGGTATATAAAACTAAGAAAATTGTTCCCATCATCCAAAATACCCCAACCTGTACCTATCCTATAATGCGAAAGGTAACGTTAGCATACGCCGAACGCGAAATCTACGAAGTGGAAGACTGTTTGGAACTCGACGAACTAATCTGCAAAGGTAGCATCCTTCAGAAAAACGGCTGCGAGATGGAAATCCTAGCAAACAAAACGACTACAAGTTGCAGTGTAGTCCCTATCAGATGCCCTGAAGAGGAAATACAGGAAGTTGCCCCACAAGCAATCTACATGTATCTAAATAAAACTACTGAAGTTAAAATTAAATGCGGAAACACTGAAGAAACAACATGGATCAAGGGATCTTACTTATTAGACGAAGAAAAGTGCGAAGTCAGCTTCTCAGGAATTAAGCGATTTCAAACAAGGGAATCATCAGAGAAAATAGTCATATCTGAATTAAAAATTGAAACTAAGGAAGATGTCCCCGAAATGGAGCTTACATATGATGCAGAGAAAATCAGTTCAAAATTGAAACAACTGAAACAAATTCAGAGACTTCAGACGCAGGATAATCACAATTATGCACAATATGGATTGATTGCCTTTATCACGGTAATCATTGCCGCCCTCATCATCTATAATTGTCTCAGACACAAGATTCGTGTGGAACCCTGGACTTCGAAATTAGGGGGGAATAATCAACCTACCTCCAACGAAGCTAGACATATAAAAATACCGTCATATGAACCCGATGAGGTATCTGCTCGGGTATCGGAAAACATGATATCAATTGTTAAGCAAAAGCCTAATGGAGCTGTGGACAATACGATCCGGCTCCCAGAGACCACCATCAGACACCTTGTTTTCGCACCATGGACCACCAGGATTGAGCGACAGCGTAGCAACACCCCTCCCACCAGAACTTATAAAACCACTGCGTCGCAGTACCTCGGTGACATTTCCACCGCGGACGCTCTAGCGGTACAAACTGCAAATCTTTAAAAACAAATAAATGTAAAACTATTGTGTTTAGTTTAATAAATTTTGTATCTTTTTTAAAAAAGTCGTTTTCATTTCGTAGTAAGTTGACTCACGTATCGAAGGATTTAAATACGCAATTGGCCATTAATTTACGGTTTGGCCTTTTGCGTTCTTGGTCAGGTGCGTCGAAATGCCCGTAACATCAGGCCGCGGTCTCTTTAACAGCGGTGAGAAGAGTGGAGCGGCGAGCGGCGAGAAATGGGTCAAATTCCATACATTTTTTCAGTCGTACACTTTATATTATGTAGCTAGTGTCGATTACTTTTTACGTGGTTGGTACGTCTCTTAATGAGCGGTAGTCAGTCACTGCTCTTCCACCCGCTTGCTGCGTCGCCGCCGCCGCTGGCATCCTCGCTCGCCGCCTCGCTCACCGCGCCGCTGACATCAAGGCCCGGTCGCATCAGGGCCTAGGGTTAGAAAACCGTTTTGGTCGTATCACCATTATCAACAGCTCATCTTTATTATGCGTCATTTAAACTATTTTGTGTACAATAGTATTTATTGGTTGGTAGCTTCTAGTGTTGCCAAACTATCGATAGTTATCATTTAAAAAAATCTACGCATATCGATATAGCTTGAAACACGGCATTACAATCGAAGGTGTAAATTACTATCGACAGTGTCATCGATAGAACAAATTAATCTACACTAGCCATTGTCGTGCTATTGGTTGGCTATCGACTCCTATAGATTCCTAAGGTATCGATAGTAATATACGTGTTATCAAGTCTCCTTTGGCCCTGGTTGGTTGCTTATGACTAGTTACGATGACCGTCCATACATCGTGTACGTTTACATTTCATACTTAGAGATAGTACGTTACGGCCGTCGACGAGAACTAATTTATTCTTGTACTAGGCGTGAACTGTGGCTGCAGTTAATTCAGATTTACTGGTAAATTTGATTAACGTTTAACGTTGTAAGTAGGGTCTGTTCAGTTTTTGCTATTATGAACAATAATTAGATTTCATCATTTCGGCTGGAAGCGTCCACAGATGGACAAAGGTCCCTCCCAAGGATCTTAACAAATTCATAATAACGTTCCGCACTGCCCGTATCCAGCGAAAGTGAAATTGCAAACCAATTGGAGTGGTTGACTTTAAAATAAAAATAAAAAAAAAACAATTAAAAATATCTGTTTTTCAACGAACTAATATATTATAATTCAGTTGCTCTATTCTGGGAAAGCTTCATTATGATACATTTGGTACACAAAATTTTACAATCACTTTGTTAGAATTTGTAAGGATTTATATAAAAAACATCATTAATTCACAATAGACATGTAAAACTGGCCTAAATAAAGGAAATCAAACCGTCACAGGTTTTGTTTTAGCTACACCATTTTTGAGCTTGCGTCGGTAAGTTTTAAGTAATTTGCAAGTCCTGCTGCCTGCCTGTTTATTGTTTTATACACCCAAACTTACAACGTATAATTTTCTACTGCGCAATTTCCACGGACCAAATTTCCAAAATACATCATTTTCAAAAAAGCTTATCCATGTCCAACAGTTTTATTACTTCCTTTGCCTTTATTATTTACATCGTATATTTTTGAATAAATTCATAAATACATGAATAACTTTGCAGAGTAAAAGTTACCAGATATTTAAAATGTGAGTCTAGATGAAAAAAAAAAAACTTTGTTAAATAGGTTTTATTTCCAGAAAACGAAGTAGGTACTCGGTCTTTTGTTTTGCTTCAACCATCTGAGCGCGACCTCCTCAACAAAATATTTTCATCTCAAAAAGAAAAGCCAAGCTGTCATAAGAAAATAACCTCAAAAATGTTGCATGTAAATAAAATGGACCTTTTCAATTTTCTTATATTAGTTTCATTATTTTGCGGGATCAGAGGAGAATTTGGTGGTGTTAAAGAACAAAAGAAAATTGCATTTGGACCCCAGCTTGGTAACAATTTCGACGGAACTTCGGGTGAGGCTACAATTACGCCAGCCATTACAGTGGACGATGAGAAATTTAATGATAATGAACTCAAAAAACTTTTTATACAAAAATTTCAAAGGTTTTATAATTTGAGTCAAAAAAATAAGGACTTGATACCGCTAAGTAGTGATGACTTCAGTCGAAATGGGAAATTGGCTCGTAGAGGGAGAATAATAGTAAGTCGTAATGAAGAGTTAGTCCAATTGAACAAGGCCAATTACTATACAACTAGCGGCCGAAGGAAACTGAGACATGTTCATGGAATTGAAGAACCTACTTATAATCTTAAATGCTATGAATGTGATGGTTCGATGGGATCACGTGAAGAAAAAGCTTGCTACGATGCGACAATGTTAGTACTATAATAAAAAATATAACAAGACAATAGTTTGACTAATAAAGCTATAGATATACTATACTAATCTTTTATCTATTCCCAAAAAATGGGTCTAAGGATTTTACCGTTTAGCCTTTGGGAAAGTCTATCCTAAAATAATGTAGGTTTCTTTCAAAGCGACCTTTTGGCAGCTTGGACACTCTTACACAAAATTGTTTTGGTTGGCTGTGTAATGATTTATTATAACTGTGCACTCACAGTGATATCTCACTAGATATCAAAATTATTAGACCGTAATACAAAGGTTTACCTATATTTGGTTGGAACCAAGCGTTATTTACTTCATAGAAATTTACATAATTTAAATGAGAAAATTAGATAATAATCATTTGTATCATAATTTATATCGCCAAAAATGCCGTCTGTTATAAAATTTCAATAATCATCAACAGCTCACATAAGTCCCCACTAAGGAGCTTGGACCTGTCCTGAATTAACCCCCCTCCCCAGCCTAAATCGACCACGCTGGCCCAGCGCGGGATGGTTGACTTCACACACAACCTTTGAATTTCTTTACAGGAGTGCGTAGGTTTCATCACGATGTTTTCTTCACTGTGAGCGTCGAATATACAACGAATTTGAAATTCTAAAACACAAAAGTACGTGATGGGAATCGAACTCGCGTCTCCTGGACGGAAGACGGTGGCTTTAGCCTAGACCACCGACGACGCTCTAAAAAAATTAGTAATACTTTTTTATGTCATAGGAAGAATATCAGACAATGTAAAGAGGCAGCTCAATGCTACATCGAACTAAATCCTCAGTATATTCGAAGAGGCTGTTTATTACCAGAGCAAATGAATCGTACCTTCGCATGCAGATGCCCTTTGTGTAACAGCAATCCTTCTTGGGATTACTCGTTCTACATGTACCAAAATATGCGTGATTGGCAGTTTGATAATCACAGATTGAAAACACCTATTCAAGATATTTCTCTTCTTTGCAAATATTGTAACACTGAGACAGACGAATATAATGATACATCAATTAACAGATGTAGATCTGGTATTGAGTAAGTATGTTTTATAATATATTTATTTTTAGGATTGTGGTACTTGCAATAATTAGGAAATCGAAAAAATCTAATACATATATAAAGGATGTATGTAAATAGCCCTTTTTGTTAAAATATTTACTGCATATTTTGAAAAGTCGTCATGTAGGTTAACTACCAAAGGCAAGCTGTATTGCAACAAACTCCCTACCTGCCTAAAATCAAAATAGTATTCAATACAGACCATCATCAATTTGCAGCTCAATTTACTCGTAGTGCGCTGCTCAATTTTTCGATAATTTTCTTCTTTAAATTTGATTGAGTATGTTGTAAAATATTTTCAGTGCTCCCTACACCGCTTGCAAACGCAACACAGTATGCTATACAAACATTAACAACGAATCTGGCCACGTATCCAGGGGATGCATCAGCTTACCAATATACAATTCTATTTATTTTTTCTGCAATGGTTCACTATGTAATGTTGAAAAGTTTCATGATCCAATCACTAGAAGGAGTTTAGAGCATCCCATTGTGACAAGACTTTTTCACAATAATAAACCATTACGCAATGTAGACCTTGTGGCACAAAAAAAAAGTAGCTTTAGTGATTCTTGGAGAAATAGTTTAAATTTTTGGACACTATTCGTTTCTGTTCTTTTCACTTTTTTAAACCTTTTTCAAAATAAATTGTGAATAATTTTTGTATTTTTTATTTGATTATTATTATTATTATTATTATAGTATATTAGCAGATGCTCAGTAAATTTATCTATTTCGTTACTCCGAGGGTCTTTGCATAATATTATAGTATAAAATATTGAAAATATTTTGGTATGTCATAAAAAGTATTTCCATCGCTTCATAGTTTAAATACTATCAAAAATATACACAAGAAACTTGAAATGTTTTAAAATACAACACAAGGGGGAATATTGTAAAGGAAATATTTTGAAAGCTACATCGTAGTTTTATCTTAAAATCTTGGAAACTTGCTGGGTGCGTTGGGATTGCAGGGACGAGCCACTTGAGATCTGAATATTTTCCGTTTTTCATATTAAAATATTTCCTAAATACTTCCAATACAACCAACAACCACTCAATAAAGTTTAACAATGTTATATCCATAGATTTAGTATTAGACTAACAAACTCTTTGGTTATGTCTAACTAGCTATATCCGCGTTGGTGGTACGAGTATCAGCTAGTTCACACTGTACATTTCAAAATAATTATTATCATTTTGCAAAAAGAATACCCGAGCACTCTGTCCTTATTCAAAGGTTATATCAATCTGGCGTGGTATACAAATGACTGGAGTTGGTTGAGAGGTTAAAAAATAAATAAGCAAGGCTACTGGTTACCACTGGAAAAACTTATTCTATTAGGAAAACGTGGGCTTTCTATTACGATACCCAAACTTGTTGTAACTCCCCGACCCTAATGTAAATTAAAACTATGTAGAACAACGTGTGTCTGTTGTAAGACATAGAGAAAGTTATAATAAAGGATTCGAGACGAATTAAGAGAATTTTTGTTTTTTTAATACGTTCTTGTAATGAATTTTTATAATTTTAATACGTTCGTGTAATGAATGTTTTAAATTTTATTACGTTCTTGTAATGAATGTTTTAAATTTTAATACGTTCTTGTATTGGACATTTTTGATATTTCTAAAATTAATAACTCAGAAACTAAAAGAGATAATGCAAAACTAAATGCATACTTGGGGTGCATAGACTGAGATACGTTCGCATTGTGAGTTTCAGAAATATCGAACAAGTTTAAGAAAAGGGCCTGTTGACCTAGCGCGTACCGTCGATGCGTATCGCCAATATACATGGTGGGAGGCAGTCGGCCGTCTAGGAATAGATGGCTGGCGGAACGTTAAGTTCAAGAAAATTGACATTATTATAAAAGTGCAAAAATAGACTAATATAAGTCTATATTTGGAAAACCAAGTGAAATAATTGCCGAACCTAAAGTCGCAGGCGCTGCACAGCCTCTCACTGCCTTTCGACGGGATTTCGGTCCCTGAAGACTGGCGTGCTGCCTGTTTGATATGGGAACGGTTAGTTATGCCTCTATGGATGACATATCCCATCCGAGATGGTCAAAAATGAAAATCAAGGGAATCATAGGCTTGACGCACCTAGATGACCTAATGAAAGCGGACACGGCCGCGGGATCAAACTGATCATATAATGCACTATATTTGACCATCTCATAGAGAGCCCTTATCTGACGCATGAAGATGAGGTATAACTATCGCTGCTATGATATTGTTGGCATTGCATGTCTAGCTCTGAACCGCTGATGTATGGGTCGCATCCTAGGCGTGATAAGTACACTAAGTTTACCCCCGATAGTGGAGTTAACAATATCTTAGTGGCTACCTTCAAGACGCAAGTCTGTGGAGAGATTTCTGTATCTGACCTATGAAGATGTGGAGTAACCATCGGGCTGCTATGAATGCCGCTACCACTGTATGTCTAGCTCTGAACCGCTGATTGACCGAAGACGCATACAGCGACTTGAATACATAGCCGCGGATGGGGACTTGTCCACAGCCGTGCGCGGTGGACCTCAGACTGATTAGTGTCGATGATGGTCTTTCAAGTCTTAACCCCGATAATGGAGGTAGCGGAGGACATAGTGGCTTCCTTCAAGACATAAGTCTGTGAAGAGGCATACTGGAACGAGTTTATTAATTGAGAACGAGAAACTGGACGTGGACTGCTCTGGCTAATATCATCATGTATGATTTATTACTGAATCAACTGTGCGATGTAATATCGACACATATGGTTGCAAGGAGAGGAGGCTCATAGTCCAGCAGTGGACTGGACGAGCGATGTTGAAGGCTGTAATGCTATATTCAGAGCGATAGCTGAAATGAGTCTTTAGATTCATATGCGGTCTCAGGCACGGAGACGCGCGGCGGAGATATATATATATATATATATATATGGAGATATGAAGTTGGAGCAGATCTGCCCTGGCAGTACCGTTCAGATAGACGGAGATCCAGTATGCAGGAGCAATCCAGATATGAGACCCACAGTCAGTAGCAGCTGTGAGGTCATCCCTTCGAGCTTGCTCGTTGGAAGATGGTTTACCATCATAGGCGCTGGTTCACGTGTGGACTATCCTATAAACACATCCTTGAACGCAATACGTTGGACACTTCGGTGGAAGACGGGATTAGCCTCCCAAAAGGTTACCACAGCGGCTCAGCCGTATCGGGAACGCTACGGCTAGTATCGATTGGACGTAGTCCACTAGCTTCGGCTTACCACGAGAAGCTTATGCTTTCAACGAAGAGACTTTGGTCTCCTTCCATCGCTTAAGGCGCACCGGTCGGACCAGAGTCCGCTGTAGACAATCCTTCGGGGTTGTCTATTATTTTAACCTTTTTCCTACACCTCTGTGGTGAGGGGAGGACAGGAGCATTCTGAAGGACAGAGTGGGAAGTGACTCACAGAGAGCGCGTTGGTGGAGCGTTTATTCTCACTCGTCTCGTAAATGCTTTAACAGTTAGTTTGCTGTAAAGGTGTGAGCGTATCGGGTCTTTGCTGCTAGACTGCTGTCTTGCTCGGGATCTGGGGTCTTAGCAATCAACTAGCTGAAGGAACTAAAACTAGTTCCTTCGTCAGGGCTGGATCTTGCTAGATCTTGCTGGATTCCTTGTGTGACGGTAGTATGGAAGACACAGAGAGATTATGTAACTGTATTTTTCAATACGGTTGACATAGCTTAAGGAAAAGGGGATCCCGGTGCGTAGAGCTAGGATGGTCGTCTCCAGGAAGTATCATTAGAGAAACTTGGTTATTGATCATTCTGTTGAGGAAATGCCACTCAACGAAAGTTCCTCTAAGAACTAGAAGTTCTATTCAGAACTACAGACGACACACCCGTCGCCGGCTCTAAGGACTCGCTGAGGCAGTCCTGGAGCCATCCTGTTATACCTTTTAAATTACATATATCATGTAATAATCCTTGTGATCCATTTCAGGAATCTGGGCTCTTATTGCAGAAGCAATAAACTTCGAAGTTCTTTTCAGAATACGAAGTTAGTATTGTTTAATAAAGTCGCTGGGATTTCCTGGTGACTTTATTCTTTCAGTCCGCGAACATGGGTAATCAGGAGTAGGCTGCTTGCCGGCTGGCAACTGATACTCCTGTGTTCGGGCGAGAGATAGGGACAAATCTGTATATAGGAATAACATAGAAGTTGAGTAGGCGACTCTATGTGTAATTCCGCAGTTAGAAAACATAATATAAAGACGATCACATTGTAAATTTCTAAAAGAGTTTGGGTTACTCTCACAACGTAGAAAGGATCTGTTATTAGATGATCAACGGCCAATTTTGATTATTATTTTAGAGATGAGATGTTCAGTTACATTGTAATACGAAAAAAATGCCGCAAACGGAAAAAATCAACTTATATTACCTGGCCCGTGCTGAATGTATTGGCTGAATGCCAAGAAAATTTATATTTTACGTCTTTTTAAGCGAACCCTGACCTTTGTCTGGATGTTTCTATGAAAAAGAAAAGGTTGGAATAACTCGACCACACATAGGTCTGAAATCATCCAGACGAAGCGCCCCGCTGGGTATAGTACAAACATCAGATTTTTGGCTTACAGGTTGTTCCATTAGTATTTTATTAAAGGGATATGTTGCAGTTTTATGTAATGGACCACAATCTCCGAAAGCATTAAAGAAATAACAGAATTAAGTAAGATGGAGCTTCATTCTCCAAGACCTTTAGAGAATCTTGAATTTAAAACAATTTATCATTGATGTTAGAGACAAAATGGCCCGATAAGTTGCCAAAAGGTTGGCATTAGCGTAATGCTCTGTAGAAATGTCCCCGTAATGACCGCATATATCTTTTTAATGAACTACTAGCCTGCTTTTACTATGCGAAAACGGGCTTCCGAGGCAGTTCCCCAAAATATATAGTTCATCTTATAAATACTTGGAGATATTCTAAAGTAAATGCTAAGTGAATTTGACTATTAAAAGAAGCATAATATTCTACGTTAAATTGCATATTCAACTAGTCCTAAACTATTACAGTAGACTTGTTGGTGTCCACTGTGACCTATCTTGATCTAATCGCTAACTAATTATTACTTGCTATATTTGCTTCGTTTCAAATATAATCAGGAAACAGAAAAAAATACGTTCAGGCGACCTAGGTCACATTCTATGGATATACTTAGATTGTACGAATAAGAAATTCAGCGTGTGGTTTGACTACTGTTTTCTCAAAAATGTACAAGTAAACAAAATTTTTGTTACGTAAATATTGTTAGTACACTCAAAAATTACGTGTGGAATGTCTGGTGTCTTGCCATTAGGTTGTTCATCAATTTCTAAATTGTGAGTCAACAATTGAGATCTAAAAAGATAATAACAATCAAAACTTTTTGTTAACATTTGGATCAACAGTTGAAGCAAAATAAAACAAAAGTAAGTCTATAATCACATCTCAACTAGACGCGATTATTGCTTGCCCTTACAGAGTTATAATAACAGTGTTTCAACCGACAACGAATAAGATGGTAATGAGTACCGTTGTGAACGCAGGAGGCTCACTACCTCTCTAGCTTGAAATGCCTTTAGGCTCTGCCACGTTTCTTTCAACACGTAGAGATCTGTGTGTTTAAAGGCCTTAACTCTCGATAGCAAAGGCGTCTGAGTGAGCTTGAAAGGATTTAAGATTCGCAATCGTGTTGCCATAAACGAGATACTATTTAGCCATAGGCGAACACACGGCGTTCGCAAGCGTTTTGTGCGATGGATAAACAGGTAAACTGCTTTAAACTTTCGGATGGAACGAGAAAATTATAGGACAGGGGGCTTCATAAACGCCTGCCTTTTGAGTTTCTCTTGCAACAGTATATGCTCTAAGAGCTCGGATCGCTCTGTAAGCATTACTTTGCCTTAACCTTCCAGATGAAAATTGCAAAACTTTTAAGGAGTTCCACGAATGTTTCTGGAACATCTAAAATAGGTGTCTTGCCAACACTTTATGATTCAAGACGTACCTAAGTATAAATTTTGATTGCCTGTTTCAAGTCTTGTGAGAATTGCCTAAAGTTGTTCTTAATTACTCGTGTACTTGATCAAAATGACGCCTGAACTGAATGAAAAATTAAATTTTAAAATAGACAACTTACTTTAAATAATAATTACTTAAAATTACTAACCCAGGCTAGTGACAGTGACGTGCTTGAGTTTTTTTTGTCCATATCTTTTATTTTTCAAAACTCTTTCACACCTTTAGTACCTAGAAGAGATTTGTTATATTGCATTTTTTTTTGTTTTCTCATAGCAACGTTAACCATAAATATTATTATACCTATACATAACTCAAGTGAAATAGTACTTACTGCTAACGAAAGGCTACCTCTCTGCAACGCCAATAAATTACTTTGGTGTTGGTCAATTCAACTTTAGCATTGAAAAATTAAACGATGTATCTCCTCCATTCAGAACACATTTACCATCCAACGAACAAAATACGAGGTTTCTCTTACATCGCATTTATAAACCAACATACCGTAAATGGCGGATAACGATTCGGATTTCCAGTTTTTACCCGATTGATTTATGCCTTTGTAGTCGCCAATTTGCAAATGTTTGTACTTCAATTAAGTGAAGTTATGAAGTCTCGAAGGATCTTGTAATTTGTTCAGGCTCGTTTTGTTTAAGGTGTGGTTTATCTTACAGGTTTGGTTGGACGCATTTCAACGGTTTGAACTAAGTAAATTATTTTGATGAAACAAATTATTACTTTATTTTATTTAGTCAGCTTATTCCTTAGCTTAAATAACTTCTTCTGATTAATAAATATTGTAAACACAATTTTATGATGTTAGAAACTAAACAAACTATTCCGCAAAATATTATTATAGCAATACAAATTAAAAATGAATGATTATATATATGTAACAGACTAAAGATTTAAGTTCAATAAGTTAAATAGCTACGAGAATGGAAGGAATATTTCACTGATTCTAACTAACAAGCTCTACAAGATAAAAGAATGGTATAACGAATACCGATTGATATCGCATGTAATTAGGGTAATATTTAAGAAATCTCACCATATAATCAGGAATGCGGGTCCGTGTCAGCGGCGACAGTAATATATTGCTGACATAAAACCTCGAGATTTGGGTAGATATCATTTCTTGAATAGTTGCTACGTAGTTTCCGCCGCAGAGGCCCACCGATCCTTCTAGCTCGACCCATAAAAATGTGGAAAAATTACCGAGATAACACCCTCTCAAGATCGATCAATGTCGTACGGGTCTTATCATTCCGATTTTGTGGAAATAATGCCGCACAAGTTATCTACCATTGCCAGATACGACTGAATTTGTTTACCATAATAAGAAAACTCTGTATTCCTCCCGAGTATTTTCCAACTACACAAACCCAAGAGCACTGTGTTACAGCATATTTTATCCAAAATGTCATCCTACAAGATAACATTGGAAGATTTTACGGTCGCATCAGAGAAAATAACATGTGCCAATAAGCCTTGCGCGATGGAATTCTCTGGTTATATTTTATGATTTTCCTGTGGCAAACAGAGCATTGGTACTCCATCAAAATTTCATTGAAGATACTTACTGGCTCTTTGTTTCATTAGGGATGTTATTTTACTTCATATACCTACCTACCAATCTCTGAAAACACATTATACATAAAGTCAAGCTTTTATTGTGGTGAGCAGAATTATAGATGGCTCATAACTACTTAAATCACTATATAAATAAGTAGCTTTATTGCACCATTTTTGTCATGTCAATAGCCAATTTGTATATTTTTCAATAAGCTATCATCAAAATGTTGTGATTTACTCGTTATCTTACAAGGTTTAGGGTCATCAGGGTCTACGTATTGATGTTTTGTTCGCATTGTTTCGAGTGACAAGAGAATCATCAATCAGCGAATACAGTTAGCTAGCTTCGACGGTTGCTTCGGCTTATTAGAAGATATTTAGGTTATAGCATTGTGAATACATCTTGAGAAATGAGAAAGTGTATTAATAGCTTTCGATGTTCGGTGAATTTGTACGTGATGTTTTGTTCATGTCATTATGAAATCATGTTCTCACGATTCTATGGGCTTACATTACCGTTACCTACTATAATGTTTACGTTCTACAAAAACAAAGAAAACGTGAACACCAATATTGCATACCTAACAAATAAACGTAGAAGATATAATTTCTATCACACCGAACAATTTACAAACCTATTTTTTTAAATACAGCATAGGTTTATTACTCACTAGACGTCCGCCCGTGGCTACGCTCGCATTGTGTAAGATTATTCCGTGGGAATAAGACTTTTTCCCAAAATTAGTATCCTATAAGTTAATCCAGGTGACAAACTATCTCCATTCCAAATTTAACCTAAATCCGTTGATTACTTTAAGCATGAAGGCGGAACAAACATCCAAACATCTAAACATCCATATATATTTTCACCTAACGTTTCGATTGCTTATATCACCACACAATAAAACCTTACTCAAGAAGTAGTAGCACTCACCGTACATTTAGGCTCTCTTTCTGCACATGAACACGAATATTTTCAAACCGGTCCTGTTGTATTTACACGCCAATTACTTTCACAGCCGCCAAAGTAATCGATGTACCATTGTGTGTTTGCGACGTCGTCAACAGTCTGAACAGGAAGAAGTAGCCTTCGTGAAACAAGGTGCAAAATATAATTGTAATTTTAAAATCCAGCTATTTTTTTGTTTTTATTACCAATGAAAGAGAGGTGATGAACGAATGATATTCATTTGAACGAATGATAACTTAAAATAAGGGCATAGCTGTCAGTTTAAGATATTTTTAAGTCGCATGTTTTAAGTGCTCTCTAAAATTGTGTAAACGACACGGCCATGAGGTTCAAATTCGATGTTTGACAGCTCTAATATTAGGATGGCCATTAGAGCGTGACATCCTGAATCGAGGCCATTTTATTTACCTCACTTTTCGATAAGTTTTAATTTTATGTTACAGCTCTGTTAGTGTCTCAAGTACGAGTAATTCCATGAAATTCTGACCTTTTAAGCAAACAAAACTATGTTCTACTCCTGTTGTCACTTTTTGTAGTTTCTGTCAGGTTTTTTATTTCCTGCTCTTTTTCCATTTTTGTTATTATCATACTCGTACAAGCTTATAACATGTCCCCAGGGAAGTGATCCTACTTTGAATAAGGGTGATCAGATCTTCGTAAACGAAGCCAGATTGGTTGACTAATTGTTGTTACGATTTTTAATAAAAAAGGTTGACTCTTATATCTAAGTCTGATATGTTATATGATTTTTTCTTCTTGTGGCAATTATGATTCGAATTTGCAATATAAAGACAAAAAGAGAAAAAGCGGCACGAAAGCATAATTTTTGTTTCATAAATGAAAACCCTAACGTGTCGACATAGTAGGTCCATTGTTGCCTGTATTTAAGGCCTACTTACACTTGCGCAGCATCCTTCAATGCCAGTTGAGCGAAGACAGCCGCGTTATTAATGCACCAGCCTGGCACTTGTCGCAGCTGATTCGAAATTTAAAAGTTTAGGCTTGCATCCACAGAGATGAATAATGTTATAAAAATAAAACTGATATAACAAATTATTTCTGAATGTCTCATGTCATTCTAATAGCTTTCACTTTCTCTACTCATTTTTATCTTAACACGGGTTGCTAAAACACATGTATGTCAAAAGATATGTTTGACAGAAAAAAGGGCATGATTCACACTTGGCAGCTAATCGAGATTGACATATTGTGTCTGTAAATGTGTCCTGTGAAAGGTTTTTTCCAATGTTATATGAAACTATAGGTATGGGATGTTTTAATTTTGTATGTTTAAATTTTTTCTCTGTAGCATAATGGTAGATTATTTGTAAACTTTAGAGCACTATATCGCCAATAAACGTAACAGTTTGGCGATGACTTTTGTACTAGCCGATAAGTACTTATCATTTGTTGAATAAATAAAAAAAATAAAAAAAACATGAAATTGCTGAAATACTTAATACTACTATCGGAAGCTTCATGGTGAAAAAGATTGCAAATTTTTTAAGTATGTATTTGCCTACTACTGCAGAATTTAAAACTTTTGTTAGATGGGTACCTAATTTTCATATTTTGTATATTACGCGTTTAGACCCATGTGTGCGAGCCTTGTCCGCAAACGACAAATAAAAACAATATAATACGCAATTGAATGACAGGATTAAGAATAGTGTGATAAGGGAACAATGTGGAGTGAAAGATGATGTAGTGACTAGAATAGAGAGAGGTATGTTAAGATGGTTTGGTCACTTGGAAAGAATGGATGAGAAGAGAGTAACCAAACAAATTTATGAGGCAAGTGTGAATGGAGATGTTGGAAGGGGAAGGCCAAGGCGTACGTTTCACGACCAGATCGGGGATGTACTTAAAAAAGGCCAGGTCAGGAGTACCCTAAACCGACGAGCGTGCATGAAGAGGTTGATGAATGTGAATGAAGCGAAAGAAGTATGTCTGGATCGTAGCAAGTGGAAGGAAGTGGTCTCTGCCTACCCCTCCGGGAAAAAGGCGTGACTTTATGTATGTATGTAATACGCAATAATTTTAAAAGATTCATAAAATGGTCTTATAGCTTGAGGGTTATTGGTCAGCGCCCATCGGCTCACAACAATCATTCCGACTTCCCGACACCCGGCCGACACAACACGACCACGACGCGAGACAATTATGTACGGTGCCGCTGGTTTCGCGACGCTTCTTTTTACTGCCAGTGTGCATTCGACCTGGGGTGTTCTCATTTTCACTAAAGTTCACGTTCAATCGAAATTATACGAGTATAAATGAAAAGAGAGTGAGTAAAATAAGAGTTACGTGAGTGTTTCAGCAAGTGATCATAAGAAATGATGCGCATATTTATTTGAGCCGATAATATTAAATATTTATTATTGAAAACTGTCAAACGCGTGATTTGTACAATTTTTATAAGACAATAACCTAACCACCATCTTAGCCAGAAGACAATTAGAAACAAACCTTGAATAAGGGAGGATAATATTATACTTTCTACGACTTCTATCACCATTCTTAAGCCTACTGGCTGAATAGCGTGATACTCACTCTAAGTAATAATAGAAAGAATAAGTTTCTCATCTGTTCCGTGGCGTCTACAAATTTGACACCTATCGAGAAATGTCATCAAAGAATGTTCAAGCTACCTGAAACAGATTCGCCTTTAACACAATCTTTAAACACCGTTTACCGTCCAATAGACTTGTAGTCGACCAGAATGATCCTTTCATATTTTTATTGCTAGTGAGTTTCGCCCTTTAGCTAACATTGTAGCTTTTTGCGCGTGATTTACAAGCAGTTGGTACGTAGCTTTACAGACTATGAACAGTTTTTTTTTATACCGATTGTCAATTCTAGTTAACATGGACAACCGGATTTTACCAGACTGACTTTTACACATGAAACAGTAGAAACAAATTGGATTACGCCTTAGAGCTTTTGTAGAATTTTGGTGATTTTTTAATTGTTGCCCTTAAAAAATATAAAATGTTGCCTATACATACACGAATCTTGTACCCTAGTAAGGTCATGTTAGATTTATTATGTAAGTAAATAAATTGTCGAAATATTGACATAAAAAAAATTCTGACTTTTGAAATTGACCATGGACGTAAAGTTTATAAAAACAAAAATATTGTCACACTTGTAAACGAAACGAACCTGCCTATTGTTTAAGAATTTCGTCTTTTTGTCGCCCCTCAATGAAATTCGACGTGTCCCGTGATTGTTTCGATTCGCATCGATTGATTTTATTGAAATTCCTCTTATTTGTTCTCGCCAGTTTTTGCTGACCGACACGTCACTCCGGTTTGCCAGCTATTTTTAAGGTTCCTTAAGGGAAGATTTTCATATTCGTATCTAGTGTTTCTTTCCATCGTATCTTGTAACTGCTGCTAAATCCACAAGAGTTTGAGCTAGGATTTATAAAATGTCACTAATATATAGGTTGTTACTCATCGTGTGTCATCGTCCAAATTATTTAAATTTTAGAACATAAATTTTTGCTTATTTTTCAGGACTTACTCCTGTAATATAAAGGTTATGTTGTGTAAATCGATGCTTAACGGGGTTGGGTTAGTTATTTCTTGAATATAATGAGACGTAGATACTGAATTTTTCTATCTAATTATTATTGAATTCACGCATAATTCCGGATACCTGGAAAATAATATCATCCTCAAAATATCTTTAAAAATATTTCACTCAAAAAGAATTCTTAAAATGCAGCATAATTCGCACTTGCCCAGAGTTTTTTATTCCTTCGACATTTCCAACCGCGTCTCGTTAGAAGCACGTCTGGAGTGGCGATGTGGATATTCTTGCAAAATATTCCGAGTTTCCGAGTCTAACAGCCTCTAGAATGTGGCCTTTTACAGTCCAAACGCGAGCCGGTGCCATGTTCGACATTTTTAGGAAATGGTATCCACTAAAATATTCCCTAATTGGATTTGTAGCATCATTTTATGAAAAGTGTTCCCCATATTTTATTTTGGCTTTAGATAATGCTGAAAACAAGACGTATTTACCTTAAATCTAATTCATGTCCTTTAAATCTTGTTTATAATTTTTGAAGTTATACTATCCAACAACAACACTGATATACAAATACATTGCTTGTACTCCTTTCAGGTAAAACATAATATCTAGATTTGTTGCTCTGAAAAGGACAATTAAATTGATATTATCCATTTTTCAATTCAAAGTTTAAAATGTTAAACTTTTGTTTAAGTATATCCTTCTAAGCTTTTTGATTGTCTTATTAAAAATATATATTATTAGTAAGTTTTTACGGAATATATCTTTATATATAGTTAATGAAGAAAAATATTTGCGCTTGTGTTTACCTATGCGTATTGTTTATACTACGTTTGAATTTCATATTGAAGTAACACTTACTTATCCATATATTTATTTATTTTATCCTGTACCTACATCGATAGCAATTTAAAAACGCCATCTTTAAAATCTCATTAAAAGGTAATAAACTTCGTTTTCTGTTTCCGAACATCCATTTAAAGAGAAACGTGTTCGGCTCGTCTCAACAAATGTGCTGATTCCATAATGTCAGTCATACATCGTAAGTACCTTAACGTGTTTAAAGACATGAATAACTCACGCCGACACGTCAGACAAGAAATGCAGTTAAAATTAAAGAAGTTTCAGTTCAGTTGCGAGTGTGCAAGTATTTCTTGAACCAGTTCTTAAGAGTGATATTGCTTTGTCATATTATGTGTGGCGTTGAGGATTTTAATTGAGATTTAAACGTCTGTCTGTCTAGCTTTGTTATTGTACCTGGATGAAGTTCTTGAGGGTATTATTAAAATATTGTTAACATACTACTGTTTTTTATAAAGTAATTAAATTACTGATATAGTTACTACCCTATTTTTCTCCGTGTTTTAAATTATGAAGACATTACTTTTTTTTACAAAGCACCTTCTTTTAGTTTTGTTTTATTTTTCTATCAATAAATATTGTTATCATTCAACAATGTCAATTATAACATCATATCTCCTATTGTTGCTACTGTTTTATGTTTCAATGATAACTTCTTCTTCTTAACAAAAAAACACCAAAGGTGTTTGTGTATATCGATCGACAAGAAGAAGAACTAGAAATGCTTTTTATTCACTCAGTAGTGACACTTCTTCAATTCTTTCAGTATTTACTTCATGTCTGATTCTTACATCAGTATTTCACAATAACAATCCAACGTGTTGCAGTGTTTACTTTACCACTCCTATTCGCGTCCAAAAGAGATTAATGGTGGATCCCGACGCGTTAAATCACTGTTCTCGTAAAAAACACCTGTCGCTGCCGAGAATTGTTATTTGTAGCATCAAAAGTTGTGAGAAACGCTATCGTGACAGTAGCTGTATCATTTAGATATCTTAATTCATTGCCATTTCATCTACATTTTTATCATCAGCTTTTAAATTAGCGTCAATATCGTTTATCGTTACAATATTAGTATCGATATCTGTTTCGAACCATAGCCCCAAAGTAGGAAAAGCGGTGCGGTGGTTTTAAACATCAACAAAAATAAGATTAAAAAATAAATCCTATCATAATTTTTATTTTTTGGAGGACCAACTGTTTACGGTTTTGGTCTCATGGGGTACGTCTGCCAAAAGTCGTTAACTCTACACAGCCACACTTCGTACATACTAAGCTTGGCTTCTGTTTGTGATATTGTTATAACTTGAATTCTGGTTTCTGGGTCAAGTTGCAAGGCAGTTGTATAGTTAGAAAAAAGGGCAGGACTTATGATAGAACCTTGTGGCATAATTTTATTATGATTTGACTCTGCTGTTATGCATTATGACTAATAAAGAACAGCTGTTATCGCCTCTAATGCTTGTAATTATATAATTTCATGAACCTGACAGGTTCTATAATCTAATAACCAAACGCAGTCTGATATATTTTTTAATAATAAAAAAAAAAATAACCATGTTTTTCTTCGGAACAAGTTCGAATAGAAAAGAGAAAGACCACAAGCAAAGCCACGTGCTAACATCTAGTAATATATAAACAAAAAATATAAATTTAATGTGTGCTATTGCAGTCTCCAAATACAAGACGTTGGAAGCCCGCCCGGCCTTAATACCAGCCTTAGACTTGAACAGGATGATATAGTAATAGACGAAGCGGTTGAAACTAGATTTATATTTATTTTTTTCAGTAGGCCTTTGTTTAATTTAATGCCATCTATATTATTAAATTTTCTTTCAAGTCACATTCATAAGGAAGTGACTTTTTTTAATTTGGATTCTTGGATGGTATAAAACAAACGTGTTTTTAGTTTAGGTATAAAGATATTTTATTCTCATAACAGACCTACGGTTACTTACATGACAACTTTTGAGCTGATTTTCTTGAAAGAGAGGCTATATACCAGTAACCCAGCGTTGGAGGGAGACGGATGCAAGATTATTGAAGTAGGTAATGATGATGTTAGTAAGGATATTAATTTAAATAAAGTGAAAAGTTGTCAGTATAAATAAAATATATTTATAATTATAGACTCGCTTAATTCTTACCAACAAAATCAATGCCTTAATTCTGTTATGGAGTTCAGTGCCAAAGTCGTTGAATAATGATAGCAGTGTTCCAACCACGCTCTAATTCATGCTAGATTCTTCATTTAGCACATTTGCGTTGTTAAATGATTAAGTTAAGTTATATATGAATACACCAATAATTTATTGAATTTTATCTTCATCATAAGACATCTTTAGCTAATATATATCTATCCCATTTTATGTGAAAAATCTAAACGTATTTAAAAAGAAAATAACAAATTTTAAAATTTTCTTGCAAGTTTTATCTCAACAGCTGATCTTTAAAGGTTCAAAGCTATAAAATTTTGTAAAACAAGTTTTTCACATCATTAACAGAGACCGCGAGCTTATGTGCAGAAAACTCTTAACTTTAGAACTGTGATAAAACATACTTTGCGAGATATTTTCTCTTACAACTTTTTAATGTGGGCGACGTAAAGGGCCCTAAGTGAAGCTTCTAAGCGCCTTAATGATAAAGTAGAACAAGTGTGGTTAGGATCTTTTTACTATACTACGGAAGAACTAAATTTGTGAAAGCGATAAAAATGTATCTACTTGAGACACTTTTATGTAAAACAAAACTAGCGAAGAAACTTTGCCTATAAATTAATAGAGCAACCACTGTCAGAATTTAGCGGAAAATTGGTACAATTTGGATTACGAGTAACTACATTCATGGGCTTCACAAAAGCAAGAAAAGCAAAAAAAAGAAGTGAATGAATGAAGTGAGTGAATGAATTTAGTGCATACATCTAAAGTTGATGACGATGATGAAAAGTCGAATTAGTTTGTTTTTTATGTATAATTTATGGGTCAAAATTCTGACAGATGGTACAAATTTCTCGTAATTTATTTTTGTGAGGAAGTTTTAATTCTCCTAACTGACGGCTCCGTAGCCTAGTTGGTAGTACGCCTGCCTGTTAAGTACAGGGTCGCGGGTTCGAATCCCGCCCAGGGCAAACATTCGTGTGATGAGCACTTGTGTTTGCCTTTATATCAGCTGTCTGATACCCATAGTACAAGCTCTACTTAGTTTGGGATCAGATGGCCGAGTGTGAGATGACCCCACATATTTATTATTTATTTATTAAGTATTAAAAACAACGTAGATAAATAGGTTCATAACTTACGTAGAATAATATACCATACAGTCAAAATGTTTATTTATAGCAATAACAAAGTATTTTAAGCATTTCAAATAAAACGTAAAGTAGAAATTGTTATAAATTCCGGTTTCTTGTTTCCATTTAAAGTAGAAACAAACTTAAAAACTGAAGTGCTTCTCAAAGTAGAATAATAAAGAGTGGCTGCAAATTAAAAGTATTAAAACAGTCTGTTATAAGGCGTTTCGGTACAAATGTACAGTTGGAAGGATACTGACGGTAGAAATAAGTTTTCCTGATGTTAAGTCTCATGAATATTTATCTCGGATCCTTACGGAAAGTGGAACTTTTGAATGTTTCCCACTTGATCAAACTTTACTTTTAGAATAACTTGAGTCTGCGTGATCCAGACTGTTAATAATCGCTTTGTGGAAGGCATTCTGTGATCTTTGGGAATATTAGGCATATAATAGTAACAACAACTAATAACGTTTCAGGCTATAATTCCTCATGATTATTATCGATGATATCTTATGGTACTGTGGGGATGTAGTTTTTTGCGAGTGCTTCTCTACCAACTGTTGTTACATACAAAAAACAAAATAAACGATTTGATATTTTATAAATATGTACCGGGTGTCCAAAAAGGGTATTTGCACTTTTAAATATCAATAAATCGTCTTAATGAGGGTATATAGCAAAAACAAATATGATGTCATACGTGGAATTTATTAAAAATTTAGTTGAAATGGATTCGTATACCGGAGCTCAGCGCGCATTTTGTGTAAGAGCTTATTATCAAAACAATAATTAGATAATAACAGCTCGCCGCTTACATCGCATGCAGTTCAATGTATGTACGGGATATTTCTTTATCTCCCAGTGCGAATAGACGTAATGGACGTCATTTGGACAACATAATTTTTTTGTCGTAAACTTTCCATTGTATGTACTTTTTGCAAAAAGTAATAAAATTATGAAATGATATATTTTTCATATATCATTTTTGGGTATAAACTGCCAACACCCTTTTTGGACACCCTGTATGTAAAAAAAAAGTATAACTGAAAATGTAAGAATATTATTGATGATGATGATGATGATGATCTATCTGACTGATTTCAGCCATGGCCAATGCAAGATTAATATTGCAAATGTAAGTGAATAACTTTCCTTGCAGCTGCGCTTGCAGTTCTTTTCGGACAATCACATGCCTGCACCGACCTAACCGCAAACCGGGGAATGTCTTCTCTACCGGGATTTGAACCCGAGACATCCTTAACGGGAGTCGAAAGCTTGACCACTCAGCCACAGATAATATAAAGTCCACCTAAAGGTTTATTCATAGTAGCTGTTGTCCCTAGTTGGGTTAGTCTGGTCATCTGGACTCTGCCCAAACTTTCGTTTCTCTTTCATTACGAAACAACGGTAGAAAGTGTAGAAACCGCGACTTGTAAAAGACTGAGTGTAGTCAAACACCGAGCCCCATACAAACTTGTTTGGGATTAGGGGTAAACACATTAGGTTGCATGTTTGTATGGGCGCCGCCGGTACACTTGTTTGATGTAAGACAAAACAAACTAGCCTAATCAGGGACGACATAGCCGATTTAAAATTTTTGAACTGTGTGTGTCGATGTAACCTGGGTTTGGTTGGGCAGAAGATATTTTTGGAAACTATTGATTTCGCTATAACAAAAAAAAAAAATATCAAGACTTTCCTTGCGTTGTCTTATGGTATTGACACAGATATTTAAATTGTTGTGTTGACTAATCAGTAGATAAGAGCTCAGAGTGATGATGATGAAGATGATTGACTAGTCTGCTAACAAATTAAATAATGATCAATGACATCTAAGTTAGAACAGACAGACAAATACGACAAAAACTTCGTACTGTAACTGTTATTTTTGTTGCTGTATTAAATGTAGAAGAAAAAAGTAAAGTAGAAAAAATACATGTTTATACTTAAAAAAGAATTAACACGGTTCAAAGTCTGATACTACAACTTACAAAAATGTGTCTACAAATTGCTAAATTACTTCAAAATACTAACAACACAAGTAAAATGGACATTATCAACACTGTAAATTATTTGACAACAACGCATTACTCTCTATCTCGCGATACTGACTTGAGGTGGGTGCACACTGCACACTTTGCGGCTGAAATATATAAAAGAAATGAATGAGTTTTCAAACGCGGTAAATAAAGAATACTAAATTCATAGCATTTCATGTGATTTTGGTTAAAGTTAATTAATAATAACTATTTTCATAATCTTTTCATTAGTAAATATAAAGGCAAATAACACGCTTGGGTTTAGTGCAATTTAATGTAGGCTAGCAATTTGTCACTGTACTATATGGTGCACTAAAACTATGATTGAAAAAATGTAATTTCATATAAGCTCTGCTTAATTTAGTGATCAGATGGCCGTGTGTGAGATGTCCCCACATTATTATTTATTTTTTGCTTTTATTTGCGTATGTGCATATAAAGCGTGGTTTGTGTGTTTTGCTGAGAGCCAACTAAAGTTATTATTTATATTCATACGTTTACTTTTTAAGCTGGACCATTTGAAAAATCTTAAAGTCATTTGATGGATTATTATTATCTACTGACAGAGATAAAGATAAAAAGATAAAGATAAAAAACGTTTATTTGCTTACAATACTAAAGAAAACAAAAATAAAATTATATTTGTTGCGATTTGGCAAGCAAAGAGGTCCCAGCTCAGCATGGTGCTATGGAGGACACATAAAGTGCCCTCCATAACGCTGGTCTTCCGCGGAACCTTTACTAAAATAAAAATAATTATTAAATTTAATAAACATACAAAACATAATAAAATAGATATAAATGGACACAAAAGTATACGTAGGGGCGTAAATAAACAAATAAAAAACTAAATATAATGTACAAAACAAATACGGTCAACTCACGCGTCTGAAATATAATGAAGTAAAACTATTGAAAGTGAATTATCGAAAAAAATTAAGTATATAAAAACAGAGATATAACATTTTATAATGAATTAAAAAAAGCTGCGGATGAGAATTTTATAGCAATACCTATAAGTAAGGTATATATTGAAATATATGACGTTATATCAATGACTGTTCTAAGTCATATAGTATTTTCAAAAATCTCCGTGAATGAATGAATGAATACAATTATGAGGTGTGATCCTACCTTAACATTTTACCGACCAAGCTTTAAAGGGATTTAATTAGTGGTGAATACGATAAAGTGTGTGGTCCGACCGTGTTATCTTTTGACAAGACTTATACCATAATCTCGAACGTATTCGTTATGCCGAAAAGGATAAGCCCATTGATTAAAAGGACATTGACAAAGATTTAGGAGCAGCCAGCAGATATGCAATTCAGACGCCTTCGCCTAGTGATTCATGTTTTATAAGCATCTTTATGTTAGTAATTTTTTGCTAGCCATTCGCTTTTGCGTGGGTGCCGATTTCTTTCGAAATTGTGCTTAAATTATTTTCGCTTGCTTGACGATTAAGATTTTTTAATTTTAAATAGTAGATTCAAATAGAATTTGAAAATATGATCCAACCAAGATGGTGGCGATGAGAAATTGTTACTTTTTTCTAAATAATCAGAGCTAGGTATTTCTTTTTATTTTCGACCTTGTTTACTTCATATTGTGTTTTTGCTATATCTTCAGATTCAACTCCATCTACTGCATTATTATAAAGTGCTTTTTTAAAATTAGCTGTCAAAAACTCCTTATTGTAAACTGGTAGAGTTGGCTAGATTTACAAGATATTTTATTTGTTTTCAAATACAAGTCCGGAGTTTAAATCAAGAATTCAAACCACAATCCTCCCATAGCGCTCCGTCACGCAAAATTTCTCACTGTTGTTTCTTGAGTAATTTATTAAATTAATTCCCTAAGGAATCCGCCCTAAACTTGTTGAAATTATACTTGTTCCAAATAAGATCCACGTGAGCCAACAATACTTGGTGGAACTGTCTTTATTTAACTTATATTTAATATCAGAGACGTGTTTTGTCGAAGTTTGTACGCTGGTAGGGTTGCAAAGAGTTTTGGTGTTTGAAGGATAAAACTGTTATTGTAATGCAAAGACAATATTTATGAAAGGAACCCTACAAAGAAGCTTACAATTTCATAAGACTGTCTCTTAGGTATAGTTCTATTTTTTAGTAAAATTCATACATTGCGAAATAAATACAGAATTGTATTTTTTTTTCATAAACGTTGCTTATCAAAAGACAAAATTTTAAGTAAACAACGAAAATTTGGCCATGTAATGAGTAATTAAGATTTCCTAGTCAAGTGCCTAAATATATTTTTTTAGGCCAACTGCTACCAGAGATCCTTATCTGTGAACAACATAAAGAAGTTAATGCCTTGCACATTCTACGTCACCAGTATAAGCTGAAACTCGGTATATTGTAAGTAAAGCAAGGCCTATCTTTATACTGGTTGGACATTTTGTTTGCAGAAAAATAAAATAGGTAGGTAGCTCCCTACAAGTTTAGTGATAAAATCACAATAGCCATGTGGTAACACTACGTCCCTCAAAACGAATCAAGTTTCAAATTTCGAAGTTGCTTTTGCGTTTGAATTGGAATTTGTTAGAATTTATTCCCGGTGTGGGGGAGTTACGAGTTTGATAGCACTCATTAAGGGGTACATGACAACTCTGTGTTTGTTTTACAGATAGGTGTGCGCAGACGCCTTCAAGGGAAAACGGGGTAACTGGGAATGGGGAATTATACACTCTTGATACAATAATTTTATTAGGACTGTATTTTAATCTGCAGATAAGCTTTTAGGCAGAATTTCTATCTGTATAATTGTAAATTTCATTATGATAAACAAATAAATTAAGTAAATATTTAGTACGATGCTCGCTGTCAGCGTTGTAAGGAACATTCCAGATAAAGTTTAGTGAATTTGAATTATACCCATTCAATATTATGCAGATTAAGTATTAAGCTGTTATTATGTCAACAGTGTTTTGCCAAGTCTGCAAGACAATTCGGATTCATAATTATGAAAATTTTCTTGTATAATACGGGGTAGTTAAACTTTTCACTTCAAGAAGTTTACTTACGAGTAATCTTGTTGGTAGTTCCACCTTTGGGGATACTAATATACATACGTGATGCTTTTCCGAGACGCTATACATTATCAAAGAACACGACCTTTCCTTAAACTTGTTTAAAAGCTTTTTAGACTACTCACACTATGACGACTCTACGTGAAAATGTGCTTTAGAAAAAAAAAAAAACTTATATTATGAATGTATCCTACTAATTCCTGCACATAGACAAAGCATATGGGTGTTAATAATAATAATAAATAATGGATTCGAACCGATTTCAGTTACCGTAAACATTTTTTTTTTCATCTTCTCGTGAATAGGTCTTACTGGCCCCCCCTTTCATGCGCTCGCTGGTGGCTGGTATAGCTAATCTATGGCTACCCACTATTTCATATTCCACTGTCTTGAATCAAAATTCAGTTGATTTACAAGACAAACCATTGTGTCCCCAAGATGTCAATAACCATTAAAAACCACGTACAATGTAGATAATTTTAAAGTGTAACTGACTGTCGCCATATGGCTAAGAAAGACAAAGCAACAAAAAAACGACTCGATAACAATCAGTGGCAGTTGGCAGAACGCCTCGAAGATGGTCCTAATTACCCTTTCAGTATTTTTTTCTTTGTAATTTTATATTTTCAAGGTGAAACGTTGTCCGTTTACTAAGATAATGAAGATGTTTTAGATGTAGGACGTAACGTATTCTATTTGATGTATGTACCTGTAAAAATATATATTTTTTTCTTTTTTAGTAACGTCCACAATTTTGATACTAGTTAACAAAAAATTGAATGTATTTTTCTAAACCTGGAAACTGGCTTCAGATCAAGACGAAGAAAGAGAAGTAGCAACGGCTCCGTAGCCCAGGTGGTAGTGTATCTGCCTCCGACGCACAGGGTCGCGGGTTCGAATCCCGCCCAGGGCAAACATTTTTGTGATGAGCACTTGTGGTTGCCTTGTGTCTGGTTGTTGTTTATCTATATAAGTATGTATTTATCTATTTATGTAATGTATATTATATCAGCTGTCTAGTACCCATAGTAGAAGCTCTGCTTAGTTTGGGATCAGATGGCCGTGTGTGAAGATGTCCCCACATATTTATTTATTTAGAAGTGTGTCAAAGGTGTAAAAATCAGCTCTCCTTAAAAGCCCATTCGCTCACTTTTGTATAGATATCAGTAAATTATTTAGGGGCAAGTACCCTTAAACACAGAATATATAATACTTAAACAAATAAGTAGGACAGTTAAGGGTAAGAAAAAAGAAGTACTTACTCGTATAAGACAAAATTTGATTCCAGTTTCAATAATTTCGCAACACACGTCTTAAGTTACTTTAATTCAATATATTTTAATGCAAATATTAAAAGCTATCTGTAGCAAAAGGAAAGATTTAAAACATTTCAAGATTTTGCGAATCAAAAGAGTTGATGAGGGATCTAGCCTGGGGCGTCTCCATTCCTTTCCATTTAACAGAGATACCCGATCTCACTAATCGGAATATTATGTTCAATCTCCTTTTATAATAAGAGAGATATTTCTTGAGAATAACATTATTACATCAATGGAGTAGACTGCACTTGTATTACTTAAGAATTTCTTATGAATTTTGTTATGAAGAATTTTAGTTAGTATAAGATAAAAAAAATTAGAGTAAAAATCAACACTCAATAAATTATAGCGAAAAATGTTATTATGAATTAAAACGTGTCAGATATCTATCATGTAAAAGTAATTATGTTTTCAGGATTTAAAATGGTAGACCAAATCATACAAATTGCAAATTTTTAACATGCCACATGTGTTGGAATAAGAAGTGTGAAGGATGTTACGAACTGTCGCCTCTTTGTCGGTATTCGTCAGCTTGGTTTGATGTCAAAGAATATCATACAGATAGGACAAAGCAAATAAAAGATAACAAAACATTATGTAAAAATAATCCGATGTCAAACACCAAAGTGAAACAAAAGACTGTAAAACAACTTTCATGAATTATCGAATCCTCTTTTTTTGTATATAAGTATGTACCTATACACCGTGAAATTTACATCGTTTTGTTCCCGCCGTGTAGTGATAGTACTCGTCAAACTGAACAACATTTCGCGAAAAAAATAATTCCTGCGACAAAAAAATTTTTGGTCTCTCCATACAAAATGAGACTCCCGACCGACCCATTTTGTATGGAGAGCACAAAAAAAAATTTGTCGCAGGAATTTTTTTTTTCGTGAAAAGTTGTTCAGTTTGACGGATACTATCAATACACGGCGGGAACAAAACGATGTAAATTTCATGTTGTAGATAATTCGTTGATATTAGTACTATAATAGCAAGTTTTATATTTATCTTGGTGTATTAGGGCAACTTGTGTAGGCTAATTGCCACCAGTAGTGATTGTTTGTGAAACCACATTTATACACAAGGAAGATGAATAAGAACAGCTTGCGTTTTAGTTACTTACAACTGATAGGTAGCCTATAACATTAAGTTTCATTAAAAAAATGTATAATACTAAATACACGTTCTACGTGAAAAAAGTTAACTTGCCGATCCAGACCACGCCTTAATCTTTGGTAACAAAACTAGCTGACACATGGGCATCATTCATTTGGACACGGTGGCTGCAAAAACACATGCCTCAGGCGACACAAAAACCAAAAAAGAAGGGCCCGCTAAACTGATTGATAAAGAACAAAAGATCGCCGCTGGTCAATTTTATCGCGTCGTTAAGATTTATGATTGAGCTTCTGAAAGACTATTTTTTGGTAGGATTCTTGATAAAGTCGTATTCAATGATGTAAAATCTTCTTTTTTTTCTTCATCATCGTGTGGGTTGACCTAATACAAATCTTGGTATCAGTGTTATAGAGCAGCCAAAGGCCACTGACATGGCTCATGTAACGACTAGTAGCGAAGCACGGAATCATCTTGGCGATTCAGCCTGCCTGCAATATCCTAGCCAAACTTGGAAATGTCTCACAAAGAAATTTATGATTGACAGTGTTCCCACAGAACGTGATACTATTGGTTTATGACTATAATAATAGATGTCTTGTACTTACGCTTTTAGATCCTTTATGTATGTATTTCATCTAAGGTCTTATCCGTAATTACCACAACTTACCATGAATATAAGGTTTGTTTGGCCCGTAGATACCGTAATCAGTTCGTAAAAAAATATCTCCATAAATTCATACCAAGTATTAAGTACTGTTTGTTACACAGTCAATTCAAATTACAAGCCACTGAATCCAACAAAAGCGTAATAATCAACTTCGGGTAGGTACTCAAAAACAGCAAAATCGAATTTGTTCTTTATTAACTATTCATAATATTAGACAAAGTAGAAACTCACTAGAGCGTGCTGAATACTTTCCTCCTAACAATGTTAAAGGATTAACTGTCAGACAAGTTGGGAAGTCCTCGGTAGAGCCCAAACAAACATTCGGATTCGACCAATTTTGGAGTTTCATGGTTGGATTTCACGGAAATCGGGTTTAAACTCAACGAAATCAAAAATCTCTTACGTTCTGGTATGCTTTTATAGAATTTTAATTTAAATAATATTAGATAATGTATGTTGATGGTCTACGAGTATATTTTCCTCCCAAAACTAAAGGTATACTATAACTATCTCATTGGCTCCTAAAATAATTAAAATTTTAGTGGGTGCTCAATATCTACCGGAGACAAAATATAGCAATACAAAAAAAATACAATTTAAAAAGGGTGAGAATGAGTGTAATAATATTATTTACTAAAAATATTGCTACTTCTTTCCTTTCAGGTAAAAAATCACACTAATATAAATGTGAAAACATATTTGGATGTTTGTTCCACTTTCACGCTTAAAGTACTCTACGGATTTGGATGAAATTTGGAATGGAGATAGTTTGTAATCTGGATTAACACATAGGATAGGAATAAGACGTTTTTCAGTAAAAAAAATCGGAAAAATCTAACACAACGCGAGCGTAGCCGTAGGCGTACCGCTAGTATGTCCTTCAGTTGGAAATGTTGCACTAATCAGCAAATAACTACTATTTAGAAAAGGCCGAAAAAGTGTTTTCGCCTAAAATCAACGTCAGCTTCGGCAAGGTATTTGATCATCCGTCCAACACTATTCCTTGCCTACCCTGCAAACTTAAAATATACATGGAATTTTGAAGCGTTGATAGAATAAGGAGAACTCTTGAAGTTGGTTGGGTATGTCTTAAGAAAGTATGTCGGCGTGTCGAACGGGGAACTAATTAATCCAATGAGCGGCGTCTTTCCGCTAACGAGGTTCGTCGTTTGTGCCCCTCCTTGCTGTGTTACTCAGAAATTGGGTTTCGGAATTCGATCCGGAGAAGCATGAGCCACTACTCTAAACTCTTGATGAGATTGTGAATTCCGAAAAAAACTTAATTGAAGAATTTCTACTTTAGATTCATTCTGGCCAAAGAAATCAGGTTGACTGTACTTAAATATACGAGTATATCAAAAGTTTAAGGTTATATTTTTAAATGACGGAATGAGATTAGAGAAAAAACAAAAATTGTATCAAATTATGGATTTTTTTTGTCAAAAGCTTGTCTCGACCTTGGGCCTTCTACAAATAAATCAGTTCAAAGGTGAAGATCATAAATACTGAGATTGTTTTTTGATGGACGACCTGATTCAGTGTGATTCATTTATTTGGCAATACCCTGAAGATACTCGTGTTGATAAAGGATACAATTGATATAGACGACCCAGACGCCGTCAGTTTAAGTAAATTGATTGATGTTTGCGCTTGGGACGCAATCTTCATCCTTCATTCAATAGTTTGGGAGACGTGGAGTGAATTTCTTTAAATTATTACTCAAGATAAATCAAAATGTGCTCAAATTTAGTTTTTATTTCATTCTCATTGAGTACTTAACCGAAAATTTATAAAATATCTTAAGCTTCTGCTGTAAAATTGATAAATTGAATCAAGTCTAGTTCGTTCGTGAGTTAACACTGCAAAAAATTACCTAGCTCAAATTCCACACCAGGCCAGTTAAATCTCTCCAATTGAGATAGCAAAAAAGCACCTAAAAAGCTGGCCGAAAACACTCTCATCAAATAGACACAAATTGTTCAAATTAGACTCATTTGAAAGGTACTTTGGTGTAGCTACGGGGCTTCGGGCAAATGAAAAGCTGCGATCAGACGTCAGGCCTCGTTTTCGTGATATTCGGCCGTGGATAATAGACATCGTTAGTCGGACACGATCGTCGTTCTGGGGCGTAACTTTTTCGAGTCATTGAGTCAATCGTTTATCACGGTCTTGTTGTGTGAACTTGGCTTTGGAAATGAGAGATATGGAGTGTTTTATAGGTAATTAATGAAAAATATTTTTTGATCTTATTTGAATTGTTATTTTGAATATTCAAACATGACAATTTGCGCTTTAGCAAGCAAATCTTTCTTCATAAAGAAACAAGCAAGTGGTAGAGCGTACGAATTTTTGCAACGAATTCGGATTTAATCTCTGTTGGTACATGAAAATCACATTAAGAGACCGTCACCAGTTTGAAAACCAGTTAAAAAATAGGATAACTCCACTTGGTTCTAAAAGCACGTTAAGCCTTTGTTCCAACCATTTTACCAGAGGACTTTGGTTTCTTGAAATTAGTATGTAACTCAAAGCAATCTTCATCAACACGAAACTACAGGGAAAGAAAAACATGAAACGGAAGCGTAACAAGGCCGGCTCGTAAAAAAGGTTGCAATTTCTATAGAACTTGGTTACGTACCTACTCCACAATTTTTTATAAATAATTTTACTTTAAAAATCATTCTCTAAAAACCAAATTTTCCTTTCCATCTACCCTTATTCTTATTTAGGGGAGTTATTCGGACGTCAGCCTCATTAGTGAGGTAACTGGTCCAAAATTCGCCGGAGTCATTTCCTTCCTGGTCGGGTGAAGTCGGGTTAGAAAGATTTCCATTTTTACCCGATCCATCAGGAGAAAATTCATAAATTATTACGCTCCATTATTTATTCAGGTTACACTGTTGTACTTTGGCCTTAAGGTTGTTTTAGATAAGTATAAAGGTAAGGGTAAAGCGGTTTTTATCATGCCGTTGAGCGATAGGTATTATTTCAGTTCTTTTCAATTATTCACGTTTCAGGTTGTACCGTGTAAGGTTGGCCATCGGTATTGGTTCTATGGCTACATACATTTTCATACAAATGAGACCCGTCACGCTGACTCCGTTTGTAGTGGGCGCTTATAATATAAATGTTTTGTTGTGCTGCGCGGGATGCAATGCCGCACCCGACCAAACGCAGGGATAACGACAGGAGCGACTACCAAGAAAGTCCGGGTAGGTTTCATTCGATAAATAATTAATACTCGTAGTTTCGTCATCTTAAATTTTTGGCTGGCACCGACTCCAAAAGGAAGTACAAAATTCTAAATATTTACTTAATACACTACCTATCTATTTAATTGAGGATATTGGCAATATTTTTTTTCATGTTCCATCTGGAATGTTATTTTATTTGTTACTTTTTAGTGGAGATAACCATATAAGGCAATTTGAAGGAGGTTTCTATTTTTTTGTTAAAATTATTTTTATTTTATGATTTTTAGTGTTTTATTCAATATATTTTATGTAAGTAATTAATCCTAACCGCGACACATTTTCTATTATTTTTCTTCATTATCCAAAGCTATGTTTTGTTATTTAACAGTTTCAGTACAAAGAAATTATATTTTTGGTATTTGCTTAGTTTAGACTGCGTCTTTCGAGCTTTGCAACCGCGTTTAGTTGTTTATATAATAGTTTCTAAAATAACATAAGTTAAACTGGGTAAGAGGTTACGAAGTAAGAGGTCATTTGGTAGTCCAGCTGGCCACTAAACTGACAATGCTAAGAGGAAAGAATAGCTTCGCGATCCTAGCGAAATAGGTATTTAGGAAAACATTTGCTATCGCTCGTGCGCTTATACCCCCAGGAGAGAGAGAGCGAGAGCGTTGCAGCTCGCCGACAATAGATACTTTTCTTGATGAAATTCCCACTACGGGAGAAAACGGTTTCCAATTACTAAATTTCAACAAATCACTTTGACACAGTTTTAATCAAAAAAATTACGTTACTTGAGGTGCCTATATAAGTTTGAATCTATTGAGAATTTTGAAAAAAGCAAAAACTATAAACCTAGTCATTCATTGTGTCAATAACATACTAAAAAATCATGGAGATTGGAAAATATATATAGAAGTGGAAAAACGTTTTCTCTTTTTGGACGAGCACGTACTATTCTTCCCTCTTAATAAGCTTACAGTTTACCCCGATACTTGGGCTATTCGTAAGGAGTTTCAGGTTTGAGATGGTATCTTGAAAGTCTATCGTTAGTTGATTACAGATAGTGAACGTAGGCTGGCTTCTTCTTTTTCTTCATATTGTGGATTATAAGGTCGACAACCAACCTCACACACCCTGGTCACACAATTAATATAGTATTGGACCCTTATCAAAACCCACTGACTTAGCTCGAGTAACGACGCCTTCTGTAGATATTAGAGCCGAGACACACGGCTTAACGTGCCTTCCGAAGCACGGAATAATCTTTCTTTTCAGACAAAGAGGTGATTCAGGCAGCAATGTCCCAACTAAACTGGAGAAAGTCTCACAAGGACATTTTCGTTTAAGAGTGTCTTCACCGGGATTCGAACCCGAAACCTCCGTAAAAAGATTAAAACACTCGACCACTCGGCCATAGAAGTTAATTATTTGTGATTTCCAATACAATATCCGAAGATTGCAGGTTCTTGTCCTGTCACGGTCGCCAATAATGTGATAAAATCGAATAAATGGAACAAGGGAAACGTAGATTTTCAGCAAACTGACAAAACAAATTTATTTCGTTGCCTAGCAACATTCCACCACAAACGGTATCGCGCGCGATGCATGTTGCTATCACTGGTTGAGGAGTTTCCGCTTTTATCTCTTATTCCATCATCAGATTTTAACAAAATTGGTATGGATCTATCCCTAAAGCACGTTCTATTGTATGAAAAAAGAATAATCAAAATCGGTTGAAAACTGACTGAGATATGACTAAAAGAATAGACGAATAACGACGCGAATGCTACATTCCGTTGAGGAATTTCCAAGTTTTACCTCATGTTCCACCATCAGATTTTGACGAAACTAATATGGGACCACCTCGAGAGTAAATTCTATCGAATGAAAAAAGAATTATTAAAATCGGGTATTAATTGGCGGAGATATCTAATAACATATATAAAAAAAAATACAGACGAATTGAGAACCTCCTCCTTTTTTGAAGTCGGTTAAAAATAGGACACATTAAAATTAGCTAAGAACACAACAAAGACTTGTTTAACAAAATGGCGGCTCTTAACCGTCATTAACCCCAAAATCTAAATTTAAACGACCCCAAGCTCCTCCCAGTGCGAAAAATCATTAACATCGTAGATATCTGATACAAAACTACCGTTTCGTGTTAGCTTACGTCATAATTAGGCAAAAATGAAACAGGAGCTGATTTTGGGCGTGACTGCGGAGGATGGAAAGGTCTTTAACAAAAACTACAAGACATGACTCATATTATTTTAACAAAATATTTTTGATAACAAAATAGCAAATATTTTTGATAATTTTGATAACAAAATAGCCATAAAGAAAAGGTATTAATGAAAAGTAAATGCATGGTAAGTATTGTAGCACGTACGCTGAAGTATAAATAATGATAAATAATTATTATACCAGGTGTTACAAAACTACGAATAAAGCCGAAAGGGTGTGAATCTGTTCGTGAAACTGAACAACTTTCCGCAAAGAACATAGGTCGAAAAACTATTTAGAAAAATCGCATTCCCATACAAAATTTAGAATTTACTCGTTCTTTTGTAACACCGTGTATATTGAAAATTAAATCATTATTATTATTCATTGTCTTTTTGGATTTACACAGCTCAGAGTGTTTGTTGTAAAGATGATAATAATAATAAAAAAATCAACGGCCCGTTACAGTCCACTGCTGGACTATGAGCCTCCTCCACTTAAGTGGAGGGTTTTTCCATAATCTCCACGCTTGGCAGGCGAGTTGGAGATCGCAGATTAAAAGGTTACTGTATCAGAGAGCGCTGCTGCCCGTTCCCTGTTCAATGTGTAGTCCCTAAGTCACCTCTTACGACACCCACGGGAAGAGTAGGGGTTGGTAACAAATGTATTCTACTCTACCGTCACCACACGGCTCCACACGGTACCACACGGCATAATAATAATAATAATAAAAACATAATTATTACATGATTATTAAAATTTGTAACGTGACACAGATTATGTCTGTTTGCGAATATTATTACTTACCAGTATAATCAAACTAATACCAATATTTATTTAAAGCGAAAAAAATATATTTTTATCGATCCATGCATAGGTTTATCACCCGCATCTCTGTAATACTAATATGTTACCCTGTCCAAATTTATTATTTTTTCGCATGGATTGTAAATACTCATGATTTTGTTAGTTTAAACTATTTAATCAATCATCAAATCTTGAGACTAGTGCACCAATCTTGTAAAATATCATTAGCTATCGCCCGCCCTTCTTGTAAGACATTTGTAATCAGTTTTGTACTTTGAATTTGTTTCTGATGATTTTATAAAACAGCTGCCCTTTAAACCCTTTGTTTGTGTAGGATTACTTTGAAAGTTAATTTCTAATTCCATTTGAACTGGAGAAGCGAGGAGCAAGAACTCAATACGAAAATGTTTTAAAATTAATTTCGAATCTTTACTTGAGATGGCTGCTTAATTCGGAAGATTACTTTTAAGTCATTAAGCGTCGAAAGACAAGACAAAACTTTCTTCTTTAAGTTTTCGTATTTGGATCTTTACTTTAAGAAATAAAACGTTTGTTCTTATTTTACCAAGTTCATATTCAAGCAGAAATTGTAAGACGTTCCAAGTATTTTTGCCGCGTCTTGACAGTACAAAAATTTGCTATGAGTTGCCTTTTAAGATCCATTATTTATGTTATAAATATTTTTAACTTGCAGGTGGACTCATTAACCTTAAAAGCAATTTTATCCCAAAGCAGTACGGGCATATTCGTAACGTGAATGTCTAGCAGCATTTGTTGACTACTGTAAAACTATATTATATTAAACAAAGGTTTAGGAATGATGATCATGGTTTATTCAACCACTGTAGGGTTATTAGTGTTTATGACAAAGTAAAATTCAATGTTCTTACGGAGGTAGTGACTGATCCAAATGAGTATCTAATTAACAGAAAAAGACCTGACAACCTCATGCAAACATGTAAATCGAATATTATGTATGTATTACCTAAAACTAATAATTTTTATGATTTGAGATCATTTTAAATTGTAGTACCTACATTTGTCAATGAATTACCTGAGGAGTTACATCATATTAACTTCACAAAATCCAAAAGAAAACTCAAATATATTTATTTAATAAATCAACCGGGATATAATAACATATAGAAATAAACATGATAATGTAAGCTAAGAATTAAAATGTATTATGGCGACTCTCCAGCACAGATAAACCCTAGAAGTTTGCGTGCTAGGATAAATTACAAAACATTGTTTATTTTAAGTCAATAAATGATTTAAAAAAAAAGAAGACTTGTTCACTTATACATGTTAGAATAATTTAACTGTTATCACTGATGTGTCATCATTGTAAAACTACAGACTTTTACATATATATACAAAATACAGCAGAAAAGTAAAATCAAAGCAGGTTTGACCTAGCTTCTGACCTTGCGTGGTGGAGGCAGGTCGTCGCGACTGTCCAGATGATTAATGGTAGACCGGGCCTTCCCGGATCAGATACATGTGACGTCACTGGAAAAACACGACGGTATAATAATATTTTGCAAGAGATAAATACGCGACATGGTTATGGTAAGATCTTCAAGGTCAGTTTAAGGGCAAAAATGATTTTAAAAGTATTAAATCCTTATAAAGCCAAATGTTAATACAATTTATTACGAGAAATACTCATTATCCTACGCACTCTGAAGTTTTTATGGATTGGTAATTATTTAGATTTTCTGTACCTACTAAATTTAGTATTAGTCACAAGAGCAAGAGTGGTGTAATCTGTCATGTAGATATTTTTGATAACGTTTTAGTTCAGTGTCTGTGTACCTTTGTAAGGCTGCTATTCCACCAGAGATATGCAAGGATGCGTAGTGAGGGATGTGTTTTTCAAGATCCAATAGAATCGCTTCATTTACCTTGCCTCGCTCAGCACAGCTCTGGTGATGCGATTCTATTGATTCTTGAAAAACACATCCCTCGCAACGCATCCTCGTACATCTCTGGTGGAAAAGCAGCCTTATATTGTGTGAACGCATAGCTTAACAAGATTTCCAAGTTGCAGACGCTTTGCAGAATGTTAGTGGCTTATGTTCAAGCTTCTGTAAGGACATCGTTTTCAAGATGCCTAACGGGCAGAGCCCTGACTTACCAACCATAAAATTGAAACATGCTGTGATATAATCTACGGACATATATTACGTACAACGTGCAGTAAAGTGTCAGAATTGAGAATTTAAATTATAAAACATAATCTTTTTCTTCATTGTGTGGGTTGCAAATGGAGTCTAACGTTACCAAAACTTAATCTAACATAAGTAGTTCACCTACCAAACAAAATGCTTGAAAGATCAATTCAGCCTACTAAATTGAAACCTTCATTATAATCACTTGAAAAATGTCATACAAAATGCTATCAGCATTATAAAACATTTACAGGTTTTACACGGCACTAAAATTCACTAAATAATTCAGGAGTCGGTACCGGAAATAAACAAATTCCCGCGAATTCCCGGCTCACCACGGAAATGCAAGCTGTCCGGACCCGTCCACCCTGTGACACGCCTGGTATAAACTCACGTTAAAATACACTTATTACACAATTAATAGATGCCAAAATAGTTAGTATTATTATTTTTAATTAACTTTGTAGCAATGAAAGTCATGCAGATGTGTGAACCGCTAGGAAAAAGTCTTCTATGACTACAATGGCGATGGAAAAATGTAGACTAAGTATAAAATAACACTACAATAATTAATTAATTTTCATTCACTACGAAAGCGTCCGCGTATTTGCGGATTTTCCCATGGAATTAAGACTTTTTCCAACTGCTTATGTCCGTAATTTAGTGTCAATAATTAAACTAAATATCAAAGTGAGTTCCCAAGGAAAAAATATCCTTCTTCCTTGTTCGACATTAAACTACCGGATAGGATAGGTAATTTAGCGTGAAAATGTAACAAGAAAACAAACAGACAGTTTCATATTTATAATATTATTACGGATTTTGTACTGTAAATCGGTGGTGGAAAGAAAATCACAATCACAGGGCTTCTCCAAAAGGATAGGTTTTTTTATTAGGTTCACAAACTGAAATGTAACACATCTACTATAATCTACTTATTATAAAGTTTAATTTAAATAACATAGTTCGTGTACATTCTAATCAAGTGAACACAGCATGTGTCCCTAACTACTAATATAATAGTTATACTAAAACTTTTGCAATTTTGGATTTGACTGAGGCTAGAGAACCAGAAAATATGTCAGATTTGTACCTCATAAAATAATGTACTCGTTTCTCCATCCCTCACTTTATCTCTCACACCCAAGGCACAACCATTGCGGTCTGACTTTGGCGACGACCAGTACGTATGTTAGACCAGTGGGCGCCGCTTGTCCGGATGTGGTTTTAGAATGGAAAATGCTCTAACTGCTCCTCACAACTAGGCAACATTCAGGTGTTTTTTTTTTTAGGAAAAACAAAATTGATGATTCAATTTATTTTCTTTTTAGATTTGTTTATAATTTAAAAATGAAAATATAAAATAATGTATAAGTTTCATGAACACAAAATACAAGTTTTTGAAAATTAAATCCTTTCATAAGCAAATGACACTATTCATTAGCAAATGACACTTTATTAATTTTCCGCCTGAAATCTTTTTACACGAGCGATTGAACTTGCTGTGAACCAAAAAATGTGTCCATGTCAATTAAAAAGCAAATTCTCCGAATAAAAAGCCAAAAAGTATTTGAAGAGTCAAATTTTCCAAATTACTGCTTAATGTTTCATACTTTTCCAGAGTAAATTCAAACTCTTTCATTTATAAAAACATAAAAAAATGTTAGTACTTAAAAAGCAAACGGCGTTCTTAATTTAAATTCGAGATCCCTATTCTGATCTTTGTTCTGAAGTTCGTAGCTTTTCAAAATTTAATATGTCCCCAAACTGCAATAGAACATTCCCCCTTGAAACTGTACCCGGGGGCAAGATTCGGTGCTGTTATAAGAATAATGTCGTAAATAAACTCATTTTAGCTGAATACAACCGCTATTTCTGCTTGGCATTAAATTATAATGACGATGACGTGTTTGAAATAAAAGGAGAAATAGAGACGAGGAAGTGAACGTTTTATTTTTGTTGTAAGTGCGTTTTTTTTAAATTGGCCACCAAACTGGGCTTTTTTTATTTTAATCAGTAAAATAATGTTAAATAATAAATAATGATATTTTAACCGTAACTTACTCACAAATACTTCTAGGTTTTCGCGGTTGTTAATGTTAATAACACACATAGCCGTGTGGTGATGGCAGAGTAGAATACATTTTGTCACCAACCCCTACTCTTCCCGTGGGTGTCGTAAGGGGCGACTTAGGGACTACACATTGAACAGGGAACGGGCAGCAGCGCTCTCTGATACAGTAACCGTTTAATCTGCGATCTCCAACCCGCCTGCCAAGCGTGGAGATTATGGCAAAACCCACCACTTAAGTGGAGGAGGCTCATAGTCCAGCAGTGGACTTTTACGGGCCGTTGATGTTGATGATGATGATGATTAATATCTACCGGATAGTCAAACTATCGATAAGCTCATTAATTTAAAAGCTTATTTTAAACCAAAATCGTGGTAATAGCCCGGTAGATTCACAAATACTTTTCCAATATCGGTCAATTGAAGATAGTTTTTTTTAACCTCATAACTTATAGAAATTATGCTTTTTGTTGGAAGGTCTGTGTTTCGTCATCTTTACTCTCATTATTTGTTGTATTATTATGGCCTAAAATCATAACAATATTATCATTGATAGGTATTAAAACCGCACCGATTAAAAAGTAAACCGGTATATTAATTATACCCTCCTACCTACATCTGTACTACACAAAGAACATAAGAAACACAAAAATCAGTTACCGAATTATTAAATGGCAACACTAAAAAAAAATTATAGTGATATATTTCTACTATCTGTGCTACTATAAAAAAATAAAAGTGTCAATTTCAATCTGTCTTTTTTTCAAAAATGGCGTCGGAAGGCAAACGTTTTGCAGTGCGCTCGCGCAGTGGTAAGTTAATCAATTGAAATCTTAATCAAATTATAGTAATTATTACATTTCTCAAGATTGGCAAACAGTTAAAACAATTAATTATTGACATACACTATTATTTTTGTAATATAATAAACAAACATGTAAGTGGCCTAGAGGTTATTTTCTATGTCCTCTGCAGAGAACAAATGTAGGGAATAAAAGTTTTAATAGTTTAACTCTCATTGTACTATATAAAGAACATTGTATTTTTTACGAAATTATTATATATTTTTTTAGGTATAACGGATAATGAAATATCAGAAGCTCTAGATGAGTCTGAATTCGACTTTTCGGGAGAAGATTCGGATGATGATCCTGAGTTTATCCCAGAGTTTATACCAGAACTGAACCATAAAAATAATTACCACCGTACTAGCGACTCTAGCAGTTCAGATGAAGATGTTGATGCCTTGCTTTCTTTGGCTGTTTCTCCGGCACTATCTAGTGATTCTGATTTTGCTCCATCATCATCACAATCTCGCTTAACAGGACGAGGAAGAAGAGTTTTGCGTGGACGTGGACGATGCCGATGTCAAAGAATTTTAGCTACTCGACAAATCGCTATTAGAAATCGTCAAAATAATGATGGGCTGCTAGACACGTGGACGAAGGATACCTTAGACCCAGAAATGAATGATTTGATGCAGCCAGCATATTTGCCTAAAAACACTAAAGAATGGGAATGGCATCAATTCTATGATCAATATATCGATGACGGTATTTTAACAACTATCGTCAACTGTACGAATAGGTCACATATTTTAGCCACAGGAAAATCAATGGGGTTGACTTTGAGAGAACTAAAAACATATTTGGGTATTACAACGATAATGTCAGCTCTTCAGTACCCACAAATAGATATGTACTGGTCGGAAAAGTGGAAAGTCCCCATCATTGCAATGGCTATGACAAGAAATCGATTTTTTTTTATTAGATTACGTCTGAAATGATGCGCTTATAAAACCACTGTTTTTGCCAAAAGTGTGAAATATATCTCTGTTTCACGCCAAACAGGAATTGTTATTCTGATTTTCACCTAGATGTAGAGTAGTTTTATAGCATAAGCTTTACTAAACCTAAATTGATCTCAGAAAAGTTCCAGATTTATGACTGATTAGTACATAATGTTAATTAATATGTTCAATTATTAGAAGAAACGTAGAATTTTTGTTTTAGAAGAGTGTTTATTTTTTGTTCTTTCTTTAAAAAATATAATCAATGTAACGTAAGTTAATCATATTTATTGCATTTTTCTTTTAACCATAATTCTAATCATAATTTGAACCCAAACATATTTAATGTCCTATACAAATCACATAGTAATATCCTCACTTTGTCCTATATATAGGACATAGCGAAAAACTGATTTCCCGGATGAAGGAATTTTTTCACTAGTTTTCTGACAGATCTTTACCTCTTAGCAGTAAAATACAAAAGTTTCAAAAGTGTAGCTCAAAAAAAGCATCTTCGGTAGGCAGGAGGAGCATGAAATTTACATCGTTTTGTTCCCGCCGTGTAGTGATAGTACCCGTCAAACCGAACAACTTTTCACGAAAAAATAATTCCTGTGACAAAAAAAATTTTGGTCTCTCCATACAAAATGGGTCGGTCAGGAGTCTCACTTTGTATGGAGAGACCAAAATTTTTTTTGTCGCAGAAATTATTTTTTTCGCGAAACGTTGTTAAGTTTGACGGGTACTATCACTACACGGCGGGAACAAAACGATGTAAATTTCACGGTGTATTGTAATTAACTTTAAAACTTACTACATGCAGGATAAACAATGTGTTCTACAGACTAATACCCTGCAAATCAAATCAAACCAAAAATTATTTATTTCTTTAAGATGTAATAACATTACTTAAATCCGTCATTACATTATTTTGAGTGAGTTCACTAACACAATGGCGGAATGCTTGTGCTAACACAATATCAACCAGAAGAATTCAACGGCATTGAGCTATTATTACTACGTAGTACATTATACTTCAATGTTCAACGGCACACTTACATTAAATAAGTAAATGTCAACATCTGTTTGTTTGGATTCAAATATTTGAGTAAATAAAGCATTTGGTTAACAATTATTTAAATCATGTTTATTACAAAAATGGCAAGATTTTATTACTTCGAGATAATTTTGAAAAGTACAAAGATGATTTAGTTGGTGAATTTTGAATAACATTGATATCGATATTTACTTATTTAGCGCAAATATGGTTAATACATTTTTTAATAAAATACAAAAACAACATAATTATCTCACGAAAAGAATTTCTGATATTAATAAAGTGTGCCGAAGAAAATTGAAGATATTGGATTTCTTATTAAAGATCCCTGAGCAACTATTTTGTTTGTAATATCGCGCATTCTTCGGAAATAAGATTTTCTTAAGGAATGAAAATATTTGAAAATGTTTTGTGAAATATTAGTAAAATTACTAAGCAAGTTGCCTGTTATTAACTATTAAGTTAAATTATAATTAACTGCCCCTAATTATTACAGTATAAAAATCCATCTTATATATTAGGTTCTTTTAATTTATTATATTAACTAAAGTGGATTGATGTTGAGCTAAATAAGCTAGTTTTAAGATTTCCGTGGTTACTCACTACACTAAAATTGTCAATTATATATTATTTATTATTTATTTATTTTATTTTGATATTTGACATTGTGACAATTTCAGTGGAGCTAAATAGTGTTTTGAATTTTAGGATTGAAAATTTGATGTCTTTATAATAATCATAATCCTAAACCAAATCAAATTTTATGCAAGAAATCGTATTTGAATACATATTTACAAAGAATATTCAATTTACAACAAACATTGTAGGGTACTGCACTAAGTAAGGCACATATCAACAGCTCATATACGTCCCCACTAAGGGGCTCGAGCCTACCCTGAATTAGGGTGATTAGGCCTTAGTTGACCACGTTGCTGGCCCAGTGCGGATTGGTCGACTTCACACACAACCTTTAAATTTCTTCGCAGGAGTGTGCACTTGTGTAGGTTTCATCACGATATTTTCCTTCATCGTAATAGCGTTGAATAAACGTACATATGAATTCGAAATTCGAAAACACATTGGTACGTGGTGGGGATCGAACCCATGTCTCCCGGACGGGAGGCAGCAGCCCTAGCCACTAGACCACCGACGCACTAAGTGAGTATCTACTCGTAATATCTAAGAATGGAATAAGATTTGTTGTAAAACAATAAATTTAAAAGTTAAAGCTGTAGGTTGCAGGCAAAACTTTCAAAAGCCCGAAGCAAAAAACCGACTAAATTGAATTTTTTATCTTTTTTACTATATCCATTAAAAATATTAAGTGCAAATTAGTAAAAGTTGGATAAGAAAAGTTTTTGGGGCTCTTGCGTGTTAGGAGTAGGTACTTGAAAGCGAAGACATTTTTACACACTCTTTTTTTAGTAGAAATTGGCGAAAACATTAATTTTTCTTACCTCGTAAAACAAATGAATCTGTCGTGAGTTTTAACTAAGAAGTTAGACTAGCCCGTTAGATAAAATATCAGTTATCTTAAATATTAAAAATAGCGGTAAAAGCAAATCATTTTTCGTTTCTTTTGTCTGATTTTTGTCGCTTTTAAAAGTTTCAGAAATTAATCAGTAATAAAGATTTTCATCACATTTAAAATACACATTTCAAGTAATTAATTCAACTTACAACTTGGTCTACTAAAGCTATATTATCACTAACTGTCCATTTATAAGAGACGAATATTCATCGTTTAATCAACAAACTAAATAATATCATGTTTGAGAACCAGATAGAGCTCATAAGTTACAAAAATAGTCTTTTGTCTTTTTTCTTTTGTCTTTTTCTTTTGAAACAGAAACAACTGGCTGATTTATTTCATCACCACCCAGCCTTGCCAAATATTAGATCAGACTCGAGTCAAACCTCAAACCTTAAACTAGTTCTTAAAAGAAGATTCGACTTCGGTTCTTCCGACAAACACAATTATCTTGTGCCAAATGAAAACGAAGCTGTCACAGTAGAGGCTCTTGTTTAGTGTCTCTTCATTAAGTCTGAGTGTTTACTTAAATTAAGACTCCGCGGAAAGATAGAATCGAATCTAAGGTACTTCCAAGAACTTGACTGCGGCGTTTTAATTATTCCGTGTACTCGAAAGATCGTGTAGATCTCGCCGCAACTTGGACGGGGCAATTACTTCGAGAAAAATATTAGGAAAAAAATTAGATTAGGATTTTTAAGATAAGAGCTTTCTTAAATTATACTGGAGGTTTTCTTTTCCGAGAATTATATACTAAATATTTCGTTTAAATTATTATCCCACTGCTGAACAAAGGCCTCCCCTTTTTTTATCCTACCGTTCCAGTGACTCCCAACGATCTTGTGCCAGTAACTCCCAATCATGCGACGTTTGTGGAGTTTCTTCGGTGAGCACTTCTTCATAGATTCCGCCATTGTGTAAGTGAACTCACCCAAAAAAATGAAACGACGGATCTAAGTGATGTAATTACATCCTATGGAAATAAACAATTTTTAATTTTGATTTTTTATTTTGATCTTCGAAAGCGTCGAGATCGTCTCGCCATCGTTTTCGAGGTCTCTTCCACGTACGGCTGTCATTTGGCACCTACTCGGTAGCGATCTTAGCCCGCCACCACCGGTCCGGGAGCATCCTGCAGACATGGCCTGCCCAATCACATTTTGGCAGTCTTTTCGTGGTCTTTTCACCCATTTAAGGACTGCGCAGACCGACGCGACACGCGCGACAGCGACGCGACAGCAACGTCGCGTTGGAAACGCTGCCCATGTATTTAAATGGCACCATGCACACCGGAGCGACAGCGACGCGACACTGCAGCGATTTCAGAGCGATACGCTACTCCAAACAAAACACGAAAATTTCAAATTCAAAATAAGGGTGGCACGCTACTTAAAACAAAATACAAAAAATCCAAATTCAAAATAAGGGGAATATGTATAAAATGGAACACCACCGGAAAAGAGTTATACGCCAAAACTATTTACTGAAAACTTACTTGAATTGAACTTTTAGTTGACCTTGAAAAACATTGATAGTATCGATAGGTCTATCGAAACTATCGACCCTCTTTGAGTATTATTGACAGCTCATAATGATCGAAACTATCGAGATCGAAGTACGATACTATTATCAATTACAATCAAGATTTTTGAAAAATTTGTGTGCATGGAACCACCAGAGTGGTTTTGCGTTATTTTGCTAACACGTTGCATATTTTGCTTTTAGGTATTTCAAATTTTATTGTATACTTATAATATATAAGTCGATATTAAGTAATAAATATTTATCAATCAATCAGCCTATTGCAGTCCACTGCTGAACAAAAAATATTTATGATAAATATACAATTTATATTATATATATAAAATATTTATGATATAATAAATATTTATGGCTAAAAACAAAAAAATAAATGGTTAACTAGCTAGAAGGACAAATGTTGGGCACACCTCCCCTGACGTTACGTCATTTCTTTTAAGAGTCGGAACACCCAAACAAAATGTCAAATTTTAATTTTAGTATGAAATGAAATAATCTTGCTTAGCTAGTATTAAAAAGTTAACTGTCAAAAAGACAAGTGTTCAGTTGTTGGCAAATAATCACTCCACGAGAAATATGGCCCCAAATATAGAGTATTCAAACAAAAAACGACACAAATAGTCATGTGACGCGTTGTATTCCGGAACGCGGCAACGCGGTGATTGGTTTTAGGCATGACCGATAACGGTGACGTGTTTTTTCTGCAGTGGTTGATGTTACAACAAATAATTATGTAAAATTAAAATTAAAACGACTACCCTGCAAAAGAAAAAATAACCAGTGTTACTCGGTCAGATGTAAGGATTGTAACGATACTCCACACATCCAAATATGTTCAAGGATTTAGAAGTTATGGTGGAGTGGAATAGAGAATCCCACATAAATACATACATGAACTCTCCTCTTGTTAGGCAGTCGGGTAATAATACAAAATATAATATTTTTGAATAAATGATAATTAATATTATTACTATTTTATTGAAATTATTTGCTTAAATGTGTGAATTTGTGTGTTTTTTTACATAATGTCAAGAAGTATAATAGTATCTAAAATAAATAAACAAATTGTATTACTAGTAGTATTGTATTACTACTCAAGTAACATATTGAAAGTCTTTCTTGACATTGTCATTATCATCATCATAAACAGCTCATATACGGCCCCACCAAATACGTGGTTTAATTTGGCAATCCATTTTAGTTCTACAAAATTGGCAATTAAAATGGCTCCAATTTCATACGTTTTATTTTTTTATACAGGGAGTTTCTACCCTGATTTCATTTGTTTCTAGTTATATTGTAAAATTTACGAGGTTCGTCTGATAAATTCATGATCTGAGGCATGGGCGTTCCCAGATTTTGCTTAGGGGTGGGGCAAATTAAAAAAAGTCGAAAAATTTTAAAAATTGAAAATGCATTTTTTTAACATGTGTTTTTTTAACTCAAAATAAAAATAAAAATTATTTATTCCCATAGGATTTTATTACATCACTTAAATCCGTCATTACATTTTTTTGGGTGAGTTCACTAACATAATGGCTGAATCTGTGGAGAAGAGCTTACCGAAGAAACTTCACAGTCGTCGCATCTTTTACATTTCCTTTTTTAAATAAAATAGAATAGATTTTGATGTAGAAATTAAACTATAGATTATAATAATTATAAAGCGAAAAACAAACGTAATCTGTAACAATAATAATCTATAGAATTATAAGCTTTTACTTCTTAGTCGTGCACTCCCAGCGGAATGGTCGTGGTCATGGATCGTCTGTTAGATTAGTTGTGGCTTTTAAGATATTTTTAAGAATTATAAGCTTAGGCCCTTGAAAAAATAATAGGTTAAAAGATATCTTCTAGACGAGCGTGGCCCATCTTCGACCTCATAATCAGTTTTCATTAGCTGGGATAGTGGATGAACGCAAACCTATCTAATATTAAATAAAAACCCTAAAATAACGACAAGACAATGTGTGTGTGTATGTTTTCTAGACGTAACAATCTCCGACACTACTTTGAATTCCAGTTTATTCCATGCACCCCACGTGTTTAGGGTTCCGTAGTCAAAAAAGAACCCTTATAGTTTCGTTACGAATTTTTAGGATCTAGTAAACCCATTGTGTGTATGGTTACGCCACGCCCATGATCTGACTAATGATCACCTCCGTGATAACTTTTATATACTGTATGAAGTTTTATTAATGACCCTGGATTTTGTGGCATCATTTAAAAAAAAAAAAATTTCGCCTGAGACCTTCAATTTAACTACAAAGTTATGTAATTTTTGAAGGATTTTATACTCTAAGTCGCGAAATTATAAGCCAGTGTTTTCAATATGTCGCGTTGTCGCGTGTCGCGCCGGTGTGAGAGTGAATCGCGTCGCGCTCAAATCGCTGTCGCGTCGGTCTGCGCACTCCTTTATGCGGGTTTCTGAGCGCAGGGTGGTGTTTCGGATACGGTCAATCCTTTTTACACCTACAGCTTTTGACTGTCATTAATATTTTTATATTATTGTTTTTTGTCGACGATATTTTGTTTTAAATTGAAAGTGTATACAATTTTGTATTTTTTTTTCTTTTACACCTAGTATGCTACGCTCCGTTGCCCGTTGGCAGACCGCGAGCTTGAACATTTGTGCATAAGTCAATGACCTGACCATGTCTGAGCTTCATTAGGTTAGGACAGGCAAACTACACATGTCGAAGCATGTCGAAGAGTTTACGTTTTGACGTAAGTGAAAGGTCTCCCTTGGACGGAAGGACTTGTCCTTCATTGACCAGTAGCTCCTCCAGGTACTTTTTTCTTTTATTTTTTCTTTATGCTTTTGTATACTATTTCGTCGACTAATCCGCACTGGGCCAGCGTAGTCGATCTATGACCTAATCGCCCTGCTCCAGGCTAGGCTCAAGCCTGGTGGGGAAGTATATGAGCTCAAACGAATTGTTGATGGATATACTATTTTGGTAGCGACGTGTTTTATATCCATTGATAATTAGTTGGTTAGACAGATAAGAATGTATTTGAAATCTAAAAAATATGGATTGCCGGTGCACATTTTCAGGAACCAAGAAGCTGTTGGGAAAAACATACTAAGTGATATTCTTTAGAAATCAGCTTTTCTTTATCTAGTAAATTCAATTTCAAAATCTTCTACCAATGTTTTTGGCTTACCATTCTTGATGCAGATACCATTATGCTAATTTTATAAGCATATTGCCTATTTCCAAGAACAAATAGATATAAAATTTTAATTCTAAAACAGCGGCAAAATGAATTGTCTAACAGAGAAGGCTATCAAAAAGGTTATTTGTTCCACGGTATCTCAGTAGGGCACTGGCACTTTCTATTAAAATTATCATATCAGTAAATATAAGAACCTTGTTATGAGATTATGGGGGAAGTTAAAAGGGTGTCCATGACTTTTAATGGTATTGGGATGTTGCTGTTAAGTTTACGTGTATGCATTTTGTGGTAAATATCTAATCTTTTTTACTGGTTCTCGTACAATAGGGGATCGGACTACTTTTTTTAAATTTTATAAATCCAAACTTCTTAGTTTCTGCTATCGAACACTAAAATAATTTTTGCTCTATTTTTAAAATTGACCGAGTTATAAAGGTTTGAAATTCAAGATTAGACACAGAAGCACATACCCACTTGTGACGTCATTTGTTAGTAACGCCATATAATCTCCATACAAAAAATATTTTTTGAAAGAAACAGACATTTATTGAAACTTTAAAATATCACTGTAAATTCGTTTTTCAACCGATTCTGTTTTTTTCTTCGCGAATCGTCTGCTACTAATCCATATTTTAAAAATAATTCATAAAATATGGTAAATTTAGTAACAGTCCGATCCCCTATTGAATAGTAAATAAATATGCCTTAAACAATAATATGTACTTCTCCTTCTTCCATCCCTAATCACAATATTTTGGTAAAGGGTCTCTTCACTCACTCTTTTGTTTGGGTTGTCTGCTCAAACAGATCAAAATATTAGGCTTTTCTGTTATCCTTTTTTTATATTTTATCACTTTTAATAAATAGAACGCCAATCTTTATTACCATATAAATGTGATTATAACATGAGAACAATACAGTTACATATTTATTATGTGCATATTAATTATTTCACACATAAATGTATGAATTGCCGTGTGGTGATGGCAGACTCTGTCCTTGGGTGTCGTAAGAGGCGACTTAGGGACTACATATTGAATAGGGAACGAGCAGATTCTGATACAGTAGTGTCAGAGAGCACTGCTGCTCGTTCCCTATTCATTATTTACTATAAGGTTACTACCTTTTAATCTGCGACCTCCAACCCACCTGCCAAGCGTGGAGATTATGGCAAAACCCTCCACTTAAATGGAGGAGGCTCATAGTCCAGCAGTGGAATGTAACGGGCCGTTAATTTGATTTGAAATGTATGAATTTATGTCAGTTCAGTTCCCATCACAAATTCATGGCCCCACTACAAATAGAACCGACCAACATGCACCTGTATTCGACTTTGGGTGCCGCTGATGTGAAAAACAAAACCGACAAGGACAGGTGCGAAATCCTTGCACAGTCGGGGGTCCAAACAACGACCTGTCGAGTCCACCAATAACCTTAATTGATAGGAATCGTTAACCTTTAAACGCACCTCCGTCGTTTCCTCCACATAAATACCCTTCGATTTTTATCTCAACTTTTTGTCGACTGTTATTTTATACGTCGTCGGACGTTCGGCTATCTGTCGTTTTATTTTCGGGTGCCTCCGATAGATCGTTACTTAGTAATAAACAGTCCATTCTTTGTCATTCGATATTTTCTAGATCGTTGAGACGAGATAATTTTGAATAAGAACTGGCGCCGTCGGTTTGGTTATTGGTAATAATGTCTTATGTCAAATTAAGGACCTGTGAGACGTGCTTTCGGGGCAAGAGAATGCCGTATAATTTTCTTTCTTTTTGAATTGAGAAGACTGATTAAATGAACTTTGTTTTTAAAAATATTATTGATCATATTTTATTAAATTGCACACATTTAGCTTCAAAGACACGATTACCAGTATAGAATCTATTATTTTCTTATAAAGTACTTACAAAAACTAAAATAGGGTATACATAATAAGTACTAAACATACATACTAATATATACTACTTACCTATTCTTACTTTATATACCTACCAAATTGAATAAATCCACACCTCTTGAGTGAAGAGTAAAAGTTTCTCAAATTGTTTCAAAGAAATATAATATATATTCATGAAACTTAAAACACCAGACTATCATCTAATTTACGTTTAATAACACACATATCTACCGGGTTATTAACACGATTTTGGTTTAAAATAAGCTTTTTAATGAGCTTACCGATATTCCGGTAGTAGTGAAAAAAGACTGAGATAGAGGGTAGACAGAGATATGTCTGCCCATAAGAATAATGTTCCGGCTTATCACCCTTTTTTTTTTTTTTTTGACGATGACCTAATGCTTGTGTCGCAAAATCGACGTATCAAGCGTAACCGGACTTTTGGGGGAGCGGAAGGCTCTTACCCCTAGTATTATAGCAACAGCCTAAGGGCGCCCACTTGGGGGCACGGACCTCGGCCTAGGACGTTGCCATGGCGAGAAGCGCGTGGGAGAGGAATGACCCTGACGGGGTCTTCCAGGATTATGCAGAACTTGATTGGGTCTACCGCGTCCCCGCCGGCGTACCAGGATTATGCAGAACTTGATTGGGTCTACCGTGGCTTATCACCCGCAACTACTTCAGTTCAGCCGTGTTCATGACTATTACATAGTCGAAATATCGGTAAGCTCATTAAAAACCTTATTTTAAACCAAAATCGTGGTAGTAAACCGGTAGATATGTGTGTTTTTAATAATAACAATTGCAAAAACCTAGAAGTGTTTATAACTTTACTTTACTGCATCATCTATCAACTGCAAACAAGCCTCCGGTGTTGATCAATCTCAGCCGTAAATCAGAGTAATTTATTTAATTTACTTACGTTACCACTCTAAAACCTAAACTGTAATCAATATCAACACCTCTATCTTGCTAACAACACGAGCAATGACGACGTATATTGCTGCATTTACACCCGATGATGTCAGTAAATATGGTTGTGAGCCCGCAATGAAGAAGAGCAGAATTTATAACTGGTCATCGTAAGAGTTCCCAAACACTTGTATAATGAGTTTCCATGGCAGTTTGACATAAATTTGGTGGGACCCAAATTAATAATGTCGGTGGACGTTTTGTCATCGCGTTCGTTCTTATCACAGATCTTTGAGGGCCATATTTATTTCAACTTTTTATGTCCCTGTAGGGAAAGTGAACAGAAGTGTGGGTGGACTTTATGGCATTAATATTTTTAATTGCGAAACAAGATCGAGATAATAATCGAGAACTTTGAGATGGTAAGAAAAATATTGTTTTGAGTGTCGTATTTTTGGCGGCCATTAGAATATTCTTAACATTTTATGCTGAAACTGATTTTGTTAGGTCGTTTTAAGCTTGTTTGTTAAATTTACAATATTTTTTTAAGCTTCGTTAACTATCTAAAGCACCTAACACTCTTGTAAAACGAATATTTGTAAAGGTGCATCATTCGTCGGTAATCCTATAACAAATAAAAACCGCTTACTACAAAAGTTTTAAAGTACTAATATAAATGCCGTATTAGTTGAGTGTATAATATTTCATTAAAATATTTTATAAAAAAATATAATTATATTTTTCCATTCAATATAATATTGCTCCAATCTCTCTACAGACATTTTTAATGGATCTATAACATTATTAATAATGATCCTCCCAGTAGCCGTCAATTTGCGCGAATATTGAACTGTTATTATGTCGAAAATTTACTACTTACTTACTCATCACTTTGTAACTAGATAATTAATCTCAGGTATATATAAACCAATTTTTATAACTGTGCGCCTGTCAACGTCATAATATTTGCATGTTGGTAGGTTTGGTATCCGTTTTGATAGGCGTCGGAGGAGGTGAGGAAGTAAGCGGGCGGGTGAATTCAATGCCACCAACATGACGACTTTGACAGCTCGAAGCGCACAGTTAAAATAATTGAGTTATATATAATATATTTTTTAATGGACCTAATCGTTATTTCTACCAAAGTGGTTAAATAGCGGGCACTATCTAGTCTTTTTGGTACAATAAAATTAAAATAAAACTATAAACCTTTATTTTCCTAGCACGACTGAATGGAGTAAATATTAGTAGAAAGATAGCTTCTTATAAAATAATATATCATGAAAATTTAATTATTTTTGTTTTGATACATTTATTATTGAACGAAACTCGACCAATTTAATTTCACGGTGTCAATCAATCAATATCAATATGTGGGGACATTTTCACACACGGCCATCTGATCCCAAACTAAGCAGAGCTTGTACTATGGGTAGCAGACAGCTGATATACATTACATAAATAGATAAATACATACATATATAGATAAACAACAACCAGACACAAGGCAAACACAAGTGCTCATCACACAAATGTTTGCCCTGGGCGGGATTCGAACCCGCGACCCTGTGCGTCGGAGGCAGATACACTTCCACCTGGGCTACGGAGCCGTCATACATAGTAAATGTGCTACTTTCATAACCTCATACAAAGTTAACGAAAACCCCTATACCTATAGTTTAAATTTTTAAACAGTTTTACGAGTCTTTTTTACGCGGTCACCTCTGCTAAATGGTCCGAGCAGGTGTATTAACGTTTTTTCACGAAGACTCTACGATCGTAAATCGTCTTAAGTAACAAGGGCGAGCTTCAACTTTTTTAAAGTATATTAAATAAGGAATGAAGGCTCCAGACCTACGGAAACTTTATGAGTATTGCGGTTAGAAAATTTACCCTTATATGCCTTTGGAGACGAACAGCTTTTTGACTGCATGCAGCGTTAACGAGAAACCAATAAAAGTTGCTCCCGTAGTTAATTGTAAAGAAACTGCAGTATGGAGTTTCCACAATTAACATATACATACATGTTTCCATGATGATGATGATGATGATGATGGTGATGATGATGATCATGTTTCCATACAGATTAATCAAATTACTATGTATATAACTGAAAACAAAGTGCGTACTCGCGTGGCTACTTTAGAAATTACGATATTTATAAGATTTAAAACATATTATTCATGAATATTTGCTGTCAGTTTTCATAGATTTTGTACTGCCGCGTGTATATGTCACCGTAAGATTGTGAACGCCGTTAGTTTATAATTTTACTCGCGATATTATAAACTTACGAAACCAACCATTTACAATTTAACGTATTATTTCTCGTTAGTTTATAATCTTACGATGTCAAACCGTCAATTTGTGAACTGATTAAAAATTGACAAGCGACAGAAGGCACCTTGCACGCTGATTGGTTAAACGTTTGACGTGTCCAGACGTGTCAGTCTATCTGAATTGAATGATGCTGTTAGCGCAATGAACAAGGATCTCCTTGAAAAAAAAAGGCGGGAAACGTTCGTGGCGGTCGAAAATATTTTGCATTTGTGAAAATTATTTAATTTTATTGGTTTCCGGGAGGATTTTCAGTTATTTAATATATTATTTGTATAATATTAGTGCTTAGTTGTAGTTTTGTATATATTTTGTAGTTTTCCTTAGTGTAAATATCACAATTTATCATTGGTAAGTTTTTATCTTTTCTATTTCCATGATGATGCCCCCGGGTGATCCCGGAGGGACAGATCCTGGTGGGACAAGTTCTCCATCTTCTCATAACACAGTTCCCACAGTTGGTTATCATGTGACAGTAGCAAATGAGTACAATGATAGGATGGAAACTGATGGTTCCGCGACAGACTGTTCGTCAAACGACGTAGCAAAGTCAAACTCTCGTAAACGTGTTTGTTCAAGAATTGTATGCAAAACTTGCAATAAAAAACGTAGCCGAACTCGCAAAGGTAAAGCACTTCATGAAAACGACTGTCAATGTCTTGAAAACGTCTTTCAAGGTTCTTCGGAAGAAAATATATGTTCGACTCACCCTAGGCCAAAGCATGATGATAAAATTATTACAAATAACAAGACTCAAACTAAAAATTTACCACAACAGCCCACACTTGCTAGGCATTCATATCAGTCTTGTGACTCTTCGCCATATGTTGTACATGTGCAAAGAGTTCAACAAGCCTCGAACGATGGTATTACCCTTCACCCCATATCTTTTGGGAAGTTTCTCAAAACTAATAAATTTAATAATATTGTGAATGGCAGTTTGAAGCGGATTGGACGAAACAAGGTCTCTTTAGCTTTCTCGCATTACCAAGATGCAAACAATTTTATCAACAGTCCATTGCTAGAAGCAGGCAACTATAAAGCTTTCATCCCATCTTTTAATGTAACCCGTATGGGTATTGTACGTGGCGTCCCGGCTGATTGGTCGGAGGAAGAAATTATAGAAAACATTGGTGTTCCAATTGGTTGTGGTCCTGTATTAAAGGTAAGACGCCTGAAAAGGAAAGTAACTAGTAATGACATCTCTGAACTTAAATCCACGGAATCAGTGGTGGTCACATTTGACGGACAGGTTTTGCCTAAACGGATATTTCTTTGCTATTCTGCCTTACCTGTTGATTTGTATATATTCCCTACAATCCAATGCTACAGATGCTGTAGGTTTGGCCACGTTAAGGATTTGTGTAGAGCCAGAAATCCAAGATGTTTCAAGTGCGGTCAAGATACTCACGAAGGGATAAATTGTTCATTAAATGAAGAAAATTCTTGTTGTTTCCTATGCAATGGTTACCATTATGCAAATAGTAAAAGGTGTCCTGAATATGAAAGGCAGAAAACCATTAAAGAAACAATGGCTAAAAGCTGCCTCTCATATCAAGAAGCCTCCAAACAACATGCACCAGTGTTGAAGAGGTCCTATGCAGATGCTCTTCTGACTACTTCTACTACTAATGACTTTCCAAAGACACAACAGAATGTTTCTAATACTAAACAGTACACAAATAGTTCATATAAAAAAACTGTATTTTTAAAACCCCGTTCCCCACATAATATTATATCCAAAGGGTATGATGTTGCTGCTCATAATGAATTAACTAAAGATTACAATATGTCCAATCCCGTTGATGGATGCGCTCTCAATTTTCAAAATGATAGTAACGAATCTACCAATTTCAATTCTTCGGTTAAAGATCTTATTTTGGCCCTCATAAAAATTTTAAATGTAAACATGAACTCACCGTCCAACGATGCTAACAACTGTGAATCAATTTCTAAACTAATAAATATTAATAATGGACAGTCGGTCCAACGCCCTACAGTGGAACTGGAGAAGCGCATTTTCAAAAAAATCTGATATTATTTTTTTTATTAATAAATATAAACCTTTTATTTTTGCTATCCAGGAAACTTGGTTTAAACCTGTTTCAAATTTTAAGTTACCTGGCTATACATGCCTCAGAGAGGATCGTTTTGATGGCTATGGCGGTGTTGCTTTATTAATAAGGCACCCCACTGCTTTTACTATTCACCCTATTCCTTCACACAATGATGATCTGTCTATAATTGCTGCTATAGTTCATAATATTTGTTTTGTATCTTTATATATTGCTCATCCCACTGTTGATATTTTTGAAGAAGTTAGTAATATAATTGCATCACTCCCTAAACCATATGTGATTCTAGGAGACTTTAATGCCCAACATCAATCTTGGGGCAGTTCCACTTCAAACCATTATGGGTCTATAGTATTGGATTTATTAGATACTTATAATATTTGTCTTCTTAATGATGGCTCTCCAACACGACGCACTGGTCCTAATGAAGGTAAAAGTGCTCCTGACCTTAGTTTATGTACTCCTAGTCAAGCGTCTTCAGTAACTTGGCAAACTTTGTCAACAACCTTTGGTAGTGATCATCATCCGATTCTGATAGAATTCCCCCTTTCTCCTAGTGCGGTTCAGAAGCGACCACCAAGACTTAAATATAAATTAAACGACCCTGATTGGCATCTGTTTAATAGAAGATTAGAACGTAGAATTATATCTCTTCCCAGTGTCAATCAGGGAAGTGAACCTCTCTGTGCTTCATTGCTAGCTAAGGCTTTTATTGAAACTGCTGATGAAGTTTTTCCTCAGAAGGGTAGGGGCAGTAATTGCATTCCATCCCCACCTTGGTGGGATAGCGAATGTACTGAGGCTGTAAGAAGTAGAAAAGAAATAGAATTAATTTACAATGAATGTGGTTCTGAGGAAAATTTTATTAAACTTTCTGAGGCTATTACAAACACTAGTAAACTATTCAAAAAGAAAAAGTTTGACAGTTGGCGGGCCTTTTGTCTGTCCTTATCTCCTGACGTGCACCCTTCTGAAGTGTGGCGGAACATAAGAAGATTTCGATCCGCTTTTAAAGACTCTACTCCTCGTCTAATCCCTTCTGCTTTGGCTGATAAATTCTTAAATAATTTAGCGCCACCTTCAGTTCCAGAAAATATATTATTACATAGCACTATTCCTTTTATATTAGACGACCCTGAAGATCTCAATCGCCCTTTTTCTTTAGCTGAATTAAAGGGCGTCTTGGCCAAAGTCAAAGATTCTGCTCCGGGGTTAGATGGGATCCCTTATTCTTTTCTTTCCCACCTTAGTGATGATTCTCTCTCTTATTTCCTCCAACTTATTAATTCAATTTTATTATCAGGCAATATTCCTTCATCTTGGAAATCCCAAGAAGTTATCCCAATTTTGAAACCCCAAAAAGATTCATCCGATCCTTCGTCGTATAGACCTATCGCTCTCTCATCAGTTCTGATGAAAATTGCCGAACTTCTGGTAAAAAACCGTCTGGAGTGGTTTGTGGAGAGTGGGGATTTGTTAGGCCGAAATCAGTTTGGGTTTAGACGAGGCAGGAGTACAATAGACAGCATTAGTATATTTGTGACCGATATAAGATTAGCGTTCTCTTTTAATAAATCTGTGGTTGCAGCATTTCTTGACATAAACGCTGCTTATGACAATGTTGTTTTGAGTGTGCTAAAGAATAAAATGGAATTTTTAAACATTCCTATTATTTTATCTAACTTCATTATGAATATTTTATATGAGAGGCGAATCCATTTATTCCTGGATGATGGCAAAGAAGAAACCAGATTGGTATGGAAGGGCCTGCCACAGGGTTCTGTTTTAAGTCCGATATTGTTTAATATTTATACCTTTGACCTCGAGACATCGTTGGACGATAATGTGAGTATTCTCCAGTATGCTGACGATTTGTTAGTATACTGCACTAATAGCTCTGTTGAAAGTGCCACTTCTTCTTTAACTACCTCTTTAAAACATTTAAAAAAATGGTTGGATAGAAATGGATTTGATTTATCGCCATCGAAAAGTAGCGCAGTGTTATTTTCTAGGAAGAGACTTCCTCCTCCATTTTCCGTGTATTATAATAATATAAAAATTCCTGTTAATGATAAGGCAAAATTTTTAGGTGTTTTACTAGACTCCAAACTAACAGGTGTGCCTCACTGTGAATATATTTATGCTAAATGTGAGCGTTTATTAAACATGCTGAGGAGTCTTTCAGGTGCTTGGTGGGGTGCTCACCCTTTTTGTATGAAACTGATTTACAATGCTTTAATTCGTAGTGTATTAGATTATGGAACCTTTTTACTAGAACCAGGTAGCGCAACATTTTTTAAAAAACTAGATAGTATTCAGTCAAAAGCTATGAGATTAATTACAGGTGCCATGAAGTCGAGTCCAATTAATGCATTACAAGTTGAATGTGGTGAGCCTCCCTTACAACTACGCCGCCAATATTTAGCTGATAAATTTTTATTTCGTGCACTACAGCTTTCTAGTCATCCCCTTCATTCTAAGCTCAAATTACTTTCAGACTGCATTAACTCATCAAGTTACTGGACGCACAAATCGGTTCCATGCCTTATAAAAAGTTTTCAGAAGTTCTCAAACATTCAAGCTCCTACTTATAGGTATTCTAAACACGCTTTGTTTTGCAACTCTTTTGGTTCTTTAATTCATACTCCTGAAATCGTCTTAAATTTAGGTATAATCAGAGATGAACCGAATAACAATGTCACTTTCAATTATTTAAGAGACAGAAACTGGGATAATTATCATTATATTTTCACTGACGCCTCTAAATATTCAGCTTCTGGTCATGTGGGTGTAGGGATTTACCATTCCCAATACAAAACATATCAACAAGTAAAACTTCCTCCGGAATCATCGGTGTTCACTGGTGAGTGCTTTGGCTTATATAAAGCTGTAGAATATATCCGAATAGCACAGCTCCAGAAGAGTGTAATCTTCACTGATTCAATGAGTTCCCTGCAAGCTTTATCAAAATTTCCTTTTAATTTTAGAGTTATTTTTCCCATAATATTGAAAACCCGACAGATATTACATGAATGTTTTAAACGTGGAGTTATAATTTCCTTCGCATGGGTACCAGGACATAGTGGTATCAGTGGTAATATTAAAGCTGATAGACTGGCAAATGAGGCTGTTGTGTGTGGTGATATGCATCCATACATGAACTATTGTCATGATCTGGCCTGCCTGCCCACATCTGACCTTCGAAACTCCTGGAGTCAGATGTGGACAGAGAGTATTCAACGAAAAGGCAAATTTTACGCGAAAATTCAACCTTCTATACCTTCTAAGCCCTGGTTTTCGAAATTAAGGTTTGTCAAGCGAGTCACTAGTATTATTATACGTATGAGACTGGGCCATGCTTGTACGCCGGTTCACCTCGCCAGAATCAACATAGCTCGTGATGACTTGTGTGAGTGTGGCGAGGTTGGTGATTTAAACCATATATTTTTTGCCTGTCCGTTACTTGACTATATTTCTTTCTATAATGATTTATTGTCCTTCAAAATTCCTTTTCCTACATCAGTTCCTATCCTACTGGCTACTAAGGATCCTGTAATATATAAATCTATAAGTAGTTTTATAATTATTAATAATATTAGCATTTAATATTTTGTGTACATTGTTGCTAAGTAATATATTATCAACTTCTGTTTATCTATCTAAATCTTATGTATAATATTTCCTGTTTTCCTACTGTTTATTTTCCTATAATAATCCCTTCTGAAACCTATCCAAATTCCGATCCTAATTCAATATTTATAATACATTATACGTTTCCTCCTTTTTAACAAAATGACTGTGGCGATGTGCAAACCGCACCATGCCAAAAAAAAAAAAAAAAAAAAAAGGATCTCCTTGCAATACAGACTTGGGCTAATAATTTTGGTCTTCTTGTTAATCCCACAAAATCTCAAGCCTTGATTATTGGTAGCAGTAGACTAAGGGGTAGATTGGTTGCGTCGGAAATACCTTCGGTTTATTATGATGGCATCTGTATTCCTTACACTGGTAAAGCGAAGAATCTTGGCCTCATAATTGATTCCAATTGTCTTGGCTGCTCAGGTTAGCGAGGTAAGCAGGCGCATGTACTACTCTTTTCATTCTCTTAAGCGACTCCAGAACTTTCTTCCTTTCAAAACCAAAATTATGCTTGCTCAAGCACTTCTTCTTCCCATTCTGCGATGCGACTTAGGAATTGCTTAATAAACTTGAGCGTTTAGAAAACTTAGCAATAAGATTTATCTTCGGACTTCGTAAATATGACCATGTTTCGGAACGCTCAACTAAAATGGCTTCCAATTCGCTTTCGCCGCGATGTGTACATCTTTCCTGTCCTCTATAATACCCTTAGCAACCCTGCCACTCCCGAATATCTTCGTTCTCGTTTCAATCTACTACCCCCTAATACTCGCCCTAAACGCGAGTGTAATACAAGGATGTTGGAACTTCCTAACGCAAACACCAAATTCTTTCTGAATTCCTTCTCGGTGCGAGCTGCAAAGCTGTGGAACAAGCTGCCTAAAGTAATTCAAAGCAGTCCAACTAGCCGCTCCTTTAAACAAAGAGTAAAAGAGCACTTCATCTCTCAACTATCGTGATTTATTTATTTATGTTTATGTAATATGGTGTTTATATATTAGTGATTAGGTATGTATTTATATAATATGTATGTTTATGTATATAGGCAGGGGCGTGCACAGGGTTTAGGGCTAGGGTAGGCACTAGTAGGCAGGCAGGTATAATAAGGATAAAAAAGCACTTACCAAAAAATTTCATGAATTAGGTTATTACTGTATTGTGTTGACCGGCGACCGGAGGTGTGGTGTTTCCATGCAAAGTGATGTAATGTAAGTTTAGCCACCTCAAGTATCTAACCAGGTGATTGAATATTTTGAACAAGTCACACTAGAAGATACCCGAAATGGCCTTGAAAAAGGCCTTGGTTTTTTTTGTTATTAACTTTTTTGTTATAACGCACAATTGACAAAATAAATTAACGGTATGATACTACAACTTTGTTTCTATTTATAAATTAAATCTACGCGCCTATCATTGAGAAAATATTTTTGCAATACGTCATCGTAAAACGCAGATGATCGTTTTACATCAATTAGGAGCTGTTTTTCAATAGAAATCATAGAAAGAGCTGCGAGTCTTTGTTGCCCCTGGTGGTTTTCGACTTTTCGTGCTTTTTGGCCGCGTTAGTAAAGTTATTCAAATCGACATAGCCGGCGTCGTTCCAAACGTTCAAAGAAGTGCAGAATAAAGTACACGGAAAACAAAACAAACTATTGGTGTGTACACAACCTGTTAGCCAGTTGAAAGTCTCGTAAGATTTAATTTGAAAATGACGAGTTGCATTACCCTTCCTTTGAGTTAAATGCAACTCGAGTACACACCTTCCTCTATGAACGATATTCGCCTTAGCTTCAAAATTACACGTTGCAAATCCACCTTTTTTCAGTTTAAACAAACACGGCCCGTCGGCACAAAGTTCACAGCGATTACTCATTGTTATTAAAGTAATTTACTAACACAAAAAGCACTAATTGCTCAAAAAACCAAAGAAAAACACAAAAACTTAAAAAATCACTGCGCGTCACAACAAGAAAGGTAAACAATATGGCGATTCCAAATTCCGCAATGAAAAAAGTGATTAAAATATTGTTTTTACCCAATTCAGCATTGCGCGCTTTATTCATAATGCGTCTTGAGACTATTAAAGCTTTAAAGCGACCGACGCCCCCACCGCTTGCGAGCTCGCGAAGCGTCGCGGCTCTGAGGTGGCTGAGAGTTGTGATTGGTCGTCGTATTTCTGTCGCCAACTTCGCGCCTGCGCACTGGCTGACATGCGCCTCGCGCGGCGCGCAATTTTTGGAACTCAGGAACGCTTTACATCGGTGCGTTATAAGGGAATGACTTGTACTAAGATCTATTTACGCCACCGATGTTCCTTCGACGACGATTCGCCTTGTATAAGTCCAAGTCGAAAAAGCTGGGCTTTTCGGATTTGTATGGAGCGAAATCACGCACACTAACGTATTGACAAGTTTTGTGTTCGCACATAGGGCCTTTATAGCACACAGTCATATATTTTCTCTTACTACATGTAAGTAAACGTCAGTTGGAATAGGCAGTGCTTTTGGCGAACGTGAACAAAAGACGAGTGGAATTTGTTTAAGATAAGGATGTGTAAAATTAATATGGGTGTTATGGTAGTTAGTATGATAGTGTAGTGTAGTTAATTAATGTATATAATTGTGAAGGTATTTATCTGAAAATGACAGGGTAGGCAGTGCTTTTCTGCCTCTATGAAGTGCACGCCCCTGTATATAGGTAGGTATAAATATTTAAGTACTTACATGTATATATGTATGTATATTGTATATGTGTATAGTGCATTTTGTATAATATTTAGTACTTAATGCAATAAAGAATATATATATATAATTTGTTGGCTACAGTAAGTAGTACGGTAAACTGTGAGACGAATTTTACATTTTCTTTTTTGCACACAAGTGCACTGGATGGTTTATTCTATGAAACCTGCGAATCTATTCTTGCAGCAAGCAAACCCAGTTTTACAATCTTAATACAACAATGAGCAGGCTAACTACAAACTATGGTGATTCAACTCGTGTTGTTAGAGTGGAGTTAACAAGCGGTCCGTTTGACGTGACCCTAAAATTCGGAGCAGGTATTTTTAAACTATGCCGCATTTATAGTCTAGTAAATTGGTTGATATCATAGTTAATAGGTCTAACTATAAATCAACGATTAATCATATCCTTTTTGATTGTTATGGATTGAACAAGCGTAGGTGTCGAATTACATTGTAATTTAAATTATTCTACGCTGTTTTGATTGTATGTTTTTAACTGACAATTTAATTTGGACATAATTCCCCTGGCGTCCTGTCTAGACGGGCGTTTATTTCAAACTATAAAATAAAATTCCAGTGCAATAAAATCTTTAGCACCTAACAATACGGGTGACAGTACTTCATGTTTTACACCTGAAGTGCGCTTAACTGTACCTACAGTCTGGTCAGCCAATGTAACTTATTTTAGCATTTTGGTTACATTGGAAATATTTTCATTGAAATGTCACGATTAATTTAATGAGAAAGAGAAAACGTTGCGCCTCCATGAAGGCCCGGCTCTGCACCAGCACCAGCAGCCTCCTCAAGGTGTTCGCGGACCGGTGGGACTCTCAACTGCTGCGTCACTGGACAAGTCTCCACAGGTGTCCGCCAGCATAATTCATCATCATCAATACCTCAACTACGCTGGCCCAGTGCTGGTTGGTTGACTTCACATAAAACCGTTGAATTTCTTCGCAGGAGTGTGCAGGTATCCTCATGATGTTTTCTTTCACCATAAGAGCGTCGAATAAATGTACATTTATGAATTCGAAATTCGAAAAAAGATTGGTTCGTGATGGGGTCGAACCCGAATTTTCCGAACGGGAGGCATCGGGCCTAACCAATACACCACCGACGCTCACATCAGCGCTCACGCCAGCATAATTAATCGTATTTATTTACTACTTACAGGAGCATTTAAGTTCCTACTAACACATCTATGGATTTTAAATTTGAAAATAAATGAATTTTAATTTTATTTAATCTTTTATATCTTTATCAGTTTTCAATATTTTGAAAAATCATTTTTATGATTTTTGTGACTTCATAAAGAATAGAGTAGATATTATAATAAATAGAATAGAAAGAATAGGAATACAATTAAATGATAGCCAATATTTTCAATAATTTTACTATGATTCTTCCTCTTTCAGGACCAAACTTAATAGAATTTGATATAAAAAAGTACTTACAGAAAGTTAAACTTAAAGCTGGGTTGCTGTAAAATGACATTCGCTATCATCCCATATCTTTTACCACCAAAAATTACTTTAGCAAAAAGTCTGTAAAGTGTTTTTTTTTCTAAAAATACCACAGTATCAATATACTTACCTAGTAGGTATTGTAACGAGGCATTCGTCCTCTTTCCGGTTTTGAATAGCAACATTTCTTGCTGGCAGCTTTATCTTTCATTTTAAATTAATTTTCAAATTTAAATTTCTTACGTTTCGATTTTGTCTTTTTTCTGCCAAATTCCTCACTTCTTGTCCTGATCTCTGAAAGTACATATCTAATCTTTTTCTACGTACTCTACTATTTGTCAGTTTATATAAATACATTAATAAATACCTTTACTGTCTGCCTAAATAAATTCCTTTACCTTTATCTGGACTGAACCCTGGTTTTTGCCACGTTTTAAATCCTCTGCAACATCCTTCGTGTGGTGGCGACTGCTGGGCCACAGTATCAGTAGGTACACTATGTACGAGTAATACGCTATTTTCTATCCTATCGGATCTTATACTATTTATTCTACTTACACATCCCACCGACTTTAACGCCAACTTTACCAACATAATACGTACCGCAACGAAATAAGACTAAGAGCTCACTGCTCTTATAAAGCAGTGTACACACTATACAAGAGCGGACAATAGACTAAGCTGCATGTACATTGTCGGTAGTCTTTAACGTCGTGTAGTGTCCATGTAGATGTCTAGATAAAGGCAAGAGACATGGACTGCGGTGACGCTGTGGAGGTCCTTTTATCTAAAGGACTTCGCATCAATTTGATAGAAATTGGAGATAACAAAGTCTGATCCAGTTAAAAGGGGTTTTTGATAGGGCGGAAGGGCTTTTTGAGGTTTTTCGAAAGTTTTTTTAGAAGGCAAGGAAGCTTTTAAAAAGTCACGTTGATCCATAATATGGTTAAAGTTTAAGTATTTTTAATTTACGATTCGATGTCTAACAAGAATTGTTGTAGTAATGAAATCAAATAAATTGTATTACGTTTGCCAAAGTAAGAATTTAATTTAGGATTCTAGTATTTTCATATTATTAGGTCTCGTGATTTTGTTATATCTACCTGCCTAGTTTATTTGTTTTAAATATTAGAATACTGTGTGTCTGTATTATAGATTTTTTAAATTGATGATTTTAAATAAGCATTTAAGTAGGCGCTCCCAGACAAAACTAATTGATGTAGCTCAGAAGGCCGCCACTTAAAGTGGGACTGGGCTGGCCACGTCACCCGAATGCCTAACGAACTGTGGGCTAAAAAGACCAACAGTTGGGTGCCCCAGAACGCAGCAAGATGTCGTGGTCGGCCCCGCAAGAGGTGGCGAGACGAACTCGCTGCCTACTGTGGCGAGTGGGAAAGTTTGGCCCAGGATCGGGATAAGTGGAAGGAAGCGAGGGACGCCTTTGCCCCACAGTGGGACACTTCAGGCTAATAATAAAAATAATAATATAAGTAGGTGTATATTTCGTATAAAACAACGGTCAAGGAAGAACTATTTATTAACTACATGACTGTTAGACTATATACAACAATGCAATGAGTATATAAATTGTATGTTAACTATAACTTAATAGATTTAAGGCTGACATTGATGGGAAGATAAGGTCGTGAGTACAATTCATTAGTTGTAATGATATGGTTCGTTAATCTAGGACAATCGACCATTCCGTTAGTGAAACCTATGCGTTAGTTCAAAAGTTTATGGAAGCTTCTTTGAAATTTCTTCCTGCACCATGTTTTTATGTGCTGAGTATTACACTACATTTTGTGTCACCAAACGACGATTTACGACGACGAACGAACGATTTTAGCTGAAAATGCCAAAATGTTCTATAAAAATTACAAAATTACTGTGTTTTTATTTTTTTTATATCTTTAAAAATGACTAAGTTATTAACGTCACATTGACGTCATATGCACGCAACGTTCCTATTACACCGCCCGCAACCGCCTGCATATGACGTCACATGCTCGAAACTTCTCGCGGTCATATCTTTGGTAATATTGCATTGCATGTATTGAAGTGAAATAAAAAGTAATGTAATGTACATGACATAAACTTTAATATGAGCCGTGCTTTAATGTGAAATAAGAACCTATCGGTGTTCTCCATTGTACTTTTACAGTGAATTTTTGTTTACAGTTTACGGTCCTTACTTACTTGACTTCTTAGTACCTACTACCTATTACTTTTTTTTTACAATAAATAAAAACATTTTCATCTTTGTCTTTCAGTACCACATTTGTATTGCAAAAATACCTACATAAACAAAATCAGTTTTGTTTCTATCATGAAATTTGATTTTCCATAGTTAATCGATCTTGCTTAAAAAAATCGATATACCGACTTAAGTTCTAAACTACGCCGCCGCCGCCGCCGTCTGCAGCGCCAGTCCCGTGGATATGTCATAAAATGGGTCCTGTGAATCGTCGAGAATCAATTGTTGACAAGTCACGGGTCGTGAACAGCAGATAATCAGGGTTAATGATCCTTATGTCCGTGTGTTTTGGGGTCCTATTACACATAATAGGTATCTGTCGGTATATACCTGAATGAAATCTACTTCATCATCAACATCAACGGCCCGTTACAGTCCACTGCTGGACTATGAGCCTCCTCCACTTAAGTGGAGGGTTTTGTCATAATCTCCACGCTTGGCAGGCGGGTTGGAGATCGCAGATTAAAAGGTTACTGTATCAGAGAGCGCTGCTGCCCGTTCCCTGTTCAATGTGTAGTCCCTAAGTCGCCTCTTACGACACCCACGGGAAGAGTAGGGGTTGGTGACAAATGTATTCTACTCTGCCGTCACTACACGGCTAATCTACTTACGTAAAAAAATATACATCTTTTTTAAATTTTATAGCCGTTATTATAATATTAGTAAATATTATAATATCAGCCTCCGTATTAGATGTTCTTACGGTAAAGGGAATCATCGTGATGAAACCTGCACACTCCTGTGAAGAAATTCAAAGGTTGTGTGTGAAGTTGACTAACGCGCACTGGGCCAGCGTGGTCGACTAAGGCCTAATCACCCTTATTCAGGGTAGGCTCGAGCCCCTCGGTCGGGACTTATAATATGAGCTGTTGACGATTTAGGAACGTATAATTGTTGCTTATAAAAGGTCATATGTTTCACGTACCTTATAAAGTACTCATATTACAAAAATAATAATAATATTAATAAAAAATATTTATTTCTCCTCATTACATGGTTTTTACATTGGTACGTACTTAATTTAGAACACCTTATAATTATGTAGTGGGAGACTGGAGCCTGAGCTAGGACGAACCTGTATTACAGGTCTCCAGGACCCACCCCAAAAACTACAGGGATATACGTCTGAATGGAGGTTAAAGGGACGATTTGAAGTATTATAATTAAAAGTATGTTATCCATAAATATAAATATACATACACATTTTATATATAAGACATTATACATATGACATCCATATACATATATATAAATATACACATATTACACATTTATTAGATATGGTATACGTATGAGAGGGTGTGTGTGAGTGTGAGAGGGTGTGTGTGAGTGCGTGTGTGCAAGGGGGGAGAGAAACTGTTGAGTGGTTAGCCCTACGACTAGGTCTCGGGATCGGGTTATTTGTAAGCAATATAATAGGTACTATTGTATTGTCCACTAACCAGTCAACAGCCTCTCTCTGTGTTGCCTTAGGGTGTATGTGAGTGTGTGTAAGTTTGGGGAGGCGCAATTGCGCCCAGACCAGCCCTACGCGATTTTAGCTTGGGATCAGTTTAGCAACCACTGGTCTGGTCACAGATAGTCCAGAAAGCCACACAGAGTGTGATGTGCATGTGTGATCGCGAGTATTTGTGCGTGAAAATGTGTGTAGAAATGCTTGTAGCACCCGGGTGACAATATGTCTATGGAAAGCCAAAGAAGTATTAAGAGATTACCTGTAAAAGTGCTTCGGTATCGTTATATGTCAGGGTGATGTCAGGGTTATTACAATTATAGATACGTAGGTCGTTGTCAATTTTATTATATAAATAAGGTCCTAGAAATAGAAAGAATCTGCGTGCAAATATAGAGAAGACAGCGTTAGTGGGACAGAAATTTTTCCTTTTAGTACTAGTAAGTGAAGATAGATAGATAGATAAAAAGTTTTATTCAAAAATCTACATAACACATGTACATACATTTAAGAAAAAAGATACAGAAAAAGGAAATAACAAAAAAAAAGAAGTACCAAAGAAAGAAAGAAAGACAAGAATGTTTATTTAGTACCGTATGAAGAATAAAAAGTTGTCTCACAGTAAGGACTCCGCTTTTTTGGTACAAATCCACGGTAGGAAATCTGAAAGGAAGGAAGGACATTACTTTTAGAACAGCCCTTTGCGCTCTTTCTACTTTTAAGAAATATGTTTTAGGAGCTCCACCCCATGAAGAGATACAGTAAGTGATGATGGATTGACAAAGAGAAATATAAATCGATTTTAGTAGGTGATAATCCACAATAACATTGCGTAGGGTTTTGAAGATAAAGATTAACTTTCTAATTCTACCAGTGATCATATCAATATGTAATTGATAGTTTAATCTATAGTCAATGATGACCCCCAGGTATTTATAGCTTTCTGTTCTTTGAAAGGCAGGACAATTACAGGTAGTATTCGTCCCGGAGCAGGAGTGAGCTGTGAGATGGTAGGACGACAAGGACATACGACTTGTGTTTCTCATAGAGAAGGTCATATATTTGGTTTTATCCACGTTTAATGTTAAGAGGTTATTCCGAAGCCATTTTATAACTTGATCTAAACCCTTTTGTGCATCACAATAGGCGTCTTGAAAGATAAGGGCGGTGTCGTCGGCATAAGCAAGAAGTCTACCACTTTGTAAAGGAAGGTTACACAGATCGTTCAAATAGACCAAAAAGAGTGTGGGTCCGAGGATGCTACCTTGTGGTACGTACGCCGTATGCCACTGGTAAGTCATCACTAAACTGATCTCCGATCTTTACCCTTTGCGAGCGATTAGTTAGATAGTCTGCAAAAAGCTTTAGTTGCATATCTCTAATACCCACCCATACGTTCTAATTTGTAGATAAGACCTTTAATGGAAACCGAATCAAAAGCTTTTTTTAGATCTAAGAAAATAGCAATTGTTTTCTTGCGTTTATCGAGGTTTTCTACAATGTAGTTTGTAAGATCGTGCACTGCTTCAGACGTGGATCTCCCTTCCCTGAAACCATACTGCGCTAGTGAAAGTAGGTTTTTAGATTCCAAGAATTTTACCAATCTATTGTTCATTAGTCTTTCGAGGATCTTTGACAAAGCGGTAAGTACCGATATGGGTCTATAGTTGTCAACTATAGCCCTATCACCACTTTTATGAATCGGTGTTATCAACGACTTCTTGAAAGCAGTTGGAAAGATACCGCGTGAAAGAGAAAGATTGCAAATATATGTGATCGGTGGGATGAGGATGTCCTTGAATTCTATCAACAGATTAGAGGATATATCATCCCAACCAACAACGCAGTCACGTTTGAGGTTCAGTATGAGATTTTCTATTTCTTTCTCATCAGTTGGAGTCATCACCATGGATTGGCTACTTGAGATGCTTTGTAATTGAGTGGGAGACTGTGAGGTAGTTGTATTTACTGTAATCTTTTCGGCCAGGGATTTTCGACCAACATTAGCAAAAAAGCTATTAATATCGTTTAGAGATTGAGTAGGAGTGATCAATTCTGTGGCTGTGTGTGGAGGTTTTATTCTATTGGTAACTGTATTTATGACTTTCCATATTTTTTTATTATTAGTACCTGCTTTTTTTATTTCCGCTCTGTCATGTGCCTGTTTAACCTTCTTTAGTATATTATTGCAAAAAATCCTATAACGTTTGTAGGTTTGTTTTAAAATCTCATTGTTTGGCTGTTTTTTAAATTTTTTATGAAGATTGTCTCTATTTTTCATACATTTAAGAAGCCCTGGAGTGATCCAAGGTTTTAGAATTATCTTACGTTTTGAAGTATTTACGGTGTGTGTATTTGATTCGACTGCTTGACAAATAAATCTTATAAGAAGTGAAGCTGCTGCACTTGGGTCTGACTCATTGTAAATGGAACTGAAATCAATGTTATTCATGGCTGCTGCCAGACCGGCAGTGTCGACGCGTTTTAAGTTTTTGATAATTTGTTTTAGTTTAAGCGGTGTGAAAAGCATGGCTGTGTAATGGTCTGTAAGGGTAGTCGGAGCTACCAGGACTTTCCCTGTTAATTTACTTTTAATATTTAGATGATCCAGACAAGTTTTATTATGCGTGGGTAGACGATGACCGGGCAGAAGGCCATGGAACGCTAGAAGATCTAAATATTGATCAGAGTTTGGATCGTTATTTTCATTTAGAATGTCTACGTTAATGTCTCCACATATTATTATGTTTTTGAAAGAAGATGAGGAAGACAATTACTCGTTTAGGGATTTAAAAAAGTTAGATAAGTTTTTTTGTGCAGGAGGACGATAAATGCATATGATTAGTGTATGATTATTTATCTTTATTGTCAAGCAGTTTGCATCCAAAAGATTATACTCTGAAACCAATGCTACCTGGGTGATTTTTGAATAGACTACTACTCTCTCATTTTGAGTTCTGTTTATATTAGTTGCGTAGTGACGGTAACCCTCTAAATTTACAAGTCATATTTAATCAAATCAAATCAACGGCCCGTTACAGTCCACTGTTGGACTTCATTGTCTCCTGAATGAAATCTACTTCAACATCAACATCAACGGCCCGTTACAGTCCACTGCTGGACTATGAGCCTCTTCCACTTAAGTGGAGGGTTTTGCCATAATCTCCACGCTTGGCAGGCGGGTTGGAGATCGCAGATTAAAAGGTTACTGTATCAGAGAGCGCTGCTGCCCGTTCCCTGTTCAATGTGTAGTCCCTAAGTCGCCTCTTACGACACCCACGGGAAGAGTAGGGGTTGGTGACAAGACAAATGTATTCTACTCTGCCGTCACCACACGGCGGCCATATTTAATATTTATGGAATAATCAATTTTATTGAAGAGTGCGGGAATCTGGACTAGATCTTATCGTTTCTCTGTCGGCACATCATCGTACAGTCTTGGTCCGTAACAAGATTGTCAGTTGAATACCACGTCTTGATGCTTTTGATACTTTCATTATTAGTGTAAGTAAGTACTTAACTTATTTTCCATCTTGCCTATCTAATCTGCTCGGGTCGTATTTCGTATCCAATTATTATTAGAACTACGCTACTCTCGCGTAATGTAAGATTTTCCCGTTGGAATTAGACTTTTTTTCCTAAGAAACATCCTATGTGTTAATTAAGGGTATAAACTATCTCCATTCCAAACATATATCATCCAAATATATTTTCACATTTATACCTATAATATTAGTGTGATGATGTGATATTAAGAAATAAATGCTTTTCTATTCTATTCTTTTCTATATTTCATTTATTAACGCTGGTATTTGTTTATTTATAAATTTTATTGCATTTTTTGTTTTTTATTACTACCACGTCATTTTGATAAATAGATGTAGTCAGTTGAATGTGTATGGTGGATTTAATTACCAAAACGGCCGTCTATATTATTAAAAATACTAGTTTTGCAATCTTTGATAAAGTTAGGGTATATATTAGTTTCAGCTTCCTAGTAAACTCAATTTTTAGTAAATTTAATCAACAGACAAAGTAAGCAAACTGGCCTTTTGTGTAGTTTTGCAGTATTGTTTTTATTCCGTCGCAACAACTTCTGTATAATTTATTTGTGAAAATTGTATAATTTATCTAAATTTAATTTAATTTAATTGTGGTTAAAACCTGTTTCTTTCCTGAATAAAGAGAAATAAAATAAAAAAATACTGTTTTTTGAACAACAAAATTTATCAGGAAAATATTCACAGGAGCAAATATCAAGATCTTTGAGTCAAGAAAGCGCTCAACCTATGGCTTACCCGCGCTATATTTTTGTATTGACTGGCCACTTGGCCATTCCAAGCATTGTCAGTGTCTTAATTGAAACAGCAGGGGCCTAGCCGGCCAAGGCCCAAGCACCCAACAATAAAATAAAAAGGGAAACAAAAGTTTATATGAAAAATTTCATTTCGTACCGTTTAATTGGCTTCAAATACCTTTAATTAGTTGCACCTTGTTGTAATGATTGATGTTGTTATGTAAAGGAAATTGAATGTAAGTATGACCACAATATGACCACAGTAAAAAAAAGGTAGGACCGTTAATTTATTTGTGATTTTTTGTATTGGATTGTTTTCTATAATATTTACATGCTTGTCAAGAAATCGTATTTCTTAAAATTATAGTGTGGTAACCAAAAACTTTGCCAAGCGGTTGCCCGTTTGTGGTGACGTCATGATTTCATAGAAAACAAGCAAGAACGAATTTTGGCGCTGCTGCCACTATGCCCTCCGTGGTGTAGTTGGTAAGCACGTTGGCTGCGTATAGGCCGAAGGTCGTGGGTTCAAGTTCCGCCGGAAGGTTTAGGTTTTAGGTTGTTTTCTATGAATCTAAAAAATATTTAATATCTTTCTATTGTTTGAATATAAACAACAAGTGAAATATGCCGTAAAAACCGAAGTTTCCAAAAACTTCGCCCTAATTCAGGGTAGGCTCAAGCCCCTCGGTGGGAATTTACCTATTTGAGCTTTTTCTGATGATGCTGAAACAAAAAATTCAGGCATCACCAGTCCAATTTAGGGGCAATACGTTATTTATTATTGGCAATATAGAAATTATTTGCAAATAACCCTTACATCGAAAACAACCAATAGATGCCATAAAACCTTGATGGGAAAACAATAAATAAAAAAAGAAGTTCTTAAACTCAATATCGTAAACTGAGGCCAATACCTTTAATAACAGAACTAATTAAAATAAAATTCTAATGATTTCGAATTTCCAGAAGCAGAGCTTGAACCGTAAAATGACCGGAAAATATCGGTAAAACTTCATAACAATACCGGTACTCAATGAAAATTTAAAACCCTTGCATTTATTTTTCTTGCATTTTTATTGCACGGCAACTAATAATACCGATATTATTCATATTTTATTTTACCGAATAATAATGAAAGCTAAATATTTCAGTATAAATCTTGTTTAGGCAAGACGCATTATATATTTTTATAAATGATGTGATTGGTATTGCCAAAAGATATGAATTTTTTACAATGCTTCTTTTTCGATGTTGAAATCTAAGGGTAATTTTAAGTTCAGCTAATTAAAAAGAAACTTTGATTCAATACTAGCTGTCCGCCCGCTGCTACGCTTGCGTTATGTAAGATTTTCCCGTGGGAATAACTTTGTCCCGTAAAAAGTTATTCCTAAGTACAAATTATCTTCATTCTAAATTTCATCCAAATCCGTTCAGTATAGTTAAGGCAAGAAAGCGGAACAAACATTCAAACATCTTTACATCCAAATATATTTTCACATAATATAAGATTAGTGTGATTAAATCCACTTTCCTTAAAGAAGTAAGTACGTTAATTTTAGATGTAGAAACATAGCTAGTCTAGGTTATAAAAATACCACTTAACTGTTTCAATGTGCTCCTCGTCAAAGTAATGACCCAAAAAGTATCTTGTTATTCGACGTTCGTTTAATTTATTGCGACTTTTACTGTTTAACTTTAGTGACCATCAATTTGTATGGGAATGTAATTATAGACAACTGGTTAGTACCTACGGGAGCTGTGTTTTTCTCAATGTAGAGATGTGTCGTTTTTAATTGTAAAGTCATTACTGTAACTTTGAAGTCGTTGTGATGTTTGTAATAAAAGCAAGGTTTTTCAAATAAAGAATGTTGTAAGTAGAACTTTTTGTTAGAATCGTATGTGATCAAACCATCGATCAAACAATTTGACTAGCAATACAAAAAAAAAATGTTAATGTTAGGGAAATGTTAGTGTTACTGCTAAGAACTAAGTACGATAGTCACTTTTTTATGCAGTAAAAAAACATAATATTTTTAGCAAATACCTGATTAGCCAACACAATGAAGTTTTCAAAATTTTTGTAATGTTAGTAGAGAGATCCCAATTTGTATTTCCATAAGCAGCTGATATACGTCCCCACCGAGGGGCTCGAGCCTACCCTGATTTAGAGTGATAAGGCTTTAGTCGACCACGCTGGCCCAGTGCGGGTTGGTCGACTTCACACACATCCTTTGAATTTCTTCGCAGGAGTGTGCAGGTTTCATCACGATGTTTTCATTCACCGTAAGAGCGTCGAATAAACGTACATATGAATTCGAAAACACACATTGGTACGTGGTGGGGATCGAACCCGCGACTCCCGGACGGGAGGCAGCGGCCCTAGCCACTAAACCACCGACCGCTCTACTAATTTGTATTTATACCAAGAAAAACAAATAATAGAGGTAACAAATTAAAGTAACTTTATAAAATCTTACTCCAAGATATTGTTATAGAGTAATATTTTATCTAATTTAATTTCCTTTCCTCTCTTCTATCCTTCATATCGTCTTATTGCTCCATAATCTTCCTTGTAATATTTAAATCGGAGCTCCTGATATGACAGATCCTTCATGTTATTACCTTATTGTGCCTGAGGAATATAAGAAATTACGCCTTGGTTTAACTAGATCTCTATGAAATCTCATTTGTTCAAGATCTCCTTATACAAAACCAATATAAACAGGTCTATTCATACCAGTATTTCTGTGGTATTGTATATCAAGTTATACTGGAAAATTACCTATTACCCATGCTCTTACCCACTGCACAACCTCACTTTGCGAATAACTACCTCAGTGATTATTCACACCCAGCCGTGAAAAGTAAAAACGCAGTTAATGCAAAAATCTGTTATTGAGAAAATGCGTTTAAAGAACGTTGTATTAAAGACAAAATTTGTTTGCAAAGTTCTAGTATAAAAATGTATTTTGCTCATTCAGAGAACGAACTCCTTTGACGTTCGAACGGCAAAAAAAAAAAACAGGGTGATGTGATGAGACGCCGGTGCTCGTTTATAAATATTTATTACCTAATTAACAAGAACTAGTTTAACACTTCGAATGGAATTCTTAGCCAGAGGCATCACACGCCGCTGACAACAAAACACCTTTTTTTTTTTTTTTAGGTACAGAATGAATTGTATTTTTTCCCTTACGTGGCCTACTTACTACCTACTAATGTGTTTACCAAAGTGGTAATATAATGCGATTCGGACTGCGACATTTCTAAAGACATTTCTAAAGTACACTCTTCCGCTACTAGTTTAAAAAACCTCATTTCAAAACACCTGGCACTTTAAAAAGTACTTTTATTTTTTAGCATAAAAATGCTTATTTTTTCTCATATTTTATCATTCGCCAACTTACTTTTCAACAAATACAAATTGAAAAAAAATAATTTTAAAAAAGTTTGCTGTTCGGTTAGTTACAAGGAAATTTTCGTTTACCCTAGGTTTTTATTCATGTAGTACTACATTAAAAGAATACTTTTAATGTAGTACTAACCTATGTAACTTTTTTATCGATAAAAACCTACACTAGTTTACCTTATTTACAATTGTTTAACTAAATTAAAAAAGTCTTTTTCTAAGTGAGAAATTGTATCTATACACAACACAATAAGATATAAAATGCATAAATCGTAGTATTATTAACAGAAAATCCATGCTTGTCGTTTTCAATAATATAATCTGATTCTCTTAAACACATCGTTCGTAAACTCATTTCTTGTAAATTATCAAAATGTGACGTTTTATCATGAAAGAACAGCAGTTTACACTTAAACAAGTGTCGGTGACAGTATCGGAGTTGGAATTATGCGTTTAGCCGCCTCACAGTGATTCGTCTAGAACAAGCTGACTGGACAAAATTATTTTAATTAATTTTTGGTGTTTTTTAGTTTCTGCATGATTTGTTTTATTCAGTTTCACATTTTTATGGATTCTAACAAGATAAAAATAATTAAGAAGTAATTATTTAGTTAGGAAATTGAAATAAAAAAATAACTTGATTAAAAAAGATCTATTTATATAGAAGGAGGTTCATTATCGGCATGTATATAAAAATATATAGGTATAAATAAGTGAATGAGAGATACATACACACATAATAAACTGTAAACTAGTGTAAAAAGTCATAATACAAATAGAAACTAATTAAAATTAAATAAGAACGAAAATTACCTCTTAATTTAATTAAAAAAAAAAAACTATTACTATTATTGTCTTCTAATGATATTTAATGTACTCAAATGTCATTAGAAAACATTTACCTAATCATCTTCATCACTTTCATTGGAATCATTTATTGAATAATCATGATCATGATTATCAATTTGCTTACAATAACTAGATACTACAACCTTATCTACTGTTACACTAGGCGAATTTAATAAATCTAGAACCTCGGAAGGGAGCTTACTGCATTTTTTTCGAGGCACTTCTCTTAAACTGTTAATTACAGGGTTAGATGTAATTAATAACATATTTAACAAATCTTTATAAGTGGCAATACGCGAACACTTCCGTGTATTATGCTCACGAAATCTTCTGCAGTCCTTATTATGAGCTTCTTATGCCTCCTCCGAAAGCTGTCCCATAGGCAAATGAAACGTCTTGGTAAACTCAGAACTATGCAGAAGTATTTTGTGAACAGTTACAGGCATGTTATACCACGAATAAAGATTCAAGTAAAGATTTTTGGTCTCGTAAGGCAAAATTTTCAAATTTTTCAAAATTTATATCATATCCCGAAGACAAAGCACGGAGTAATATATCAATTTTTTTTATCAATTCGGCATCTAACTTTGTGATCTCAGCACTTAGTTCAGCATTATCGAAAAATCTGCGAGCGGTATTTCCCTCATTAGAATTTCCGTAGCCTAGTTTTCGTTTATCAACAATCAACCCCATTCTACTTTTAAATTGATGTTTTATTTCATCTGAACGCTGATCCACACTAGCTTTAATATTTTTGTTTAGCCTCCATTGGTTTACATCAAGTCGATAACTAATGTGGAGCAAGCATTCAAAGGTACGGATCCAAGCATCAAAACAGAGCTTACTTTTGTCAACCGTAAACTCTCTGCCTTCATCATTCATCAGCATTACAAATATAACATGTCTGTGTAGATTTTGTTTCAGTCATAGCATTGCAAACTTTCCCATCAACCATAGTTGAAAGCAATTCATGTGTGATAGATAACTCGTTCTCTTGAAACTTGCAAACTGTCGGCAATAAATTGTTTATTTCTTCTAAAATATTGTTGGTTTCTAAAACAGTAAGCTCTTTGGTTTCTTTGGCAAAAATAAACTTTATTGGCCGACAATTCACACTTGAAGATGGACGAGGGTTCTGCCACACAATATTGTTCTTTTCATCAAGTAATCGAAGAGAAACGAATGAAAATACAAACAAAAACTCATCGGTGTTAGCTGCATCGGTAAATTTTTGCTTGTAAGTGCTATGACCTGAACTTCCATAACAACCCCATTTGCTAATGAGCGTGAAAAAAGAACACGACAAGCTGTTGAAAACTTCATGTAGTGCTGCTACCAAACGCTGAGCAGTTTTATCTAAAACTGCTTGCAATTTGATTTCAGCACGAGTTTTGCTTTTCTAACACTATAATACGACGGAAATACCTTGTGACCCGCTTTGAAGCTCCACTTCCGTGTCTGTTTATAAGCGTGACTTGTGCATTTTGCGTCTACATAGTAAGCTAATGCTTCTTCATTGCTCAAACACCTAGGCATTGCCTCATCACTCAGTTTTTTTCAAAATCTCACTGCACTTATCAGGATCACTACTGGTCACTTCTTTGATAACCCGAGCTACATTCCGTTGCCCCGATAGCCTTGTCGATACTTCTGCTGCATACACGAGTTCTTCTGTGCTTCGGTTTTGATAACAAATCATCAATCCTTCGCCGTTTGGTCTTCGTGCTAGCTTCATGGAAATCTAAATGTGGTCGGCCCGGACCAGCAGGAACGCTTGTTGAGGTCGATGGTTGTACTGAAGGATGAACGAAGATATCAAATGAAATATCGGGACCTTCCAGCCACTCTTCATTGTTTTTTTTTGGCTAGGAAACGGTCGCGATTCCTTGCGCAGCTATCCCACTTCTTCAGAATTTGTGACCCATACTTGGCAATAGTGAGCTTCATTTCACGTATAGAACTCTCAGTTACACCAGTTAGATCGTTTCGCAGGGAAACTAAACGAAATATCTCTTCGTTGCGTTTGTCCTTAGGGTGTCTTAGCCATTCCTCGAAAAAATCCTTTCTTGAGATTTTATAAACGCAACCTAAAAAAAAAAATAAAAAAAAATAGTTGTGCAAAAAAGTCGCAATGGATTTTTTTATGGAAAGAATCTATACACTTAAAGGTACCATAAAAAATATTTCGTAGAATTTGTACAGGTTTGTACATGTAACTTTTTGACCTTTAAAGTTTGAAAACAAGGTAAAATCACAAGTTTTTTTTAAATACATATTATTTTACAATTTATAATAGTAAGCTATACCAATTAATTTAGTATCAAAATATACTACTCACCCTCAAGATTCAAATCCATTTTACAAAATTTATATACAAAGCGCCATAAAACAGAGAGAAATTAACACGACCGAGACGTTTTTGCAAGTAATTGCATACAAAAATACCCCTTACCTTAAATACTCGTTGTCAATGCTCATTAACTAATGAGGGTAGACTCTAATTATTCCTGGGATTGTTGTTACCTATGTGTTAACTATTACTAGGAATAAAAATTTCTGGGAAACTGAGACATGGTTTTTGTCCAGTCAGCTTGTTCTAGACGAATCACTGTGCGCCTTATTAAATAAAGCTTTATCAGAAACTTGGACTGCGATGTCCACAGAGACTAAGAATGATATGGGTATGCTTCGAATAATATTAAAAAGCATAAAAATGAAAAATCATTGTGTTTTTTATTGGCAATTTATTATTTTACTATCCAAAGATAATTAGAATCAATTCTTTTTTTTTTATTTAAGATTGAAAGTGGGTATAACAAGCTCACAGTATCATCATTTGCTTGCCCTTATCCCATCATTTGGGGTCGGCGCAGTATGTTTTCTTCCTCCACTCACATCCTTCCTGAACATATCATCTTTTACACAATCCATCCATCTTTTCTTTGGTCGTCCTCTCCCAACATATCCATCCACATTCAAATTCAATACAAATAGTATAAATAGTGAAAAAAAATCGCTAAATAATGCGGCTGCGGGATCAGTGCTGGTTTAAAGTGATAAAAGAAGTTTAGAACCACTTAGAATCCTCACTCAAACAAAAAAATCATAAAGCTTCAAAATTGAAAACAATAGAATGTCCATGTTAATAATATCAGTAATATACCTATATAACACACTCACAGATAAAGTACTTTAGGACTGAGATTGTAGTAGTTTATTCAATCTAGTGTTAAATATTACAATGTATGAAAATGCTTTACTTACTGATATTGAAAAGCAAGACAATATTTTTTTATGTTACTGAACGAGTAAGTAATGTATATTTTTAAAATACGTATATACTTTGCTTTGTCCACAATCAGGCAATTAGTAATCATACCAAATTTTTGTCGCAAGAAGTAAAAAAATGTGTGAAAAGTGACACTAAAAGGAATTATGCTATGCATAAGACAAAGACTTATCTAAGAAAACAGTACATCGTAATGATAACGTTGTACGTCACCGCAATGCTTACGTTGAGAAGAATTTAAATAATAGTACCCGTAACACGACTATATGGTTACGTCATTAAAATGTTCGTAACAATCAATCAAGTGGACAGGACGAGCATTAGTTTTGATCCATCATTAAAATAAACAAACATTTTACCATGCGTGCACGCACAGGAATGTGTAATTAACGTCACGACTTCATATTTCTTTCTAGAGTTTTGGTTTTATTTGTAGTACCTAAAATATTATATGAGCTAGTTGGAGTTTGAAGAATTTATGAATGTAAGTAAAATATTTTTGAAGATACTTAGTTGTTTTTTTTGCACGTTATTATAATAATTTGTCTATAGTCTGCGTCAATATCATAATATTCTAATAGGTTAAAGGTATTTCAAAACTATAAATGTTCTTACATAATTTCATTTTGTTTTATGTACATATCGCTTCTGTGTATTTTCTATAAATTCTCGTTACTTCAAAATATGTAAGTACACAAAACAAATAAAATATCCTTTTGAAGACTTTGAATAGTTACACCACATGAAAGCATCGTCAAAGTTAATGACGCATAAAAATATTTCTCATGTAGCCTTTATGTCCATCAATTAATCAGGACATTCTTTTTTTTGCTTAAAAAATGTACAAGCAAATGGGTTGCTGTGTTTGGCTTGGAGTGACCCAATGTTGCCATCTTGTAACATTGAAACCGAAAAGAGAGGTCACAATTACCAGTAGGTACGATTGAGTGATTTATTAATAAGTAATTTATCGTTAATCCATTCCTTAGAAACAATGGTGGATTAATTTAAGTAAACATGGCAGTTGGTCAAAGAAAGTATTAAAAACGTTAATCAAATTCAATAAGCGAAAACAAAAAGAATTAATTTCTACCGTACTAACGAGTTGCTGGCGTCTAAATAATAAGAAAAAAACTTGAACAAGGAACAAAAATACCTATTAGCTCACTCGGCATGACGAAAATCCAGAAAACAAACCCGTACGACATTAAAAAGTAGACAACTGCCAATTAGTATCGCACTTATTAGCACTTCTTGCGCGACAAAAACTTTGCTACTATTGACGTGACTTACCAACATTGTATGTTGCGTGGGTTTATTTTGTCGACAGTCCTTGCCGTAAGCCCACAGTATTCTGGCAACATTGCAGTGGCCACACAGAGTCCATTAGCGAGTATTAAGATTTTAGTCAATATTCATCAATGTTTGCTTTGGTTTGTTGGCTGGTGGGACATAACGACGCAATTACATTTTGCCCGAATTGATGTGGTCAGTATAAAATGTGTGATGGATATTGTACTATGTTTGGTGGTGTCTACGATGTGTGCCAGGTATTATGAAGTATTATCACAGACAGATATCAAAGATACTATAGGTATAATAATACTATAGAATACTCAAAGTTACCGCAATACCATAAACTAGGTTTTTCTTTCAGAGGAATAAAAGAGGATTGCGCGAGGCGACGACGCGCGTCTGAAATCTTTAGTTTTTCCATCAATTTATGAGCAGAATCTATAGATCCAAAAATCTTATACAAAGTTAAAATAAAATTACTTGTAAAATGTTTGAATTAAAATACAATTTAGTTACCGAAACTTGTTCAAACTATGAACATACATACAAAGTTACTCCTGGTTGAAACAAGCAACTTTGGAAGTAGAAGTACTTGTTTAAATTTTGATAATTTAAACATAAAGTAAAAAAAAAAGAAAGAAAGATGAGAAGATAAAGAAGATGTTTAGAAAGGTAGATGAATAGAAATATTATACTGACAGACTCCATTATATACATAGGGTTTATTTATGCTGAGTTAACATTTAATTTAAGAATAGTACACAACATAGCAGTGAAAACGTTTTATTCATAAGTGTGATTTAAATGGTAAGTAATTTAAAAAATGTAAAGCGATAATTTGATGATTTGGCTGCGGCGGCAGTTTTGGTCCTTAAGTTTATAATTGGGTTTAAAGAAAGGTTTTTTTTAATTTTCATATAGATAAAAAAAAGCAAAACAAGCATATAAATACTAGAAACACTTAGCACTAGAAATTTTGACAAGGCCTGGGAATGTATGGACCTGAAAATTGTATTACTTTCCACGGTCGTCGAAACAAATGCTAGATAAGTAGAAAAGAAGAAGAAAAGAAGGACCACGTACTTTCGTCTCTCTTACACATTACGGAACAACTCTATTCACTATTTGCTCAATATATTTTTGAAAACATGAAACATTTTAATAAATTGTATAATAACAGTTACCCAAGAAATTCTACCCACAGCGTGTGTTTGAACAAAAGTGACGAATCTATCATGAACGTTACCTCTGTTGGAATTTCTAAGGCCACCCGCAAATAATAGAAGCTTATAACATCGCATTGTATGCCAGTAAATGCTGACGATTTGACATATTGACTGTTACAGTCTTGATTCTGAACTCCTCTCTATTCGGATTCTATTCAACAATATGATCCATCTTTGTGTTGTAGGAATTGTACCGATTGCTTAGATGAATATATATGATCTAAGACCGATTGCGACATTTTGGGGTAATCAATCAATTATCCTTTACGTTCTTACTACGCAAGTTTTTTTTAATGCAAACAAATCACACAATCAGTTTTGTGAGTTGATGAATTGATGTAAAGACAAGAAAAACAAACTTAATGTTCAATTCAATTGTTTTATCAAAAAACACAAACTGCTAGGTACTGTAACCATATTGTATGCTTAGAATTTTTTTTTTGCTACGCAAGATTATAACTATTAAGAAATTTTTTAAATGTAGATTCTTAGGTTTTTAGGCAAATTAAAAAATTGCATGTTTTTTGTTGCATAAATTATCATCATCATCTTCATTCTTCAGCCTACATCCCCACAAATGAGTAATATAAATAAAACAGGCCTCTTCTCTACTGCGCCATTACTCGGGTTCTAGTCATCCGCATCCAGCATAAAATATACAGAAATGTAGTAACTGGAAAAATTGTGACAAAGACTGGCTTATTCCTACAGAGAGATCTCTTCCAGCCAACCAGATCGTTGTGTGAGACAAAATGTACTGGGTAGTACTTAACAGCTAGATATAAAATCGTATGAAAACATAATAAAGAAAAGTACAACTAGTACTATATCAGGAAATCTCCAAGAAAGAAAATAAAGTGACCAGGTGATATCAGCAAGAATATAGCAGCAGAGCCCGGTGGGTTGTCCGCAATTGAAATGAGGCAAAGGCATCTCCCGTCGTCCGTATTGTTCCTTTGTTGCCTCCTCGTGGCCAGAACCTTTGTCCGAGAATTGTTTTATACAGAATGTAAGTCACGAATACCATGTAGGTTGTGTTCACAGACACAGCAGAAAGCGGTGAAATTTAAAGGCTAAAATTGGGCTCTTACTGGTTTAAGAATTTTATTTAAGGCCTATAATTATAATCAACAACCAAGGGTTTTTAAAATCTCTATATACAATTAACAGACACTATGGGTTTATGCGTTTATTCCCGCTGTCCACGTTGGGCTAATCCAGGTTTGCGTGGACAAAGGGAATTCACGGGTCATTTAAAAAAGTTAAAACTTATAAATGTAGCTTAACTTTTACGATGACGTAAAATATGTGAATTAAAGACGAATATAACTTTTTTCTATCAAATTTTTGTCAATCTAGTGACAACAAAAATATTTCTCGAGTAATTCACCCGCTTTCCACTATTTTCGAAGCCATACAGTTCCAACTTCCACTGAATAAGACCGTAGACCTCTACTGTTGGACGTATGTTTCGCTTCTCGATTACAACTCTATTGTGCTAATTAATTGGAACTGTGGTTGCAGGTGAAATTGCCGTGGCCAATTATACGACTACCGCACTTGTAGATTTAATTGAAATAGTTTTACGTTTAGAACAGTTTCTACGAGATGAGGTTTTATTAAAGGTTCAGCATCAACGACCTCCGTGCTTATCACGAAAGTTCTGAGTTTGAGTTTTGTCGGGGACAGTGTAGTCAAACAAAAAAACTTCGGAGCACTTGGGTGAATCGTCTGTACTCCAAGCCAATTTTGCTAATGCAACCTTAATCACCTAATAGTCAACAATTATTTTTTGTTTTTTATGATTCGTACGACACGCAAGGCCGTTGGACCAATATCTACGAAAATGGTCGTTATTATAAGCCTTATTGAAGGACTTAAGCGATTCCGAGGGTTTGTGAGGTCAATAGTTGATTTTACAACCTTTACAATAAAAAATACAAGAGTTTAGCATTGTTTTGAGTATTTAATTAATGTTTCGGTTTTTTTTTTTGTGAAAACATCATCAGGATAAAATACCTAAAGAGGTACATAGGAGGGACATTTATCAATTAATCCTAAATAAAGGTAGTCATTATTTTGATTTTTTTGTCGACTACGTCGTAAAATTATTTGGTAGGTATGATTCGAATTAAAATAGTAAGGGTCCGCAGTCAAATGATACATATCTTTTCAGATCCAAACGAAACGGAAGACTTCCAGCTCAGTTAGAAGAAAGTGCAACCCTTGCGGTTTTCTAACGCCTCTGTCGAATTGTAACAAATTTCTTGTGGTATTTGTGCAATATTGGAAGGAAATTGTAATTGTGCTTTGGAAGGATATCTTTGTAAATACAGGATGGTTCTTGTTCTTGATGGAAATATTAAAAAGTGGTAATATTTATATTGGTATGAAAGATCACCAGTTCTCATTGTGCGTATAGTGAGGCCCTTGAATTTTCTATCAACATTACTTACTTTGTAATCGGCGAGTAACACCAAGTTATTTTAATAACAAGCTAGTTTTAAAAAATATTTATAAAATATCTTTTGCAGAATTAAAATCCCATCAGTAGATATTTTAATTTCAATGAAACTGTTATTATTTTGTAAAAGAAAGTTGTAAAAGCCAAAACTACGTAACTTTTATAGTAAGTATATCACATTTTGAAATACTTAAAAAACCTAAAAATACACCCTGCATACAGGAAGCTTAGAAATTGCCTAAGGTATTACGTCCGACAGGTTTTCAGTACTTTGAACAGTGCAACCACATTCTAAAATAACTTAACTCAGTTAAAACTTGATGCTGCTGAATGTTTGGAAGAATCTATTAATCCATCAGTTGATGATTAGTTTCACATGATACTAAAAGGAAGCAAAATATTTTAAATACCAAAGCTTTACGACATTGCGAAACCTGATTTTCTGATTTATGAACTTAACATTGTTATTCCAAAATCATATAGCTTCATAAATGCCATAGCTCTAAACAAGGTTGAAATTTCCATACCATAATCCTGCGAAGCGTCTGCACCTTATCCTCTCAGCTTATATGGCTTAGTCGATTCTTATCGCACGAAACAATATTCAGCTCACCTTTCGATAGATTCCAGCTAGTGTGTAACTCCCAATACTTCGGAATACAGACTAAAAAGCTTAAGGGTGCCGCTTACCGTGGTGATTCTTACCCAACCTGTCCATTTACTGTTGGTATTATGATCAATATAAATCACAGTTACATTCAAGCCAACGAGTCCTAAAGAGCTGAAGCAGCAGTCGTGTTCGATATCGGTCAGAAAATCATCATTATCATCACCATCATTATCAAAATAATCAGGGTATAGAGATAAAATTTAAGACGTCTGGAACATTAATTAAAGTCCAATATGCACGAGCCCCTCGGTGGGGACGTATATGAGCTGTTGATGATGCACAGAAATAATTTCTTGTAATACTTAATTTACACTCTGCAGTGCATCTGCTTTGCATAGTCTGAAAGATTTGTGGTCAGTGTTTCCATACCATATTCGTCAACCAGCGTTTCGTATTTACTCGCGTGCCAGACTTGACCTTCGGTATCTCAATTCGATGTGGAGATAACCACCTACAATGTTCCCAGCGGGTTGGTGGGACCTCTGTCCATTGTTCCACCAGCATTCTTACTAGCAAGGAATAAAGTGGATTTTCCTAAGAAGACCATTTCGTTATACAATGAACTCGTCATAGAAGGCTAGCATGGCAGGGCAGCACCTCGCGTGTCGTGATTTTGTATAGGTTGCTCTTTGAAAATTGGATGGACATGGATGGCCATTCGGTTGGTTGAACAAACTCGCAAACATGCAAGAGTCGAAATAAAAATAAATAAATAGAAGAAACAATAAACAATAGTTGTTAGAACTTAATTGTACAAATCAAAAGAAAACTTTAATCGATTTTATGATCTGCTCAAAATTCTATTGAACTCCACGTAAAATCCTTATAAACATTAATTTCTGAAATAAATTTTGAGGTTGCCAACTCCTATCACTATTATTGTTAAACTCAATGCAAAACTTTGTTGTACAGAGTTTTATTTTTAAATGCAATTTTCAGTAGAAACGGGCCTCGCTGAATTAACAAAAGCATTTGAGAGCGTATTAAAAAGTTGCTAAGCGAACTGGTTTGTTTGCTTCCGAACAATTTCCGCGTTCAGAGTTTTGTTAGGAAAAGCATTAAAGGAAAGTTTGATAGCGTTTCTACCGTGTAGACTCGATCAGTCTTCAAGAGGCACCTATTCATACTCTTCGTTGAACAAAAGTCTCTCAACGACAATGTTGAAAAGGGACTTTAGTTCCATGTTTTGTTCACAAAGAAATGGCAGATTTGTATGAGATGATCAGTTCCAAGACTTGAAGAAAGAAGCTGTTCTTTTCCAACCTACAACAAGAAAAAACAATGTTTTTTTGTGCAGTTCTGTTTTAAATATAAACCTGAATCTCTACAAATTCAAATCACTTAAGTGAGAATCTTTCTGAATATTCACATTGCATGAATTCATTCTACACTCATGAAAAAACACATTTGCGTTCAAAAGAATTGCCATAATACTTTGAAATGATCAGTCAACACAATTACAGAAAAATATCTTACATTGGCAATCCCCAGGCTGCAAAATACGTATAAAATATTTAACTTATGAAGAAAGCTTTGCAGAAAAGTCGTAAAAAAGAGAGCATGAGTGAGTGAGCATGTGAAATCATATATCAAGTGTATTGCGGTTTGTATTTCAGAAGCTGCAATTTCAACTAAATATTTCTTTATGTAGAAATGATGCATTAGTAAGATATTGTACATACAAATAAATACACTTCTTACTATTGTATTTCCGTTTCAGTCCGTGTTGTATTTAATTTGATTCTTAAAGCTGTGCTCAAAGCGGAACTCAGCATAGCTCAAAAAATAATTGGTTCCGCAAATGTAGAGCAGAGAACTATAAAATAGTAGTTATGATCCTCATAGAAACACAGACTCTGCCCATATCTTTGATACCGCGAACGAAGCATGAAGCTATATGAAACAGAAAATTGAATTTTTAAATTACCTACGTGCTTTACCGCAATAGAATAAATTCTAAAATGTGAGTTGAAAAGAATCTGGAGAGTCATCTTCACGTTCAAGATATTATTTGTATAGTGATATTGTCTTAGAGGCACACTTACGAGTGTATGCAAATGCCGTTAAGTAAGCATGATCTTATGTAAAGAATATTATGCATAAAATTAAAAATGTTGCAAGTCAGCCCGCAAAATATTTTGTTTGTTGACATACAAACTCTAGTTCTTAAAACGTGTAAGTAGGGCTACAATTTTTTTCATTAAATTAATTCTTATAAGTTTACCACGTAAACCATAACCAAACCACCACAACCAACCAACCGCCAAGCAACCAAAAGTGGAAATTATATTTTTCATAAATGAATAGTAATTTTAGTTAAGGATTTTGTAAAAAAAAAACTTTTTATAAGATCGATATATTTTTAAGGACGTAAAAAAATCTCATGCAGCAGCAGATAATAATGCTACAATTATTATTTTTAAATTTTTATTCAAGGACTTTTAATTCGACTCAATAGTTCTCATTGCAGTGCGAGATAATCAAAACAATATTATTTGACATTGTAATAAACGGCACTGTATTCATCAGCAAGTCTTGCTTTATTTGCTTCCCGGCCATGATGTCATATTTGTAACCAAAGGGAGTAATATTCTCCAGAGTAACTAAACAACTAGTCGGCTCTCGAATACAGAACAGTTTGATAAAGGTCTGATGATTAGTTACGTATCATGATAGTAAGCCATGTTTACGGTTCTATTAGTTCAAACTGCAAGTAGACAGTCAAAAGTTGAATGAATGAATGAAATGTACTTGTGAAAGTTTTTAGATATCATTCAACGAATTACAATATAAATATTTCAATTAAAACGATTTTTGGGATCTTTTACTATAAATTCTCAACTCAAGACTACATGTCAAATTTCGTGTCAAATGTTTTCATGCAATCATATTATTTAAAAAATTGAATTGAATTGATGTTTTCATGTCATAAAAAACAAAGATATTTTTTTTTCATCTGGGTTGCGTGGCCGATGACTAATTTCACAACCATCGGTTTGTGACAATCATGATAACTTTATTATTTTCTTTAGGTACCATTTAACTACATACATATCCAAAGTTACCGAGAAACAAACATCAACCCCTTACTATGTTACGTAATGGAGTAAATATTAGCTCTTATATATGTCGTCTGAGCTGGCTTATGAATATAAATTTCAGTGAGAGATATCCCTCATTTGGTGACGTCAGTCACCGTTAATAACTTTTTTGTCATCCGCAAAATTTTGTCACAAAACTGTGTTACTTTCGAGGATTTGAACAATAGGGATGATGACTACTTTTTAATTATTTTTCTATCAAGTAGATTATTAAAACTCCGATCGGCCAGCAGATCAAACGCCACCAGTAGAATTGGATCGGCCACACGCTCCAAAGGGACCCGGATCATATACCGAGGCAAGCCCTAGACTGGAATCTCCAAGGAAAGCGTAAACGTGGCCGCCCTTAGCAGGCCTGGCGGCGGATGATCATCGTGGAGGCGAAGGGATAGGAATAGGGATGTAAAGAAGACCTGGAGCGAGTTGAAACGCGAAGCTCAAGACCAAACGGGATGTCGGCGCACTGTGGAAGCCCTCTGCCCCATCTAGAACATAAGTCAAGTTAGTCAAGATTATAACAAATACTGTAAAAAACCTGTCACGCTTGAGTCGATATTATACAGAGTTGTGACGTAGTGAGCCCCCACTCTCCAACTTTAATGCGGTTTAACTAAGTTGTTGTATTTACTTTGATAAAACAAAAAACCCGTATCTAATATTTCTATTTTGTTCTAGGTAATACAACCTGACTGACGGACAAAATAGAATTTCGTTTCCTTTATCCAGGCATCATCCCTATTATCTGCAATATAACTTTAATAAATAGTATCAGGTAAGGAATTGCCTTCCTTTGTCCAATAGAAAATAATTCAAGAAATTGGAGAGATTATCGAAACTGTAGTACATTATTATGTTAGGCTACATAATATAGGCCATGATATTTATACCACTAAAATTTTAACCTAACCTAGTGCAAGCATTTTTAATGTTTGTCTAGATTACGAAGTAGATACGGTATGCATTGAAGTATTTTTATTAAATTCTACGGGAGGCCGTTCCTGCACTTTCTATGCAAATTGCTGCATTCACCATGCAACAGACAGATATTGCAGTTCTCCTTATATTTATTGTAGATACGAACATTGTTTTAATAAACCTGTACTTCTTTCTATTTTTTTAATGTTATTGATGAGGTTAGTTAACATTTTAAATTAATAAAACATCATTGAATCTTTACAGCTCAAATAGAGAACCTCCTTACTTTATTTAACGTCACTGGCAGGCATTTTAATGGTAAAAAGACAGATGTAATTGCTAAATCAACGAGTCATACTCAATCTTTTGATACATGTATCATGTGTATATTTAAATTATAAGCTTGCGTCAAAATGTGCAACGTTGACCGTATCAAATGTCTCAATATGTCTTTATCCAAACAAACCGATTACCACCTTTCTCGTCGAAATACAATAGCTACTGATTTTCTGGCTAGTTGAACAAATATCTATTTCAAGTACGTCAGGTAGAGTCCTGTGAAAAAAATGGCAGATGTTGTCATCGGGACAAGAGCTCAAACAAACGAGGACTGCCCATCTTTTGTTAAGCAAACTACATTGAAGACGTTCCTCGAATTACAAAATGTTTAGCTATTTGTTAAACTCCTATTAAGTTCTGTCACTTCAGTAAATGCCCTTGCAAAGGTATCTTTTTGAATTGAAAATTACTAAAATCATCCGTATTCCTTTCATTTAAGATTGCTATTAGAGGTTAAAATAAATTGGTAATTTCATAAATTGTCGTGCAACGTAAGAAAGATGTCCACATTTTGAATGAATCGTCAATAAATTAAATTTATTTCCGCTGCGTAAACTCTAAGGATGGCTTAATTTGTTTTGGACGCAAATAAAAGACGCTTTTTTATGGAATTTCTTAATGTTCAATGTGATTATTTTCAAATGGTCCGTAAGGACTCTCATTCGTTATAAATTGCGATTTTGTTACGTTGTCATCTTTGAACATTAATTCATCTTCTACTCTCCATTTGCCTTCAGACATTCGAACAAGCCAAAATAACAATGAAAAATACCTTTTGTTAATTTTAAATTCTTAGTAGGAATATGCACTTGCTCAATCAAACGGCCACTTGAACAGTACTTCACATTAGAAGACAATACCGGAGTCATATTTGTTAAAGAGCCACTGAGTTCTGATAAAAAAGCATTTAACTGGTGAACGGTAGACGCAACTCGACACTGTGTCAATAATGATAAAAGTATTTGCTTTGACGAGACGTACAAAGATGAAAGCAAACACTCCGATACGCCCACCTTATAGACCCTCAGCCATGAATAGTTCTGTATTGAAGTGATCGTGTTTGTGATATGTATTGGTTACCACGGAAGCTATCATATATGAGGATCTTGTGGTAAAATTTATCTAAAGACCCTTTTGATTAATCTGGTGGCCAAACCAAATAAAGTTCAGATATAAGTTCAGAATAAGTGCAGATAAAGTTTTTGATCTTCTTAATTGGAATATTATCATGATGCTAGAAACAAAAACTTACGAGTATATAACATCTAGACAAGGTACTACAAAAATTAATAAAAAATAAGTACCTATACTTAATACTATAAAAAGTCAGTAACCTTCTCATGATACTTCTGATGTCGCTAAAATTACGCATTAGTTTCGTTCAATAAATGAGTACCTTTATTATACGAGTGTTAGACTGTACAATACCAACAAGGCACTGATTAAACCGAAAGCGTACCGCGTCGAATTTCACGTACAATTTGCGATGAAAAGCCTTTGAGCCGGAGCTAATGTTTTCGCTTAGCGATTCGTTCAAATTGTGAGACAAGGCGCGTTTGTTTTTAGCAAATTGCATTTTCTGGAGTTGCCGCCTTGCGAGGCTAGAACCGTTAAAATCATTGGAGGTTCTTAATTTAAAACAATAATATTAAAGTTTGTGTGCTTCAGCTTCTAATGCTGTTTTTATTATATTCACAAAATGGTAATTCTATATACACTACAAGCGTTACTGTTTTTCTGTCAATATAATTTTTTTTTTATTTCTCTTATATCTTACTAACTCTATTAAACGCCTTGAATGATCATGCTCTGAGCAGAGCTTTAGTGGGCTCCCAGGAATCACCCTAGGGAATCACACTCTAAAACCTTGTTTGGAAAAAAAATGGATTAAAATTTGGGATATACCAATCTTCACGTTTCAGTACGTCTAACACTGAAAGGTCACCAGCCTATCTGGCTATGAATAAACCCAAAACGTACCACCCTATAAACTGCTATGTATCCCAGTTTATCAACCTTTTACCCAGTTTTCTTTACTTAAGTAAAGGTAAACGACCCTTTGCTGAATTACTCTTAATTAGCCGTGAATATCCTATATAATGGAGGCCCATAATAACTTTCGTTTGAATTTTAATTTTTACATATAGGTATATCTACATAATTTTTTTTTTTAATATGGAGATTTTTTATCTTGCAGATAATAAAAAATGAATATAAAAAACGTCAAAAACCCACAAAAACAGGATTAAATACATGATTTTTGCCTGTATAATAAAAAGTGACAGGATTTTGATCACACAGTTGCTGTATTTTAGCTCATTTAGCCCTTCAATATCATCTACTAATAATATCAACCCTTCAACGTCCAAATTACTATGAGCCATTTCTCCATTAGTGTAATAATCTGTACGGGCTTACATGTTCGGATCCTTATAAATGAAGAAGGGATAAATTAGGGATGAATGCTTGAATGAAGGAATTACCAGCTTACCTACTACTATTATAATAATGTGTCGTAAATATATTATAATAATGTCAAAGTTACTGTTTTTCATAAGTAACATTTAATATCAACAACATGAACATCAACGGCCCGTTACAGTCCACTCCGTAGTATTTCATTTATTAGCATTATAATAAGATAAAAGATGTACAAAAAAGAAAATGTTTATTCTGACATCTGTTATGATTATGTAGAAAACATACTCAGAATCTCAGTATAAACTTTACCAGTTAATATTCCAAAAACAATAACAACCATACTTGTGCAAATATCCCAATTTCTACTTATATTTTTATAAGTATATGGTCAAAATAACAAGAATATCTGCAACATCATCTCAATCTTCCACAAGACATCTACGACTTTTAATATCGTCCTTCTTCGCTGGAAAACTTATAAAACATTCAAAAATCCCTCTTTATTGTACCGGAGGTGGGACACTATTTTTCGAGAAGCATACCACTGTAAGAATCGTAAGGATGTCACTGTAACTGATTTACGATATATCGCGCTGTGAGAACACAGGATGTAGGGTTGTGGACTTATATTAAACAGATACGTTTAAACTTCCAACCGTGTTCATAAAATTCATGTTCATGTAATATTTTTGTCACTTTAATATATTCTATACATTCATATTTTAATCACCATTTACATTATTTTGTTCTTCATCGTGTAGACAGGTTATACAAGTAAGTTCGACAACCGACCTCAAAAACTCTACTCAACATTCAAAATTTTAAATTCATCTGTCAATTTTTTTTTCTCCATCTCTCATGAAGCCCGCTCGTCGAACTAAATAAACACAATAACACTTGATACTGGAGAAATCATAAGGGAACGCCATTTATTAAAAAAAAAAATTGATCTGGTGTCAGTCAGTGTTACAAAGCCGCTACCAAAGGTAACTGACATGATATTATTATGAGCTTGCAATGTCCAGACCAAGCTGGAGAAAGTCTGGCAAAGTCGTTTTTGTTCGACATTAACCTAACTTAGATTTGATCAATCGGCTATGGAAGTTCTTTTAAAAAATAATGGTAAAACAGTAAATTCATAAAACATCAAATAAGTGGTTGAAACAGATAAGTATGTATTTGAATTAAAAATAAAAGAATAGCTGGAATTTTTCAACAATATAGAACTTAGAATTATTATTTTTTAACGTTATGGCAGACTTACCTGATTATTATTTTTTTCAACAATTTTTGGAAACATCCTATAGGCACATGACCTTACCTACTTCACACCAACAAATCATACAGTGGATTGGACTGACTACGCGCAATGATTCACTGGAAGGTCACTAAAACGCTTCTTTATGGGCTAAAAAGAAATTGATTTCAAATTTTACTGCATATTAAAATAACCTTTAGTATATTTGATTGCCACTTATTTTTAAAACAAAATTAAAAAGGTGACGCTACAACATGTGCTGTAATGCCGATTTAATAGTAAGAGGTTGTTACCACGTCCGATATAGGTTCCCTGTCTTTGTAACAGTTTATGAAGTCATATGATTTTCATACACAATATATTTGTGTTTAAAACTGATTTCTTTGGCTAGAATTCTTTAGCATTGTTTCCATACAAAGTTATAACTTTTTGGCGACTTTTATTATTTACGTCCGATTAAAATATTGATCTTTAAAAATCTGTATCAACTCATTTAGACAAGCACTCAAATTGATCTGCAATTTTTTCCTCATCATATAAATAAAATGCAAGCTTCATTTGTATGGATGTTGTAGAAACTTCTTTTTACTCGGGCTTTAAGCATGCGCCAGCGCAGACTCCCCACTGGTTCGATCATGAATCAACACAAAAATCCATCGGTTTAATTGAAAAATATCTTAAAATAAGATGATAGTATGAAATTTGCTAAATATGAATAGTCTTTTATTCCAATTTTTGTATGTCTTTGCAAATAATAATAAATTTTATTCGGTAGTTATAATTTTATTTGTTTAACATGTAACTCAATATTATTTACGTACGTAGTGGGGATCGAACCCATGTCTCCTGGACGGAAGACAGCGGCTCCAGCCACTAGACCATCGACACGCTCAAAGATTTTTTAAGACAAATTTTCATTATTTCATGTAAAAAGTGATTATTCCTTCAAAACCTTATCTTACTCGTAGCACAGAATAAATAATCACAGTTCGAACATTTTCTTATGTGCTTTTCTAGCCTATCTAATTTAATTTTAATTTCTAAAAAAATAAAGTACAGTGGCTTGCAAAAGTGGAGTCATATCACGTGTTTTTATACTTTGAAATATCTTTTCATTATACCTTTATTGCATATTATTATTTATATTAATAAAGTCACGTACACACCATACGTTAATACAAAATCTAAGAAAAAAGAACTATTAGAAAATAAGGTATTTAGTTATTTGTATTTCAATCAAAGTATAAAAACACGTGATATGACCCCACTTTTGTAGGTGACCGTACCTAATAGGACTACTTTTTTAACATTGTTGTTAGAATTGCTACCATTATAGATGACCACATCGATATCGATATCACGAATCTCAAATCACACGACACTGCTACTTATGCTTGTAACGGAATATCTTTTAATACCATCTTAAAACCAGAAACGTTTAAGCTTCAACAGACACCGACCAATTAATTTGCGCTCCTAAAAGCTGTGACCGACCTTCAATCAAATATACAGGTGAATCAATCTGAACCCTATCAGTTACTCTATACTTGATTAGATATTGGCATATCATAGAGTATTCTGTAGACGTGACAAGTGATGAGATATTAGAAACATTTCTTATTTATTTAAATTTGCTTATTTGATTAAAATCTTTTAAGAAATGAAAATTACGTTCGAATAGATTATTTAGAAGATTTTAATCAAAACACGGAAATAACACTTAATACATATTGATTGTTTTAAATTGTGTGGAGACTAAGATTTATAACAAAACCATAAACAAAATAGAGAAAATAAGCTTCTTATTTTATGCAATTTAGTGATAATTATTTTATAACAAAATTATCTATCTGCTAAATAGCTAATATCTTCGCATTATTTCTACTTAAGATTTTGTCTTTTGTATAAATTAATTACTTGCCTAATCGTCAGAAAATAAACTTGAATAGTTGTAAGTTTACATAATTATGTTGGTTGGTTGGTTGGTTCAATTGAAGTATCCCCTCTTTTACTTACTTATATAATCTGTGGCCCACCATTAGTTCTAAATAGAGTCCATTAAAGCCGCGATTGATTGGGCGGCTCTGGGCAAACTTTTTATCAACACTAATATCAACTGACGAAGCAAAATTCTTCAGTTTTGACGAGGATCGACAGGCTTGCCAAAGGTTATAAAAGGAAAATCTACGTGAGGTGTTTTGGTTTGTTGAAAATATTGAAATGTGGCAGATACTACTTACTGATTTAAGTATATTTTATGTGATATTGATTGTTTGGGATATTGATCACACGTATTGTAGTTAAAATCACACTAATATTATAAACACCTAAATAACAGAACGGATCGAGAGGAATTTTGAACGGAGATCATTTTTATTCTGGATCTTCCTCTTCTTAGTCTTTTCCCTGTATGCGAGTGTAGCGTGAAATTCTAAAATTCATAGCATAATAAACAAAACATAAAATATTTCAATTTGATTTGTTCAAGGTATGATTAAAAATCATCCTACCCAGGCTCTTGGTGTATTTTTAAATCATGACGAGACACAGTCTACAAAGACAGTTAGCGCTTCCACAAGTTAAATCATCTAATCCAATCAGAAGCTATTAAAACGGTCATCCTCCGGGACGATGTCCCCGACTTACATTCCTGGAACGCAATTTGCAATGATTTGCACCCATTAAGAGTCCGACGTATATTATTGAGCTCGTCTACGCGGACTGGACGGATTTTTGTTCCAGCAATAGTTTTTTTAGGGTTCCGTAGCCAAATGGCAAAAAACGGAACCCTTATGGATTCGTCATGTCTGTCTGTCTGTCTGTCTGTCCGTCCGTATGTCACAGCCACTTTTTTCGGAAACTATAAGAACTATAGTGTTGAAACTTGGAAAGTAGAAGTAGTAACCGCATTAAGATTTTCATACAAAAATAGAATAAAAACAAAAAATTTTGGGGGTTCCCCATAAAAAAAAAATGAAACTCATTTTTTTTTTTTCATCAAACCCATACGTGTGGGGTGTCTATGGATAGGTCTTTAAAATGATATTGAGGTTTCTAATACCATTTTTTTCTAAACTGAATAGTTTGCGCGAGAGACACTTCCATAGTGGTAAAAATGTGTGTCCCCCCCTGTAACTTCTAAAATAAGAAAATGATAAAACTAAAAAATATATATGATATACATTACCATGGAAACTTCCAACGAAAATTGGTTTGAACGAGATCCAGCAAGTAGTTTTTTTTTAATACGTCATAAATCGTAAATCATAAACCGCGGCTACTCAAAGTTACAACGAACTACAAGAACTTTTGTGTTATTTGCTACTACGGAACCCTTCACGGGCGAGTCCGACTCGCACTTGGCCGCTTTTTATAACTGAATTTGCTTAGGCTTTGAGAATTGCAGTATTTGTTTTATTTTCAACTAGCAGTGCCCGCGACTTCGTTCGCGCAAGCATTTTGAGTTTACGAAGAAGTGTTTATATTTGTGTACATTTATTTGTTTATATTTATATTGTAAACATGTTATTTTAATATTTCTTCGTAAACTATATTTGATGTTTTGTTTTGTGTATCAGTGAGTATAAACAGGCTTCGTGCACTGCTTACTCGTGACAAAGCTACATAAAGCTGGCCGTGTGAAAAACAGGGCTTCCGCAGGTCTACACCAACGCGACTCATAGTCTGTCCCTGAGCTTTATTAATGGTCATACAGAAACTCACACTTATTGGGAACTGCACACGTTTAAACCGGAACGGATAGTTGTTCGGTATTAGCGGTATCCGAGGAATAAGAGAAAGCGAAGCGAAACCAGATCAATGTTAACAAATGCTCGAAAATGTACGGAAAATTTATTGGCTGCTCCCCTGCGTGACCGGGTAGGCTACCGTGCCAAATAAACGTGTACGTAAACGATGATAATAAAATAAGCCCGAAGGCATCTATATAGTTTTGCTATGGGAGTTTTAGCCAGTATTAAACTGTTACCGCCTTCACCACGTGGAGGTACTCCCAGCCTATGTTATTTTTCTGATGTTATAAGTATCTTATATTATGATTATGAAAATATTTTTCACGCTTAACAACTTTTCCTAAGGTTCTATATTTGTATCTCTTGCAGTTTAGCTGGACTGCTAGGGTTCCACATCAGGTGTACCAGACCTTTGATTTTTGTATGTCATTAGAAAATACTTATTACGCTTAATAACTTTTCCTAAAGTACTAAATTTGTATCTCTTGTAGTTTAGCTGGGCTGCTAGGGCTCCACAGCAGGTGTACCAGACCTTCAATTTTTGTATATCGTTAGAAAATACTTATCACGCTTAACAACTTTTCCTACAGAGCTATATTTATATCTCTTATAGTTTAGCTGTGCTGCTAGGGTTCCACATCAGGTATACCAGACCTTCAATATTTATACGTCAATAGAAAATGCTCATTACGTTGAACAACTTTTCCTAAGGCGCTATTTTCATATCTCGCATAGTTTAGCTGGACTGCTATGGTTCCACATCAGGTATTCCGATCTTCAAAATAAATTATAGCCTATATGTTACCGAGGACCAATAGCTATACAACAAAAAATGTTTAATCAAAATCCGTTCAGTGGTTTTTGCGTGAATCGCGGACAAGACACAGACAGACAGACAAAAATTTCAAAAATCATATTTTTGGTATCTGTTACGTTTAAGAAGACCCCCAGACGTATTTTTGTTTTTTTATCTTCAATTGGCCTCTTTACAGATTTATTATACTTGGGCTGATTGATAACTGGCCGAAACGACGAACTTAAAAAAATGATACGCAAAAAAAAAATATTACATTATATTTTGGCATCTTTTTGAAAATAGAATGCCAAATTTGAATTTAATCGAACTGGTGGAATTTGTTTGATAGGACGTAAAACTTTCTCTGTCGTAAATTTTCTTAACAATGGAAAGAAACGAAATTCGTGCGGTGATAAAGTTTTACGTTTTAAAACAGAAAACAGCAACCCAGATTAAAACCAAGCTAGACAGTGTTTTAGGTAATTCTGCTCCTGCATTGAGTACAATTCACACCTGGGTAACTGATTTTAAACGTGGAAGACAGAGCTGCGAAGACGCCCACAGGTCTGGCCGTCCAAATGAAGTCACGAATCCGGACATGATCAAAAAAATTCTCAAAATTGTATTGAATGATAGGCGCTTGAAGTTGCGAGAGATAGCAGAGATGGTGAGCATTTCATCTGAACGCGTTTTTAATATTTTGCACCAACATTTGGGAATGAAAAAGCTTTGCGCGCGATGGGTGCCGCGTTTGCTCACTGTTGACCAAAAGCAACGTCGAGTGGACGATTCATCGGAGTGTATGGCGCTGTTTAACCGAGATCCTAACGAGTTTTCGCGGCGTTATGTAACAGTCGATGAAACCTGGATACATCATTATACTCCCGAGACAAAAGAACAATCTAAGCAGTGGACTGAGAGCGGAAGACCTGCGCCGAAGAAAGCAAAAACGGTTTTGTCGGCCGGCAAAGTGATGGCGACTGTTTTTTGGGATGCGCGAGGGATTATTTTAGTGGATTATCTGCAAAAAGGAAAAACAATAAATGGAGAGTACTACGCAAGCTTGCTGCAAAAATTAAGTGAAGAAATCCAGAAAAAACGACCACATTTGGCCAAGAAAAAAGTTTTGTTCCACCATGACAACGCACCTGCACACACGTCAATGGTTGCAGTCGCCAAACTCCATGAATTGCGGTTCGAATTGCTACCGCATCCACCCTATTCCCCGGATCTGGCCCCGTGTGACTTCCACTTATTCCCAAACCTGAAGAAATGGTTAGGTGGCCAGAGATTTTCATCAAATGAAGAAGTCATTGTTGTTATGGACGAGTATTTTGAGGGGTTGGAGAAAACATTTTATCAAACTGGTGTAACGGCATTGGAGAAGCGCTGGACTAAATGCATCGAGGTAGAAGGAAACTACGTTGAGAAATAAATTTATTTTAAATAGATTTTTAAAGTTTTTCTTTGTCGTTTCGGAAACTTATCAATCAGCTCTCGTATGTATAGATAATGTCATAATCAGTGAAAAGGTACTTCGTTATTAAATAGCTATTGCTGTTATCATTATTATCGATGTGAAACAGAGGCATTAATACTTCTTGTTTTTAAAAGGTTTCAGAAACACTTAATGATTTTTCTGTAATTTGGTTTTTAATCAATTAATAACAAATCATAATGAATTGTTTTGATAAAAGTAAATGAGTAATTTAGAACATTCAATCTATAGGTAAACTCTGAAAGCACTGAATCCTCTCCACAGAAAATTATTCTCCTTGCATCGTGCAATTCATTGCTGGACAATTACCGCGTTGTTTCTCCGGACGATAGTCACTGCCTTTTATGGGAAATTCTCTATGACTATACTCAATTTCAAGACTAGAATTTTAACAAAGCTAAGTGTCCTGGGACGTGCACTGGAGATCGAATCATCTAATGTTAGATAAGAAGGAAATAATGGTAGAAAACTATTAATTACTGATTGCAATTTAGTGTGTTGTATAGATAATTCAAATAAGAAAGCGTTTCAAAAAAGACTAAATATTTGCAACTGTGTAAAAAATACATTCATATAAGATAATTTAACATCCAGTTGTAGAGAAATATCGCACATTGAAACAACTATACAACAACTATCTAATTAGTTTTCTAAATCCTGTGTTCCACCTTCGACCGCGTCATTGCTTTCCACCAAGTGTGACTGTGGTGTGGTCAAAAGCAAGACCATCAAAAATTAAAAATAAACTGGTCTCTGGTCTGGTCTGGCCATGGAAAAACAATAAGTACTGAATTATCAAGTATATAACAGCGTAAGATGAAATAAAATAAGAAAAATTACAAAAATTATTCTCAATAAGTAATTATGAAAAAACTGCTTAAAAAAATATAGATAAACATGTCAAAGAAAAAACATCTTTGTAGACGAAAAACGTTTTTCATTTACAAGGGGTACCTCACTTGAATGCTTGATGGATTAATAAAACGCACATTTTGACGTTAATAGATTTTTCTGTGGGGTGCAAACCGGTGACGACGTTATTAAATGCATGAGATGCAGTTTTTCTAATGACTAGTTAGAATGGGACTCTTTAGACTGTCGTGTTTATAGCTAATGTCCGCCAAATGACTTGGATTATTGACACGCGCGTGTACGAACAAACAAACAGTAAAGCTGCATTAGTGATGGATTTGTTTTGAAAAGAACGAAATAAAGCTGCCATAAAGAAACAATTTCTTCTGCTGGTCATGATTTTAATAGAAAAAATATCACAAATCGGAACGAAACGAAATTCGGAATAAATCATGTTAGAAAAGATAATGTTTCTGATTTATATTGGAACAAAATAATAAAAACCGACGAAATTTGTATGGAAATGTTACAATGATGCAACAAGTAATTTCCAGTTAAATTGTAACATTAAATTGAAAGTTTCAATCCTTGCAAAGCAGTTATTTAAACAATAGATGATCATAACACAAACTCAACAGCAATGGCATTCTAGGCCGCGTTAGTAGAAGCTTTCTTCGTTATCAGAGATCAACTCCCGCCCACAGCTGTCAGGCGAACAAAATAAATATGTTATTACTAATGCTTAAGTCAGAGCCAATCTGATAACGTATAATCTCTATTACAATTAAAAAGCTTCGAGTTCAACACACTCTCCATGATATTCGTATTTCGAACCATTTAGTTGCCAGCAACGTGGTTAGATTGTCTTTTTTTAGAACAACAACAATAGGTAATCTGATAATGTGTGATGTGCGTAGTGGAATGCGTATGTCTCGTTTTACGGAAGTCGTGTCTGCAATATGGAGCAAGGGTTCGTGGACCTAAAAAGTACAATATATACAGCAAGAAATTTACATCGTTTTGTTCCCGCCGTGTAGTGATAGTACCCGTCAAACTGAACAACTTTTCACGAAAAAAAAAATTCCTGCGACAAAAAAATTTTTGCTCTCTCCATACAAAGTGAGACTCCCGAGCGACCTATTTTGCATGGAGAGACGAAAAATTTTTTTGTCACTGGAATTTTTTTTTTCGTGAAAAGATGTTCAGTTTGACGGGTACTATCACTACACGGCGGGAACAAAACGATGTAAATTTCTTGCTGTATATATTGTAGATGTAAATTTCACGGTGTATAGTTAATTACTGAAGTTTCATATCTATTCCAACAATTCAGATTTAAACAAAAAAAATCGCTATTTTAAATCCCATTAATCGCAGACACAATAAAAAACCCATGAAAACTCCGCTTTATAATCTAAAAAATGTGCAGTGTGCCCTTCCATATTGTCTATTCATAACCATTGGAATAAATCTAAAAAGAAGTGTATACTCCTCTTTTCGCTTCATAAAATAGACAATAGGACAAACAATAACGGGGAAAATTTGCATTCACTGCCGGCATTTTTCTACCATCTTCCGGTGGAGACGACTCAGCGAGCTCGCTTCATTAAACGCCAAATTATCAACACAATTCATCCCATATTTCCAAGCCAAAATGACCTTTACGACATACCATTTCAACCATGCAATTCAGAACTAAAATGAAGAGGAGCGTTGCGCACAAATAAGGATCAATCTTCAACCAACGCGCTTGGAATGCAAGCAATTGCTACTAAAAATTCGTCGGATCATAACTCACACGATTGCAAGCTGATCGCACCTTCTTTAGTGGGTCTATCCAGCGAATAATATTCAACCTTATTTTCACTGAAAGAGAAGATAGATTGCACAAGAAGACTTTATTCCGGAGAAAAATTATTTTCCACACTCGAAGTAAAGAATGCACCCTCTGGTTTAACTTTCCTTCCGTGCGTTTAATTGTTATGATTTTAAATTGTGAAATGGGGTGCATTTTTAAGGTGGCAAAAGTTTTTTAATAAATTTTCTTTTTTGCGTTTTTTTTTCATATTTGTGTTGAAGTTTTTGTCGGCGTTTCCAATAAAAATGCAGATGCTCTGGATCGAAATATTGTGTGAACTAATTGCATGTCGGTTTTATTGCGAACAACACAATATTTCAAAGGGATTTCAGACTGTTGAAGGCAACGATTGGGTTCACAAAGCATTTTATATTTTAGGCGCTTTTTAACTAGTTACGTCATGTTGTTTCACTTGTTTCCATCAAAACGGTAAACAAAAGATAATCGGGAAAAATTTACTCCGTGTGTAGTAAAATAACATTCTTCTTCACCGTTAGCGATATACGCTGACACAAATTCGTTCTAGTTGTTAAGGTTCCTATCACAAACTTTCATACACGTTGCTCAAATTTCCCGTGATCCTGATTTAAAAAACATAGGTTTATCCTTTTCAAATCCAGTTGGAGCGTGGATGAAAAAACAACAGTGACAGATAGTGATATTTTCCAAACGAAGCTAAGCCTACGTATTTACCTCGTCACGTTTAACTGAGTGTGGATGTGTGTGAGCACGAACAAAGGGTGAAAAAATAGACTAACAGCTTCAGTAAAAACGGCATTGCTTTTAAAATCAAAACACCTACCTTTATATTGTCTACTAAATCAGGAAGTTTTGTTTGATTTTACGGGAAATATGATATTACTGCAATTTTTTGTATGCAAGTTTTTTACATAACTTTATCGTCAATTTATATATATCTCTATTATTTCTACACTTATAAGTATATTAAAATCGGTATTTACGAACTACTCAACAAAGAAACTTTTGCTTTCGGCACAAGGAAGATCCATTTAGGAGCGAATCGAACGAAAAATATAGATTTGATTGGACAACGAACATTTCAATGTATCAAAAGAGGAAATACAAATAGTGTTACACTGACACATTTTGACGAATTGAGAGTTCGCAAGCGTTCCATTGTTTCCTACAATTTTTGTTCTATAACTCGATTTCAATAGATCAAACTACACAGCTGCTGAAAAGAGGAACACTGTAGCTCGTTGATAAAAATAACACATTATCTTTTTATTGTTACCTACTTGCACTTGCATTGATGAATCGTATGAATATTCTTTCAACAAAAATATAATTTTATTTAAAATATTTATTCTGAATCAATTTGTTTGTTACCATAATACTATGGCTTGATCTAATGAATTGACTTTCATGTAAGTACGTGAATACTGTTAAAATTATTCAAATGTCTACAATTTGCTTTGAAAGACATAGTTTCTGGTTTGATTGTTAAATTACATCTAGACTTTATGGTAGGCGCTTCACGGGATAGAATTGATGTAATTTTAATAATGATCTAATATTGTGACAAGATTCATAACGTGAGCATCTCAGACTTTGTTTTACAGCAAGTTTTGAGCTCATATGGGCACCATACTTACTTTTATACTTAAATGAGAAAGTATAAATTATTGATTCATTTACATACTAACGAAGAAGAAGAAGAAACGTATCGTCATAATGATTATAGTCAAAATAAAAACATACGTCTAAAACTCATGGTACTAGATTTTGAAGCTAAACAGAGCCTGGCCATACATTCGTTAGTCTGCTCAACTCTGCTCGACTCATGATTTATGGTTCCTGTGTGGGGTGCGACGCGAATCAATTGCGTGGGCGCAACACCGATAGGCTGCAATAATTTTGCAACGTAATAATGAAGTGTAGTTTTACAACCAATAGCAAATCGCATGAAATCGATTATTTTGCATGTTGATCAATCAGTTTTTACCATTACTTAAACGACTGATAGATATTGGAAATGGTGCATAGATACGAACCACTAAAAATTTATTACGAAATATTATAAATAATTTGAAGCACTAGGCCAGAGTAGTCGACTAAGGCCTAATCGCCCTAATTCAGGGTAGGCTCGAGCCCCTCGGTGGGGACGTATATGAGCTGTTGATGATGATAATGATAAAGTATGAAAACACTTTATTGATTAAATTATCGAAAGTTAAAGAGACATCATTAGTAATAAAATAAGGCAAAAAAAAATAGCTCTCATGTTGTTAAGAAAAAATATACACACATTAAGTATTTTTCTGGTCAGTTGCGCACTTACAAGACAAAAAAGACGTATCTCTTATTCTTCTTCTAAAAGAAAATTCATACTAACAAATCCATTAGAAGTGATTAAATATTCACGTCTGAAAATTAAACGGCTACAAGCTGAAAGGGCAGTAACGTAAATAAAAAAAAAACATAATATTTAGGTATACTCGGTAAGGTACAGTCCCTTTTAAATTAAAAAGGGGAGGTTCATACCACATAAATTGGAGGGAAAACGCTCTAATTACTAAAATATCACATTTACAGGCTTGTACTAAACTGTGGACAGGTTATGCTCATTAAGGTTCTCGTAGGGACGGCCACATAACAAAATTGTGAAAGCCTACTTCAGCCTCTGAACATGCATTAAAATTTGTTTGAAGGGACGTCGCTTAATTTGTGGTAAGGGACCACGACTCATGAGAAAATTTAATCGGAAAGCATCCTTATTGTTTCGGGTAAAGATTTTTTTTGTCATGATGAAAGACATAAATCACTTGTTTTATTTAAAAAATTACTGGCCAAGCACGTGTCGGACCACGAAAAGTGTAGGGTTCCGTAGTTGCCTAATATGCAGAAGTTAGCACACGGAGCTAATAAGTAATGATAAAAATTTTCCTTATTTATATTATAAACCCGAAATTTTGTAAGTAGGGATGTATGGATGGTTGTTTTTTACTCTTTCGTGGATGAAATTTAGAATAGAGATAGTTTGTACCCTGATCTAACACATAGGATACTTTTTACGGGAAAAAGTCTTATTCCCACGGGAAAATCTTACACAACGCGAGCAGGCGGACCGCTAGTATTTATGTATATAATAAAAACGGGCCCACCTACACAGGACGATGAAAACTAAATACTATAACTAAGTTAAAACATCGACTCCCCGCGCGCAAGCCTCGCATGGCCATAAGCTCCGCGGCGCGGCGCGCTTTATTCGAAATTCAAAATAGTTTTATTCGAATGTTTCGAATGTTGCACTGGCAACTCGCGATTGTTACACATTTAAAACTGACTGTTAAATAAGGTAAATAGGTTATGAAATTATTTTAGTAAATGATGTTATGATTTTATTTTTTCGCAATCTTTTTACTGTTCTAATACCTACTTAAATTTACTACCTACATAGACGGACTCCATCAAGTCATTTCTATGATACTTGTACTTTTCTTACTTAGCACAAGTACATTTTAAAGTTGGTATTTTATTCGTTAACCTGTCAAGCCTACTTATTTCACAATTTTTTTACTTTTCTTGTACTTAAATTTACTACATAGACAGTTTAAACTTTATCAAAGTATTTTTTTATGATATTTGTACCGAATTTTTTTCTAGAATAAGTACATTTCATAAATTGATATATTATTCGTTAAACGTAAACTAGCATCGAAATATGGTTTTAGCAAAACCCCATTATTTTTTTAAACCCTATCCAAAGATACCTCACACCATAAGGTAATCGTGAATTTAAAAAATAACCCCCATTTCACGTGTACCAGAGGAAATTTTTTTTTTATTCTTTAGCTTTGACAGCATAATTAATATGCATGTCCATGCCAAATTACAGCCTTCTAACAGACATCAAAATATTTTTTTTACTTTTCTTGTACTTAAATTTACTACATAGACAGTTTAAACTTTATCAAAGTATTTTTTTATGATATTTGTACCGAATTTTTTTCTAGAATAAGTACATTTCATAAATTGATATATTATTCGTTAAACGTAAACTAGCATCGAAATATGGTTTTAGCAAAACCCCATTATTTTTTTAAACCCTATCCAAAGATACCTCACACCATAAGGTAATCGTGAATTTAAAAAATAACCCCCATTTCACGTGTACCAGAGGATTTTTTTTTTTTTATTCTTTAGCTTTGACGGCATAATTAATATGCATGTCCATGCCAAATTACAGCCTTCTAACAGACATCAAAATATTTTTTTTACTTTTCTTGTACTTAAATTTACTACATAGACAGTTTAAACTTTATCAAAGTATTTTTTTATGATATTAGTACCGAATTTTTTTCTAGAATAAGTAAATTTCATAAATTGATATATTATTCGTTAAACGTAAACTAGCATCGAAATATGGTTTTAGCAAAACCCCATTATTTTTTTAAACCCTTTTTTTAAATCCAAAGATACCTCACACCATAAGGTAATCGTGAATTTAAAAAATAACCCCCATTTCACGTGTACCAGAGGAATTTTTTTTTTATTCTTTAGCTTTGACGGCATAATTAATATGCATGTCCATGCCAAATTACAGCCGCAGGCCAAATTACAGACATCAAAATATTTTTCTATGATATTTGTAGTACCAAATTTCTTACTTGTACTAGTACTTTTTATAAGTTGGTCTATTATTCGATAACCTGTAAAGCCTACTTGATGTTGATAGTTTTCCTTTTGAATTCATAATATACACTACTACCATGATTTTTTTCACGTTTCCATATACAACGGTTTCGCTGGTAGAGGCGGGGGGAAACTTGACTCTATCAAAAATAAGCACTTTAAAACGGAATATTTCTAAAACTTACACTAGCATCGAAAAATGGTCTTAGCGAACCTCCATTGTTTTTAAAAAGATTTATCCAACGATACCTCACACTATAAGGTGATCGTTAAAAAAATAAATAACCCCCTCTTGACGTGTACCAGAGGAACGCTAAAAAATTTTTTTTTAAGATTTTATTCCTCATATTTGTCGGCATGATTCATATGTATATCCATCCATGCCAAATTACAGCCTTCTGGTACTAAGAGTCTCTGAGCTAAGCCGCGGACAGACATACAGACAGACAGACAGACGGACAGACCGAAACTATAAGGGTTCCTTTTTAACTACGGAACCCTAAAAAGAAAAAACTGAAATGATATATCAGGATAATTATGATTATGACGTTTTAATCTGCTACCTAATTTTGCAAGTTTTATTTACCAATTCACGATAAAAAAAAACACAATTTTTTTTTCCTGTGGGTTACAGTACAGGTACACAAAATAGCTATACCTACTGACAAAAAAAAAAAACGTTTCCCATTGTTAAAAATTTAAACAGTCTCATCAATAACATTAATAAAGTTATCGTTACGATGCATCCACACGCGAGCGGTGTAGTCGGAGGCGACAACTTTAGTGATATGCAAATCATTTTTTGACTAAATTACCAGAAAAATGGTACAGAATTTATGACAACAACCGTTTTTACGGCGTCTTGCCGTGACATATGACAATAAAATGCTCCAATATAAAAGAACAACGTGTTTATGGTATATGTGAGTGTGTACGATGTTATGTTACCATCTTATCTGAAGGCACGTATAAATGTCACAGTCATATTACTAAATTTTTCTTTTGCAAGAAAAACTTAAAACTATTTTTTATCCATAAATATGAATGGCTAACTGAGTATACAAAATAAAGGGCCTAACATAATTCGAATCAGTAAAATACACGAACAGCTTGATACCCTATTGTGTCACTCTATGACTGTCAATCATAATAATTTTATAGTTGGTATAGCAGGTATAACATAACTTCTTTCAGAAAAAAAAAACTTAGAATCTGCCAAATAATACAACAAAAACAAATTAGCCCATGCATCGATGTTTATACCGGGTGTCCAAAAAGGGTATTTGCACTTTTAAATATCAATAAATCGTCTTGATGAGGGTAGATAGCAAAAACAAATATAACGTCATATGTGGAATTTATTGGAAATTTAGTTGAAATGGATTCGTATACCGGAGCTCAGCGCGCATTTTGTGTACGAGCTTATTATCAAAACAATAATTCGATAATAACAGCTCGCCGCTTACATCGCGCGCAGTTCAATGTACGGGATATTTTTTTATCTCCCAGTGCGAAAATCATTAGAAAATGGATTAAGACGTAATGGATGTCATTTAGACAACATATTTTTTTGGTCGTAAATTTTCCATTGTATCTACTTTTTGCAAATAGTAATAAAATTATGAAATGATATATTTTTCATATAAAATTTTTGGGTATAAACTGCCAACACCCTTTTTGGACACCCTGTATAAGTGTCCTAACATTCTTCCAGTTTAACGTGTGTATAATTGGCCTACTAGTGCTACTATAAATATAGATGATATAAGTACATCAGAGATGACGAATGGATACCTTTTTAAAAGTTTTTATTTTACTATGACTGCTGCAACCTTTACAAGAATGATTTTTAGTTTTGAATATTATAATCGTCTATCACTTTGAATTAGGTTAATTAATTTTTATTTTGTTTATCCATGTTTCCGCCCGTGTTTCATGAATATGAATTGATAACGTTTGAGAAAATATAATATATATATATATGTGCTACAAAGCTTCTCTTACCATTTTGCATTATTTCGTCATGTTAAGTTCCCTTCGGCCGCCATCGAAACTGAGTTTCGTAACCAGTTACGATCGAAGACTGTTTATAGTACGCGTAGCATTTAGCATGTTTTGTTTTAGTTAGAACTTTAGCGACTTACTAGGTCAGATAAACTGGTAGCAATATATTAATTTCTTCCTAAAATTCAAAATAGAATAATTTGATGAAGAAAAACACTTAATTTAGTAAACATTTCCAATGAGCTCTTGCTTGTAACTTAGAGACTTGACATTTTCATGAAGTACTTAGATTTTTGAAAATGAAAAATGAGGCTATTATTTTTTCCTTGACGATTTAAAATTATTTCTATCAACTGAAAAGTTATGATTCTGAATAAATTCTTAAGTCATTCTAAGTTTAAGAGTAATGAAATACTCACTTAAGAGTAAAATAGTTTCTTCGACCGAATGTCGCAATATCTAATCTTAAAAAGATAAAAGATAGTCGAGAAAGCACTGCAACTAAATAGATTGTACGAAGAAAGATTGAAGGAACTATAAAGGTACTTGCACAATACTATAAATATATTGTACAAATGTTAGGACTTTTTAAACGTAATAAAAAAATACTTTCACCTCGTACTTGGTACGTCATTAAAACATTTTTTTCTTTCGAAACATCGTTAACGTTTAGCTAATAAGCAGCAAGTAAGCTTATTTTTTTATCTTTACTATTATTGTGAATCCGAAATTAACTCTGTCTGTTTGTTATGCTTTCATGGCTACTGAACTAATTTTGATGAAATTTTGTCAATGTTTACGGAAGAAAAATGTCTTATCCCAGTAAAGTCACCGAAATATGATTACTACGAATAACAGCACCAGCTATGTAACGCTCTCGGAACTACATATATATATAAGTGTATTTTCATAGATATTACAGGAAAATTCTGAAGCAACCGTAAACAACGCAGGCGATAGCCACAACCGGACGGCTAGTAGTTGTAAACGTAGATTATAAAATATAATTTAATTACCATTTCCCAAATGAAAACAGACACAAAAAACATTGTCAAATACTGAATTTTATTTTATACAAATGATGGTATGAAACCGGTCTTACCAATGGTAAAGCAGCAGATAAGTATCGCGACACACCCGAGCTACACAAAGGCACATTAGTATTACTGCAAATGACTTCGACTGTACCGATCTCCGTGTGTCTCATAATGCTTTGATGTATATGAGATTGGTATAAGAAATGTATAGTTTGACACGCATTGCTGATAGGCGGAAAGTGATAGATAACAACACTGTTCATTTGAGTATTAATTGTGTTAGTTCACCTTCACATACCTACCTATATAGGTATATTTAATAAGCAGACATTTTATATTTATATTTAAGAATGATATTCAACACCAAAATTGTAAAAAACCACGGAACTGACAACTTACATTCGCATTTTAAAATTTAATAATTTTTGTATAAAATCCCTACTTTGAAGTATTTTTACTTTGTTGATAGTTAATTTATATAAACTTGAAATCCAAATACCTTAGATAAATGAAAGGCTCAAGGGCGCTCACCTAGATTCCGCCTGCGTAGTTGAAAAATGTAGCAAAAAATACTACGCCGCATTCGGCGTACCCGAGCTCGCGCCGAAGCAGTCTCGTTGTAAACAATGTCAACAATGTCGTATTTCCTCCGAGCTTGCATCCTTCCAAATTGTCATTGTCATTGTTGAGTTGCCGCATTCACGGAGCTGTTGTTATTAGATAGCGCGGTATCTAGGTGAGCGCCCGCGAGCCTTTCATTTATCTAAGCCAAATACCGACACAGATACAGATATAATGATCAGAAAATACATTATATCACTATAATATCTGCAAAAGTAATCACACCTTCCTTTAGTTATCTTATCTGGAAAATATTTCACTATTATTATATCCTTTTTATTCACAATACCTTTATCTCGGAATAGAAATTTCATCGATAAGTTAAAGTATGAGAATAAGATAAGAAGTGATATACAAATTAAATAACTTTGACATTTCGAGATTACAAACATCACCGATACAGTATTGAAAGTGGTCGTGAAGGCCAAGGGAAAGAATAATAGAGATATGAAGTAAAAGTACGAAATAATATCTCACGACTCAAAACTAGACCTGACTCAAGCCTCAGCGGCCCGTTACAGTCCACTGCTGGACTATGAGCCTCCTCCACTTAAGTGGAGGGTTTTGCCATAATCTCCACGCTTGGCAGGCGGGTTGGAGATCGCAGATTAAAAGGTTACTGTATCAGAGAGCGCTGCTGCCCGTTCCCTGTTCAATGTGTAGTCCCTAAGTTGCCTCTTACGACACCCACGGGAAGAGTAGGGGTTGGTGACAAATGTATTCTACTTTGCCGTCACCACACGGCGGTAGACCTGACTAAATAAATAAAAACAGACAGTGTAGTGGCTAGGACCGCTGCCTCCCGTCCGGCCACCACGTACCAATGTGTTTTCGAATTTCGAATTTATATGTACATTTATTCGACGCTCTTATGGTGAAGGAAAACATCGTGATGAATCCTGCACACTTCTGCAAAGAAATTCAAAGGTTCTGTGTGTAGTCGACCAACCCGCACTGGGCCAGCGTGGTCGACTAAGGCCTAATCGCCCTAATTCAGGGTAGGCTCGAGCCCCTCGGTGAGGATGTATATGAGCTGTTGATGAAATAAATAAAAAAAAATGACTTTTTTTGTTTCTAAAAATGTAACATCTTCTTATACTTACTTATTCGTCTAAGTTTAAAAATAAAGTATGCAAGTACAAAATTCAGAGAAAACTAAGTTCTGCTAATAAATACAAGTAAGTATTAGTTTCTCATTTTTTATAATACCGATTTTCAATTTTCTTAATATTGTTCTGAAAATCAATCCGCAAAATTCTTCTACGTCTTGTATCATAGTTGATTCGTATATCATTGCACCGTACCAATTTTTAAATTTAGCGCTAAAACTAAAATAAATTTAATAAATTGGCATGCCATAGAAAGGTCTGTTCGACAATCTTTATAAAAAGGACTCATGTTTTTCGTCACCAACTAAATACACTGTCGTATCCACCCCATGATGTCTTCTTCCACATGACTTATCACGGCAATGCACTTACGATCTCGCTGTCTCCAACATTCGTGCTATCTTTATCCAATTTGTTACCCTTATCGAGAATTAAATGCGTTTTAGGACCATCGCCAGTTTTTATTTTTTATTAATTACGGCCCTTCGGAGATACGTTTCAAACTGGACATAAAGACGATGACGTGTATTTATTTTTATGTTGCCTTATTATTCAAGTCATTTGAATGCGTTGTAAGTGAGATATTATATTATGACGAGAAGAATAAGGTATCATCGAACTTGTAGGAGCAGAAAAGCTTTCTAGAAGCGTTTTGTTCTTGTCACTAACAAAAGATGCTTTTAGCACCTAATTGGCTTGCAAGGCTTGCAGAAAGGACGTGTTGGACAGAAACTGGTGGAGACAGATCATCTGCTCCAAAAGCAAACCCGAAGCTGACCATGATCCTCGACTACAGAGAGGGCTTTACGATGTGGCAATAATACAACTAAAAATTGGTCAACTGTCGTGCGATTTGCGTTTAAAAAAAAATTAAATAATTAAAGTCAGACCAAAGATACTACACGCTCACGCCATGTGGTGACGGCAGAGTAGAATACGTTTGTCACCAACCCCTACTCTTCGCGTGGGTGTCGTAAGAGGCGATTTAGGGACTAAACATTGAACCGAGAACGGGCAGCAGCGCTCTCTGATACAGTAACCTTTTAATCTGCGATCTCCCAACTCGCCTGCCAAGCGTGGAGATTATGGCAAAATACAGCACAATCTAGCAGCATACACATAATCCAGCAGTGGACTGTAAAGGGCCGTTGATGATGATGTTGAAAGATGTCTTTGAGTCAGACGGATCAAGTTATTTCTGAATAAATAAGAGTTCGTCGTAAAGTGTGACAAGACCTTGTTGTGCTGTATGAAAATTTTCATTTACATGTTACAATTTTTATTTTAAAGAGATAATTTTTAAATAAAAAATAATCCTGCTATCTTTTACTGAAATTAAGCTCGTCACACACCTTAAGTTTAATCAACACCCCTATAGGATCATTACGTCAGACCACATCACTTACACCCTAATGGATTTCGGTTACTCGCTAAAAGACAATTTCCGCGCCACTAAACTTTACTTCCGGTGAAGTATCGATATCAACAGTTTTTTCACCATTAACCAATCAAACACAGCAGGTATTACTAATATATAAAAAATGTTATATAGTTTTACTCAAAGAAGTTTCCTGTGGATAGAGATTGTTTTGTAAAAACTGGTTGGTATATTATATGTAAAAAAATTTTTTTTTTTTTATTATTGTTGTAAGTATGTATGTAAAATTTAAATAAATTAAATTAAATTGTTATACTTATAAAAAATTCGTATGCAATAAAGAAATATGTCACAGCTTGTATGTTAAGGAGTTTAATTTACACGTTGGCAAACAGATATTTTTTTTTAAATATTTAATTCATATTTTGTCCTACAGGAAAACCACAGGTAGAACACCTATTATAATGAGCATAATACCTATTGTAAAAAGGGTCGGAGTGATTTTCTGAATTTCTGATTTATATCCCAGATTTGAAAATAAATACTTTTATTAAGTGGGTACAGGAGTTGTCTACTACCGTAAGCTATTTGTATTGCAAGCCCACCTAGCATGTCAAACAAATTTTGTAATTCATGAATACGTACGTACAGGCGTAGGCGACTTTCTTTCTAAACAGTGCGTAGGATTGTACCAACGTGGTTGTTATTCTTTTGTTTTATTTTCCTGTTTAGAAATACAACAGACGAATGTGTTGTATATTTTGTATGCAAAAATATTAATATTTAAGAATTTTGATTTTCAATTATTGTAGTTCAAAACTTACACGTCATGTTCTGTTTTTGTTACTTAAATTTCATTCAAATCATGTATGAGTCTGTTTTACTTCCGCGCTTTAAAGTATTTTTTTTTATTTAACTAAAAACAGCTACTTTGAATAATATTTGAATAAATTTCTATTAATAGTTGCTTTTCCAGAATTCAATTTGAAACGAGTGCCTGAATAAAAAGCTAGTGGAAACGGAATGAGTCACCAGTGATTTGAAATGAAATAAGACTATGCCAGACAACTTTATAACATGCAGTTTTACTTAAAAATAAACCATTCATTTTGTATAAGAAATAAGGCACAGAATTGAAAAATGTGTTGAAGTTTCGATGGAAAATGTAACTTAGTTGGTAGGCGAGGGTCGAGCGACCTTTTTTTTTAAGTGATCGGTATCGGGGATACTCATCGATTCGGCTTGACGCGACAATACTATTGGCCCCGGTATACAACGGTATGGTAATACGGAGACCGATGCATTCCTAACCTTTGTGTACACATGATGATGAGGTGGGCGAAACCCATTGATAAACATTCGAACATTCAAAGTTATTGTTAATACTGGACCAGTTTTAAAAGGCAATTTGGTATCTCGATGGGACACCAGAAAGTGCTTAGTCACATCTTGTTATTTTCTTGTGTGTATGATGTTTTGATGTGACGGAGAATGATACTCGTTACATGTCTGGTTTAGTAATCGATACGGATTATGAGTCTTAGTCATATTGGGATGACTTAACAGAAATTTTGTCTTATTAGAAAAAAAACTCATTAAATTTAAAGGCTTTTTAACCAAATAGTATGGTTTTTATATAACATACCAATTACCAAGTAGTATGCTACAAAAATAACAATTGAGTTTATAGCATTTTATTTAGGGAAATGTCGTAAATTTAGATTAAAGATAATCTTAGAGCTATTCAACTCGTCTTCAATCTGGCCCACGTAGACGAACCACAATCTGTATTATGTCCAAAGGCAGCTGACATGCAGTTGTATTGTAAAGAATGTACTTTGAATGCGATAGGTAAATGACATAAAACTCAATTATTTTTTTAAATCTGTTGGGACAATAAGTATCAACACCTCATATACGTCCTCACCGAGGGGCTCGATCCTATCCTACAGTAAGTACACAAAGTGATTTTACTTGATAATGCCTCCACAGGAATTCAAACCTGAAACTTTCAGATCAAAACCATGGAGGCTATATTTGTACATATATTAGTAGGATAACTTTTTGTTTACTGATCTTATTTCATCATTCTGTCTATTTTTGGATGAATAAAGATTCCTTATTATAATTGAAAAAAAAACTAACGTCTGTTGGATTGAAGTTCGCCTATCTGGACCCTAAATGCGGTAATCCTTTACCACCATAAAACTGGCCTTTAACTATTTATCCAAATTAACCGTCGGTCGTAATTGATACAAATGGTTGTTTCTAGTTAACAGTAATTGAAGGATATAGGAGCAAGTGCATCAAGTCCATAACTTTAAAACTAATTGTTGGTACGTTAGTGGCAATTTAATGGTTGATAAAAGAACCTTTTGTAGGTCTATTGAAGACTATTTCAAATTATTCGTTATGTCTTATGAAGTCTTCTTGTATTGTGTTTAACGGGTATTTTGAATTAAATTGTTGACTCTGTTGTGAAAGGAATTTTAATTGGTATTTTACGAGGAGGGATCAAAAAGAAGTGAGAATGAAATAGAATATAATGACTATTGATAACTTAATAATTTATTTTTCTACATATTCTCCGAGTCTCTCTACACAACGAGTCCAGCGCATTCCAAGGCTTCAATCCCTTTAAAAAAAGGTTTTGTCTTGGTCCTACAAAAAGCTCTCCACGGCATCCATCACCTCGTTATCGTCTTCGTACCTGTTTCCCTTTAAGTATTCTTTCAATTTGGGGAACAGATAAAAATCGCTAGGCGCCAGATCTGGTGAATAAGGGGGGTGGTCAACCAATTCGAAGCCAGCTTGCTGAATGGCAGCCATCACAACTGCCGACCTGTGCGCGGGTGCGTTGTCGTGATGAAACAGCACGCCCCTTCGAAGATTCCCTCTCCTTTTCTCTTTGATGGCATTCCTCAACTTGGGAATTAAAGCTGCATAATATTGGCCTGTAATAGTGGTTCCACGCTCCAGGTAATCAATCAACAATGACCCTTCTGAGTCCCAAAATATTGAGGCCATAACCTTGCCAGCCGATGCCACGGCACGAAACTTCTTCGGGGTCGGTGATGATGGCCGTTTCCATTGCGAAGATTGCTGTTTTGTCTCAGGATCAAAATGATGGACCCATGTTTCGTCCATTGTTACGAAACGAGACAAAAAGTTCTCAGAATCTTCTTGAAACTTGTCCAACAATATCTTCGAAATGTCAAGTCGATTTTGTTTCTGACTGTCGGTTAACATTCTCGGCACCCATCTTGCGGAAACTTTTCTCATATTCAAAGATTGTTTCAATATGGATTGAATACTTCCATATGAAATGCCCGTTTCTTGAATTAAGTATCGGATGGTAACTCTTCGATCGCTCAATACAATTTTCTCGACTTTCGCAACATTTTCTTGGGTGACTGACGTCGATGGACGGCCGCAACGATGTTCGTCTTCCGTGCTCGTTCTCCCCGAAATTACACCTCGCGACAGAGCAGACTCTCCTAATGTTGCCTCCAAATCGCAATGAATCTCTTGAGTCGTTAACTTTTTTAAACAGAGGTATTTAATAACGGCTCGCACTTCGTTTTTCTCCATTTTCGAGAACACGTTCCGACACGAAGCAAACAAATGACTACATTCAGAAAAAAACAAAAGAGAATCGAAGATTTTTTTTCTTTATTAATATTACAAAAATGTATCTGAGCTATGCCTGCCAGTATTTTTTTTTCTTACCAAGGAGTATGTCGTTCTCACTACTTTTTGATCCCTCCTCGTATTGTCTTATTTATGACGAAATTGCCACTACAATACAACAGGTTGATGAAATAAAGTAATTTCTCTCGGTCGATAAGTAAGCCAATAAAGCGGAGCATGATCTGAAGGGTTTTGATAATGCTGCTAGACATAACAATTGTGTTCTAGTTACAAAATGACGACTCAATGCAGCTATAGTGTATGGAGACTGCAAGAAAACTGTGCAGTTTAAAATTTGTTTGACTGCAGATATATCAACGGCCATTTTGCAGCAACAATGCAGTTCGTTTACAATCCATCTATAATTATAAAAATAGGGTATATATAGACGGACTGTAAACTCTTTAGGTATTTAGAAATTGAAATAAGTAATTTCATTAATTTTGTGCGTTTCGTTTCGTTCGTGTTATTATTAGGAAAAATATTATTATGTTTCGTACTGGCCATCATTATTCTACGTCGCATCTTCATCATCTGGTTTAATATTATTATTTGATTTATTTATTCGTTTAAATTATTTTTTTAAAGTACATTAGTAAAGATAAATCTCTGTTTGTACTCATGAGCACTGTCCTTATACAGATTCCTCTTGTTTATAATACTGTTAGTAGTATTATAGACAAGAGGAATCTGTTTATCTGTTTGTTTACGCATTAAAATAAAATTAATTTACATTCTATAAGAAAAAATACCACACCCAAAACAAAATCATTCAAGAAAAACTTAACCTCATTGTTCTAACTGCCGTAAAAACTTGATTGGTAATAAGATTTATTCTTTATTCAATATTGATACATCCATGATGCTAACCAAACAAGAACCCTGCTGCTTTACGACAGATTAGAATAAATTTTGGATAGCTCTAAACGCAATATGTGCAAGTTTTGTCACATCAAATGATTATAAAAAAAAAGTAAATGCTCAACGGTATACGCAATAAAAACCATTTCATTTAATTTATAGTCGAAATATAGATAAAACAAATTGAGGTTCATTGGAGTGCGTGTGAATAGGTACAAATAAGTAGGCAAATAGTTGAACAGGTAATTTTTTATATGTTTTATGCAAGTATGTTTTACTTTTTATTTCTTTAAAGTGGTGATTATAAAAGTAAATATGTTTAATGGATATACAATGGTCACGATTCACACTGTCACGCTCTAATCCTTAATTTAAATTCGTCAGTCCTTTTCATCTTTCAAAGATTAAAAAGGGACAGGAGATGGCCATCCTAATATTAGAGCTGTCAAATATCGAAATTGAACCTTATAGACGCGTTGATTGCACAATTTTAGAGAGCACGTAAAACAACCAACTTAAAAATCTCTTAATCTGACAGCTATGCCCTTATTTTAGGTTATCATTCATTCAAAATAATATCATTCGTTCGTCTGAATTCATCGCCTCTCTTTCATTGGTCATAAAAACGAAAAGGATAGCTGGATTTTAAAATTAGAATTAGAATATGACTTCCCGAATCGAGGCCAATAACACATTAAAGGGATGGTATTTTAGGTAATCTCGCGTAAAAACTGTAATATTGCGTAAAATATCCGTAGGTATTAATGGTTTTGAATGATTAATTTATACTTGCACCTATTGAATATAATTTGAATATGATCATAATTCCATGAGCCTTTCTAAACTCTACAAATAATGTAATTTTCAAATAAAGCATAATAAGCCTTCAGATATCTTTCAGGCTGTCTGATTAAAATAAGCAAGCTTGTAGAATATAAAGGCTAAAATAATAGCAAATATTGAAATTTTGAAATAATGCAAAATAAAATATTGCTGCTTAAACACTTAAAATCTTTCAGACATTCGTTTTATCTATAGATTTTTATGCTAAATTACTGAACCAACCGCATTGCAACTACCAAAACATCATTGAAACAGCCATTTTCAGTCTCCAACACCCATTTACAGTTCCCGTACACGGTCATATTAGTTGTCCTTTGCTGGACATGTTGCTGATTTACTGTTGGCCCCAGTTACAAACTTTCCTAATAAATAAACCTTATTCGTGCCGACGTCAAACTCCATGCTTCCACAAGTATCTCTAGCATTGGACATCGGGGGACAGACGATCTCGAAAATTGGGAGTAGATGTGTCGTGTAAAGTTTGAATCGTAGAAGTTGTACGGAGTTTTGAATCGTAAAATATTGAGACCACTGATGAAAGATGTAAAAATAAAACCTGAGCAATGTGATTTTGACGCCGTGTGGTGACGGCAGAGTAGAAAACATTTGTCACCAACCCCTACTCTTCCCGTGGGTGTCGTAAGAGGCGACTTAGGGACTGAACCAACTGATTATTGAACAGGGAACGGGCAGCAGCACTCAGAGAATACAGTCTGCGATCTCCAACCCGCCTGCCAAGCGTGGAGATTATGGCAAGACCTCGCTCATAGTAGTCGCTTGTAGCTGGCTAATAGTCCAGCAGTGGACTGGTAAAGGGCCGTTGATTTGATTTGAATGTGATTTTGCATTGCAGAGTTCTTCATTTTAACTGGAAAAACGAATATAATAGATTTAACATAGGAATATTGTTAAGTTAATAAATAACAAAGATATGATTTAAGAAAATAAACAATCAAAGCTAACCCAAAAGCGTGTCAATATGAAGACACAGCCATCCCAAAAACTAACATCTTCAAAGCACTCCTCTACATGAAAGTGATATTTTATATTTCCAACTTAATTTTCATCATTTCAACCTAAGAAAACAAGAAAATAATTGTTTTAGAGTAAAATTGAGCAAAATTATCGTCAATTGTTATTAAATTCTCCTATTTCATTTCTAATACACTCCTCTCTTCTATTATTATTAGCTCTCGACAACGGTCTGTTTTTGTGTCCATGGTACATAAATTTGTCCCTTATACCCACATACAGCATATTTCATAAACCATTATGAGTAGGGTTATCCTATCGCACCCTACTTTGTAGGTTAAATTTGGGAATTCATAATATTTTAATCACTGCTTGATTAAGTTTGTAAAACATATAATGTTGGTTTCCATATATTGTTATATTTGATCGAATTGACTGGTATAAGATACTTCTAGAAAATTCAATCATTTTAATAATAATACTTACCTACCGAACATTATATTTTACAAACTTTTTCAAGCGATAATTAATAGATACGACTAAAAAAAAATTTTATGAAATCTAAATTAAGTGATCATGATAAAAATAATATCGATTTAAATAAATGTTATCTCTTTAGTTCGAAATTAGTTAATACCTATATTTTTTGTTTTTGGTACTGAAATCATACTGAAATACCTAAGGTATATTGTAAAAAAAATATAACATTTTAGTAAAACATGTGTTCCTGCATGAAGTAAGTATTGTTTGTTTTACATGTCTATAAAAGCATCGATAATGGCGGTGCAATAAAGTCCTGTGCAAAGTCTGGGAACATGCTTGTATAGACATTAAGGGTTGGGTAAGGTTCAAATGAAATGTGCTTCGGATAGCTACTGGACGAGCTTTTATTGACATATTTTTTTTATAATAATGAATAAAAATAACATAACAGGTAATAAACACAATTACGGTATTACAAAAGTCACTTCCAAATATAACACATACACAAATTAACAATTAGGATAATGGAGAAAATAATGAACTTAAATAAAAAACAATGAAACGACACTGAAATAAAAAAAAAATGGTTTTGTTTTTAAAGTAGTATTATAATACAAGTTTTTATTCCCTAAAAGATCCCTCATAAAATAATCTGCCACGTATTTCTTCTTAAGAAACTCGTTAACAGGGTAATATAGCAGTATCTCAAGATCAAACATAAACGGTCTGCCAAACTTTCCTCCAACCTTAAACCCAGCATAAATATTCATAACAGAGTTTTCTTCCAGCCAATATGTCTTAATCAAGATAGAGGTAGGTAGTCTAACTTATCTCAGAGAGAGAATTTAATGAAAATCATAAGTTTGTATCGTAGAAAGTTAAGCTTTACGGTGAAGTTGTGTCTCTGCGGCAATACTTGAGTTGAAGTATAATTTGCTGACGAGGCACTTGTGAACTTGGCTGCTCCGTTTTCGCCCCACTTGATACCGTAATATTTTCTAAGTTTTCTTGACATTTTAGAACGTTTTAGGTTTAAGATTGGAAAATAGTCTGTTTATAGATCATAGCTAGGGTGTATCGCACAAACGAATCCCACTCATCATTATCATTAACAGCTCATACACTTGCTCACCGAGGGGCTCAAGCCTTCCCTAAATTAGGGCGGTCAGGCCTTAGGCGACTACGCTGGCCCAGTGTAGGTTGGTAAACTTCACACACAACCTTTCAATTTCTATGCAGGAGTGTACAGGTTTCCTCACGATGTTTTTACTTCTTTGTATGTACATAAAACGTACATAAACAAATTTGGTACCAATGTAGTTGAATCTATTGAATAGCCATTAGACAATTTTACTTTTAAGACAAAGATTACCATCTATATTGACTCAATCTTTTAACGCCGAATCATAGATTTATTGGCCAGTGCAATATTTGAGCTGCGTTGAAATCTCTCATAGACTATGATTGGCACGCATTCGGCATTTCATCACGATCGCCAAACAGAGACAATAATAGTTTCAGTTTATATTCATTCATATTTTACTTACTTTTTTAAGCTCCTTTTATGTAGAACCTTTCGAAAATGTTTAACTGCGCTATTTGTATTGGGAACCAATAGATCACAGTTTATAAACTAAAAAAATATTTTAAAGGCGACACAGGGAAAGTGTTTTCAGTGATAAAGACTTTAACTTGAATCTACGTCTACTGCATTACAAAATACATTATATTTTTTATTGGTTTCATAATAAAGTCTCATCTTTAGACTTTGAAATACATAATTTTCTTTGTTTTATATAGTATTTAGTTTATGTCAAAAAAAAATTTATAACTCCTTTGCTTTAATAGCCAAAACTGCAATAATTGCGACACGATCCGAAAAATTTTTGACACCAGATACTCGCGCACATATCGTATTTATTGTCAGCTGTTGCAAAGCTATCAACTTCGATAAATCTGCGCACACGTCGGATAATGGTCCAATTTTGGAAAAATAACAGTGATAATACCGATTCCATGCAGTGAGGGTGTGAGCTTATTATCCTGTCATACGCACTCGAGGTGTCGTTCACAGGACATTCGAGGGCCATTGTGTTTATCTGAAACTGTTCGGGTAATGCACGACTGAGAGTACAATTTCAATGTGAGTATAGCTGTTGTTTTCTGTTGTTGCATTGCAATTGGGAGAAATTGGATATTAGGTATGAAAGGGTTTAAAACCACTGGGTTTGACATGTGCGGCTACTCGAAAATCTTTGTTATAGTATTTACACATGAATTGAAGTTAGTAATTGACTAAAGTATTCCAGGAAAATTTAAAGTTAATAAAGAACTATTACAAATGTGAAAATATATTTGGATGTGTAGATGTTTGTTCCGCCTTGACACTAAAAGTATTTAACGGATTTGGATGAAATTTGGAATAGAGGTAACCTGGATTAACACATAGGATACTTTTTACGGGAAAAAGTCTTATTCCCACGGGAAAATCTTACATAAAGCGAGCGTAGCCGCGGATGGACCGCTAGTTCAATATAAATTGTATTAATAAATTTTCCAAATGACATGACTTAGATCAAAATTTAAGAATTTGATGATCGTCCGACCTTTCTTTTTATTTATTTTTTACCATAGGCACTAGGCTTTATTTCGAAAGACTAGTTTGTAATTTGAAGGGATGAAAGACGAATGCATGTAGCTGAGAGGAAAGACAGAATAAGAAATGAGTATGTAAGAGGAAGCTTGAAAGTGGCACCCATAGTGGACAAGTTGAGGAGTAACAGGCTGTCGTGGTATGGGCATGTGATGCGAAGAGAGGAATCCCATACCACCAGACGTATGCTAGATATGAGAGTGAATGGAAAAGCAGGTAGGGGTAGGCCCAATTCAATTCAATTCTTGGGTGAATGGCGTTTCCGTGGTGATTTCCCAGAAAAGTATGGATGGATTGCGTGAAAGATGATATGTGTAAGAAGGGAGTGAATAGTGATGTGACGTTTGACAGGGATGAATGGAAGAAGAAAACATATTGCGCCGACCCCAAATAAAGGGAACAGAGCAGGAGAATGATGAATGATGAGTTTGTAATTTGAATGTTACGACAAAGATCAATTTTTACTGGCTTGGTGTAAGTCACTCTTTTGCTCAACGTACTTCAACCTGCAATTTAACTTTTACTTTTCAGACGATTCTTGATTTACTAATTAGCGAAACGAACGATCCTTTTATCGCAATTTCAAACAGCTGCATTAATAGTATGAAATATTTAAAACTATTTATTTTTTCAATTTAAGTAATACTTAAAAAATACAAAGTCAAATAAGTACAAAAGTCACAAAAAAACACTTCGTCCATCAGCGCGTCCCTGCCAGACATGGTGCTGTAACAGCTGTAGCCACTTTAGCTACGGCTCGCTACTTAATAAAACGCACTGTTTATAAATACTTCTGTTATATTCAATTTTACAACCTTTGCACTCGGAAATAATCTATCATCCGCACATGACGACGGACTGCAGGTAAGAACGTCAAAACACCCCGGCCAAGCTCGTATGAAGTTTCTATCGCTCTCTTTTTAAACCAGGTAGTTAAAAAGAGAACGAATATATTCTAAAAAGAATCACATCGCCAGCACCAAACTACATGGTATACTGGCAGCATTCCCCCTCTGAATGGCTAGACTGATTCTTTGATACAGGAAGCTGCCAGCCCTAAAAATAAAATGAATATATACCTAGGTACAATAAATTAAACTCTTTCACTATATATAAATAAGTTGAACTTAAATACCTTTACAACTCATAAATGAAGTACCTATTTGAAATTTTTAATAGATAGTTAAGTAAATTTCATTGCTATCCTAAAAAGAACATTACACTAGCAGCAAAAATTATTTCAGAACATGAAAAAACATTAACAAAGGCTATTATGCATTTCATCAACGAATTTGGATCATTTTTACGCACAAGTTCACAGAAATTTATATAGTGACATATTAAATCTGCAAAATGTGAACAGAGGATAAGTAAATATTATAGAGGAAAATTAAGAACTTAATCAAAAGTGTGACAAGCCAAATTAATGTTGAAATATAACATTTGTTTGCATAATCATTCTACCTACAGATGGGGACGTTATTCTTTTGTATTTTTTTTATGTTATTAAATTAATCAAAATCCATATCAAAATAATAGATGAACTGATTAATCCTAAAGCGTGCTGCGTTTGCTCGCAGACACCCATGAGAATTCACTTCAAGGTTTACATCACTATTGATTTCCCTCATATCCAATTCACCTTGTCAATCCTTTACATTGACATTTCCATTTACACTATTTCTGAACCAATCTCATTATTCATAGATGTGAGTAGTACGTAATTCATAGAGCAAAAATTGAGGCAAGAGTTGCCAGCATAACAAATTCATATCATAAAGAAATAGATGCTCGAAAATATTATCATTAGAATTAAAATAATTTAACGTTAGTAGTTTTCTAGATGTTGTTGATGTAGTAGTCTTCTTGTAACGAATTTATTATTGGTCATTACAAAGAAAAAATAACAATCGAAAGTAAAGCGATGACTAGCAATATAATACTTTATTGCAAATGTATAAATTGGGTAAATTGCCTTTTCACACAGTCACGTTGCATACAATGGATAAATGTGATTTTTAAAAAAGGATTTAAAAAAAGGATATGATATGATATGATAAGGATATGATAAATAAATTTATAAAATAGATAAGTGATGTGTTGGTCCTTAAACAAACCAAGATTTAAACGCTTTTTCTAATGATTATCAAATTATTAAACTCTCTAAGGCCCATCTCTCCTTTACTGTTATCTATGACAGCGGTCTGCAGTAATGGATTAGCCATTTGTCTAATTAGCAACATCAATAAATAAAGTACCAATATGCTGCCAGGAGGGGTCAAACGGAATCATCAATTTATCAAACTTTAAGGGTGTGTCGCTAATTATTTGAACTGTTAGAACTGCAGTAGTTGCATGATTATCATCAAGCAGATTGTATTAATAAGTACAGTTTAGAACAATCAATCAACCCATCAAACAGCCTATTGCAGTCCATTGCTGGACGTAGGCTTCCCCAAGGGCACGCCAAAGCGCACGATCACCCACTTTCCTCATCCAGCCACCACCAGCGATCTTCCTTAGGTTATTAGGCCACCTGGCAGGGGGGCGTCCCACACTACGTTTTCCGAGACGTGGTCTCCATTCGATACTCCAACGCTCATCGGTTCTACGACAGACGTGGCCAGCCCACTGCCACTTCAGCTACACTAAACTTCTGGACGATATCAACTGCCTTGGTCCTCTGCCGGATGATTTCATTTCAGATTTTAACTCGTAGCGAAATACCAAGCATAGATCTTTCTTTCCATAACTCACAGTTTAGTACAGGTAGCGAAAAATCTGCATTTGCAGATTTTGGGTTCGAACTTCGATAGGGACATTGTAGAAAAAAAATATTTCTGAGACTTTCCCCAGTTTGGGTACAGGCTGCTGGCTAATTTACCTGATTGTCCGAAAAATAAGATGATTCCGTGCTTCGGAAGGTACGATAAGCTGCTCAGATCCTGGCTAACCTATCTACGGAAGTTTTAAAGTAGTTTAAATGTGATGTGAGGTGCTTAGCTGTGTGGTGACGGCAGAGTAAAATACATTAGGGACTACACATTGAACAGGGAACGGGCAGCAGCGCTCTCTGATACAGTAACCTCTTAATCTGCGATCTCTAACCCGCCTGCCAAGCGTGGAGATTATGGCAAAACCCTCCACTTAAGTGAAGGAGGCTCATAGGCCGTTGATGTTGATGTTTGATGAGGTGCTTAAAATTAGTTTAGTCAAAATGTTACAAACAAACGCGTTCAAAATTATATATTTTTTTAGGAGTTTTAAGAATAAGGATTAGCATCAAAGCACCATGGTTGAATAATTCTGAACAGGCTCCTATCACATGTCTGACGTTTCGATTTTGCCACAGACTGGAAAGCAAATAGCTGCCAGCATGCCAGCTCTAAGTACACTAATTAGCTACTACAAACATTTTAGAATACATTTGCTAGCAGGTTTATTCAATGAGCTTTTGTGCTCTCTACCTATATATACGCTTACTATGCAATTGTAAACAAATAAATGCAGAATGGACTATGAGATAAACGGTTTGTTTTTAAAGATTGAAAATGGAAAGAAAAGAGAATTTGTTCGAACATAGACGTAAGAAAATATGATAAAGTCAGCTATAATTTGATCTACAGGCGAAATAAATTAAAATCTTTACACAAAAAAACATAGGGAATAATTTGTAGTCAGGTACAACTATGTATTGTATTCATATTATATGTTATAATATTCGCTTACTTATATTTTATATGAATAGATTCATTTTTATTCTTTTACAGAGGAGTTCATCAGATTTAGTCATTATTTCTAAAGATTTAAACTACGTTTTTTAAACATTACAATGAAAATTTATAGGGAAGTCGGTGTGTGTTTTCTTTAAACAATAGAACGTGAACTGACAAAACGTTAACCTGGCATGAATTATGAGCCCTCCACACACACCTTGGGGAAATTAAAGTGTCTTGCTGCTTGAAGACGACTCAGGTAACAGCAATTGCCATGGAAACTGAATACTAAATTAAATTTAACTATATTTCTCAGACAAAGATACAATTTTGTTTTAAATAACTTAAGTTTACGCCAAGGTGTTCTAACGAATTCTTAGAAGATATCTATCTTATATGATCCATCCATTTTGAAAATTAGAATTTTATATCCAGACATTGCATTGTGCTGTTAATTAGACTCAAATATATGAAGACGTTGCTTAATTACCGAAAATTTATACATAGCTTTAAATGCGAGTGAAAAGAAATCACATTCAGAACATTTATGTTCTAATTTAAAAAATCGGCATTAAATCTTATATCGATAAAGAAAGAAATCACATGTTGTAATTTTTCTCTACTCTGTAATTACTCTCCAAAAACAGCCGTATATAGGTACCAAACATTCAAGATCAAGGAACATCTGGGTCAAATGTACTGTATAAAGGTAGATTTAATAAAACGACTAGTCACAATATTAAATGCATAAGACCTACTTGGAAAGAGTCCAGTGAGACTGCGGTTGAAATAATTCAAATGAAAGAACAAGATTATCGTAGCCTGATTTCTTCTGCACTTTTTTCTCTTTCATGTCATATTTTAATTTAAGTATAAATTTGTCTTCGTCTATAACAAATTTAAAGGTATAATAAATTATCTTGTTTATAAAAACTAAGAACTGTTTAAACCTGATTTAAAACAAAGCAAAACCTGAAATAGATCACTTGATAATAAAGATCGTTTGGTAAAACCCCATAAAGGTCTCCAAAAATTTTCCTATCAATTACTTTTAGATTAATTTTTCTAAGAGCATAAAACATGTTCGAATTGTTTATCATTATAAGCATCAAGTTCAACAACGCATTTGTTACTGACTTAAGAAGAGTGACATCGTTGACATTAAAAAAAAAGCAAGAAAACAGATTTGCTCACTTCTGAGTATTCAGATATTATAGATTATTATTTTTCATTTTCTCCTTTATAATTATAAAATATATAAAAAAAATACATAATATATATATTTTATTTCAGGCACTAAAAACATAACAATGGTGTCCCATATACCTAAATTTTTTAATTTAATAAATTCAGTCAATTATTATAACAGCTGTTGAAAAACTTTGTCAATACAAGATAATATTTATTATTAAGATAAAATAGACCAGGTGTTACAAAACTACATATAAAGCCGAAAGGGTGTGAATCTGCTCGTAAAACTGAACAACTTTCCCCAAAGAACATAGGTCGAAAAACGATTTAAAAAAATCCAATTCCTATACAAAATGTAGATGGTCTCCATACAAAATTTACTCGTTATTTTGTAACACCGTGTATATTATTCAGAATATTCAGATATTGTCTAAAATAGACATAAGGATTACAACATAAGGATTCAATTTTGCAAACTTTAATCATGGTACATTTTTCCTTCGCCCGCGCAGCCTCTCATCAGGCGAACAAATAGGCGACGTCTAAAGCTGGAGTCAGCATATATGTACCGACACTCGGGGGAAATAATTCTCACCCGTGATTGCTAACATGCAAACCCCGGCAATTTGTACCAAGTTTAGTCATATTTTCAGAGCAGATTTTGTTTAAAGAACTTGTTGATGGAATACGTGATGCTCATTTCTGAATATTTAATAGTTGATCAAAGGGAATTAGTTAGATTCGTATTTTATTTATATATTTTATCAAGAAATTTGACAGTTATCTCAATATATTTTTTATTCTGTCAAAAAACATTAAATATGTTCAAAAGATATGCAAATTTAATCGATTTGTGATCTTGAAATTGACCGTACAGTAATTAATTACTATCAAAGTTTAAAATAATATATGTAGGAGACGATTTAATCAAGTTTCATCAATAAAATAAATATTTTTCATCCAAAAACATTTTGTAAATTTAAAATATGACTTCTTTCTTATTTTGGTTTTCAGACAAAATAATAAATTGATTACAAATTCTGGAAGTACTTACAATATTTATTGTAGAATAAGAGATGAGCTCTTTGCCTACTGTGGCGAGTGGGAAAGTTTTGCCCAGAGCGAGAGAGGCCTTTGCCCTACAGTGGGACACCTCAGGCTAATAATATAATAACACAATAAAAACAGTTGCATTTGACTAGTCACACTTAAAACCAAACACACCATGCAGTACGTGTCGACTTCCTTTTACGAACCGAACGCTTTTTTGCGGGTTTCAGACTGCGCTTCCAACGTACGCCAATTTATATTTAAATTCTGTTCCTTTTTCTGATTGGAAAAGTTCTGTCCATCTGCTGAGCTGGCTGTACCTACCTAGTAGTATTTAATAGAAAAACACTTTTGAGCACCTATTTTATATAGATTTCGTACCTAAATGTAATTTTGATATTTTTTGTAAATCGTGTTCTTTAGCCAAAATATTACTAAAAATCAGACAGAAAAATTATGATTAAAAGAGAAAATAGTGTGTTGGCATTTTTTGCGTGACCTAATTCGAAACTGTTTATCTGCATTCTGTGAAAAAACTTTTGGAAACATTTTTCTTTGCATCGGTCCAGCCAAAAGTTTGTTGAGTTATTACTCAGGTAAATACAGTTAGAGGAACCTGCTACCTCATAATATTACACTTTTGTACAACTTCCAAACTTGGCCGCTTATCATTTCCACGAAGAATTTCTGTTTCGTGAGTCTGAAAAAGTTATAATGAAGTAATCACTAAAGCGAACTATTTTCCTCACATGTCACCGCTAACGTGAGAACATGAAAATAAAATCATAAAATAACTACGTTTTTATTGGAACGCGACATGGGATTGCGTGTGTCACGAAAAATAACAAGTAGAAATCAAATTAATTTACATACCAATTAAATATTATGATTATTTTGTTTGGTTTGGCAGCAGCAAGACCTAAGTTCGTTTAGTATAAATAACAGTTCCTGATTGACCGAGCTTAGCTCGTTTATTGTTTTTGTAAGACACCTACGCATTTATATAAACTCTACTTACATCATACGTTCAGAAGTTCACGCGGCTAGACATAGTAGCATTTTATACGAGTAGCATTGACTTATGAGCTACTCAATGAGCAATAGATCCAGCTATCCTTTTCGTTTTTATGGTCCTTTTTCATTGGCTTGGTGCGGTTTGCATATCATCGCCACAATCATCTTATATCTTAACGAGGAAGATAAGAATAATAAGGATCTCAGAAATGGCTGCAACGATTTCGCAATTTAGTTTCGGGAGCAATAAATCGATCTAGCTAGGTTTAATTTTTAGAAAAAATTATTTTCCCGTATTTTCAGGCTTAAAAAATATAAAAGTAATTTAAGCTCAGTCGGGACACCGCGAGTTTGCAGTTCGAATCTCGACATATATATATTTTTAATTTCTTTGTTCTTTTTTCGTTTGTTTCTTTTTTCATTTGTTATTTTCTTTCATTTAGTTATTTAAATTCAAAAATGAAAGAAAAATTCTGATTAATTTCTTGGTGGTCTGAAAGTTTTCCATCAGATGGCTCGAGTAAAACGAGGAAACATAGAAATATAGAAAACTTATTAGCAGTAGTTCCAATTTTGGCCACTTCACAGATACAGTAGTAATGGCGGCGCTAGTAGTAATATAAAATTTCATTTATTGAGGTTGCGTGGATAAAATAGAATTTCCCATTTCTTTGTATCTAAATATCTACAAAATACTTTTTTAAAAGAACATTTCGTCATCGCTCTAAGAAAAAACATAGACATATTATAGAAGAATATTTTTATTTCTTATATTTCTTATCTAAAAACTAAATGAAAAAATAAAAAGTAACAACGACAACGGTAAATATAATAAAAAGACCTTAGTATTCTTAGTCACGCGGTCTCCCGACTGAGCTAATGTTACGATATCGGAGACGGTGAAATTTCTTATCTCTTCTAACGATATTGCGTTGCTATTTTTTAATGCCTGAAAACACGGGGAGAACAATTTTCAATAAGAATGAAACCTAGCTAGATCGATTTATCGCCCCCGAGACCCCCTATATACCAAATTTTATCGAAATTGTTGCAGCCGTTTCAGAGATTCTTATTATATAGATATATACAAGAATTGCTCGTTTAAAGTATAAGAGAACTAAGTAAATGAAAAAATAAGTAATAACAACGACGACGACGGTAAGTAATAAATAAAAAAAACATACCTTAAAAATTGCTCTATCTGTTGGAAAAAATTAAGACCACGAAAAAATAAGGTACTAAATAAGAAATTTTTATTTCTGTCATTTTTGTATTTAAATAACTAAATGAAAGAATTAGAAAGTTAAAAACAAACAAAAAAATAAAAAAGTACATTCATGTGGATCCGATCGTCTGATCTTCGGTTTCATTGCCTCGCGGTTCCCCAACAGAGCCACCACGTCGTTATGGATAGCGGCGAAATTAACATTCTCTTTTAATGATATGGCGTACAAATTCTTTTAAGCCCGAAAACATGAGGAAATCCTGTTTTACCAAAAACAAAAGCTAGCTAGATCGATTTATCGCCCTCGAGACGCCCTATATACCAAATTTCATCGAAATCGTAGCAGCTGTTTCTGAGATTCTCATTATATATATATATATATATATATATATTAATATATAGGTATATACAAAAATTGCTCGTTTAAAGTTTTAGACAATGCTCCTAGTCCAAAAGGGGTGAGCAGAGTCTTAGTTGGTTTTTAAAACCACCTCGCAATATTTTTAAGTTATGACATATACGCACCTAAACGTAGGTATTATTATTACATAATGACTAATTTCCAACTTGTCACAAAGAATAATTTATTCTATTTGCGTAATAGAGTACTATTTATCGATCGTCAACAATTAATTGAAGTGTCAACTTACATGGAACATTTTTGGAAATATTGATTCCCAATTTGTTTTAATGAGTGAAGTAGGGTGAAAACGCTTGTAAGTATGTATGTAGTTCTATGGAACAAAATGTCACAAAGTTGTTTATTTTTGTCCTACTGACGTCAGTTCTATAGAACAAATGGGAACTACCCGATATAGGTTCATATAATGTATAATGATTAAGAAATTTAATAATGTAGGCCGTGCGGTAAATCTAAACACTTTTAGGTCTTCGCGGTTGTTAATATTAATAACAGACATATCCACCGGGTTATTACAAATAATAATATGGTAAATCTGCTCCAAATTATTATTTTTCTCACGGACCGAAGCGAGGACACTTGACCCTAAATACTCTAGATTCTGTAAATGAGTCAACACCACCTTATCTTGTACCTTTAATACAAATGTTTTAGAAAGAACCCAAAAAAAACATAAACGTTTCTCATTCTAAAACCAGGAAGTTTAAACAAACTCTATAAGTAATTTCGGAGCCGTATTAAGATTCTGTACTTAGTCTGTGGAGTGTACTTCAATAATGCATGGTTCGCAGTAAAACGTACAGCGTCGAATGCGAGTTGCGACGCTGGCCCGCTAAATGGGCCACCAGTAAGAATTTACTGTTCAAACGTGCCCGAATATGCGAACGATGTGATAAAAGGGAACCACAGTGTTGCAATGACTGCGATTCTTGCAGAACAAAGTGAAGTAAGGAAGAAGACAGATTAATAGACATTAAAATGTATAAATTACAAGAAGATATTTTTTTAAATTCCCAATTTTACGTAGTTTTGGGTACAATGAAAGGAATTTTTGCACTTTTTTTAGTGTAATTTTCAAGATTTTTAAAGGTTTACTATTTAATTCGAAGTAAGCTAACAGTTACTCCCTTTTTCTCACATTTCAGTAAAGGTCTCTCTCTCTTCTTTTTCGACTAAATACTCTAAGACAGTTCTTTCGATTACATAGTATAATTTTTGACTAATTCATTTAATTCTAAAAATAGTAGGTAACTTGATTTTATGTAAATTTGTAGCTTTCAGAATCGAGACCAATGGAGGAAGTTCGGAGCAACGGAAGCGTGTGGGTATCGATCCGTCGTCGCGTGATTGGAGCCGATTTCCCTTTTTGAGGTTTGCACCATTTTTTTTATATTACCATGTTTATAAACTTATATTCTATACAGTATATTTTGATATAAAAAAGCTTGAAAAATTATCTAGAAATGGAAAAAAAATGAACATGAGTGTCTGGCTGATCTAACAATTATTTTCACCAAGTTTATGTAATCGTTAGAAAATTGCAATGAAAACACGTCTGTAGATGACAAGAAATTATTATTTTTTGTTTACTAAATACAACTTTGTAAAAATTAAATAGTTTTTTTTTTTTACCATACAAAGAATTTTTCTAACTATTTGCTTGCGTTGATATTAATTCCAATCATGTCGATGCAATACCGCCGTTTGTAAGTACATTGAAATCATTTAGCATCCAAATAACCATTCAGAACACAGCAATAATATATAGAAACAGCCAATCCATTAATGTTGGAAGATATTAAATGTAGGAGAGATGCGATGCAGGGAAACTCAACGATGCATGAACTGCAACTCTTTCCCCGCATTTCGTGTATTAGTAGTTATTTTTTACAAATACCATCTCCATTTACAATATTACATTCAGAGTTGAACGTTTATTTTCCTAACTTTTTGGTGATGTTCCAAATAGAATTGTTTTATTCTTGTAATCTTATGCTTTGATTGCTTAGTGCTCGTTTTCAAAAATAAGTATACCAGTGCAAGAAATGTAACACTCTGACTACAAGAGCTTTAGCAAAGTAAACAAATATATTAGCCCCATAGAAATTTATTTCGAAGACTTTTTCATTCTCCTCAAACGATACAACATTTCCAAGTTCAAAAGTAACAATGTATCAAAGAAAGCTACCTATAAATTGGCAGCAAAAGTTTATACTCTTGTTACCTGCAGTTCATTACACAAAGGAAACTCTGCACGAAAAGACGATATGAACTGGGAAGTAACTGGGGCAAAGTTGGCATCCCTGAGGTAACTTAATTCAATATTAAGAGAGAACATGGAAGTATTTTAAACACAGTAAAAGTTTTGAATGTTCAAAAGGTAAAAATAGACTCATTTGAAATACTGTGCAGCTTAGCAAAGTTGATGAAAGATAATGTATGAAAGAAAAACCCCTGCAGATGTTGTTAACATTCTCGTAAGCTTACGCTTGGTCAAAGTTTGATTATGAAAGCGGAAACTTGCAGTTAGTTAAAGAAAGCCTTTTGTTATACATAAGCAGTTTAAACTTTCTTCTCCATTTTTCTAACAAGCGGTGAAACAAACAACTTTGTGTATCTAAAACTTAATTATGTACCCCCAGAAGGCTTGAGTAGGAATGTGAAAATTCTTATTTTCCCTGAAAAACTTTAATTTAAAGTTTGTTTCCGAGTATCCTAGGCGGATTTCGTGCGAGCAAAGTGCACTCTCCTTATAAGCTTATTTTCTTCAGAGGGACTCGAAAATTTTCTTTAGATTAGTTTCTCTTGTTGAGGAAAATAGGAAGGAATAAGGAATAATAAGTTCACGTCGCTTCTTAAATTGAACGTCTCTTCTTTTGTTTGTTTGCAAAATACGCTAGGGTTCTTTTACAAATCAGCGTTTATAATGTGTTTAAAGAAACGACAAACAAATTACATGACTATTTTCAAAATAAAATAAACAAATTGATTAATTTAGTTAGGTTCATAAAGTACGTTTATAATTTTATACAAACATAATCACACTGTGTTAACTTTGGAATTGAAATAAACATTGAGTTATTTGAGAGTTTCACATTAAATAATAAATTTCTGAATAAATTTACTGTTGTAACGTAATATAATGCTTAGAACATTGAATAAGTACTATAATTTATAAAAGCAATAACAAAATTTGGTTTATGTTGCGATACTATCCTAATAATTGATAATAATTAAGTAGTATGAAGTTTTTAGGTTTTAATGTGCTTTTTGGAGCCGAATAAAGCTTAAACAGATTTTAGGAAATATCGGCGTGGTTTTGTGTACTTATGTGTGTAAGTACTATAATAATTTTACAAATTTAATTTGGTTTTGCTGTTTCTTTGCCTATGTATACCTATAGTATCAAACTCGATCACATCCCAAGCTCGCCCACATCAACACGGTTCATTGGATATAAAAAGAAAATAGCGTTTTAAAAGGGATTTAGGAGCCCTTTCAACGTTTTTGTCCAATTCAGAAATGCTGGTCCCTATGTATCAACAAACACTGGTTTAACGAGTCGTAAAACTGCGGATTGAATTTGAATGTAATGTGATGTGGTAGGGACCGTGTGAAAACCTAAACTTTCTCAATGTTGTGTGTTTATCTCTTACGTTTCCGTTTTTTTTAAGAACGAGTAAATCCACAAACTAATTTATTCAGGAAACTGGTTAGCAGTTACAGTAGCGATGAGGTTAGAGTTAGCGCTTAATAATAATATATAGATATCCACGATTATTAGAAACTTTTGAAAACACGGAAAATACTTGCAAAACCAATATTATAATTGTAAATTAAAAAAAAACAAATAGAATATATGACACGTTTGTTGCTTGAATCAATCGTCGAATGAAAATATACACCAAACGGAGTGTTTTTAGCGTTTGAAATAAATACAATCGGTTTATTTTGCAAACGAAAAAGTTTAGCCTGTTTGAACGAACAAACGGAATGTAATTTTGAAAAACATTTTGATTGCTTGGACTGCTCAATCGAATCAGATTTTCATCAAACCGTTTTGTTCTCATTTTAATTTACCGAAATGTTCCACAAAATATGCTCAAGACGAGCATGAAAATTTAAGATTCAACTAAAAAGAAATGTAATTTTGGACTTTTATCTCTCAACTGTAAATATTGTTAAGATTTTATCGAGTTCTTTGTTCTTTTATATTTTGAGTTTTTATACTAAGCATAAAAATAAGATTCATTATATTTCATTAAAACTACATATTTCTTTAAAAAAAAAAGGTTGGCACCTTGAAATAACCTTGTTTTATCATTTCAGTCTGCTTTCTGGCTTAAACATAAAATAACAACAAGAGGACTGTAACTATTTCTTCATTTCAGAAGGACCTGAGCACTTTCTTTTAAATTCCGTGCTAATAAACTTCAAGCAAAAGACGCTCCGAAAATAAAAGTGTCACGTAGGCAATAGGTGCGATTTTACCAAATGAGCTGCTCAATATTCAAGAGGCAGATGCCTTGCCGTAACAACAGAACAAATTCGAAAGACGTAGTATCGAACAGGACGGCCCTTAATGTAATTATCATAATGGCGACCAATAAAAGAGAGGTTCGGAATTCGTGACACAGCTTTAAAAGTACTATCAAAGGTGCCTGGGGCGGAAAACGTCGCATCTTATTTAGCACCCTCTGGCTTCGGGCGCTTTGCCTCCCCGATCGGAGTCTCTCCTAATCACATTACCAATGAAAGAACTCAAGATAAAAAAGGCCCGAAACAGATTTGCATGAAATGTCAAAGTTGATTAAGAGTTTCGTTGAGGGACTTTTAAATATGTAGATTCTTATAGATCGTTATCGACATTTTTGGATGTCTAGAAACTGAATTATCGTCTTAACAAAGAACCTTCACCTAACGGCTATAGTCTGTTTTTTAAATTTACAACGCTGTTATTGTTAATAATTTGGGTATGATTATTTTATTCACACACATTATTTTAATAGGCTCAAAAATACATTCACTGCTTGAAATGGCCAAGACTGCAGGTTCCATGTTAGTTTATTATGATAAGTAAAATACTACCACAATAAGAACAACAGACCTTTGTGACTTTTTGTATTTATTCATTTTTATTGATTATTTTTTTCATTAATGTCATAATTTTTGATAAAAGATTTTCTGTTTACTCAACGAAACTCTGAAAACTCAAAGTGTATTCCTCTTTATCTCTCTAGATGAGCTCAATCGCCACCCCAACGTAATAATATTACACAATACGTGCAATTCTTTTCACATCTATATTGCAAGTCGATCAGGCGTGAAGTCTTTTATATTTGAAGTCACGTGTCGGCCAGTAGGCAGGAAACCGACAGCGAATGTGTTTGAGCGAATCTAATGCACTCAAAACCATGCGACATCGCGTGGACGTGGTGAGAATAGGGTGTTCGGCGTTGAGATAAGGTTGACAAAATCTGGAACTCACCATGTACTCACTCAAAAGCAAAATTAAGTCGACCAGTCCGCTCTTGAACAGTAAGGTCTACTAAGTCTTAAACGCTCCAATTCAGGGTAGTAGGATCAAAGCTTTTGTTAGGAACGTTAATAATCTCCTGATAAAAACAAAAATAGATTAAAAAATGGAATGGTTAAATGTGGAACATACGTTTTTGTACCAAATCTATCGAGAATTCAAATATCTACAACGACCCTATACGAGATTTTCTCCCTCAAATAACGGGAAGATATTTCCCACTTCCTCCTAATAAAAAAATATTTTAATATTTTATTTTATATTTTCCCAAAATTATTTCCCACCGCAAAAACACCCCTTCCCCATCCCTTATCCAACTTTATGTTTTTTTTTAATCTACGCACTTAACTTACCTAAAAGCCATTCTTATTTTTCATTTATCTCATAAAAAGTATTCCATTTGATTAAGGGCAGTGGGTCATAATAAAATCTATAACAAAACATAAATATAAATATATCTAACAATCCTTATACATCTAAAATAAATCATTTTTTCATTCTTTCTTTAGTAAATAAGGGTTTCTTAATTTTAAACATTATCGTGCAATTTATCAAAGATACTTTTCCGCAAACAATGAAAAGGAAACAAACCGCGTCACATTATATCATTTGTGGAGAATCAATGGGGAAAGCTTCCGATCGGCATCAGACAGGAAGGATGATTATTATTATTACTGGCCACACTATAAAAGGGAGCGTGGCCATTTCCCTGACATTTCCTTTTTTGCCATTGATGGCTTTATAAAAGCAGTCATTTGGCTCTCCGTGTGTCACATTGGTCGCACCCCTATTAATTCATTTGTATGATATTTTATTCGCTTGAGCAGAAAAGAAGATTCCACTGTCGCTACCCTTGGCAAGAACGAATTATAGGCAGAATAGTTTCCTTTTGCGAGCAAGCAAGCAATTGAATATATTATCTCTTAATAAAGATATCGATCTATTGAACACTAGTGTTACACAGGCGAGAAAGCTTATGAGCGAGAATCTTTTTCAACGAGGCATAAATTGTGAATTGTATAATTGCATCTTTTGTTTATTTATATATGTATGTATGATATGCATACATACATTAATTTTGAGCGCTGCTATCTCGTTACTTTTTGTGTTTGTAATTAAGTGTTATTATTATGCTCGTTTTTCTATGTGGTTGCTTATATGTGCAAATCTGTTATTAGCTGTCTGTTACATATTTTTTCAAGTACTTTATGTTAATTAGCTGATGATTTGCAGAATAAATAAAAAAAATAAAAAAATGTTTGTATAAAAGTATAACCAAATACAGTTTAAAAGTTTGGCAGCATCGTCATTTTGTATTATCGAGAGGTAAAAACATTTATTTTCACACCCACCGTTTACTGTACTGTAACTGTTACAAGTGTCTAGAGTTCCAGGTTCGACAGACCGGCGGATACATTGTTTTATATGTTTGTAAAAAAAACTACAAAACAGAATAAATGGTGAATTAAAACTATTATTCCAGGATTTTGTGTCCACAGAATACCCATCAAATAGAGGGAATAAAATTATGATTGTTAGTTTTTAAGGATGTTATCAACAAGTGTCAATAAGGCACGATATGTTTTTATTAGTTATTAATATCAGGTTTGAATTTCTAACATAATCGAACACACTTTTGTCAAGTTTTGTCGTACTATAATCGAATCAATTCAATTCTAAGGCTTCAAAAAGAAGACAAAAATCGTGCCCTTTTTTATTAGGTACTGTTGACGTGTCGCAAACTAAATTGGTCCCGTTACAGAGGGGTGGAAAATCCCGTTATATTTGACGTATTATAATAGTATAAAATATATGTGCACGTTTCTTTCCGATCTAATATTGGAAAGACAGGTGGTTTAGTTCAAACACCCCTCGCAGTTAGAATTCGTTTGATGCAATAAAGCAAATTGCAGAAAAATGAGGGGATGTAGAATACAATATACTTGAAAGACTAAGAAGAATCTCGTGGAAAATATGCTTTCTGACAAATGATTACTATTTAATTGATTGGCTAGCCAAAACAAAAATTGACTTGACTAATAGGGACATTTTTAGCAGGTATTTGACGAAATGCCTAAAATTGTAGTTTTCGTTTGCAATTCAAGTTCCTTCTGGAGAAGGAAGTTGGAACTCTTCGTGATTAACATGGACGTGAAAGATTTTGGTGATTCTCTAAATGGCCAAAATGTTGTTCGGTCGGTATCCATCCGATGTTCTAAAATTTAAATAAACTTGTCAAAACGGTAATCAAAAATATCCTGTACCGTTTTGTCACTTTTATTCTAAATTGGTAAGTATCATACAACTTCGTTTATCCACTGACTGCAATCAAGCAAAAATGCACGAAAAACAAAAAAACTGAGCTTGCATCAATGCTTGCATTCTAAATTACCCATTAACTAAATCAATGCCTACCCGCCACCCAAACCCCGCAATGGCCAAACGTCCACCCCGTCACCCTGTTTGAAGAGTAGTAAATAGTTGATGCTGCAAAATGGACCAGGATTGCCACTGCAAGTAAGTGCAATCACTATATTGGTTGGGTTCATGAATGATTTCAAAGGTGCATGCAAATTTTTTAATTACCTATACAATTAGTTTTTTATTATTTAAACTTGATAGTATATTTTTAGTATAAAATGATTACTTAAGTGTAGGTAGATTATGAAACAAGAGTTTAAAAATAAGCTTTTCCTTGTATTTTTATAAGGCAATTTTGAGTTTTAAATTGGACTTTTCGAAATTTTTCTTCCAGGGTACCACTTTTTTAAGTGTTACTTAGTAATCAAATATGTTTTCTTTGTGGTACTCGTATAAACGTATACTTTTGGAACTTAATCAAGAAAGTTAATTAACTTTTGCACTCCACCTATATATATTCTAGTTTGTCCATCTATCTATTATATTGTATACATATATCAAATCTCCCCTTCTATTAGATAATGACTGTAGATAGTGCTATTGCACCCGCATCTCTGCACCCAGTTAATTTTGTGTATTATCACAACAGACGATAAATGTTTTGATTACTGCCCCGTTGCGACAATGTTGATGGTCCGCATTAGAATTAGAAATTAACCTATCTGTGTTTTTACAGGATTCATCGTCATAATCCATTGTGATTTTATTTGTTGTTGCATGGACAATTGAATTTTAATCATCACGATCTTTGTTGTAATAGTAATTTGTAGTCAAATTTGTTTTCTTTCTTGCGTTTGGTGAATGGGTATAATTATGTAATTCATTGCATGGTTAGCTTATTGTATAATTTTTAACCTAACAATGTTAGTTTAAAAATTAACCAAAGTAAAACCTTATTTTTTAATTTTTATTCTCTTTTTTGTTTTCTTCGTTATACTCACTCAAGATATTGTCTCAAGACTACAACTAGAGCAAAACAACAGAACATTTTTGTAACTTTTATTTGCTGGATATTCTGGTCTTATTTCAATTTGCAGCTGAGCTAAGAGTCCTTCGTATTGATTTATTTCACCCTTTTTCTTATAGTCCCACCACCGGCAAAAATATTTCAGTGACATTCTTAAAATGGTTCTAACATTTTACGGAGAACAACTTACAAATAAATTTACTTTAGATTTACCTGATCTTATTCTAGCCATTAACAATGCTAAGTATAAAAAAGGCGTAAAAAAGAAGTAAACCTTAAAAATCGATCATAACTTCGAAAATAAAACAGTGAATTCCCACGACAAAAAGAAATCGATTGCATCACCACCCCTTGCACAAAAACTTTTAAAATGAATTTTCTATGGATAGTACGGTCGACAAATATAAATGTTTGATAGAGAGCACTCTCTGTTCTGTTAAGAAAGGTTCTTTTTGCAATAAAAGTTATAATTTGAAGGGTTTTGGACTGTACTTGTACATCTAGCAAATGGACAGTTGGAGTTTTGCATTAGGAGCACTTTTAGCCTGAGGCTTGTCACGTGTCGCGGACAACTGTCTGAAATTGGGTTAGTTTGTCGATAGGAAAAAATAATGCTGGGGTTTTCCGAGAATTCAAGATTTTAGTTTAAAATGGTTTAGATTGTCCCATTTTTTTTAAGAAGTTAGTATAAAGGTCGAAAAATAAATACTGCTGGTATTCTAAATTGCAGTGATCAATTATAATGGAAATTATAATACTCGTAAATCAGCGGGACCCTCGCTTTTTGTTAGTATGTTTGGCTGAATATAAAAGCTGACCACAACACGTGGAGTATTCCATTCTTTCCCAGTTTTACGAGTAGCCAAAGGTCTAAAACTTGTATTAAAAGGCTCTTTCATGTGTTCTACTTCCAAACATCTCCTATAAGGTTAGGGTCAAAACACCACCGCGCCCGAATCAGTCGTGCAATCTTTATCACCACATCTGCTACCAACTTGGAATTAGATGGTTAACTTATCGAGATAAACTTTGGCTTCATTGTTGTCACACATTTATCTAGTCTCTGCTTGTACATAAATAAAATAAGTGAAAGTTATAATGTATCTTGTTCAATTTTATACCAGATTTTTTGATTTGTTGAAATATTATTTGCTTACGGGTGTTCTGTAGACATTTTTTTTTTTAAAAACGACTTTTATTGGTTAATTTGATTACCCTTTTGGGAGAGTGTAATTTTATGTGAAGAGAAAGAAACTAAAAAAAAGCTATGAAAATCGAACGTCATAAATTCATAGCAAAAATATTACACAGAAAAGGCCAATTGATTGTTAACGCTACGCGTAAATTCGGTCCGCAAAAGAAATAATTTTCCGACAATCCTCTCCTTCATGCTAAATTTATTAAGGGTCACACTCACGCCCTTCCTGCTCCCTGTAAGTAACTGTACGAAAACGGCACGTTTAAATTCTGGGAGCAGAAGTGTCGCCATATATCACACGAACATAATTTTCTGGTCCCCTACTATAAAAAGTGAACTTTTCAAGATCCCTTTCTGAGTGCAGCGGACGCTCTGTTTCTTATTTCAGCGGCAGTTTCCACGCCACCCTGCCCAGGTTGAAACTATAGATTATTAACTGAAGGGAGATATGAATTGTGAAAATATGTGTTGCAAACTATCGATAAATGGCTTTGCGCCAACATGCAAATGCAACAATAAAAGAGTCAAAACAATGTATTTTTTTATTTATTTTATCTTCGTGTGAAGTTACGTGGTTTTATCTATCACAAACATGCTTGACACACCGTAAAATTTCATTCGTTTTAATCCCTTCCAGTAACTAAACAACTTTCGTCTAGAAACACAAAAGCTGTCACAAGTGCAGTGCATAGTCGAAAATGTTCTAACCACTGTGCATTATTGACGCTGCTGGCTGCAAAAAGAGATTTTTTCTCTTTTAATACAATTTTGCGTTCATTGCGATAAACACGGGCTACACCATTGGACCTTCTCCCTTGTTTTTCTGTTCGTTGTTGAAACTGATTGTTTTTATAGCTATCGGTTCGGGGGAGCACAGTCTTAAAGTTTGAATCTATCTGGAACACGTGTAGGAAATTTTCGGAACTACATTAGGGAACAGAGTGAAAGTTTTCCTCTTTTGAAGCAACTTACGTTCGAGTGAATCGGATTTGGTTAGTAAACTTTTTTTTTTATCTGAGAACTATTCATCTATCATTGTGAGAGTGTGGATAAAGTAACATCTATTGGAGATAAAATCCAGTCATACAGACTAGGTATTCAAATGTTCATTTTACTAGAAATCACAAATATTATTCTCAATTTATTATTATTATTTATTTATTTTTATTTTTTTCTGGGTATTATATCAACTACGTCGAACCTCACAAACTATTTTAAAATACGTGTGAAGATGTTGATGGTGGAGCTAAAGTAAATTAGTTTGTCTTCATCTTTATCATAATGTGATATGTTTCTTACGGTAAAACTAGAGACCTCAATGTTTCTATTGAATTCAGTAATTCTAAAATTGGTATTTTATTTCACAGAAGAATGTTGATTTTATTATCATGTGTCTTATTAAGTACTTATTTACTGTGCCAAATCAAGATTTTAGCCATGCCGTGGATACCTTAGTTTATTTTAAAATTTATATATGATTTGTAAGTCATTCCAATATCAATACATATCCAATTTGGACAGCATCCTCGACCAACGCTCTCCAAATATTGATGAAACCTGATACTCCCTCCCAGCAATTGTAATATAAATCCTTTGCCATCAGAATAATCTCAACCACAATTCGTTGCGGATGGAACGCAACACCCCTCTCATCTTTCCCTAAATCAAAGCATTCGTCGCGTCACAATTCAACAATAAAAAGGGGATATTTATTCGTTATTTGTTGTCGGTTGGCATTAAAATAAAGCGGCTATCTAGGCCTCAGCACCCTCCTCGCAGCTTTATCTAAGATCGGGATTGCATAAAATTCTCATCAGTCTTGCGAATGTGACAGTTGCCGGCACGGGCGCGAGACTACGCATCTCATTTTGCAACTGAGTGTCTCGTCGGCTATATTTACGTTTTGAATGTATACGTTAAGCCAAGTTTTCGTTTTAAAGGCGATTTCAAGTTTCATGAGCTCGCGGAAAATTAAAATTGGTTTTTGCTGACAAAGTGTCGCGTCGGTGTAATTTGGGTGTAGTGTCTTTAGCGAATAGGTATAAGGAATCCATCGAACGTGAAATAGGTATTACTATTTCACTTTACTATAATAACAGTGCCAAAATAAATACCCTTTTCATTTTCTACTAAGAAACTTTCATAGAAACTCGGGATTGGCCGAACAAACCTCTAATGCATTGTAAAGATGGGCTACAGTGTGATTTGTCGACTTCTTCTCTAACGTGATGTGTGATTTTTCCCTATGTTTTGCTTAATCGTCAAATTTCATAAGAAATTACACATCTGATGATTGATTTATGATCGTACAAAGACACATAAACAAATTACTTTTGTATTTTTTTGTGTGCCTATAATTTGTGAATTCTTGGTGTCAATAAATAATATTTGTATTATATTATAATCCAGTAGAAATAAAAAAAATACAAAAAAATAGTGAAAATATAGTGAAAATATAGCTAGTTAAATAATTTATGTTGAATTTCTGTTGTTTTCATAAGTTGCAGTCCTCTATGATATACATAATATAAGAGACATACAAAGGGTGCTTTACATAAACGTGTTCAAACGACATACCCGGAGGCAGGTTAGGCGACACGCTGCTAATGCACAGTATGATTTGAATTATCAATTAAATTGAATTCCGAATGTTTTGGACGCCTGACGCCTGGATTTCCTGGGGCAACGGGAAATGTTGCGTGCTCCTGACGTGTGGTTTTGAACTGTACTTAGACGTGGGAGTAACTAGGCAGTGTTTTAAAGGGGGCGTAAACTGTTGACGATGAATGATTTGTAAATTAGTTTTTGTTGGTGACAGTAGTACAAAAAATTAACCACCAATAACCAAAACCATTATTTTTAAACAACATTTTTTCTTTAATTTTTTTTCTTCTGTAGAAAGTAACTTATTTGGTTTTTACAAAACCTAACATTCAAATTTGTACGTAGAGGCGTTATTTCGAAACCTTTTCTGTTTAAAAATCTTAACAATATGTTAGGTATGTGTACATACCTATACCTCTTTGCCTCTTTGGCTGTTGCTGGCCGTAAACATTTAGATTTATTTGAATTAGGAAGATAAGTTTTGACATGAGAAAAAAGAGCTGATTCTAGGTTAGACTGCGCGCGTGTAAAGATCTTAGCAAAATGAAAATAAATACATCTTTCGTGTAACATCTATCTTTTAGTTAAAACACCACCTCCACCTACGTGTTAGGTATGTGTAATACCTATACCTCTTTGCCTCTTTGGCTGTTGCTGGCCGTAAACATTTAGATTTATTTGAATTAGGAAGATAAGTTTTGACATGAGAAAAAAGAGCTGATTCTAGGTTAGACTGCGCGCGTGTAAAGATCTTAGCAAATGAAAATAAATACGTCTTTCGTGTAACATCTATCTTTTAGTTAAAATACCGTCTCCACCTACGCTTTACAATATTACCTGTTCGACTAAACATTGGTATCAGATGGCGTTGCATTCCCAAAAGGAATTCCTCGTAATTTGGTAACTAGATCTCGTTGGTCTACACACCACGATTTGTTAGTTGCGAGACACGATTTGTCGAATTTTATTCTTCGATACATAGATTTATAAAATAATGTATCGTCAACAAAATTCCTGGCCTTTAGCAAGTAACCTAAGTGAGTGACTTGCGTCTTTTATTTTTTCCAATAATTTCTGCTACAAAAAGGGAATAAAAGTGTACGGTCACGTTAAGAATTAATCTTACAAGGACAATTTTCATCAAAAACTAAACTTAAACTTATGCATAATGCTTATAATATAGCGCCATTGTTTCGACAAAATTTAAAACTAAAAATAAACATGAAAATACATCGAATTACAGATATTATTATGAAAATTATATGGACATTTAGATAAAAACAATTGAACGAAATAATATATAAAAATAGAGGAATAATATATATTTTATTCCATTTTAAGAGAGTATTACAAATAGTTAATAGTTATTCGAAATGAAATCAGTGTGAAGATAAAAAAAGAATAATCAAATCGAACAAGAATCGAGTAACCGTGCTTCGAAGCGACAGTAGGTGTCTCCAGCAATGCTGGCCAAAGACGAAGCCTACGTTATTAATTGGCCTATTGGTGTAAGTAATTGGCTACTGCAGTCTAAACTGGTACCATTATGGAGTACAGTGGCCTAAATGCACCCTGGGCCAGCAAGCCTCATTAATTTGTTGGAAGTGTAGTGTCTGTGAATCTGCATCTTCGTAACGAGTTGTCGTAGAGGACAATAAAATAAAGTTGTAAGATTGGAATGGTTGTAGTTTTTAGATGTCAATGTGTAGTTATTTCGCTTTTGTAAGTCTTATTTCTTTATGGATTGGATTGTTTTTCTAAGTGAGAAAAAACACGTAAAGATCTTTACCTACCTAGGTATGTAAACTGCAAAAAACACTTTCTTTTTATCTTATTTGTTCTAGTTATGTGTGATGTCATATTCGATAGGTATATTATATGCGTTTTCAGCTCCATTCAGAATTTACACAATATTAGGGTCTAGGGATCGTGGAGTCGGTTATCGACCTTACAATCCACATGATATAATGATGATGTTGGATAAAATTATGTATAATTTAGATGGTTCAAATCGATGGTCATTATACAATAAAACCGAATCGTGGTGGGGATCGAACCCGCGTCTCCCGGGCGGAAGACAGCGGCCCTAGCCACTAGACCACCGACGCTCCATTTAAGTCTTGCTGCTGCCAAACAAAATAATCATAATACATATTTTTTTGGTATTCTATTCCTACTTAAGTAGTAATTTAGTTGGCGCGGACTTGGCGATATCTCATACTGGAAGCGATGGTAAAAGATAAAGTAAAATTAATTTGATTTAGATCTGAAATCTTTATTTTCATACAAAATAATTTTCTTTTTAAAAAATTTTCAAAAGGAAATCGAAAACAGAGCTAAATAAACTCCATATAAAAATAAAACATGAAAACAAATCAACTAGTTTGCTTAGCGCGGGGCGAAGGAAAATTAATTGACTTAGGGCGACTTTCATTAACTTTTCCAATGAATACAGGCATTTGCCTCCAATTTGATACAGTAGTCGTCAACTTCTGGTACAATTTTATACAAAATATTACGTTTTTAGGCCATTCAAATAAACGAAACAGTTACTGAACAAATGTTCGGGTAAAACTTAGAGGGTAAAAAGTCGTTAAGTACGATTTTTTATTGGATTATGGAAATAATTATTAAGTATTTAAAATTGTCAAAACTAAATAGGACTCTTCGGGTAGATGTCGGGTTGTTGTTGTTCGGGTGAAGCAAATACAAAAAACTGCTACCTACTTATTTTTTTCATGAAAAACATATTGTTTACTTCTTAGTAGATGTAATATCCTGTACGTATATCATAATAACGATAAAAACATCTTATCCATAATGAAATAGCCCCTACAACATTTTATTATAATAATAAAATTACGCAATTTCCGAATAAAATATAACCTGCATAAAAGTTGAAACGTTATCTTTGTCGTGCACCGTCATAAAGCTGGCGTAAATGGGTGTAATAAAAAGGAGTTTAATTGTAAAATGTTGACCACACCTGAAAGGAGACAATCCTTAATCGCAACAAGTCAGGCCCGTTTACGCTACGGCCTCATAATTACATTATCTACGCAATGCATGTGTTACAGTACTGTTATATACAGGCTGTAGCAATTTTTTTGCGTTGTATTTGAAAATCACATTAATATTATATTTATTAGTGTGATTTTTATGTGAAAATATACAGGGATATTTTTTGTATAGTGCACAAAACTTTATTATGTCGTTTAGACCATGAAACTAACTTTCCCCAAAAAAAATAGGTCCGGAACTGAAAAAAAAAATTCGATCGGGAGATCAAACAAACAAACAAACAGGAATACAAACTGCCGCAGCCGACTCAGCAATTTGTGAGGTACAAATTTTTTTTTCATTTCCGGACCCGTGTTTCTTGGGGAAAGCATATTAAAGTTTGTGCAATGAACAATGATATTATATACATACAGAGGGCACTGAATAAAAAATAACCGCGTATTTGGATGTTTGGACGTTTACATGTTTGGAAGTTTGTTCCGCGTATACGCGTTAATTACAAAACATGGAGATAGTTTGTACCCTGGATACATAGGATATTTTTTACAGGAAAAAATCTTATTCCTACGGAAAAAAATTACACAATACGAGCATGGCCGCGGGCGGACCGCTAGTAATAAATAAAAAAGGTTTTCATAAAAAAATATTTTGGACCAACCTGCACTGGACTAGCATTAAAACCTATGATGGTCTTATTCGGTGGCTCAAGTTCCTCGGTGTGGACTGAAATACCAACGCTATGAATTTATTTAAACGCATTACATTATTTTAATAAATAACCGCCCGAAAGCAAGGCTCGTGGTGTAAGGCGGTAGTGGAGTGGAGACCGTGGGGCGAAAAACGCCCACGAGGGAGACCACAGATGCGTTGGTACGACATCAAAAGACTGGCGGGTGCAAAGTGGTTGGAAACTGCGCAAGACCGGGATAGATGGCATAACCTGAAGGAGGCCTACACCTTAGCGGTTGAATATGGCTGAAGAAGAAGAAGAAGAATAAATAACCATTTCGCTTGTCTGAATTAATATGTAATTTTAAAAGAGTCAATTATAAACAGGCAGACGATAGTCGCAGAATATTATATTTTGGAAGAAATATTCGTTTGGGATAAGTTTTCTACTGTTATAATAGCTTTTGGTAGATAATAACATTGTTGCAACTATTTTAAAAATTGCAATCTATATTAATCTTTGCTCCGCCGTTTGAGATCATTCCGTTCAACCGCTTCTTTTGAAACAAGATCTAACATTATCTGGCTTGGTTAGTTACTTCTATATTCTAGACATAATAAACCGATGTATGTTTCAACATCCTTTACACTGAACAAAAAGGGAAAGGCACCCCACCCCAGTGGACTGGTCCAGACAAATTGTCGCACCCCATGTTCGCATTATTGCCGATATTTAATTGTTTGCGTAATTTATTTCTCTAAAGCAAGGGATGCTGTACAGACTTGATGTTTGTTTGGTGTTTTTTTGGCTGTTTGTATGTGTGTTATCAGTCAAAGCCCTTTCATTTTCTTAAGAATCATTCAGCTCACAAAAACATGAGATAGAAACTTGCTGAAAAGTATTATTATTAACATTATCTTTTTAATTAAATGTAAAGGTTAACACAAAATCTTAGATCTTAGATCTTCTTGTAATGTGTATACAGCATGAAATTTACATTGTTTGGTTCCCACCGTGTATATAGTACCCGTCAAACTGAACAACTTTTCACGATAAAAAAAATTACTGCTACAAAAATATTTTTGTGCTTTCCATACAAAATAGGTCGGTCGGGAGTCTCATCTTGTATGGAGCGACCAAAAATTTTTTTGTCACAGGATTTTTTTTTTCACGAATAGTTTTTCACTTTGACGATTATCACTACACGGCGGGAACAAAACGATGTAAATTTCACGATGTAAAGACGTTAATACTTGATTGAGTTACAACACAAACAACCCAACATACAAACTTTTACATTGATCATTTAATTTTAGAACTCGGACAGTGTTAAAAACAAAAGAGCAAGAATAGTTTGTTTTAAAAATAAAAACTGCAGCCAAAAACATAGTCCCTATTAAAAAAGTTACACCAGACCAGTATCCCATTGTGGACAATCACCATACGAGGGTTGGTTTGGTATACGTACGAGCATCGCTAAACGTCTCTTGTAATTTGGGCTGCCATCACATTCACTGCACACCGGCTCTGACAGTTAAATATTTCAATGTTAGTCACGCTTTCATTCATTCGGATTGCTGTACCTATCTCTAGTTATATGTGGGCATGTATTATGTTAAATGTACTATAAGCGATAGAAAGAAGAATATTTTTTCGATATGAATAGTTGCTTTGATGTATGTCATCATCATCATCATCAATAGCTCATAGATGTCCAACCCGAGAAGCTAAAGTTATATTTTATAATGCAGTCTTTTCGTAATTTTTATGATGTTTTTAATAAATCTTACTAGATCACAGACCTGTTAGTTGTTACCCTAGCATCGATTTCTTGTTGCGTCGCTTTCCCTCTGCAGTGACTCCCTTTGCATTTACTTGCATTGCGGTAAATTGCTGATGGTAATCCGTATTACTTAACTTTATATTTTCAAGTAAGGGTAATAATTCCAGTGGTGGGTTATTTGATGTAAATATTTCAATTATTAATTTAACTATACGCATTCAGATTCAAGAATTACCAATCATCATAGATATCAAAATGTTGGAACATATTTGAAAGCAGCAAGCATTTACAGCGTTCTACCTACGCTTCGAATTCCAATCAGCTAATTTTACCAAATTGCTGATAATCTCCTGCTGTCCATCAGCTATATCAATGAGGGTGAGTAATTGATCCATTTCGACCAATAAGACCAACGGTTACTTCCGAACAAAATAAGAAAGATCCCTGACGTTTATTTTAAATAAACTTTTATTATTTTGAAACTCGATTTAGGTTTCCCGCTTTTAAAAACATAACATGACTCTCAATATGTTTTTAAATTATTTTATTTAATTTTAGAATTCCAATATTTTACATTTAATTTTTTTGTAACACTACCAATATTTTATTGAATTTTGGTCATCCAAAAATCTTAAAGATCTTTAAAACGTTTGAAAAACTATTTTTGTTAAACTACGGTAGGTCAGCTATTAAAAAAATAAGAAAAATCATAATATTCTTCAACTAGTTATAAAAAAATGCAAGTAGGGTTCTTATTACATTTGTCGATAAGTATTCGCTAACTCGTAACGTGACGGCTTATCTTAACCAGTAAGATAACATGCGAACAGAACTCGATATCAATACAATTAATGACCATTATTACCGTAATTCTATTATGGAGTTATTTGTAGATCTACCGAAATTTTATTTAAAAAAATAACATTTTTGTCTTTAAAAAGAGAAAACGAACTAAAGCGATGCACAAATCTAATTTGGAAGTGAACAATTCAATTAAACACAAAACAAATTAGGTGTGCAATTAATCAAAACACAACTGAACGTGTCGACTGCAGCTATGATAAATAGCCAGTCTCCTGTACGCGATGATTGACTAAAACAAATGACTGCCAGACTGTGAAATGACACGAGGGCTCGCAACACCCCTTTAGCAAAATTTTCCAATAAAGGCATGTCGTACCTCAATGCTATATACAACTAGAATATTAAGAATCGGAAATCTTACCGATCTAAGTGCAAGCCAGCAAATTCACTAGCAGTGGTTTGTATTTACAGTGATTATAAAAATTTCCCTTGAAAAAATCACGCAATATGCATTAGCCTGCTTACTGTATGCAATGACTTAGATTGTTGGTAATATTATTCATACTTGTCTAGCGATAAGTACTTATTAGTTGTGATAGATAGATATAGGTAGTTAAGATCTCTTTCTTATATCCAAACTACCTTCCAAATGAGACAGTAAGTCCTTTGTACACTCTTGCTAATGAATGCTAGGTAGATTCCTTGACGAAGTACGAAATGTGACTGCCACCTTCTTTTTCACAAAGGACACTACATTTTTCATCGTATCTTCCAAATAAAGATGTAGCGAACCGTATAAGTAGACGTTTATTTAGTGTCTTATTTCTTTTTATGCGGTGCGGGCATCTCTGGAAGTAACGTAATGTTTTATGAAATTGTCTTTCCAGGACATTACCCAGTCCTAATTATGTCGGTTTGAACCCCTGGCCAATTTTCCTGGACGTTTTCATGTTGACTGTGACAAAGTACCGCAGGCAGCTTCTTTATTATCCTCTTGTAAAATTAAAAACATCTGACAGTGGCGATGCGTGTGATAAGTCCATAAACTGGTAAATTTTCTGTTGGTACATTAAACAAAGACAATACTATAGCTTGATGCTTTGCTCTGTTACACACAAAGGAAGTTGGTGCCGTTTTTTATGTCGTTTGTTAAGTGAAGGAAATTTTGATGATTGTGGATGAAGAATGTCTGGATCATAGATATTAGAATGACATGGTCAATGCCAACTCTTTCAGGAAATTAGCGTGTTTAAATGTTTGTATGAATGAGACTAATTCTCACTGTCACAGTCTTATCCTTAATTTAAGTTAGTCCGTCCTTTTTACCTTGTAATACTTTTAAAGATTGAAAAGGGACAGGAGATGGCCATCCTAATATTAGAGCTGTCAAACATCGAATTTGAACGTAATGGCCGTGTCAATTGCACAATTTCACTTAACTTAAAAATCTCTTAAACTGACAGCTATGCCCTTATTTGAGGTTATCATTCGTTCAAATTAATATCATTCGTTCATCTCTTTCATTAATCATAAAAACGAAAAGGATAGCTGGATTTTAAAATTAGAATTAGAGCATGACATCCCGAATTGAGGCCAATGTATGTGGAAGATATTTTCGGGACATTTCGTTATTAGCTTTACGTTAACGTTTTGGCAAAGATGTTGTATATGAATGAACGGGCTTTGTGTACTGACTATGATCTAAGGCTGGGTTAATTAAAATGGTAGACATTTGTTTGCGTTTTTAGGGTTCCGTAGCCAAATGGCAAAAAACGGAACCCTTATGGATTCGTCATGTCTGTCTGTCTGTCCGTCCGTATGTCACAGCCACTTTTTTCGGAAACTATAAGAACTATAGTGTTGAAACTTGGCAAGTTGATGTATTCTGTGAACCGCATTAAGATTTTATAAATAGAAAAAAAACAATAAATTTTGGGGGTTCCCCATACATAGAACTGAAACTCAAAATTTTTTTTTTCATCAAACCCATACGTTGAGGTTTCTAATACCATTTTTTTTAACTGAATAGTTTGCGCGAGAGACACTTCCAAAGTGGTAAAATGTGTGTCCCCCGCCCCTGTAACTTCTAAAATAAGAGAATGATAAAACTAAAAAAAATATATGATGTACATTACCATGGAAACTTCCAACGAAAATTGGTTTGAACGAGATCCAGTAAGTAGTTTTTTTTAATACGTCATAAATCGTAAATCGTAAACCGCGGCTACTATCTAGTCGTTACACGAGCCAAGTCAGTAGAACTTTTATGTTACTTACTGCTACGGAACCCTTCATGGGCGAGTCCGACTCGCACTTGGCCGCTTTTTTTTGACAGGTTTCCTTTGGATATAACCTTTTCTATTATTTGTAGGGCTTTCATTTAATTTGTATTAAAATATAGTAATACCAAACCAGACAATTTATGCTAACAATGTTGTAAAGTAATAAAAAATATCTATGAAAATAAATTCTATTCGCAATTTATAAAACATTTCCATTTTTTTTTTTTCATATTTACGAGTTGAATTTATTAAGTAGATGAGAATTTAAAAAGGTTAGACTCTGAAAATATTTTTGTGGATAAAACCAACAAAGCTCTAATTTTAAACTTGTAATACTTTTATTCAGATGCTATTTTAGGTATGTTCCCAAAAATATATACGCATATTATTTTAGGACGTAACGCAAGCAGAGGGTCAGCCATTTTCTTTTTATTACGTTCGTATTTTTCATGCAGCCCCATGTTGATATAAATTCCCTTGTGGAAAGTCCATCTTTTCATTGACTGGCGGACTGGAATTACATTTTTTTTATTATTCGTCATTAGGGACCAAAGTGTACGTGACTGACCGTACTGACATTTTTATTTTCAGTTTCATTTTTTACGCGATAAAAATGGAAATGGTTGGATAAGGGTCCAGTAATTAAAGAATAAATTTAATTGAATTTTACTAATTGGATTTTTAAGGGTTGCTGGGAATAGGTATTTAGTTGTGAAAGCAATTTTTTGAGTGTAGAAAAATTATGAAAGCTCCATTAAGCAAATCTAAATTACATACATCAAATAAACAATCAACGGCCCGTTACAGTCCACTGCTGGACTATGAGCCTCCTCCACTTAAGTGGAGAGTTTAGCCATAATCTCCACGCTTGGCAGGTGGGTTAGAGATCGCAGATTAAAAGGTTACTGTATCAGAGAGCGCTGCTGCCCGTTCCCTGTTCAATGTGTAGTCCCTAAGTCGCCTCTTACGACACCCACGGGAAGAGTAATTACATACTTAACAAAATAATTTTATCCATTACCTTCATTATTATTTTATTTCTTATCTATCATTTGTGCGCATAAGTACCAGTTTGCAAAGCATCTACCTATACAATAAGCAGAAGAGGATCTATTCTCTTCTATCATTAACAGCCTAGTAATAAATTGCCCTATTATACCTCCAAAGTCGTACTTTATGGGTGCTGAAGTCACGTATGGTATCCATTTGGATGGGGAAATGAAATAATTTGTCTAGGAGAGGGTGCATTTCATATTTATATAACTTGAGCAAAAAGGATGTAAGTCAGAATATTTATTTTTTATGCGTTTGTATCTTTTTCATCTGAAAGTAGCGTGGTATAAAAATATTATACACAAAAAGGAACAATATGATTTTTCTCCGACACGCTCGAAAATGTGACCATTACTGCCAAAAAACAGTACGCGAAGTGACTCATTTTTGGACGAAACATTGCCCCATACAAAACAGGAGCCAGCAATGTGCCCTCAAACGGCCTAGGCCAGCAAAGTAACTTTCGTCTAGAAATTTCAATGTTTTTGAGTCTTTTCGAATCGTACACGAGTTGGAGTTGGCTGTATGCTCTGTATGACACTGGCACAGAACAAAAAAAAGAAAAGCGCGCAATAATGGCTGTTTGTAATTTTCGTCTCTTTTATTGTTATGCTATTTTGTTACTTATTTTTGATGATGGAGTTAACTAATCATTGAATTAGGGAAATATTATATATAACAAAGAATGGTTCAAGAAGTACAATGAATGGATAAAGATTAGAACTTATAAGTTTAATACGATACAAGTAGACATCTAAATCCAAGGTACCACATATTTTCTTGTATTTTATAATTTCCTCGCATATTTCAGAGAAAAACACTATACCCGCCTCGGCCGCAATAATTCTTGCTGGACAAGTACACAATAAAAGTCCTTGCCTGCGGCTTGAACTTTAAACGTGCCTTCGTCCACCAATAACTAATTTTACGGCCGCGGCAGTAATGTACTAATAAGGTAAGTAGGTAGGTAAATGTATGTAAAAAGTAGGCCTTTTGTGTCGTTTTTCTTTTGTGTTATTGTCATTTTCTTGTTTATTAAGTACACTAAATGGTTAAATAAATAAATAAATAATGCATATTTGTATGCAATTTAGTGTAAGTATTGTATTTTAGGCTAGGTTTGACCATTGACAAATTGATTGAAAACTTATATTTATTTATAAATTTATCGTTTAATGCTAAAGCGTCTTTGTTTTTTTGTCCATCTTCTACTTAACAATAGAGAAATAGTTTGACAAGATAATATTTGCATAATAATACTTTATGAGCCGAAAGGAAAACATAGCCTTTTTTCCAAATGAAAAATGTCTTTCCTGAAAAAAAAAACAAACGCCATTGGCACATCCGGTAAGTAAATTGCTAATATTTCATAAAATAGGTATGCAGTTAGTTTTTCAGTCCTTTCATTTGCATTTTTCATTATTTTTTATATAAAATACTCAATAATTAAAGAAATTTACTTACATTGTTTTTTCCTAAACCATTGTTAATCCAAGGGTGAACGAACTTAAAGTAATGAGTGCCGTGGGAGATGGTTATGTATGACGAAAAGATGATTCAAAATAGTTGAAAGTAGCCTTTTTATAACGTTTCGCAGTTTTTGTACAAATACTTATTATAAGTTCCTTATAAGTACTTATATTACGTACGAATATTCTTGTAGGTTTTTTGGCCTGCATGGACGCTGTACTACTTTTGTAGGTAAATCTCTCTAAAATATTATGTTCTTTTATATTTATAAAAATAAATATTATTATCATCATTTACAGCTTATAAATAGCAAGCACGTCCAAATCGACGGACTCAAACCTAACCTGAAGTAGATCGATCAGATCATTTTTTTTATTATTGAAGTCGTAATCGCAATCCATTTTGTTGTGTAAACCAATTATGTGACGTTGTGTGTGAAGTCAACCAACCCGCACTGGGCCAGCGTGGTCGACTAACGCCTGATCGTCTGATTCAGGGTAGGCTCGAGCCCCTCGGTGGGACGTACCTATATAAGTTGTTGATGATGAATCTACTTGTACATATAAAAAAAACTACACTACGTTTATGATGATAGTAGGACTCATTTCCTCCGTAGAAATTTCATCACGTGTCTTGAATATTCTTAATATTACAAACACCTAAAACCAGTAAATTGCTGAGTTTTTTTTAAAAGAAATGACCCCATTTTCCGCTCAGGCGATACGTACAAATGAAACGTATCCTTTAATTTATGGTTCAATCTTATGGCGACATAAAGTAAGACACACGTGAAAATTGCCAATTCTTCATAATAAAAGTATGCAGGCCCATGTGCACACTATTTTTTATTTTGACTTGTACTGCTATCCTAAATATTAATTTTTACCGACTTCTTATCCCGTAAAAATATATATTTTGGTTATATTCTACAATGGCACAGCATTTCTATAATTTATTTGTAAATATAATACCGATTTATTTTTCGCTATTCAATAAAATAAATTATACTATTTAGATTATTATAAATTTTATTAAATATAGATTGCAAGTCACACAATCTAAGCTTAATCTATGACTACGGCGGCGTAGCAAGTAAGTATTTGTTGCCTGCGATCACAGAAATTGTAGCATTAGGGGTTTTGAGGTTTCTGCTACGAATCAGAAAAAAAAACGCGTTTGTTTCATTTTTACACTCTTTGGTAGAGAAAATTGTATAAGGCCGTTTTTTATTAGACATAATATGAACGTGTACATGGGCCTGTGTTCAGTTACATTTTTGTGAAAGATGTCCGCTGTTCCAAGCACAAATTTGATAATTTCTGAGGTCGTTTCCTTGTCTCCTCATAATATCTTGTTGTATCAACGTTGGTAATAAACTTTGTCTCGGACTCTTTGTAAATAATAAATTATCTACTACGTACACAAATAAAATTACTTTAGCTTCACATATTTTATACAGAATATTTTTCTTTTCGGTTTATTTCGAAAGTTATCTTTTTCAGTTTTATATTTTGAAAGAAAATCTTGTGTATAACATCTGCACTTTTCAAAATGTGTGCTAGGAAAAAACAACGTAATATTATTCAACTAAAAATATTGTTGTAACAAATCATGTTAATATTTCCTCACCATTTGCTTGTGAATTAATTGTCGGATTGCATTCGCAAAAAGCAATAAATTTTGATATCGACTCCACTGTCATTGCAGAAACCCCTTACTGAGTAACTGTATCAGTAGGTCTGATTTATTTTCATTTTATTTAAAAGAATATTGCATTCGAATTTAGCTGAAAATACATCTTTCGTGATGTAATTTTTAGGGACACTTTAGTTTAACCAAGAAATATCACAAAACAATGTTGTGTCTTTCAGGAAATTGAAAAAGCTTACCAATGATCTATTATTTACAGTGCTTGATGTGTTTCAGTGAATCTCAAATTCCATTAGCTCCTATGAAATAGCACACTTATGATAAAACAAATTCTTCGTATATTTTGCTCTACGAACTTTTTGGGAGTAGAATATAAAGCAATTCCAGCAAATCCCTTCAAGATTGAATTCGGGAACTTTTCCTTTAAGGTAGTGTGTCAGAAACTTCCACATACTCCCGGTTAGGTGCCTCGACTATTGAATTCACTCCTTATTTATCGTGAGCGATAAAATAATATTAATCTCGGGGGGATTATTGTTGGATTTTATTCTTCTACCCGCAACTTGGAACTTTGAGAATAGCCGTCGGATTATAGTTCGGTGGTAGAATTGAGTGGATGTTCGAGAAGGGAAAAATTATAAGTGAACAAAGAATCATTAAACTGGAAATCAAAAAATGCTAATGGTTTCTGAAAATCATATATCATTAAATTATTTGATTGAAACAGTTACTGGCAAATGCAGCTTTTTGCTATTTATTTTTCATCAATCCTATATATTATAAACGCGAAAGTTTGTAAGTTGTTACTCTTTCACGGAAAAACTACTAAACTGATTGGGATGTAATTTGGAATAGAGATAGTTTGTACCCTGTTAACAAATTTTACTTTTTACGGGAAAAAGTTTTATTCCCACAAGAAAATCTTACACAACGCGCGTAATAGTATATTATATTTGTAATAAAATAGGAAACAATAAAACTAGACAAAGCGAGTCTTTCAACAAAGACACAGTATTGAGATATAATAAATTTGTCTAACGCGAAAAAGAAGTGATTTTGTTCGGGTGATAAGCCGTATTTGATCACTTTGGGCTACTCAACGACGACAATTTACTCAGAACGGATAAGTTAGCCTGTGTTTAACCACTGCTAGGGGATACATATCAAGTCTTTCACATTAATGATACAGTAAATCACATCCCCGATAATCTAACGATGTCTTATCACTGGCAAGAAGTAATCAGCTGTAGAACTTTCTGTGCGTTGAGGGATTATATTTTCGATAGCTCAGCTTAGGGTAGAAGGCAATAAATAGAGGAAAAGATAGAAACGAAGGGTCCAACCCCGTAAGGCCGTAAGTAATCTGGAAATTTGTTATGGTTTTAAGAGAAAAATAAAAGCAAAGAAGAATCCCGTGGGAACAATGCACTATTTGTCAAATTGCTGTGCGTGGATGAATGGTCTTTGCGTAAGGATATGTAGGGAATTTTCTTATTAAAATGTTTTTGTCGGCAATCGAAGCGCAAGTTTTATTTTTTGATAGTTGGATTATTTCGTTGTGCAGTTTAGACAAGGGAAAAACATTTATGCTTATTTTTTACCACTGTCATAATGTGAAGACCAAGGTTTTAAATGTTAAGAACATGAATTAGGTTGTTAAAAATATCTATATAAGATGTAGAGTTCTACAATAGGTAATATGTTTTTGTTTGTCTTTAGTATGATGTATTTCTTTGAAAAATATGTAAACTAGAGTTTAATTTTAAAATAAAATACGATGGAACTGAAAATTCCTTACAATCAGGCCTATTGAAACTTTCCTTCGCATTTCCTTACCAAAGTCGATCTTAGTGATATATTACCGTGTATACAAACCCAGCGACTTGGTCCCCTCTGTGGTTTAGAAAAAACGCAATATTGCATGAGTTCGAAGGGAGGTAAGTGTGCCCTGTGGATTTACAGCATTAAATTGGTTTGAGCAGGGCTGACAACTTGCTAAAGTTATAAACTTCGAAGAAAGTTAAAAGCTCGCGTGACGAACGCACCCTGTTCGAAAACAAACTCGATGGTAGGCTTTAGCCTGAATATTCAAACATGACATAGTGATTGTGCTGAACATGTAAAGTTAATTATTTTTTATCTAAAAATCTTTTTTTTAGGTACAGATTTTTAGTAGGTACCGCATGATAATGATAATGATAATGATTTATTTGCTAAGAAAAATGGTACAGGTTTGCAGGTGTACAGCATAGTAAATAACGAGCACATTTTCAGTCACTTTAAAGTAACATGCAAATTATAAATGTCATAATAACTTAAAAAATAATACACAAATTTACATTAAAAATGTCCAAACAAGTCATGCAAATTTTACACTTAAATAATCCTTAACTGAGTAAAAATTTTGTGATTGAAGCCATTTGTACAATTCTCTTTTAAATACGAGTTTAGGCTGTTGTATTAAAGTTCGTGGCAGATTATTATAAATTTTAATACACATAGGACCACAGTTTTGACTGTATCTTGCCGTTTTAGGGACAACAGTTTGCACTAATGAGTTTACAATCCATTCACTCAAAGGTCAGAGAGGTCAATTTTTTTTTATTTGTCGCAAAGTGAAATAAACTACAAGTATAACATGAAATTTTAAATTTATTAATTTTATATCCATTCAGATAAACGTTACACAAAATTATGTTTCTTATTTAGGGCCCAAGATGTTATTTTTGCGGACATCCCTATAAAGGAAGGACACTGTTTTAGATTAGACAGTGAAACGTTACCTTCTGCAAAGAGTTTGATCACCCTAGCAATGATGTTAAATTATTGTTGCCCTCTGTATAGTATCATTTTGTTGTACGAGTATCTTCATCATCATCAATTTCATTCTCCCTCTTAGTCATAAAATAATACAACTATTCCTGGAATATCATAATAAAAATATTCTGTTTGTCTGTCTGTATCCCGGAGGGCAGTAGTTTTTATGGCCAGACGTAAATGGTAAAGCTTACAAAATTTCTAAATCGTGGTAAGTTTTGTTATTATAACGACAGATTTATTCTATTTTCTATAGTATCTTAATAAATAATATTTTGTTCGGGCGCCTACTAATATTTAATTTAAAAAAATATTCTGATCCTTCAAAAACAGGCTCGTGCTGTGTGTTTCTGGCCTTTTATTTTTATCAAAATATCCTTTATTTATTTTTCGAACAACTTATTCGAAAGTGGCACGTCGGTGTTCATCAACGGCCCGTTACTGTATCAGTTACTGTATCAGAGAGCGCTGCTGCCCGTTCCCTGTTCAATGTGTAGTCCCTAAGTCGCCTCTTACGACACCCACGGGAAGAGGAGGGGTTGGTGACAAATGTATTCTACTCTGCCGTCATCACATGGCCAACGTCGTCATTAAATTAAACGAATTCCTTTTATTTACTTTATATTATTTTATTTATAAAGAAAACAATATCAACATAAAATAAAAGTCGAAAATGTTAAAGGAAACGAAGCAGCTTATGTAGAAGAGAATCGAATCAAAGTTTCATCTCATCTGGATTCTCCTGTACGTGCATCACACATCCCCAATTCCCCATGGACCGCACAAATTCACCCCGAGATTGTACCACCCCACCTGGCCCTCCCCTACACTCCCACTTGTTTGTAACCAGGATTAATAGTGCTAGTATCACTAACTCTATTTACTACCGCGCCTCTGTTACAAAATTACACAACCGGAAAATACATAAAAAACTTTTCCGCTGAGAATAGTTCGCCAAACTCTTAAAGTTTGGGGCCCTTCCCAAACTTCATTACCTTCAAATATTTACATCCACCCTGCGTAGTACCCGAGCTTTGAGGAACTCGAGATATGCTCCTAATCTGCCTTTCAAAAACTTTGAAACACAGAAGTATTCAGGAGAGCCGCTTACAGAGTGTGCGGAAACGCTCAGAGGCTAGTGTTACGTGAAAACTATCTTAGGAAGACGGCAAGTTGCTGTTGAGAAATTCCAGTCGCGTAATCGCCGAAACACTCCACCCCTGGGACCGGTGGTATTATCCTCCCTATCTCCAACATTCTTACAGTTTAATGTATGCAAACGCATTTTGTTTCAAAGCCTAGCTCCCTCAAGGATGGTGTTACTGGAGTGCCCTCCAGCTATGTTCACCTCACCGCCGGCGTCTGCTGAAGTTTTTCCTCGCCTGTGTGTCACAACATGCTCTTTGATCTTCTCAAATGCGAATATAATGTCGGAACCAGTTAAGACCGTTCCCTTTTCCTTTATCTCACTGTACACTCTTCCCGCGTATAAGTTTTTCTTTTCTATTTCTTTGTACACGTAATATTTTCACGTATATTCCTCAAGGGCTTTTTGCGAAGGAAACAAAATAACACTATTTTGTCTTTCGATGTAGACTATTGAATACATTTCGTTTATGAAATAAGATACAGATTGGAGCGTTATATTTTGAAATTCTGTTATTGCTGTTCGTTTTGTCTTTATAACAGTAAATTTTGTTGCATGAAAAATATGATGATCTTGTAAGAAATAATTCATGGCAAGACTTAATTTCAATGTGTCAGTTCTGTAATGATGTTCAATATATCATAGGGGTATTAAAGTCAAGTAGAGGGTTTTAAGCTGGCGTCATCATTCGTCGTCTTAAAAATAGAGTTCACGTTCATGAGGGATGTGTGACGACAAAGTATCAACAAGACGCCATGTGGTGACTTCGAAATAGAATTTGACGCCAACACTACGTCTCACACGTGGCCGTCCCAAAAACAGATCGTTTCCTTTAAAAAAGTTAATTTGGCAGTTTTTGTCGTTGGATCGGGGACAAAAAGTGTAATTTTTTAGAAGCCGTTAAGAGGCATGTGCCCTCTATAATGAGACTTAGCACGGCACTCCAGAAATGTGAGTCTCTTTTTCCGACGTGAGGGTGCGGTTATCTTTGTAAAGAATGTCACTCGACGAAATTGATCCTTTTTGAGTTACTTTTTTAAGTTTTCATTAACACCTGACTGAAGCGGATACTTATTCCTACATGGGAAGCCAAAAAGGATTTCCGTATAATAATGGTCTAATATTCTTAATTTATCAAAGGAATTAATATCAAAAATTATAATAAATCAAAAATTCTTACATTGTATTCAAATAACTTAGTTGATGAGATTAATGATAATAGCTTTGAGGATCGTGTGCTTTCTTTAATAATGACCTATTTTTTGGTTGAGATCCGCTATAAATCTTGAACAAAAATTATAATTGGGCTGTTTGTGGAATTCCTTTAGTTAAACAATGGCTACCTACTATAGTTACTACGTGGTAATGGTAAGTATATTGACGTTATTTAAAAAAAAATCGAGAATATGATATTTAAACTCTAAGTAGGCACTTTATTTTTTAAACTTCAAACCGACTGTTGACCTTAAAACCAACACAATGAAGAAGAATAAGACTTCAAAATAATCAATCAATTGTAATAAAATGTTGAACATAAATCCATTTGATATGAAAAATCTATCCTTTCTTAGCTTCAGACTTCAAGCAAATATTTTCAAACTAACACAACGTTTTGAGTAGAGAGAACTTTAGCCGCCCCCTCGTCCTTCACAATGATGGATGTAGCTTCCACTCGACTAATAAATGTAAACAAAATATCCACTTTTTGCCGCCAAAACATTATTAATGAACCTCTAGCGCTGATAAGTTTAATTGTTTTAGATGTCTCGTATCGTAATTTTTAAGGACCAAATAGGATATTCAAACATTAATTTAACAAAGGTTTATACAGAAATTGACGGCTTACCACAAAACGAAGCTAAACGACGATAGGCGACGACAAAGGGCGCGTTCGATTGCGTAAGGATAAAATAAAATATCTAAAGTAAAGTATGTAGTTTCTATGAAAATCATGAAAATGACCATACATTTTCATACAAACTATACATACTTAGTTTCTAGTTTCTTAGTTTCCGGTCCGTCAGACGCGAAGGACGGAAATCTACCTCTACTGCGAGCACTAAATTAAATAAATAGGTACTAAAATTTTGATGTTTTTCAGTACTTATTTTAAAAGTATTTATTTCCTTTCTTTGTATTATTATAGTATTAGCTAGATATTTTATTTTATCCTTACGCAATCGAATAAAAATAATAAAAAATATTATTTTCCAAGACAAAGGATAAAACTGAGTAATTTTTATAAGTGCATTTGCCGTAACAAAAATAACAACTCCCAACTAATTAAAAGCGGGGCGCGGACTCTAGGGAGAAAAGAGCTTCCTTACCTTGATACTGTAACGTTGGCAAAAAAGTCAACTCGATGAATTTATTGCATAAAACTGACGTCAATATTATAGCTTTGGGATTCCTGTTATGATAATGATTACATGATTATGTAAATAAATAAATAAAAATAAATATATTTATTTTTATGAAAATGCATACTTGATGATGATGATGATGATGATGTATTATAACAGCAAAAGTCTACCCCTTTGTTCGGCTCTAAACCAATACGGCAATTTTTTTACCACGGGAAATAACTTATTTCGACAGAAAAAGTCTCGTACAATGCATAGTCGTAGTTGCGTGGAAACATCAGCTGTCCCTGGTAAAGCTGCTTCACCATTGAATAATTTTTCGGTAGTACAAAGGTAAACTAAGAAGTACTCGTAAAAAATATTTTGGTCTAAAATATATCTGGGATGACACGTTTACTTCCTAGACAATGCCAATGTCGTCACAATTATGAGAAAAAAAGAAGAATATTTTTCTAAAAAATGGTGTAGGATTCTTTTTTTTTTTCTAGTGTCCATTTGTAAATAAAACATTAAAACATTTATAAAAATATGGTTACTAAACACTTTTACGTTTTCGCGGTTGTTAATATTAATAACCTGACCTGTGTTACCTAGTTATAGTTTTTATAAATATGTATGTTAGTTTTAAGGTATTTATTATATGGGCCTCTGTTTACATATTTAAGACCTTTATGTAAATATTGCCTGAAATAAATGATTATTATTATTATTATTATTATAACACACATATCCACCGGATTATTACTTTTGTTAACTTTTTTCTTCTTTTGTCTACTTAAATATACTCTTATTTGGTTAAACTACAAATAAATATTATTTTAAAAATACGACTTTAACATTTTTTCTTGCATTTTTGTAACAACTTTTTTGCTAACGTTCCTTAAAGACGCCTGTTCTAATTAGCAAGTTGAGAGCTAAATATTACATTTATGATATGTAAATTTTGCTAAGGAAACTAACAGCTTGTTAATCTCGACTTTACCTGTAAATGCATAGGGTATAAACTTACCTGTTTTGAATAGAAGGATCTTCTAAAGAGTTCTGTTTATTAACAACATACTAATCTTGCATGTTTTGACAATGTACTTGTTGTATAACGGAAGTAGAATCATGCAGTTTTTCCAATTTAATTTAAAAGCAGGTCTGTATAAACCAACTTATAACCGCCTCTCTCATTTTTATTTTTCTTTAACGTTCATATAACTCTTATTACCTCCCTAGGTTTTTATTCTAAATCACTAAATGAATTGACTTTTCGGATAATCAAGTATTTCAGCCTGCAGTCTAACCGATTTGATGCGATTTTGGTGTGATTGCGTCCTTACCAGGATTTGAACCAGAACCTCTAGACCGAGCGTACTACTGCTAGATCAAGAAAGGTAGTGAAATCTATAAACTGATTTAGCTAGTAGGGTAAAATAACTTGGGCGCTATAGTTTAATTATACCAAAATTCATCTTTGAGTTTCGTATGACAGTTACAAAACTGAATTAATATGAAAATTAATTTTCCTTTTCAAGCCCAAGCTCATAAAATACCCGAAAAAATTCTTACAGAGTTTTTGAATCTAATTGCTACATAAATAGGTAGGTAGGTAGGTAGGTAAGTGTTTTCCTTATCCATGAGAATTTTAAAGCAGTGATTCATGAAAAGTTTAGTAAAGTCACAAAAATTCTGTGAATCAAAATGATATGACAAGGCTAACTACGAGAATTCTTCATTATATTGGCCAGTTAAGGATCAAACATGACCATTTCATCCAATTAGTGAAATAACTAGTGGCGAAGGAAAAGAAACACTTCCTTTCGATAAGGGTTCGTTAAAATAATCAGAGTATTAGTCACTAGATGATTCAAAGGAATGTCGAAAAACCAAAACGTGAATCAGCTGGTTTGCAAAGATAAAAATTTGTTAACTGCGCCATCTCTCGAATAATCGTTTTACTTTTACTGTATACCACAATGTCTTTCACTGCTTCAAGACTGCAGCAGGTAATAGTTTACGATGAGCTACTAGAGGGCGGTTTTAAAGAGAGTGCCGCCATCTAGCAATATATTTAGGAACTGTCTGGCTGCATCGTGCCTCATCACGTTGGCCGTCATAGACTCTTTGAAAGATTCAGCTTTATAGAATAGGTGGCGTTGATACAAGTTTTAATATTTTTTTATGCTACTTATGCTAGAAAGAAATAATTAAGAAGAAAGAAAATAATTATAGGTAATGCTTTTGTAGCAGTTATGTTTTTCTTTTCTTTCTTTGTCTGGCTTTTAACTAACTAAACTATATCTTAACCTACTTTCAATTTTAACCTAATTTCAATAAATTTTCGTATCATGAAAATTTGCAAGTATGTCTAATTCGGATAACAATACAATAATTTGGTACAGATCAGGAGTTGGAAGGTGGAACTCTTTAATAGTTACTATTAAACCCGTCGAGTTTGGGCTCATTTAAATTGGTTATGTTTTATGACGTCACAATAACATTTTGCTGTAAGCCGTTTTTAATGTTACCTTTTCAGACATTAATAACTCTACTTATGAAAAAAAAAAAACTTGTTCATAGCCGACATTCTCTTTCAAATGCCAATTGAGAACAAACATTTTGAATCTAAAGCTATCAAAGATATCACCCGCTCTGACCTACAAAACGAAAGATTTTCTTGAAACACGAGCAATCTAGTTTGCTCTCAGCAAACCCCTCATAGCCCTCTATTATTTACAATAGAAAAATAATCAAAAAGAAAGATTGTTTTTCGGACCTCCAAGTAGTTTTTGCAGGCGTGATTTTCCCAATAGATAACTCTAATATTTCACGAAAGAGAACCGTGCAAATGAATGACAGCTAGATTGATGGGGTTCCGGTTGTTATTTGAAAAAGCGGAGGGCCATTCTCGCCATTCCACTGCAGATATATATCATTGGAAACGTCAACAGCGTAGAAAATTAAAGTCAATAAGAGACGGAAAGGTTCGGTAATAAGCCGGGAGGTTCTCATAGACCACTGTTTCATTTGGCTCTCGTGTCTATTTTTACTGCTTTTCACAAATTCTATTTGTAAGATAAGTGTAAGTGCTGGTGCTATTACAACATTTATAGCGTTTTCAGATTCGCCCATTGGAATGAAAATTACTGACGACAAAAAGCTATCAGCTAACAGCCTGGCGAGTAGCTAACAGCCGGGCGAGTAGTAGTGTACATGACAGAAATGGTTTTTAATTAACATGACGTACTGCAATCCTTGATCGTGATAAATAATACAACAACATAGTTTTATAATTATTGAACTTTTATTTACAGTCAGATTAATTGTAGATAAAGGTAACACTCTAAAACATTCAGTAAAAACTGGAAAGGTAATAAAAGGGCTCCATCTTGCTTGCGAACGGAATTGGCTAATTTGTCAATACCTTACTAAGTGCCAATTCATTGTTTCCATCTTTTCTTTAAATTACAATTTTTGTCACTCAACGTTTTTTAATATTTTGTAAAAGAACTTGCATCAACTCTCAATTTTACGAGTCTTTTAAGAAACTATTTTGGTGTAGCTGCGAATGTGTGTTTTTAAACACTTTATTGAATTGTGACAAAAGTTACAATTAACAAATACATGATATTGAAAATGCTCGTACGGTTGATTCAGACGATTTTAGGCTTGAATCTTACGTACCTATAGATTGCATCGTTTATGTACAAGTAACAAATAAAACGATTCTGGAAAGCAGTAACGATAGAAAGCGAACAATAATATCGGGAACGAACAATAATATCGGGTACATAAAATAGCATGAACATCTATTATTTATAGTCATCTGATAGCGATATCTCGACACTAGAAACTGGGATTGCAATAAACGCCGTGAGACATTTTGGATTTACAAGGGTGCATCAGTATGGAATAATATTAAAATTAGCACTTTGTTTCATCTTGTGTGCAAAATTAAGCAAAATGGCAAATCAAATTAGTGACCGACGATTCCACTTAGCACTTTATATGCACACAAATTCATAAAATAGGCGGTTGAGAGGTTTGGCTTCCTATATATCCCAATTTTATATCAGTCTGTCCGATTTGACTGATAAAACAAAATTAGAAAATGTTCATAACGTAATTTGTAAAGGTAGTAAAATTCTTAAAATTACTTTAGATTCCGAATTCCAGTAAAGTTTTATTGCAAGCACTAGAAGATAATCTTTATTTTGTAAGTATTTAAAATTTTGAATTGATTGACTTGATTATATTAAAATTCGATTGCAATTATTTTAATAGCTTGTACAGAATGAAATTTATATTCAAATTGGATTGCAATTATTTTAATAGCTTGTACAGAATGAAATTCGTTTTGAATTGAATCTTCTCATAGCAGATACTTTAAATTTCCAAAACACGTGGTCTTTGAACACGTTTCATAAAGGAGTGCAATTTGGACCATTACTGTATTGGAATTTTGAATCAGGGGGTGCATCCCTTTTTTTATAGGAAGTATTTATAGCCAAAATGTTTTAACAAAATTAATCTACTGGGAGGTTCGTTGACAGGACCTTTATGTGGGCACTATAAATACATACAAATGGCCCTTGGTTTTTTAATAAAGCGAGGGTAGGCCGTATATTAGTCTAATATCGAAGTGCAAACCAATGTAGCGCTCACAGTGTGCAGTCTCCGTAGAGGAGCTTTTTTATGTTGTGATATTTGGGTGAAAATGTTAGTGTTGTATGGACTAGCCTTTTCCGATATGAAATAAAGAAAGGACTCACCAAATAAACAGTAGACACCAAAAAATAAACAAATGAAAGAGGAGTTTCCGTTCCATCACAAGACTTAAATAATAAATACAAGCACACACGCACATACACACTCACCGCCACACATACACACTGAAACGACTAAACTTGTAAACTACTTAATTGCTTGTTTTTTATTTTTATTTTTCTTTATTTATTTGCTAAGCTTTGTTAAAACTGCCCTCTATCTCGGTTTGCAAGGTATGGGGCCTGGCGATCCGTCACACAGGTAATCCCTATTACGGACACCAGACTCTCATATTCTGGTGCTGAATTCATTATTATTGTATTATTAGTTTTTAAGAAAGATTATGAGAGCGAATAAATATAACTTATTATTATTATTATTATTAAATTAAACATTTATGATTGAATATGCTTTACACTTTTTTGTCATTAAAAATAAAACTATATATTCTTAATAACTTACTTTATTTGAAACCTTTCTTTAATTTAAAAATCTTTTTAAAAGAAACTTAGCGATTAACTTGATATCTTCTCAATTTGTCTTCATAGCCATGTTAATCCCATCATTGCTCTCTGTAAGCCCGATGCAACACTGCACCCTATTATATGGTTAATATTAAAATATTAGAACCATGCATTTTTTTATGCGTGTGCCGAGCCAAAACATTGGCTTTTCCTACCCTAAGCAATCACCCCACGTACAAGTATTTGTACCCACATCATTTTTTCTAGCCTACGGGAGAGGATCTTTATTTAAATTTGCCTTTAATAAGAGCGGCATATCTTCTCGATATTAAGTTGAAATACTGTCAATATTCACGAGGGACTTATTTTATGTTCTTATATTTTAAAAGTTGAATTTTATAGGATTATTTAGGATATTTATGTGCAAAGAGTCTAAATTTGAAAAGTATTTTTTTCTTTTTCTCCACTTTATTGGTATAAGGAGCATAAATAAATTTTATTTATAGGATAGGCCGCCTTGAACGTTACATATAGTAAAAATTTACTTAACTTGAGTATAACACCTAAAATCTATCTTGATAATACTAATTATGCTTCTTTCTGTTTCATTGTGATGAAAACCCTTTTGCAGTTAGTTGTTATCAACTACCATAAAAATACCTGTGGTAAATTTTATGAATATTGGTTTCCGGCAAAATCGTCTGAAAAATTTAATATATCAGTTTCTTCTGCGTTGTTGAGGAGAAAAAACGAATCACCAATAAATTCTTTATAGGAAGGGTAAGAAGAATTTTGTAACACACATATTTATTACAAAATATAATCCGGGGATTGTAAAAAAATCTAGAATTGAAAAGCCAAAATCAGAACTTTGCACAACCTAGCAACTAAACGAATTGTTTATTGAAGCAAATAAAATATAAGAAAATTTATTCCTGCTACCCGAAAAAAAAATTTACACACCAAGTATTTGTAAACGTGCAGATAAGGGCGCGATCTCACGACACATTATTCATATTGAGGGGCGTCACACTTAAGATATTGTGGAAAGGGCATTAAGATTGCCAACTGCAATGCATTGTTCCCCCAGTCCTTGTTTTGACGTGATAGAACAGCTAGACATTCGCAAACAAGCCTACAGATGCGGTTGCAAAAGTAAACTTGTTTCACAATAATTGATACAGTTAGAGAAGGGAAAGGATTTTGAACAATGGCAAATGTAAATTGGGAGTTGGAAACGTAATAAATATTGCGTATCGATATGCGTTTGAAGATAACTAATGAGTCATGTATCTCTTATGTTAGAATTATCAATGGTTCTGATTTGACGTTGTTATCAGGTGTGCATTAAAAAACCTATTTAGAACGAGTCTTCTGTCGTTATCTGGTTGTTACCTTACAACCTACATGTTGAGGATAAAGCAATAGGTTCTTAAAATTATTTAGGTATATGAAACGTGAGTATTTTATTTTGATGTTTTTCTTTTTGTAGCAATACGAACAATTGTCGCGATTGATTACATTTCTTTTAAATACTCTTATTTTGATATCGATGGTACTCCAAAATATGAGAGCTACTCAAATTTTCTCCGCGTAAACCAAATTTATGACCTCAAATCGACAAAATGCATCTCCTTCATATTGTTGTATCCTCTTATTTTATGCAGGGGCTTGGAGGGGTCTTTCTGTCTTATTATTTTTATTTGTGTTTTTCTCCCGCGAAGTTATTGCTATGAACAGCATTCCGTGGTGTTTTCATGCCATTACCTGCTTGACAGACGCCATAAATATATTAACATGGTTCTAATATATCACCGCAGTACTTGAAATATATGTGTCGGTATCTTTATGCGTTCTTTCATTGTTTTCTTACTCACCGTGCTGAATACAAGGCATTGCCAAGAAAAATCTGGACAGAAATAAGGGAAAATATATTATAAAATAATAATATGTGATGTTAAGAAAACACACTTTTATGTGTATAAATAGAGTCATAAAAACAATTTCATCTAGTCGTTAAAAGCTTCAACATCAACATCAACGGCCCGTTACAGTCCACTGCTGGACTATGAGCCTCCTCCACTTGAGTGAAGGGTTTTGCCATAATCTCCACGCTTGGCAAGCGGGTTGGAGATCGCAGATTAAAAGGTTACTGTATCAGAGAGCGCTGCTGCCCGTTCCCTGTTCAATGTGTAGGCCCTAAGTCGCCTCTTACGACACCCACGGGAAGAGTAGGGGTTGGTGACAAATGTATTCTACTCTGCCGTCACCACACGGTTAAAAAAATTAGATTATCGAAGTAACAACAAAATAATCGATATCTTTAGCTGTTTTTTGAGAAATATTCGATATCATTGTAATAACTTTACTAACAAGAATTTTGTCACCACAGTTCCACAAGATTTAGTAACGTTTTTTGAGCAACTACAATAATAATTTAATTCTAAGAATTTAAAGCTCGTAAATAATAAGTTTAAAATGTTGACCGCTGACCCTAATTCCCGTCAGACGTCCCCGATTGGAGACAACGTCTACTAATCAAATTAAAGCCAGCCATTGTTGATAAAGGTTCACAGATACTTTTAGTGAAGTGCTTCTTTTCCATTAATCGACAAAGTATTTGCGCGATCAAAGCCTAAATATTTTAAACAACGCAATTAGTTTGACCAACCCGCACTGGGCCAGCGTGGTCGACTAAGGCCTGATCGCCCTAATTCAGGGGGGAGGGGCGTATATGAGCTGTTGATGATGATGATGAATTAGTTGTTTTTTATTTTTTTGGGTATGGGTACACAAAATTTTAATTTCTGCTACTAATTACTCGCATATAGACAGCTAAAGCAGATTTTAAGGACGACGATGGGTTTAAAATACATAGTTCTACCTTAACAGCTTGTAATAAACTCTGTATACAAATTTAAATTCATCGATAATATTTTAAACCTGGGCAGTCAGCACTAAGAATGCTGATGAAACAGAAGTATCATGGCGGACCGTGACGGATTCGTTTGGGAGCGCTGCCTCCAGAATGTATGACATGAAGGGTTCGAGCACAGGGCAAGGATCATAGGATTGCCCTTTGAAATAAGAATGGATGGCCACTTTTCTGAGGGTTTAGTATTTTTTTCGTTTTGGATTTTCAGAATGTTGAAAAACTAAGGATATGCATATGTAGATTCAAGATCTAACTTACTCAAGTACCTACACAGTTTTAGGAGAAGTATTTTTCTTCCTGATGATACATATAAAAAAAAACGCTACATTGTCGTTGACCTGTATAGATTCAGGTCAGTGGCGCGCGTCATCAGAGTGGGCATCTTCTTCGAGAGAAATCTACCAATGGATGACCAGCATGGTTCTCATGCAGTTTCTTCAAGATGTCGTTAGAGTTCTCAAGATGAGTTTAAATTTAAATAAATAAATATAATAAATATGTGGGGACATCTTCACACACGGCCATCTTCTGATCCCAAACTAAGCAAAGTGTTTAGTATTTTAAGGCTTCTTTAGACTTCGCTAAAGAGTCTGATTCGGTATACGTTGCTGTTTAGGTCACCGCACTTGGCACGGTGAATTAGTACTGTCAGAAATTACCTGGTAGTAAACACTCCTTTAAGCGGCTATTTTAACATGTTTATAACCATTTTAACCTATTTTAAACTAATTTTAAAAAAGAAGGTTATCAATTCGACATGAATGTTCAAATATGTAATGTTATTTAAACTTTAATTATAAAATTATTACAGATATTTCTTATAGCTTTCTTTTATTTCGATCAATTTTAGGAAGCCAGGTCATGTAATAACGCCAAAGACACCATTATCGACTTTTAAAAAACCATCAGCGCCATCTTGTTCAAACCTCCCTTCTTCAACCCTCAGCATAATGTTTTTGACAAGACCAGTAGGTCTTGCTACTAAGCTTCTTCCGCGAATGTGATCTTATTACAACGGAATAATCTTTGTAGTTAATTAATGCGGTTTACTTAATATCATCAACATCGTCATCATCATCATCTTTCTATTCAAATCTAATAAAACATCCAATGGAATTAAAAGCTTTGACTTTTGACCATGATTCAGCCTGCAATGTCCCAAGGAGAAACAAACTGGAGAAAACCAAATATATTTTTTTATACTACTCTTGTAGCTAAATAATACTTTTATCTACCGAGATTCGAACCCGTATCCTCCGTAACGAGAGTATTATGCTTGACCATTTTTTTATGATTCATACAGTATCTATCTATGAAATCAGGTATCTAAATCCATATCATGAATTAGAATTACCTATACACTGCGCACCAAACCAAAGCTGGTACCGAAGTACTAAAATTTAACTGGCGTGCCATTTGGGCGTTCCTAAATCTATTGGCAAAGCAGAAATAGTATCTACTACCAAAACTGTTTCACCCATGAGCCTCTAGAAACCAGACGCGTATTCTCCATACATCTAATACCTACACATACTAGGCAGTGTGAAGTTCACCAACACCCATACTTGGTAAATTGCCAACAGTTCCCAAGCCATTGTCTTTAGATGAAACGATCACGACTCGATCAGAAACATGATCTGGTTACTATCCACTATTAATCTTTGTTGTCTTGGCGACGGATTTTAGGTTACAGCCTATAAAATAGATACTTTTGTAATACTGGGTACGAACTGGTATGTTAAAATTATGAAGGGTGTTTTCGACAATCTTACTCTACTTGAATAGTCACAGTTACATATTTAAATATTGTAATTAAATTCCAATGTCTCAAAAAAAAGAAAACGTCAAATCAAATCAAATATCCTTTATTGCACATAAAAACATTCATACAAACACAGACGATACAGGAGAAGGCAATTGGCAGCCTTATCGCTTTAAGCGATTTCTTTCAGGCAACCATTGGGCGAAAAAGAAAAACATAAGGATGAATAGGCGGGTGTGCAGAAATAGTACCTACTGTACAAAATAAAAAAGAAATACTATACAGATCTAACATTATAATATATACATATATAATATATACAGAATAATATACATAATATAACGTAATATATAATATAATGTTTTCAATTGTCATCAAAGAAGAACAAAAATAAAGACAAATATCAAAGTATTTTTTTTATCGTACAACTCGAAAAAATATCTGTAAGTATAAACAATTCTAAAGTTGTCGTTTCAAATAAAATAAGTAGCTTGGTAAACCGTGAATTGCATGCGCGATAAATTTAACAAAAATAATAATAAAGGACTGCTGTGTACTAACGAAGACAAGTGTTTAAAGTAAAAGTTAAAAAGCCATTTGAATATCATATTAAGTATCAATAAAACAAGGCCCGCATGTTCATCAATATGCGTGTCTCATACAATATTCAACAGATCTGAAACGCTAACCACACAAATTGACTAAATTAAATTGAAATTGGGTATATTTGTATCAAGATTGGAATAGGAAGAAATGAATACAAAAGATGTCATCTATCTTTTTAAACAATCAATAATTGTAGAATATCTCTTTATTAACCTTTGAATGAACGGGCTCAACGTATACTAATCAAAGTCATGTACTTTTCCAACTGAGGCGTTATATAAAACTAGCAATTTGCTCTCTGTTAGAAAATTATACATTGTGCTCACAACTATTAAAAAACATAAATCACTACCATACGACAGTACTCTAATAAATAAAAGACGTAAACACATTGTTGCCAATGTCCCAAAAACAAAAACAATGTTTGCTCGCTCCCAGTATAACACACGATCGGCCTACTTATACAATAAAGTGAACAAAGAACTATATATATCGTCACTTGAAAAGCAAAATTACTGATCCGCCAAATAGGCGACATTTAGTTATACAATGATAACAAGCTTTCCACCCGCGGTTTCACCCGCGTAAAATGAGTTTTTCCGTGGGAATAAAGTGTTTTACCGCAGTAAAAAGTAGCCTATGTCCTATTCCAGGACCTAACCTATATGTGTGCCAAATTTCATTCCGATTTGTCCAGTGGTTAAAGCGTGATTGAGTAACAAACATCCAAACATCCAAACTTTCGCATTTATAATATTAGTAGGATCATAGAATCTCAATATCGCCTATTTGGCGGATCAGTAATTTTGCTTTTCCAGTGACGATATGATAAAAGCTACCGGGAATGTAAACCACTTTTAATTAAATGGATACAGAATAAGACCTACTTTGACACAGAGTTTCTACTGGAACACAAAACTTAAACTAATGTAATATGTAAATACTATAATATATAATTACTAAACATATTATATAATAATAATAACAACTTTATTTATTTCCACACCACAAGAAAAATAGTTTTAACATACACCAGAAACAATGTCGTGTTCTTGTGGAGGGCTGATGCCTAAGCTAGGTTTATGTATAAACCTGTATTATAGGCCTTCCCTCACAGCACAGTAAACTTAGTGCACTAGAAATACTAAATTTAGTGTAGATATAAAAAGTATAGTATTATAAATATTACATGCAAATTTGAAAATATACGCCAAAGATTGTGTTTGATGATTATTTTTGTTGTTTTTATTAATGGGTGTAAGCATTTGTTTGTGTGGTGTGTGTAAGTATGTGTGTGTGAGTGTATGGGGGTGAGTGTGTGTGTATAATATATATATATATATATAATATTTTTCGTAAAAATAAGTAAAATAGCAAATAAATGTAAGTAAGGAAGAGCGGTACCTCCTAACACAGGCCTTTTGGCTTACAAGGAGGGACCAGCCACTATGTGTTATTAGATATTAAGTTTAATGAAAATAAATTTATTTTATTTATTTTTTATATACTTAGTCAAGCCAAGCAAAGCAAGACACTCTAAATTCAATACAGTACGAACTCTTGAACTGCACAATTTCCCTTTAACTTTGTCCTGCTTCCTAATTTAACGTTTTCAATATTGTACGTAGTCCTCTTTTCCTTCGTTCGCGCGCTTAAATGTATTCTTATTCTTATTCTTAAAGTATTTTTACTTGTTTTCCTCCCCACTCTCAACAACTGTCGGATGCAGTACGTAAATCTCAAGTTTTGTTGGCTATCTCAGCGTACTGCATTATTTTAGTGTTTTCTTCTTGGTATTGATAAAAATCCTTTATATATTGGAAGCCATGATTTGTAAAATGCGCCTCCTAGATTTATGCGTCTAGCCGCTAGAATGTTTTGGTAAATGTGGTGAGAAAAGTTTTGTATTCGCTAGAGCTGTACGTTGTTTTTACTAAGGTTTTTTTAGGTTTTTCTTCAATATGGATTTGTAACTTAATAACTTAAAAAATCATATTTACACACACACATACATACATACATACATACGTACAGTTATATGTATAGTATAATGTAACATTTAGAAAATTTAATTTGATGTAATCAAGTTTTTGTTGCTTGAAGTAAATAGGTAATTATGAATCTTTCCAAAATCATTTAATTAAATTCTCTTTGCAATATTTCTTCAAGCCAAAATATGAATCGCTTTACATTAATTAATTCGGCAAGAAGTTATCGCGTTATGATGACCATTTTGAGAAGAGAATTTGACTCTCACAGACGATGTTCTTATTGTCAATCATTATCTCCTTTTCAATAGGCTGCGTGTCGACCACGTAACTCATTTCGAGTAGGGTTGGTAACTTAGGAACCAGGAAATGAAATATCATTAATTGCAGTAACTACTTACATACAAATAGTTTTCGGACTCACTGAAAAGTAACGAAAGTAGTGGTAATAAATAATTTCTTTAAATATTTACTAAGACTTATTCTTCTTCCTTGCCTTTTCCCATGATCTGGGATCAGCCCTCTTCGTTATTAGGCGTCAGGACATTCTGTTCTGGGTTGACTGTGCATTCAAATCCTTGGTAACGGTTGTGCCAAGTGCAGTGAATATTTACTAAGACAAGTATCATATTATATTATGTGACTAAGATTTTTTAGCATTTATTATCACAATTAAAAAATATATCAGCAAGAAGTCTATAACTATAACAATAGTTAGAATTTAAATATTTATGTGTTATTTGTGTGTGTGTGTTACGACATGGTGCATTTGCCTAGAATTAAAAAAATATGTTGTCGAGTAAGCTAACTTTGCATATTGTTGATCGTTTTGTACGTTCAAAAAAATACTGGTTTTCAATATTATGAGCACTTAACTAGGTATTATTTATTCTATGCCTATACTTACAACCCTAGACACAAACTCTTATCAACTGTAATTTATCTTAATTAGTCTTAAAACCACAATTTAGATTCTATGCGGAGCTCTTACGAAGTGCTTTGCGATGCCACCGTCGGTGTTAAATATAGCAAGGCAGATTCTTTTAGACACGATGGGCGCCGAACCCCTACCGAACAATGGCATAGCAATCATTTGTTAGAGAGCATCGTAAAATTCTATTGTTTTCAACAAAAACACAGTGACAAAACTTCGGTGACATGGTTTAGTCGCGCGAGCCAAAAATGCTCAAAAGAAAACACGACGAAAATATGACTAACATCCTACCGCCTATCGTTTATCGACGAGCAACGGAAAATTAACCTTGGCCGCCAGTGTTGAAGGGTGAATTCGGAAATAGAATATCAAGAAAAAATATGAGACATTCGTTGCGCCTGCAGCCGATATTGGATTTTCAACTCTTTTTAGAGTAATTTTTGAAAATGGAATCTGTGTATACGCCGGCGTGCAGACGGTTAGTGGTGGTAGTGAGAACTCCCTACAGGAACGAGCATAGTAAAGTTTTATGAAGCTTGAAAGCAAAGCACATTTAATCGAAGTTTGAAAGTTAAGTAAAAGCATTTGAGAACAGCGAGCGAACTGGACCTTGAGTACAAAAGACTTGAACATTATTCTATTATATTGTTAAACAGTTTTAACAAAGAAAAGTTATGATAATATTTTTATATTTATTAGCTTAGTTTTTATTTTGTGCAGGTTTACTTTTTGAGGTACTAAAAGTTTAAAGAGTAGATACTTAGGTAGAAGTAGATTTATAATGGCGGTCGCTGTGTTGTTGTCGTTCTAAAGTTGCTGTTTCAACTTTACCACATTAACGAAATTGATTTACCCTTGATAGTAATTTCTGTGTAGCAGAATAGCACAGGCACAATGCCGATCTACTTGTTCACTTATAGTACTCATTTACGAAAAATACTGATTTACTGATCAACGCAGAACCTACCTATAAACTACTGGGTCAGGAAAATTGAAATTTACAGAATGAGTTAGAAAGGATTTTTTTCCTAATAGACTAAGAGCAGGCCGTATGCAACCCTACCTCATCGAGTAGCAAGACGCGGCCTATCCAGGGCGTGGCCTATTAAAAAGGTAAGTCTTAAAGTACAGGGTTGCCTAAGCCTAACCTGGAGCTTTTAGTACAGTAAGCAAAAAAACAGGCAACACCCTGGTGAGGTCGCATCTTGCTACTCGATGAGGTAGGGTTGCATATGGCCCGCTCTTAGACTATAAGAAGAAAGGGGGGGAGGTAGAAAAGTCTCTTAGGGGGTTGAAGTCAATATTCAACTCCGTCGACGAAAACAACGTGGGCAAAGTCGCGGGCGGAAAACTAATATTCCATAAGACTTAACAAAAATAGTTTAATGTTCGCTTCATCCTTTCATTCTCTCTTAGTACCGTGAAGTAGACCATTTGTCTTCGCAAACGAACCGATTTGTGCGTCGGCGAGAGGGTAACGAATGTTCTCAGGCACGTGTCCGACCTGACTTATTGGTTAAAGCACTGGCAGATACGTTATTCTATTAGAAAACTTTATGTAGTCAATGGCCCCGATTCAAGAAGACACGCTCTATTTCTAATTTTAAAATCCAGCTATCCTTTTCATTTTTATGACTAATGAGTGGGAGGTGATGAATTCAAATGAACGATTGATATTATTTCGAATGAATGATAACCTAAAATAAGAGCATAGGTGTCAGATTAAGAGATTTCTAAGTCGGATGTTTACGTGCTCTCTAAAATTATGCAATCGACGCGTCCATAAAGTTCAAATACGATGTTTGACAGCGCTAATATTACAATGGCCATCCCGTCCCCTTTTAATCTTTAAAAGGTGAAAATGACAGATGAACTTAAATTAAGGATTAGATCGTGACTGTGTGAATCGCTACCAGTACCAGAGAATCAAGTGGTACAATTGGATTCTTGCATACTAATTTATTTATTTATTAATTTATGGTTATATATTAAAGTAAGATATATATAAAAAAATATAGACTACCGAAGCGGGCTAAGAAGGACCTTTGAACCAAGGACAAAATAAGTATTTTCCTATTAGACACGATCACTACAATATGTGTGCTTACTGTGAAAAAGAACGTTTCAAAGATGTAACAGTGCTTTCTTTATTTTATTCGATAGAATATTATTTTCATTATTATTTTCAATACTAAATCATTCACGTTTATCTTGTACCATTTTGTGTTATGTTATTGATAGTGATATCATAGTTCCATTAATTAAAGTGGTTTGCAAAGATTTAAATACTGCTTACATAATATGTATAAACAGTAACAAGCTAAAGTACCTACTACCTAACATTAACGAAACAGTTGATAATTAAATGAAAATAAAAATTAATTTCCTTGTAAGCAAAGTTGAATTATTTTTGAATGTATCAGCAATTTCACTGACTATTAAGTAAAAGTTTTCAATATAAACACGCAGTATGATTTTATTTTCAAATATAACTAAGAAACACGTAGAGTTTATTTATTATACAATAGGATTTTCAATAGTTTCAAACTTTATACGCCAATGTTTTCCAATTTCAAGTTCGAGTGCCGAACGCGCAATGTAAATCAAAACTCCACTTATATTCCAAGTAAAAGAGGGTAGAAAATTTCATAAACTATAAAACACAGCAATATTCGACGGAGAATGCTGGCAAAGTTAAAGCCGGCTGCACAATGGGTTTTTAAGACAGCTTCGAGATACATTGCTAGTCCTACGATATACACCGCGAAATTTAACTCGCTTACTGTTCATAACGAAAGATCCATGGAATTGAACAACTTTTCCTAAGGAACATAGGCTGTTAGACGACAAAAACACTCATGCATTCTTTTTTTTTTTGAAAATTTGTGGTAAATTCTTTTCAGTTTCAGCAGTTTCTGAGACTTGAAGAATAGTGGTAATCGAATTAAATTTTACAATGTACGTATCATCTTCATTATCTACAGTCCCACCGAATATAGTAAAATGAATAGGGGATCAGACTGTTCACCATATTTTATGAATTTGCCATGTATTATATGAATTATTTTTAAAATTGTGATGTTTTATTTAAAAAAATGAATATTTAGAATAGTTTACTCACTTTTGTTTTCATTAACTAACTATAAAATATCTATATTTTTAAAATATAGATTAGTAGCAGACGATTCGCGAAGAAAAAAACAGAATCGGTTGAAAAACGAATTTACAGTGATTTTCTAAAGTTTCACTATGTCTGTGTCTTTCAAAAACGATTTTTTGTATGGAGTTTATATGGTGTTACTAACAAATGACGTCACAAGTGGGTATGTGCCTCTCTGTCTAATCTTGAATTTCAAACCTTTATAAATCGGTCCATTTAAAAAATAGAGCAAAAATTTTCTTTTAGTGTTCTATAACAGAAACTAAAAAGTTTGGAACTATAAAATAAAAAAAAGTAATCTGATCCCCTATTGTAATGCAGTGTTTATTTGTCGGTGATTGCAGACTTTAAAATTCCGCACGCGTAGACCTAACAAGAAAAAAGAAAAGTAGAGAAGATACGAGCCGAGATACGGGTCGGAGTTTCGGCCGGCCGTTCCTCTCCACAGTAAGCAGAGTAGACATGTAGATACACTTTATCTTTATCAAATTAGACATATAAAATCCAGTGGCTGACCTGCCAGGTGGACTGATGACCTGAGGAAGTTTGCTGGTGGTGGCTGGATGAGAAAAGCGGGTGATCATGCGCTTCGGCGTGCCTACAGTGGACTGCAACTGATTGACTTGATTGACAATTAGTGCTTAACAAAATAATAGGGATATCAATCCTTTTTGAAGTTTTTACCAAAAAGGTTTTTTTTTTTAAACTCAGTTTGAATTTTGAATGTTTCAATTAGCTGACTCTTCACATTATGATTTTGAATTGTTTTGCAGACGTATGCAAGTTTTTCTGCTGTTATTTGCATTCATCTTTGTCTTTTCTATTCAATAGCAAATTATAGTGTAGTAGTCGATTATGCCTTGATAATGAATTAAACGACAAAACGACAACGACTACGACTTTAGTATTATTTCTGTTAAAATTCTTGTTTTTTTTTCCTTGGAACTCGTGGTAAATGCAGCAATGTAGAGCAAAAGATGGTCATTTTAGTGCAAGCATTAGGAATGAATAATTCAGGAAGCGATCTGGCAGCTCATCAAACTAAGACCATTGCAGTTCGATCGCAGATCTGGTTTGATGTTTCAAAATAACGTATGTTGTAGTTAGTATTCCTAAGCTCAATCCTATTTTTGTGCTCACAGCAAATAAACGCATATACAATTATATGTGAATTACACATTTAAATAACTACTAAATTGTATGAAAAGCGAGATAATTCTAGGCTTTGTAAGGTTCGTGAAGCTGTTGGTACAGGAAAATAAACTAAAGTAGGGTAATGTTTTTTTTTTGTATTTTATCTTATCATGCGGGTTGTAAGGTAGATAACCGTCCTTACAAACTCTGGTATCAGAGTGATAAAGTCGTCAAAGTAAAGTAAACTTTACTTCAGAGAGTCTTTACTTTACTTTGACGACTTTATCACTCGATAACCGTCGATAACCGTCCTTACAAACTCTGGTATCAGAGCGATAAAGTCGTCAAAGTAAAGTAAAGACTCTCTGAAGTAAAGTTTACTTTACTTTGACGACTTTATCACTCTGATACCAGAGTTTGTAAGGACGGTTACAACCCGCATGATAAGAAAAAATACAAGAAAAACATTACCCTACTTTATTTCACGCAGAGGAGTAAACGCCCGCGTAAATCTCAAAACAGGAAAACTCTACGTTTACTAAGTGCTCTTAAGAATTCAGTTTTCCATAAAAATCTAATAGAGGAAACTCAAGCTGGCCTCCATTTCTCTCCATTTTAATGAATAAGTAAACAAAATTAGTGGGGGTCCAATACTGAAATAAGTGAAACGAGTAGACGGTCAAAGAAACAGCCTCCGAATATAAAGTATCTGTTTGTAGGGAATAATTTGAACAAGATGCTTCTTGGGGGTCTTTTGAAGCTACCGTTTTAACGTTGATTAGGAAATTGAAAAGTGGATTTTTGGAAGTGCACGATGAAGTTAGCAACAACATTTATCTTTTAGATAAATGGTAACCTTATTTTAGAATACAAAGTACTTTATTAGCAAATTAACCAACAATCTCTTTCGGGAAACTGAGTATGAAGATAATGATTGAGTTATCAATTAGCTATGAATGAATAAAAAATACAATACGATCTGGTAATATCTACTAGGCTGTGTATATCAGCTTCTTTATAAAACGTAGTTTTCAGTTAGTAGAAAAAGTATAAAAATAAAATATCGAAGGAAAAAATTAACTATCAATGTCTCAAAGAATATTTTTTTTTTTAAGAATTAATAAGTATTCTCGTTAATACTCTATTAATAGAGTACCAAAAACAACAAAAATATCATTATTGTTTTATCTACCTATACTTGTGGTTGTGGTACGTTAAATGTAAGACATTACATCAGCTCTTTCACTAGGTCGCGATTTCTGAAACGCAAAAGTAAAATAAACTTAATGTCCCTCGCTTTAGCTGGGATATCCCAAGTGCATCTTTAAAAGTAAATACTGGTGTAATTCCTACTTCCACTGCGTTTGGATCGCATTTAGACTGTGCAGGATGAGACTGGTACAGGTAGCATAGATCTTCTATCATGAAAGAAAAATACTTATAATACGGGGTATATAGTATTCTGTAGGTAGATGATTATTCTTAGAAATTACGTCTTTATCTGTTTTTTGCTGTATAAATATTAGAGTATCATACGATAATCAACTCAAACTTCAATTATAAGGTAGGAAAGTATAAGCGTGATCTTTATGTATTATGTATGTAACTATTATAATTTTCTAGACTTTGTTGAATGCCGGCCGGTGTTGATTTCTTGATTTTGTGGCTGGTTATTTTTTTTAATTTGCATAATAGGTAACATTTTGGCTACTTTTATTTACTTCAAATTAAGCAAATAATATACGAAAAGACAGAATAGGTACATGTGAGTATATGTATACGAAAAGACAAAATCAGTTGTGCTAGCCGTACAAATAAACTTTATGTTGACTGTGAGATATAAAAATGGCTTTTATGACGATACGTGGAATGTTTACTATAAAGCGACATTCAGTTGTTTCTGCTGTATAAAATTAAGCTGAAATGGTTTCAATTTATTTTGTTTAAATTTTATTTCAACTGCGGTTTTAATTTTACACGTACAAGAGTTTCATTGATACTAATAATTTGATGTTTCAGACGACATAGTGATAATGACTCAATCGTTACAGGATCTGTAAAAAATGCGGCACAGTCTCAACGCTGCCTCAACTGTAAGCCGGTCTCCGGATGAACTTGGACAAGACTATAGGTAGTCTTTTGAAATACGGAGCCGAAACGTGGAACGTGACGGTGAAGCTGGCCCACCGGCTACATGTCACTCAGCGAGCTATGGAAAGATCTATGCTTGGTATTTCGCTATGGGATAAAATCCGAAACAATGTTATCCGGCAGAGGACCAAGGTGGTTGATATTGTTCAGAAATGTAGCAAGCTGAAGTGGCAGTGGGCTGGCCACGTCTCTCGCAGGACCGATGAGCGTTGGAGCAGACGGGTTCTCGAATGAAGACCGCGTCTCGGGAAACGTAGTGTGGGACGCCCCCTGCCAGGTGGATTGACGACCTGAGGAAGGTCGCTGATGATGGCTGGATGAGGAAAGCAGGTGATCGTGCGCTTTGGCGTACCCTTGGGGAGACCTACGTCCAGCAGTGGACTGCAATAGGCTGATTGATTGATTGATAGATTGATGTTGCAGTATCTCTTGGGTTTGGCAAAAAGTTATCATTTCTAAAGTCTATACTAAAACTAGTTTTTCTTTTGTTTTATAAAGAAATCCTTCGATAATTTCTTGATTTAGATATTCTTCTTTTATGATGTTCGGCATCTTATTTTCTTCGCAAATATGACATCGATGGTCGTCCATGCTTTTTGCTTCTGTCATTTGTCAACAGGTCATAGGTATACATAGTTCGTAAAACCTATCTTCTTGATGTGCTATAGTAATTTTTTTACTTACTTTTGTTATTTTAAAAATCGCTTAACGTTGTTGGTAGGAAATTATCTTGGTTAAAATACCAAAACTGTTTTGTTAGTTTTATTTATCTATGGTTTAAATGTTACGCCTTTTTGTTACCCTCATCAGTTACTTTTCTGCAATCATTCGTTTGATAATACCATTATATTATATTTTAGTTCAGTTAGAAATTTATTATGGCTGCTTAGCAACAAATATACCTTGGAGGCTAAAGAAGCAATTAACCTATTTATATAGGAACACAACTTTAAAATATTTCACTTTATTTATAAATTGATCCTTCACCGTGCCTTTTAGTAACCGCATACCAATTAAACTCGGACACGTGATGGGTTGTAAATTAAAATTGTTACTTTTCCGACGGCAGCGTTCAAAAGAATTATTATTATTTTTTATAGTAATAATTGTCATTTGTGATTTTTCTTACAATCAGATATTTTGCTACCCAATTTATCTATAGCTATTTCTGGCAAAATGTTCTAATACCGTTACAGTAGGAAAAAACTTAGTAACATAATAATATGGATGCTTAATAATAATGATGCCAATACATTTTTCATAGTAACACAACATCTACTGGTTTATTATAATTTGAGTGCAAGTATATTGAAATTCTTTCCGTGTGCTCGTATGCAAATTTATTTAAGAATATTAGAAATTCTTTGCATTTCCGCGTTGTCCATTGTCCACTTTGCATCCAGTGCTACCATAGCACCATGCTATAAATAGTAAAGCTATAGAATCATAACATACAAATTATTTTTGCTCTGGAAGAGTCATTTTAGTTAAAGTGGGTAAGTTTAATTTTGTTTTATTTTGTTTTAATGAGTCATAATTCTAGATAAATCTACTATTGCGAAGCAATTAGCTGCTAGTTATTGATCAACTAGACTGATAGGTGAAAAGAACAAAGATATAATATTATATAAAAATCTTGTAAGCAGCGATTGCTCTGGCAATTATTAATATTTCAATCAAAACCTAAAACTCAACTTGCTCTAGAAGAAATCCTAAAGAGTTTGCATCCTTCTCAAAGAGTTCCGACAGCAAGCAACGCGCTTAGAACTCTATACTTCTTCCAGATAATATCTCTTCTCATAACTCCTTGGACTTTTTCATAGGACTAGTACCTAGTATGAAACTATACACAATATGGGTACAACCTCGTACAGAGCATTCGCACATTCGCCAAACCGCTGTAACATGCTGACGCCATTACACAGCCCCATTGGCGTTTAAATTAAATACATAAAGAAACATTGTCCACCAACATGGTACAATTACATCCTTTACAAAATTAAAAGCTATGCAAGTGTGAAGGAAAATTACAGAAATTAAACTGAAAAGTGATGATCATGATTTTTACACCAACCGAACTTCTCTGACCTAAATTACGAAAACAGATAAAAATAAGTAATTTTGAAAAAAAAGGAAAATATTTGGAAAAAAAAAAAATAGGAAAATATTTTCATGGTAGAACAAAGAATGAGTATTTTATTATTGAATGATACGTAATTTTTATACATTATTATTTAAATAAAACAGAAACACTCACGTAAAAATTTAAACTATGGTCTTCCAACTTCCATACATAGTTTCCATTTTTACGAGAGTGTTTCCGTTTTAAATAAATAATAAAGTATGAGTGAGTGAAAAAAAAACAAATACGTATATAGATAGAGTCACAGAATAAATAATAGTAGCTGTAGAGTCAAGACATGTCCCATTGCAGAATTTATTCCACCGGAATGGGCAGTAGAATCAGTAGACACGTCTCAAAGAAATAATGTCGTGCATAATTGTCGTCGCTGCAATCGCATGCATTTAGGTCGGAAAGCTTCAGTGCATATGGAAAGCAGTTCAACGTTCACAAGCAATTTATTCCACCTATAAACAACTAGAACAAGATGCAATAAAGAAAAAAAGCGAGTGCCTATACGAATTAAACGAAGATTTAATTTTTTCTATCAACCCACACGATGAAAAAGAAGAAGAGATTTTTCTATGAAGCAGCAAAGATCAAGGTATTTCGCCAACAGACATAATTCTGGTAATACAAAATAAGATAATAAGAAATTTAAAAATAAAGAGTGTCATCGAACTTATCTATATTGTAAAATAGGACTATGTTAAATACAGCTGATTAAGTTTGGGAAGAAGTTAAGGAAACAGCGACATCTGAGAAACCCTCAACTCCTGAAATTACAAAGGGGTTGTCTGCTGACACCTTCACTATTCAGTGCTAAAATTACTATGAACACAAAGAAAGTTTAAGTGTATTTTGGTACAATTAGTGGATAGGAAGGGTGTGAAATTGCGCGGGTATAGTAATTTATTTTAAATGTGACAGTACAGTTGTATATTTTCACTCGTGCATTCAAGATGCGCTTAAAATGATAAATGCAATAAAACCAATCGGTAATGATAGCAATGTTGTTAAGTAAAACTGATGTGGTAAATTTTTAATAACATAAAATCCTCGTTAAATAACATGCATAAACTAATCCTTGAAAAATTCAACAGTCTCCAATTATTTTAATACAATAATTTAAATTGTAATTATAATCTATGGTCACAAATTTGTAAATAAATTGAAATTGTTTTTATACATAAACAATAAGAAACGATTCTACAGTTATAAACAAGGAAGCTTGTATTTATAACGCATCCAATAACCTTTCAGAGAATAAAACACACAAACATAAATTATACAAGAGAAACACACATTGAAAGGCCGAACATAAATTTCACAGACTACAAGACTAATCAACAGGGGATGTAATTCGAATATTGGTCCGCAATTTCAATACATTTACATACAGATTTGGTTCGATTTAATTTCTACGGTAACAACTAGCTTGTTAATTTGCTTGGAAGGTTATTTCTTTGGTACTGTTTACCTCTTATCTGCTTATCAAGTACGAACAACTTTTACAAATCTTCGACACGAAACATTGTTTGTGGTATAATGAAACGTACATTATAACCAAATTGTGTGAAACAACAAAACAAATACTAAAATAAATCTAGATATTATGCATTGTCAAAGATCTCAGCGTATATTGCAATAAAAAAATAAAAATATCAATGCACTTAAAAACAGACATCTTTATTTAGAGTATCGAGTGAACCATCATATTTAAAATGAACCAAATTCTTAAAAAAAGTTTACCTTATTAAGATCAATCTTATGCAATATAACGAATTCACTGTCATAGAAACTGGTAATCGTTTCATTCTCGACAATTGCATCCAGTGAATGGGTAAATATTCCTCTTTTTTCGCCCCAGACCCATCGTTTCCGCAGGCGAAGTAATTGTGGTACGACAATGGTGTCGCGTGCCATTTTGAGTGTTTTTGTTCGTAGATTTCTGAAGGAATAACGCAATTTTGTTGCTGGATATTAAAAATACAGTATGGTTTCGGATTGCGTTTTGTTGCTGCAGGCAATAATAATGAGTCGACTTGGGTATTTTTGTTGAATGTCATTCATTTTCTTTTTTGGCATTGGCCAAAATTGTGGTTACAGTATGTTATCGGTAGAAGTTAATCCGATAATTATTTTTGTGTACAGATCGCGCAAAACTTCTAGACCACTCTGAAGTTGCTTCGCGCGTTGTCGCTTTTACCTATATTTTGCAGTAGCAAATTGAATCGTGCCGTGTTCAGAGCGGTCTAGAAGTTTGACGCGATCTGTACCTATCAATTAAATTAATAGAAAATGTTAAATATGAGGCTGGCCACCAATTTGTCAAGTGGAAAAATATTGTGACGTTCATGCATTATTTCACATGCATCTCACTCTCCTCTGTCAAACAAATCAGAACAACCTACCAGTTTTCCCAAATACAAAAGTCTCACCATATATTTCTATATTCGTTTATCCAAAATGATTAACTACAATTCAATAAATTTTGAACCAGAAATGTTCCGTTGCATTTACAAAGCAATGTTCAATATTAAACTCAGTCTCATTACTTACACGCAAGTGTGAGGCAGTTCAGAAGAAAATTTATTTTAAAACATTCGCCATGTGCCTCTATCCCTCTAATATATATTTTAACGCAAACTTATTTGCTTAAATTCGATGCAGTTTAAAGGGTGCATAATACGCTTTTGGGTAATTATTTTGCAATAGGGCTGCGCAGATGGTGAACTCCAAAGGGGACACATCTAAAGAAATTTCAAAAACTTTGTTTAAAAGTTTTTAATTAAATAACTTCGGTGTTTGAATAATTTATTTACTGTCATAGACGTTTTGTTGTTTCGAAACACTTAAGTAAATCTTATGAAATTCTATAAAATACAAATAAATAATATAAAAAATATGCTTTCGTAATAATATCAGTAGATATACAAACTGAATGCATTTGAAGAGAATATAATAAAACGCAATCTATCATATCGATCGAAATAATAAGTCAATAAAAATAACCATATATTTTTATAATGCAAATGAAAAATATTTAAAACTAACGAAAAATACAAAAAAAGAGCTTCCAAGTGCAACCCATTCGAAAACACAAGTGGAATTCCGACAGTTTCCGACTATTCACCAAATGAGATTCGTTAATAGGAAAATCAGAAGGCAAATTCTGGCAACCGCCGCGTCCATTTCGGGACCGACGAACCCAAGGACGAATTTCCAATTTTCTACCGGGACCTTTTTCACCCGAATGTCACATGTTCTGCAAACGAGGTGTCTTTGAAAACGTAATTAGAAAATTCCCAAACGACACGACGTCGACGTTCCGTTTGGTGCTCCTCATTGGATATCAGTCTCTCGGACGAGTCTTCAAATTAGTTTTGTTCGTATTCTCGGTAAATAGGATTTTTTTAAATCTTTGTAAACAAAAAGAGATACGAGTATTATGAAAATTATGCGCGGACTAGAAAATCGCTTGAAAATTTCTACCACTATCTTGTTTGTTAGAACTATTGCTTGAGTACAAATCATAAGCAGTTTTTAACATTTTCTTAGTCTAGTTATTGATGTTATATTAATGTGCTAGGTATTTATTTAATTAAAACTATAAGTAATTTGTCATAATAAATTGCCCTGAAAGTCTGACTTCTACAACTGTGTGCAACTCATCATAATGTTTGAAACAGCACACTTGCTAACTTAAACAGTCTGACCCAACAACTTTTGATTAACTTCGAAAACCAGATAACGTTTCCAATCTAACTTAAATAATAATAGTTTATTGCGTATGCATGACATGACATATGCCTAAACCAAGAATAATGATAACATGTTCAGTATTGGATATACCTACCTAACGTCCAATTCTGAAGTAGGTAGGTACTGTGAGAGAAAGTGATTAAGCTATTATTTACTGGCTTCACAAAAGGTGTTGGTAAAATTCCTTTTCTTCTAAAAATTACAACGCCATCTTTAAATTCGGAAGAAGATGCACTTATCGTTCCAAGCGCTTACAATAGATGGCATTATTAGGTTTAGTAGGACTACGAAGAGGAAATTAAACGTTTTCCTGCGGTAAAAAGAAGCCTATGTTCGTCTTTGGGTAACAAACTATCTTTGTAATAAATTTCATCTAATCGGTTGAGTAGTTTAGCCATAAAAGCGTAACAGATAGACAGACATAGTGTCTTTCGCATAATACATAATAATAATTAGAAAGTTGTAAGGATTTGTAAAAAAAAAATCAAGACAGAAAATGTTTGCCTTACTTCACACGGTCTGGTAACGTTTATGCCATTAGAAACATTTATAGTTATTTGTTAAGACCCTTTATAATTACCTCTCCCGTCTGTAATATTGCATTGCGGTGCACTCCTGTAATTGGTTTCGATAAATTAACAAAGTAGTTGCGAAGAGTGAGCTCCTGAGGGAGACAATTTAATTGTAAACCCTTTAACGTAGAACACTTGAATTGACAATTATTTTATAGCCAGTATACTTCAGTTTAGTTTGTACCTGGCTCTGTTAACTGAAAATAATTTCTTGATTGTTGTGAAGTTTCAATAAATAAAATTCGATTTGTTTTTTACTACTATTTTAGCAATTATTTGAAATAAAAATAATGAAATGCATAAATAAATTATTAATATTATCGTTCGACCTCTTAAAAATAAAACTTACATTTAAATATCTTCAAACTTATATAAAAATACTTATAAATAAATTAGTGACTATAGTTAAAAAACTGTCAGAAAATTACAAATTCAGTAAATTTTAAAATAGCAGTTATTAATTGCAGTTCAGTTCACAAGACGGATAAAAGACGGATGATATAATGTAAAAAAAACAGTTTTTTTAACTTGATTTCTTTGGAAAATCGCATCACAATAATTATGTTTGATTCACCTTCTTGTTTTTATTGGTAGACGTGTCAAAGATAAAAAAGATAAACGAACATAAAATATTACAGTTCATTATTCAAATTTACATCACAAAACACAATAAGCGTCTAAAATTAAATTGCCAATAACCATCATGCAACCTTGCCACGATTAATCGTGCACAAAATTGTCAAACGCATCGGATAATACAACAAAATTCGAATGGAGTCACATCACCATAAAGCAAAATTGAACTTGGTAATGGTATTACGATATAGAAAGCTTAACCAAGTGAGCCTTTGCAGTGAACATCATCAACAGTTCATATACGTCCCCAATGAAGGGCTCAAGCCACCAAGCTTACCCTGAAATAAGGCGAACAGGCCTTAGTCGAGTGCAGGTTGGTCGACTTCACAAGTAGTTTTCAGGTATCCTCACGATATGTCTAAAAACGTAAATTATGAATTCAAAATTCGAAAACACATTGATATGTTATGGGGATCGAACTCGCGTCTCTTGTGTCGGGAGGCATAAGCAATAGCCTAAAAAATAAAAAAAATATAATGATGATGGATAAAAATAAATTAAAGTAATTCAGAACAATGTCTTGTAATGTGAGTTACAAGACACACAAGATATCAATTACGAAGTAGACTTTATACTAAATAACCAAACCAATCCAAACTTTATGATAATTACTGGTTGAAACATTATAATGACATCGCTCATAGTATTGCATTTCCAATCACTGATGCAAATACAATAGTACCAAATGCCATCAATATAATGCAATGCAATAAATAAGAAAATATGGAGCATGAGCAAACTGAACTAACCAGCCATGACTGTGATAAGTCTGAGACCGCATAAATCTGCATAGGAAAGGAGTGCTGCTGACAGTACTACAAAAACACCCACCAATCAATATTAATGGTATAAATGAATATGGGGAATACGAATCGGTGAATTTATGGAAAGGACTTGGCGCGTCAGCTACGGAAAGAAAGGCATTCATTGAAAATATAATAGTGAACAAGAAACGCCTAATATTTTTTTTTAAATATGCTTTTTTTACAACGAGCTGGAATAACAACTCTAGAAAAATAATTGGACAATTGTAAACATAATGTAATTCGTAAATTGTAACTTGATGAAAGGAAAATATCTGCAACAAAAAAATTATGGAAGTCACTAACTAACCTTTAATTTCCATAGATAATTTCACATAAATCAAAACTAGTGGCTCTGTGAGCTGTGGTCCTTTTATTTTTCATGTAGTAGTTTTATTTTTCATGTTTTCATCCCTCTTAAATATCTCCTCCTTATAAATGTTTAATAAACACTTAATAATTATAGAACCTGCTCACTAAATTCTATTAGAATCAGTTAGGAAATGTGGTATGTTGAGAAGACTTCCGCCGGACATACGAAAGCATTTTTTTCCCAAAAATGTCCTTACCACTCTTTGCTCTCTCTGCCATTATCCATAAATGGTTCTGGCAAAAATTAACCCGAACATTGCCCCCTTTATATATGTGTATTAGGGTGTGTTCACATAAACTTATTTGCTATTCAGAGCTATGGCGTGAAATGAACGCGTGGAAAAGTATAGGCATTGCAAAGGACGTAGCTTAAACTGATGTAGAAACTTTTGTTGGTAGAAATGTCATACAGAAATATGGGAATATGTGTGTGGGATAAGTAAAAAAATAAGTGATTTCATAGAATATAGTTGCACCGGTCATTACATTTTAAATCAACAAGCAAAACTATGATTATTTTTAAAATTTTAACCAGTACCTGTTTGTGATGATTTGATATAATTATCAGCTTCACTGTCTTAAGGAAGTTTTTATCTTTTCTTGCACTTATTTCATCATTGTTTTAATACATATTATTTTTCTCTTTCTCATTACTTTCTCCTTGCAATAGTTAGCATTTAACTACTAAGCACTCTTTATTCTAATTCACAAGTATTTCGTATTTAACTTTTCTTTATAAGTTCTAGTCTCTACATTGTCACCCCAACCACCGCAAGCGACGCCCTTATTTTTTTGTTCACCGTCTCGTTGCAAATTGCACATCCACGGAAAGCTGTTGTCTGGAATTACATTGATTAGGTACACAGATATTGAAGTAGACTTCTAGCAGTGTTTCGATGTCGAATTGAAAAATCTGTTTTCATGACCGGATTAACTATAACATCTTTGACACAAACTATAAGGTTGTGATATTAATGATGAGTATAATATTAAGTAAATTTGGTATGGTACTAACTTATTAGTACATAGTAATGAACATTTTAGTTAGGTTTATCTTGCAGTCCTATTAAAATCTGCCATGTAAATGTCAATTTCTATTGGCACACCCAATAAACGAGTACATATAGTACTCTCCTATTTGCGTCTAAAAGCCCAAGGCAAATCCATAATTCGGAACTAAGTTGTTAACAGAAAACACAAACTACAAATACCTGGATGCTGCATCCTCAAAATCTACGTTTATGTTATCTAAAAAAACACTGAATAAAGTTTGATTAGATAATAAAGTTACTGTTTGAGACCTTTAAATGGATCAAGTGGTTATAATTCGGTTTGATCTATTGTGTTTTCCTAAGGGAATTCTTTCTTAGATTAGATTGCTTTCTTGTTGAAATAAAACTCAAGTCAGACTACATATTTAATTATTTTTTTAATAAAATATATACCTATAAAGCTTACAATATATAAAAAATGTTAACACAATTGACGGGTTTGTTACCGTGAATCCTTCCGACGCATTAACAATCATCCCAATCAATTATTTTGTGTCCCAATCAACTAATGGAATAGTTTAGTACTTTCAAAATAAAAATCGAATTCATAATATGTACGACTGGTGGTGAAGTAAAATATCATCGTGAGGAAACCTGCACACATGTGCTAAGGAATTCAAAGTTTGTGTGTGAAGTCGACCAACCTGCACTAGGCCAGTGATGCAAAGTTGACTAAGGCCTGATCGCCCTAATTTAGGGTAAGCTCGAGCCCCTCGATGGGGACGTATATGAGCTGTTGATAATGAAGAAGTAGGTGATACATAAAGGTTTTCTTGTCAGTGGAGAAACGCAATGCTTGCGATATACGTTCTAATTGGGGTGAACATGCTTTATTAACGAGAGATTTGAATCAACTTGGCAAGATAAAGGACCTTTGAAGGGACTTCGATGTTTAACTATAGTTAGTCATATTTGAGCAGCAAGGGTGGGAATTATCAGGTTGGTATTTAAGTTCTATGAAATCATAGTAAGAGAAAATGGGCTAAAGAAAATCATGTTTCATGTTAAAGTATTTTTTTTTACATTTGGTTAGCTAATAGTACCTACCTTAAACATTTCTAAATCACTTAAATATTTTTGTAGAACAACATTTAATTTAAATTTAATGTTTTTATTAATAACGATAGTGAGTTCTATACTTTTTAAAATCAATAAATAATATTTGCACGAAAAAAGGATAATGAAAAATTTTTTGTCTTATCTAATGAGATATACGTCACCACCGAGAGGATAACAAGGTACTCTGTTTCATGGCGATCAGTTCTTATTGGACCATGCTGGTCCAATGTGGTCAGGTCTACCTACATTACTACCACTGTCAGCTAAAGTTTGTCTTAAACCTAAGCTGCTAAGTTGTAATTCAAGTAAAACAACCCAACAAAGACTAACATGTAATAAAAAGTCTTTGTAAAATAGAAACGCGTGAAAGTATAAACCTGAGCTTGATCATTGCTGTCCTAGACCAGTAATCATTGGCGAGAAACCTCAATATTGACCTGGAGCTGACCTCTGCAAAAAGTGCTCAATGCTTCACGTTTCACTGACTACTCTGATTACCACTTGGCATACTCTTTGAAGCGGGAACGTACCAGCAAATAGCCATTAAGGTTAAGCATAATAATATTGTTGATATTCCTAAGTACAGTTTTAAAAAAACATCACTAAAAATGGATAATTTTATTTTTTAATTTTCATTGTTAAAAAGTTAAAGGATTCTTATTTGAGACAAGCACAAAAGAGTGATTTGTTAGAAATTCTTATTGATAAAATATCAAATCCTTAAAAAGGAACATCAGAAACGGTTTTGTATTTTTATCAAATTTAAGAGATTGTCGTTTACTACAATGTAACCTTGGTCAATAATGTTGAATTCACTAGAGAAGCAAACCCTGAATACTTAGGTCATTGACATGTTTGTTTACTTTTGGGCAGTTCGTGGGCAGTCCCTAGGAGTATCAAACTTGTATTAGTTTCGCCAGTCCCTTAAGCCACCTGTCGGATCAATCAGAAGCTACGAACCACTGAACCCATAAAATATTTTCTACGTAAAACGGCGAAGTGGTTCATTGATCGTTTCGCGATGAAACTTTAATATAAGTACCTTGGACTAATAGCCAGAACGTGACTCCAGTTAGGGGGTCATTTCGTAGGGACCTGAGGAATATCATACACCAACAATTTTTGGATGGGTTTATACCAAACTATTTTCACAGCTGATTATGGAAATAGCAAACTTGGATATACAAAAAATACATGAAATGATTTTATAAATTGTGAAGATCCTTAGCCTTTGTCTACGGCATTTACGGCTAAGCTAAGGCAGTGGTAGTCTTTGAAAAAGGATGATAATTATTTTAATAATTCTTTGGCTTAAGTATTCATGGTTGAAATCAGGATACTCGCACTGCAGGCTACTTACGTAATTAAACATTATTACCTAGTGGTTCCGTGAGCTGTAAACCTCGCGAGTGTATATTTTTTTACGTTTTTGACCCTCAGAACATCATATTTTTTTTTTATTTAAAAAAAAAATATTAATCTATCGATCATCACAAAATTTCATGATAAGAAACTCTTTTTTCTCACTCTCTAGTGGAACAAACAGACAGATCAATAATCGGCCGATAAATAATTTCCTACTTCATTAGCTAGGACAACAGTGATCATTTTCGCTTGCAGATTAATCTGAAAACTACTAACTGCTCTCATAAATGCACCTAATTCGATGAAACTGAATATAAATCTAAGACCAAAAGGTCTTGAGATTTACTATAAGAACAAATAGAGATAAATAAAATTGTTGATCGTTTACTTTGCTTGAGAACCATAAACATCCAACTAGCACTAAACTAAGTAAATTGTCGTCTAATAAAATTTTCTAATTACTAACAAAGAGTCATTTTATTGCACTTGTCTCACTATTGCACGATCTCGTTCAATTTACTCCCCCTTGCAAAGGTCTTATCTTAAAGGAGAAAAGCCTGTTTTAATGTCGTTAATTTAAGACTCTAGGACGGTAACGATTTCATTGTGATGGTTCGTCTTGTCTGAAGACCCGTCTAGTTCGACTTTATCCAGAAAACGCCCTTTGAATAGGTATTGTTGGGTGGAGGAAGTCCTGTAGCTGCCATACAAGTAAGCTTGTATGTTTTTTTGTAGAAGAGAATATTCAATCGTTAAAAAAAATATGTGTAAATTAATATATAAATTAAATATATAAATTATATAAATTAATGTATGCACATAAGCCACGTTTTTACAGAGAGCACCCACTAAAGCCACGTTTGGCAAAATTATTGTTTCGGTATTATAAGTACATGATTACATGCTCTTATTTTTCTTAAGAATTCGCTTACTTCCGAATTTGGAACACTTGTCAGTAGGCAATGTACGCGTTGGTGGATTTTATTGTTCAAAAAACGTGGGCTAATACCATAATTGTGAGCTTAAAAGTAGTAATAAAAAAGTCGAATAGATTCCCATTGTTGGCAATACAACATACGAATAACTTAAGTTGTCTATACTGTTTATTTTGACAGATTTTTGACTTCCGTCTCTCTCTCACGCGCTTGCTCAACAATGTGACTTGTACTTTGTGTCATTTAATTAATATAACGACTTTTCTGTAGTAAACTCGTGGTTTTCTTAAATAATCAGCCCTACAATCAAAATTTACACTCTATCGCTCATGGTCCTTCAGATCCGTAAAGTAAAATCGCGAGTGTTCCATAGTTCAACGTTAGTGATCAACCTACAACGCCGCCATTATCAAAGCCGTTTTGGTGAGCAGTATCGTCGTTGCGAAAATCATTATCAGCAAGCTGACAAAACAAGGAACCAAGATACACGGATTATGGTCAATTACAAGAGTATGCAAAGAAGATAACATCGAGATCTGCAGTAAATTACGCGACTCCTTGTTCAATCATCTTCTACCTATACTGCGTGGGAAGACAATTTTATCTACAAATGATAAGTGGAACAGACAAAAGGAATTTGCAGTGGATTGAGCCAATATATCTCCATCATCAACGCATTCCGCACATTTTCTGTTTCAGCTTTCTATTTCGATCTGATAATAGAGTAAGGGTAGTAGAAGTAAAAACCGCGACTGGAAAAACACACAAAAGATGTATTTCTAAAGTATGTTTATTGCCTGTAGAGTGTAACAATACGAATGTGTAGTACTTTACTAATTTAGATTATAAGTTGTTTTATTAATAAGTTTTTATTTTTATAGCTTGAAACTTTTAGGTACTTACCTTGTCAAAATATGTTGTTACATCACCTGTCAATAAAACTAGGGTTTTTGGGTTTTAAAATGTATACTTAACTTCAAGTAAGTACCTAAGTAACAAATGCTTTTTTTTTGGTGGTGGTAAGACTGAATACAGTCACTAATAGTTTTAAATACTTTGTATAATATTTTTTAAGAAAAAAGATTTTCTATAATTTTTTGTAACTTGGTATAAAGTTATTTATTTTTTAATAAGTACATAAGGTTAGGTATAAACTGTAATTTTTTACCTGATTTCGTTATAAACTTTTCAAGTTACTATAACTTGCTTTTTGTTAGGTCTTATTATAAGCATCTCAAATAAGTAGCTGTACCTGTAACTAGTAACTATTGCTGTTTATCAAAGGGTTGTCAAAACTTTGTCTTAACTTAATTTAGAGAATGTTTTTTGTTTTGCCCTGGCCAGTATGTTGGCAATACAACATACGAATAACTTAAGTTGGCTATACTGTTTATTTTGACAGATTTTTGACTTCCGTCTCTCTCTCACGCGCTTGCTCAACAATGTGACTTGTACTTTGTGTCATTTAATTAATATAACGACTTTTCTGTAGTAAACTCGTGGTTTTCTTAAATAATCAGCCCTACAATCAAAATTTACACTCTATCGCTCACCCATGCTCTCGGTTATCCTGTGCACAATCTCAGACGTAAAAAATAAACTGTTCTACGTTGGGAATCCACTTTTTATTCGATATTACACCGAAATTACAGTCATAGCCTCTCATAAAGGGGTGAATGACATCGAACAATGTTTACGCTTTTATATCACCATATAATAATATGGAAATCTGATTGTGTTTACGACGTTAAGAATAACCCTGTTTTTATTGCAGGTTTTTGAATCTATGGTCGCGTTTTATTGGTGCTTGTAAAAATAAACCTAAACGATTTGATAAGAACTGTTGGTGAGAATAAAGATAGGTTGATGAAAGTGCTGGGTAATTGCTTCGCGATTTTTAATACAATGCAGTAAAAAATACAATGTCTGTTCAATATGGGTGGAAGTTCAAGGGTCAAGTTTATGATAGTAACAAAGTAAGAAAAAAAAACAATTATTCCACAATATCGTAAATTTTTTAAGTGCTATGAAAAAGAACCAATGAGCGTTGGAGCAGACAGGTTCTTGAATGGAGACCGCGTCTCGGGAATCGTAGTGTGGAACGCCCCCCTGCCAGGTGGACTGATGACCTGAGGAAAGGTCGCTGGTGGTGGCTGGATGAGGAAAGCGGGTGATCGTGCGCTTTGGCGTGCCCTTGGGGAGGCCTACGTCCAGCAGTGGACTGCAAGAGGCGGATTGATTGATTGATTGAAAAAAAAAACTTAATAGTTTTTACTCTGTTCTTAAAAATAGTTTTTAGTAGGTATTAGCTTAATGTCTATCTTTTGTTAATAAAGTAACACAGCGATGTTATTATTATTATTTATTTAATGGCAGACAACAAAGATCAATAAAATTTCTATTAGTAATAACTTTAGTTAGTAAATGAATTTGAGCTGTGTGTGTGTGGATGCCTAATAAAAGGCTAAGGACTCTGAAAATACAAAATATAATGATTTATACAACAACATTTTAAATTAAACGAAATGAAAATACCATGTTTTGCAATACTCGCCATAGCAAAAGTACTCGCTCAACATTTTACATAACAACGAGATACAATTTATTAACATCGACAATGTCCACATTTTGTTAAAATTACCTGTGGATTTCAGGTGAATTCACATGCGACTCCGATAAGTATTTAAATCCGTTTCCCATTGTCAATACTCTCAATGATAAGCCTCTGCACACAATAATCCAACGTTATCGGTATCTGGGCTTAAAGTTGGATGTTTCAATAATTTGTGCTGTAATTTTCATTCATTAATAACATATTATGAGTATTTGCTGTTGTTGTGAGTACTTACATAAAATGAAATAGTAAACTATGAAAATTTTAAGCGTCAGGGTGAGAAAGATGTAGTTTTTTCTAGAATGGAAAAAAGGAAACGTTTTTAACACTATTAGTGTTAACTAATTGGGTGTTGACCCTTATCCCTAATTCGGGGTCGCTGAGGACATAATAAGAACTTTAGATACTGATGATAAATCAACACTACTGCCATAGGTTACACACCACGTATCACGTACCAATGTGTTTTTGAATTTCGAATTCACACGTAACTTTATTTGACGCTCTTACGGTGAAGGAAAACATCGTAATCAAACCTGCACACTCCTGAGAAAAAATTCAAAGGTTGTGTGTGATGTCGACCAACCCACACTGGAACTGGTCGACTAAGGCCTAATCGCCTTAATACAGGATAGGCTCGAGCCCCTCGGTGGGGACGAATATGAGCTGTTGATAAATATAGTTATTTCCGTGAACTTCTGAAAATATTATTAGATTGTCAAAATGGCTTTAAAACAAGGGCTCTTAATAAAAAAAAAAAAAAAAAACATAACCATTTTAAGCACAAATGACGAAATGTTATGAGAATGACACAGCTATGACATCATCTCTACGTTCTCCCTTAGAATAATCACCCTACAACAACAGTATACACAAATGACAAACTGTGTTATTCGAAGATTATCGCCTGAACATGACTAATGGCTTGTCTTGTATTCTCTATGCGTTAATTGTACCGAATGCCTCTAACACTAATTCACGCTGTGTTTATTCTGTAAACTACAACGTTAGCTATGTCGATTGGAAAACGAACCGCCTGTAGTAGAAGTTTAGAAGTAAAGTTTGTATAACGGCAAATCAATTGTTGTTTCAGGGATGGATCCTCACACGGTACGTTGTCATTTCAGCTTCGTCTCTGACACATGATTCAATTTTTCATTCTCGCGAGAGCAAAGTAAACAAGCGCATGGAGGGGAAAGTTTCTATTTTTGAAAATATTGTTTTCGTGAGTTTCGTGATACCTTTTAGAGCGCAGAGAAAGGTAATAGTCAAGATTGCACAAGAAGTAGGTACTATATTTACTGCTATATGCACATGGTACGGTATGGTCTTAGATAATCACATTGGGGAGAAGAATATAAGAATATGAAAAGCCTAAACATTAAAAACATGACGCTCAGAATAGAATCACTTCAAAACGAGAAATACCGATATAAAAAAAAATATGCTCATTGTAACAAAAAGCGACAGTAATATTTTTTCAGAAAACGTTTCTTGGACTTTCATCTAGAACAAATTATATAATGTAATGTTATTAAAAATAATAACATAATTAAGACCAATTTTATCATAAATAATTTACATCTGGGGACACGGCCGTACCATCCTTTTCACGAAGCAGTTCGGGCCATTTTCGACCCCCCAATAACTTCGTTGTGGATAAAACGAGAAACCTGAATTTTCAGTAATAAAGCAGGCATTGTATAAACCCAGTATGTTTAAGATTTATAACTAATCAAACTTTCTTAATTTTGTCACTCACTCACTCACTCACTGACTGACCGATCATCAAAACTCTAAGGCACTTCTAGCAGACATAGAAGCTTCAAATTTAGAACAGAAATAGTGTTTAATATATAAACCAAGGAAAAACTAAAATATTTTGCAATTTTGGCCCAGTTTTATAGATACATCATCTGCTAGATAACTTTGTAACCCCATATAAATCTTGGGGCGTTATATAGGATTACAAAGTTACATTTGCAGTAAATGAATCAGTGTACCTGTAATAATGGAATATAATTGAATAAGAGGTGTAGGGTAGGTGTAGGGTAGATGTAGGGTAGGTGTAGGGTAGGTGTAGGGTAGGTGTAAGGTAGGTGTAGGGTAGGTGTAGGGTAGGTGTAGGGTAGATGTAGGGTAGGTGTAGGGTAGGTGTAGGGTAGGTGTAGGGTAGGTGTAGGATAGGTGTAGGGTAGGTGTAGGGTAGGTGTACGGTAGGTGTAGGGTAGGTGTAGGGTAGGTGTAGGGTAGGTGTAGGGTAGGTGTAGGGTAGGTGTAGGGTAGGTGGAGGGTAGGTGGAGGGTAGGTGTAGGGTAGGTGTAGGGTAGGTGTAGGGTAGGTGTAGGGTAGGTGTTGGATAGGTGTTGGATAGGTGTAGAGCAGGTGTAGGGTAGGTGTAGGGTAGGTGTAGGGTAGGTGTAGGTTAGGTGTAGGGTAGGTGTAGGTAGGTGTAGGGTAGGTGTAGGGTAGGTGTAGGGTAGGTGTAGGGTAGGTGTAGGGTAGGTGAAGGGTAGGTGTAGGGTAGGTGTAGGGTAGGTATTGAATAGGTGTTGGATAGGTGTAGGGCAGGTGTAGGGTAGGTGTAGGGTAGGTTTAGGGTAGGTGTAGGTTAGGTGTAGGGTAGGTGAAGGGTAAGTGTAGGGTAGGTGTAGGGTAGGTGAAGGGTAGGTGAAGGGTAGGTGTAGGGTAGGTGTAGGGTAGGTGTAGGGTAGGTGTAAGGTAGGTGTAAGGTAGGTGTAGGGTAGGTGTAGGGTAGGTGGAGCGTAGGTGTGCATTTTTACATTGTGTTTCCATGCGATCTACAAAAAGAAATGAGATGCTATCAAAAACATAACTTGTAAAAAAACCAAGTCTCGCACGCAAGTTATGTTTTTGATGGCATAATTATTTTGTGTACCTATACGGATGCTTGGATGAATTGATTTTTAAATGACCACAAAAAATAAAATAGATTAAACTATTTTATAATTTTCTTGTATCTTTACATTTTGTGTATCGGAGTTTTTACAGTTCAAATAGGGGGAGACTTAAAAACCGAATTCACGAGTTAGCACGCTTTGAAAACTTAGTGATGGGTGGAAATTTTTGCGAGTTGAAAACAAGTCTAGACTTCAGGTGACAGCCGAATTTCGACGCGAGCTTTGTTTCTTTGTAAAATTTTGCTATTTTTCGTCAACCAAAAGTTTTGGAAATACTAAAGGATAAGTTCTGAGTACAGTTTTTATGGTAAGTGAGTAAATGGATCTATGCATCAATGTACTGTGAAGTCTCATTCTAAGTAGTAGTATTGTAACGAGGCATTCGTCCTCTTTCCTGTTTTATGACTAGCAACCTATCTTGCTGGTAGTTTTATCTTTCATTTTAAATTTCTTACGTTTCGATGTTGTCTTTTTTCTGCTAAATTACTCACTTCATGTTCTGATCTCCAACAGTAAGCTTATATCTGTTACTATTTTTCCAGTTATATAACATAATATATAATAATATACCTTTTTTCGGACTGTGCTCTGGTTTTTTTGCCACACTTTATTTTATCAAACCTGTACAACTTTCTACGTGTGGTGCTCGGCTTCGTGGCGGCTGTTGGGCCACAGTATTAATCATTCAAATTCTACTAAATGACTTGTATATGCTACAAATATTTAGGTTGTTTAATGATCTATGTGCTTAGATATAAAGTATATTTATTCATTTCAAAAAAGAAAAATTATTGGATTGGAATTATTATTATTGTTAAAAACATCTGCCATTCATTCAAATTAAAACAGATAATTTCCATTTAGGTAATTTTATTTGTATTGGTTTTTAATTACATAATACTTTGTATATCATGATATAGTGCGTTATTGTGTTATGACATCAAAGTATTCTCTGACGCCACATAACAACACATCGCCCTACTTGTCGGGTTCAAAAAATACACTTAGCTCGCAAATGAAGTTTGTGTGCATGCCGTTCACAAGTTATTTGGTATAGTGTTGTTTTGTTAAATATGTAAACATCGATTAATAGTGTTATTGTTTTTAATGTTATACGGTTCACACAAAAATCATAACTTGTCTAAAAATTAAAATTGTCACCATTTTCACGTTTGTTACCAAACGGTTTTATTAACGGTTGGTTATATTTAACTTTTTCTTTATAAAATCTTTCACATACATCTACTGTCTGTAGGCATACCGATACACTATATTATAGTGTATTATAGTGAGTAGAGAGAGTAGACGTACCGAAAAAAAAAAAAAAGATTTTATAAAGAAAAACCTTCAATGAAATTACAGGTCAGTTTAATAAATAAATAAAAACGTAGCTTAGGTTTAACATGAAAGCTTTTTCTGAATAAAAATGACTTTCGTAATAATATAATAAAGATTACGATAATCAATGAAAATAATCTAGTCTATTTTTATAAGATCTTCACAGAAAACAATTAGGTGTAAACCTACGGAATATTTTTATCGATAACGATACCACGGCGGAGCGCCTCACTGGCCGCTAACAAGGTGATTATTGCTAGGGGCGGGACCACACTCGATAGCCGTTCTTTACGGCATTCTAGGCAGTACATAATTACCTCAAAACCAACTCATGGGAAAATCAGCCCAGTATTCCCAAAAGTACAAGACAAAGATGGTAGGTAGCCAACGATGCGTAAATTCTTTGTTTAATGGTCGAAACAAAATTTTAAAATGTAATGATAACCTTCAGAAAAATAATAGACTGCTAGAAGAAGTAGGAACGTCAAAGTTTCAGAAGAACAGAAATCTCTAATTTTTTTTTATTTTTTCTAAGATAACCAAGACGTACCTTCATATAAATCGCATTTTTTATAAATGCAACAAAAAGACTGTTGTTATTTTTATTCATATAGAAATGAGTCATCAACAACAAAACAAAACAATACAAATATACTCAAACAACACATCAACAGCAACAGCTCATATTAAAGCTTACCCCGAATTAGGGCAAGATTGAGGAACATATAAGATTATGGACTATTATAATTAAACAATATTCGTTCTTTATTAAAAAAAATGTCTAAAATTAATAAAATAAGGATCGACGACGACGATACACATGGAAACTTTATTAAAAACAGAAACCTATTTCTTATAAAGGTTTATGCACATGAAATAAGTGTATTTGACTTGCACTCATCTCATAGTTATCAATTATTTTTATTGTAAGTAATTACAATAAAAATAATTGATAACTATGAGAAAAATGGAAAAACCAAAAACAAATTATAAGGTTGCGGAAACGTGATAACCCAGTTTAGATTGTCCTGGCTGTAACGTAAGTTATTTGTTTGTTATTATTACAAAATAAAAAGTAGCATCGACCTCATTATCATCAAGACTTTTTCTTCATAATTCCTATTTAGTAAAGCACAAGACTAAGGCACCTTTTTCCCTAGACTTGATTCAACAAGCTCCTTTACATACAGAGCTTTTCTCGCCTTTCAAGTGGGTGGTCTACAGATCTGACTATCACGGAGTACAAATTGCTTGGTGCTTGTTTGTGCATACTCACATCCACATAGCTCAATTACACTCACTGGTCAATTATTACATAAACTCTTCCTAGCGTCTACCTTCTCATCTGAAGGGATGTGGTCGTGTTTATGTAGTTCTGAACGAACTGACTCTTTTTATTTAATATACAATTTTGTCACAATATATCCTTTATAAGAAAAAAAAACATTCAACAATATATTTTAGGTTGTAAAATTATACTTCTAAATTATTTTTTTCATCCTTGTCCGTTTATTACTAATACTAATTTTAGAAAACTTAATGAACTTGACAGCTTTCTGTTTTGACATTGCTAAATTGATGATATTTGTTGCCATGATTCACTGAATTTAATGACTTTACTCATTTGAATAGATTTAAGATCTTCTCTGGAATCAACTAGAACTGAGATACTTACTCCACAAGCATTATAACTAGACCGTAATTACGTACGTTAGCCATCGAATTATATCGTAGATGCTCTTTTTATGGTATTGAATTATTTATAGCCTTTGTAAATACCGAAGGTTGTTGAAATAATGACGAGAATTTCCGGTTTTATGTCTCAATGGAACAGGAAGAGGTTACGTGAGCATCGAGCAAACAAATCAAAATCAAATCAAATCAACAACGGCCCGTTACAGTCCACGGCTGGACTATGAGCCTCCTCCACTTAAGTGGAGGGTTTTGCCATAATTTCCACGCTTGGCAGGCGGGTTGGAGATCGCAGATTAAAAGGCTATTGTATCAGAGAGCGCTGCTGCCCGTTTCCTGTTCAATGTGTAGTCCCTAAGTCGCCTCTTACGACACCCACGGGAAGAGTAGAGGTTGGTAACAAATGTATTCTACTCTACCGTCACCACACGGCACACATCGAGCAACTACACAAAAAATCTTTGCTTGCAGCATAGTTCCTTTAACAACCTCCGGTAGTGCGTTCAGTTCTCATTTTAAAGGCTCTGGGTTTAATGGAATCCTAGTAGACACACTGTGGTTAAACAAATATTACTTTGAAGGTTCCAGTTTAGTTAAGTCACGTAAGAAAAGTATGATGATTTCGTGCAAATACAATTCGTTGGTCCTAGCAAAATGAAAAAAGTTATTACATGAGCCATTCAGAATATTTTAGAAGGCATTGGCGCGGCTCAACATTTCTAACACCAGGTTTTGTAAGGATTTCATACAGCCTATGCCGGGTTAATGATGATGAACCAGAGTTATGAAGACTGAATCACAGCCTGTAAGAAATTACCTAATTATATTTTAAAATAATAAATATAACTTAAAATAAAAAAAACAAACAAACAAGTGCACGTGAAACGACTTGGTACCAATTTCGTCCACCACAAAATAATAAGAGAACGCGTTAGACGGGAAACATGTGGTGCTCCAGAAAACTATTTTGCAAGGCTTTTACCTCATTTTCAGGGAAAATAACAGTAAAAAGATGTTTGTATTACTTGTACCAGTCAGCAAAGGAAATAGCTGTAGGCCACTCGAAACCGATTAAGTTTTCTATGGCAATGTACCTTTGATATTTCAAATATTATATTTCTTGTTACAGAGTTTTGGACAGCTATGAAGATTTATTTTGAAGTCTTAACTAAAGTATATATAACTCATTTTTAAATGGTTTTCTAAGTGTCTATTGTATTCCTTTGTGTTGTACAATACTTACAGAAAAGAACAGCGCTAAATAAACAGTATCTTTCCGAAGAAAGATAATAGATAAGGATGTAAAAACTGGAAAACGTAGTATTAATCTTTCTTTATAGATCGAGTGCTTGAGTAAAAAGTTTTGCAAAGTTGTTCAAGACACAACAGGTGTTTAAGATGTGACGGTATTAGCAGCTTTTTAAAAGAGTATCGTTTAGAAAAAAGCAAACTTCATATTCAATGAACAAACAGTTTTCTTGGAGAGTGCTGGTGAAATTTTTATCGTCAGAGTAACTTTGCAAAAGTGTCTGTTTTACGTTATGGAACTTTTTGTTTTTAAAAGATACTCATTCTTTGAGTTTTACACTGAAGTAAGTGAAAATTATTATGTGTAGCGTCTGTGCTACTTATAGAACCAGCAATATTTTTTGTTTAAGAAATTACTCATTTATTGCTACAAATTATGTAAAAGTACTTTACATTATTCTTGAAGCTGCAATTTTATAAAGAAAGCAAAATAAAATAAAAGGTCCTTTTCATACCAGACGTTTGAAGTATAACTAAAGTCCGCTAAAAAGTTCTTACAAAAATAGGTCGTGCGTAACAAAAGTTATGAAACTCAATCTCAAGTTTGCTTATAAATTAATGCTTGATACAACCCGCACGGGAATAATTCAGCGGCTTATGCACCCTCGATAATATGAGATGAAGTTTCTTTAGACGCCGAGGCGGGAGGCGCGGGGCGTGCGGACTCAAGGGGCGGAGTTACCCAACGAGCCTCAGTCGGTGGGCAGCCGTCGTCCGCAGCACTCGCCCACCATACTCGCGCCTGTAACATGCCACGCGTAACGCGATGTCGCTTCCACCGCGAGAATATTTATGACGCGGTCCACGCATTCTCATAAATGGCAAAGCCGACCTCGATGCCTCTCCGCAGACCGCATACAACCGTAAAATGCTAATAAAAGAAACTGCCGCGAAAAGACTCTATCGCCGAACTTTTAATCTAATAGTGCATGTGTTATTCTACTGTTATGCTATCCAGTACTCAGCGGCAGAAGTGCCGCACGAGTGTGCGTACCGCAGCTCGGAGGCGGAAGCGCCGGAAAATGCTGTACTTTTCTGCAAAATCCGAACGATAAGCAGTTTGGACCACCTGTTACAGAACATCAGCCGAACGCATTTCGACGACGTGATATCGTTGCACGTACAGTGCAGCGAGATTTTGTTCTTCGAGAGCACATTAACGGCTCAGACAGAAAAAACTTCGGGAAAGCACGCTAACTTGGCAAAGCTACGAGACCTCGTCATTGATAAGTGTAAGATACGTCAGATACCGGCACGTGCGTTTGAGAACTTCAAAGACCTGAAGCGTTTGCACGTGACGACCCACAATAGTGAATGGTCCGCCATGACAATGGAAATACACGAACAAGCATTTGCCGGATTGAACGAGTTAACAGAATTAGACTTGAGTGATAACAACATCTGGAGCACCAAAACTGAAACGTTCTGTTTATTATACAGCTTGAAGACGTTGAATTTAACTCGAAATCACCTACAGAACATGAAAACCATTGGATTTGCCGATACTTTAAGAGAGCAAAATTTAAGCGTAAGAAGTTGCAATTTAGTTGTAGAAGTACTTGACATGTCTCAAAATGATTTGATTGTTGTAACAGATAACAGTTTATCAAAGTTACGTTCATTGACAAAATTGTTTCTGCAAAATAATGCTATATCTACTATCGAAGGAGGTGCTTTAGGTGGATTAATCAACCTGCAAGTTTTGAATTTATCTAGTAACTTTATGAGTAGCATCCCGCCGGATTTGTTTTTCGATACAAAGTTATTAAAAGAAATAAATTTGAGCAATAACTCTGTCAATGCATTACCACCTGGACTTTTTGAAGGATTAGATCAACTTCAAGTTTTAGAACTTTCGTATAATGATCTTAGTAGTCAGTGGATAAATAAGGGCACATTTGTCGGATTATTGCGAATGGTAATTTTAAATCTCTCTTTTAATAGATTAACTAGAATAGACCGTTATATGTTTCAAGATCTAAACAGTTTGCAAAAGTTGAATTTAGATCACAATGAAATAACTTCAATTGAAGAACATGCTTTTGAGGAATTAAGAAATCTGCACTCTTTAACTTTGTCAAACAACAAGCTTGTGCATATTCATTCGCACGTATTCACGGATTTGCATGTGCTGCATGAACTGTTTATCGACAACAATAAAATCAAACACATAGACGAAAACGCATTTGATAACATGACTGCTATAGAAGATTTAGGATTAAACGATAATATTTTATCGTCAATACCAAGTTCTATCCGTAAGTTAAGATCTCTTAGGTCACTGGACATCGGAAACAACAATATAACACATTTGAGTCAGGAAAACTTTCAGGGGCTTTCCGAACTTTTCGGTTTACGTCTCGTGGATAACAAGGTTACGCATTTGGATGATGATACTTTTGAACATTTACCCCAATTGCAAGTACTAAACTTAGCTTCCAATAAAATACAACACATTTCTCCCGGATGTTTACGTAAAAATATCAATCTTAAATTACTTCGTATGGACGGGAATGAAATAACCAGCTTCGACAGAGTATTCACGACACTCGATACTCTTGTATGGCTTAATATGTCGGCAAACAAAATCACTTTCATTGATTTTAGTAGTTTTCCAAATAGTTTGGAATGGTTAGACCTACACCAAAATAATATTGAAAACTTTATCAATAACGACCTGCGTTCAAATGTAAATTTAAAACTATTAGATCTGAGTTTTAATAACATAAGTCAACTAGCTGTGACCTCCATACCAAAATCAGTAGAAAAGTTATATTTAAACGACAACAATATACAACACATTCAAGTAGGAACATTTTCAAAACAACAAAGGCTATCAACTGTGACATTAAATAATAACAAACTAGTACAACTCGACATGAATGCATTTAGGTTAGATCAAATAGATGAAGATAGTGACTTACCGGAGTTTTTTATAAGCGGCAACCCTTTTGTTTGTGACTGTTCAATGGAATGGATTCAACGCATTAATTATTTGAGCCACAGCCGACAGTACCCACGTGTGTTAGATTTAGATAAAGCTCAGTGTGCATTGGTACACTCGCGAGCTAAAGAGAAGAAAATGATTATAGATATGACGCCTTCTGACTTTCTTTGTCCATACGACAGTCATTGTTTCACCTTATGTCATTGTTGTGATTTCGTTGCTTGTGACTGTGAAATGATATGTCCAAATAACTGTAGATGCTATCACGACATCACTTGGAATGCGAACGTAGTAGATTGCTCGAACGCGGGCTACACAGAAGTTCCGGAACGAATACCGATGGATGCCACTGAAATATATTTAGATGGTAATCACATAAGCCATTTGGGAAATCATGTGTTCATCGGGAAGAAAAAGTTGCAAGTTTTGTATTTAAATAATACAAAGTTGAAAGAAGTAAACAATCAAACTTTTAAGGGTGTAGATTCGTTAAGAGTTTTACATTTAGAAAACAACAAATTGGTGGAGTTAAAAGGAGATGAATTTTTACACTTAAACAATTTAAATGAGTTATATTTAGACCATAATGCGATTACGCACGTTGCTAATAATACTTTTTCGACACTAAAATCTTTGTCAGTTTTAAGAATCGATGATAACAAACTTGTTAATTTCTTTCCGTGGAAATTACTAGCTTCGTCTTCCAAAAGTTTAGCTCATGTGTCTATAGAGGGTAATCAGTATTCTTGTGACTGTAAGAGTATTGCAGAATTAGATTCGTGGCTAAGAAGAGATCCAGGTGATCCTGAAAAAATGTTGTGTACAGATAGTGCTGGAAAACCGACAAAAATAACTATTGCCTCAGTTCTAAGTCATTGTAAAGAGTATATGGGTTCCCTTAGCGATCCTACCGTATCTAAAGATGAAATAGTGTCTAAGTCAATTTTTCTTCCTGACAATTACTTTGCTGTAATATGTGGTGTCATAATAATAATTGTAGTGATCTGTTTAATAGGTGCTATATTCTATGCATTCAGATACGAAGTCAGTGATTGGTTGTACACAAAGTATGGCGTACCTCTGTTCAAAGAACAAACCTGTCCTAATGTCGATCTTGTGGTTGAAGGAAATCAGAATCATTATTATGATTATTATGTGATATGCAATACCAAAGATATGAACTTTGTACAACATAACATTATGTCCGAGCTAGAGTTCAGAAAGATGTTATCAAAAAAATATTCCCCACATGAGACGACGCTCAACATTCTCACATTAGACAGCTTTTCAAAATCATCAAAATTGTCCAAGCGACTTCTTGTAGTACTAACGACGCAATTTATTTGTAATGATTTGTGTGATATTCATTTCAAAAACATATTTTACAGTTACTTAAAATCTCTTAATCGTAGCGACTTTAATAAAGTAATATTTATAAAGCTAGTAGATAATAACCAAATAAACGACGATCTTTGTTTCGTATTAGATAAGTTCAAAAATATATCGTGGAGCGATCCCCGATTCTGGGAACGATTTATTTCTCTATTGAATTCGACTGATACAATTATTACTGTGAAAGGATCGGAAAAGAGCGTTTTCAAGAAGTCACTACGGCAGACTCCGACTTTAAGGTACACTACGATGCCAGTGTCTAACGACAGTTGCTCAAAGCAAAATTTCACGAATTCCTTACAGTATTGCAAAAGGGTCGATGGAGAGTCGTCTCAGTCGGAAAGCTCTCCTTCGTCGGATAACAACACGTATGGGGAAGGGAACAACTCGAACAATAGCTACATGTCGATCGACAACAGGACTTGTCCTCGGTTTAATTATGACCTGCGGCTATCCCCTAGCAGTGGTCACGTATATTCTAGGGTAGATGATGTCTCTCCGACCGTTCCACGTTCTATCACTGGCAGTACTTCTGGTAGAGGGCGCACGTACTTCGTTTGAGTATTTTTATTGTACCACATTCGTCTTGTTACAGTTCTTGCACATGAAGCTTGCTCGTTTATTATCGTCACAGTATTGATATTCGTTAAATAATACTGTAAATATAGCTACTCAAATAATAATTGTCAATTTCTCACATACGTAATTTAAGACCTTTAAAAAGTACGTCGGAAGTAAATTTTAATTTGATTAGAAAGAAACAATATTTTGTACAAAATGTGGTATGAAAATGTTGAGTCTGATTAAAAGATCACAGTCGGTGAATTAAAAGAAAAAAATATTTAATTATATCAGTAAGTGCGGTCAAAGGTCGAATAGCAAACATTTCTTGATAATAATATTAAGTTGAAAGTAATATTTATTTAGCAAAAACTGCTAACTATTTACTAAAACTAAATGCAGATGTGAATGTTACTTGTCTCTATTTAAAGATTTTGATTTGTGCTAATACTTAATTGTGTTCGATCTTTGAACATAATAATTTATTGAAATAGATAGTACTTATGACTGTGAGAAATAACGAAACAAACACTGTAAAACAACACCAAATAGGATAAGATTGTTTAAAAAATCCCATTATTCACATTATAAACCTGCATACATAATAATGATAAGCAAATAAGAATTCACATAATAATTTAAAATGCCTAAGTTATATTTATGAAGTCTAACACTTTAATAAATGTTTTCAAAACTGTTTTGTTCGCTCAAAAAAATTTTTTTTTTCATATAATACTAGTTTAGAGACCTAAGATTCGCAGTTTGAAGTTGTAACTTTTTGGCAATTTACGTAAATAAAATGACATCTATCAGATCCAACATCATGTGCGTGGTGTGCGGGTTACAAGGTTGGCGACCAACCTCACAAACTCCGGTGACAAAGTAATAAAAAGAAACTTAAAAAAAATGCCGCAAAAGACATGCTTAATTTTTTTTATCAATATTTGTTCAGAACTTTTTATTTATTTCGGATTTATATAAAATGTTTCATTTGATTTTGTATAGTTTAAAACACAATCATTTGTAAGGTTCTTCTTCTACGGTATCTTAAATGCTTGTTAATATTTTACTAAAGTTTGTGTATATAAAACGTATGTGTTAACGTACGTATGTGTGCGATATTGATGTTTTAAAACTGCTTTGGTAAGAAATTTTGTATATTTAAGATAAATCGTGATATTAGATTTATAAACTTGGAGATAAATGTAATTTTTGGATTGTAATTATTAGCTTTAGTGAAAATTATTGTTTTGTATAAAATGTACAAAGATATCTTGAAATCATAATAAAAACTATACCGACGTTTTGATACTAAACTCGTTTTTCATTTATATTTAGAACTCTATTTACTTAATTTTTTTTGTTGTGTCAAACTAGATATTTTTTCCTAAACATTATTTTAGTTATTTTTAGGGTTTCGCAACTAAAAGGAAAAAAAGATTTGTTAATTTTGGGGGGTCAATGTGGTACCAAAAACAAAAGTTTGAGCAAACATATTGTTTGTGGGGTATCATTGAAGAGTAAATCGATATTTTTTTAACAGGTTGTTAGTCCATTTTTGTACTGTTTTACCTAGGTTTCTAAAGCTAAAATTTGGATTTGCTCAGGTTTAGTAGATATTAAGCGATAGATTACAGAAAAACTGCAGGTTAGACTTACTTAATTATTGCTAATTAATATTCAGCTGACTGAAAAGTTTTATGAATTCAACTATATAGGATAAACAGTAAATATGTTTCCAAGAAAGTATAATTGTATTGTTTATTGTAAATTATGTTTCCTTTTTTTGTCAATATCACTGTCCTAGATTAAAGGTAGACTGGTTGATAACAAATGTAAATGTCTAGATCAAGTAGTACGGTCTAAGGTCTACCTTCAAAGCCAGTTGTTCTCGATCGGGCAAATAATATTGTTTCATTTTATTTGCATATGTACATTTTCATGGCTATCTAGATACAAATAGTTTTAAAGGCAGATTTTTTTACTTTTAATTAAAATTCTAACGACGCGGTGACAATACTTTTGTATTTTTAGTTTATTACATCAAATTAATTTTTGACTACAAAACATAAATTAAAGCAGTGGGTAAGTAATTATTAAGTATATTTTTTAAAAAAAGAACAACTAAACGATCAGTACACTTACGCGTTTGTTTTTATTCAATTATGCTTTTAAATTAAACGTTCGTTAATTTGGTTCTCTTAATTATAAAAATGGTCTTAAAAATGTGCATTTTTTTTTCCTAACTGACCTAATGCTATTTAGATATTTACCTTATAGTAAAAAGTGTGACTTAGATGGGGAGCGAGCGAATAGTTCCAATAGTTAGAATAATTGACATAATTCAAAATGATAACAGCTTTATAAACCTTGAACTCTTAGCATTATTGATTACATGCATACTATCATTATCTTCTGTTGTTTCAAGTGCCGACAATTCCACTAGTGTGTGGACGTCCTAATTGGACGATTGTAGTGTCAATAAAGATAATAATCGATGAACAAACGGATCTATGAACCTATTCATGTTATTTGTATTGTAAGAGAATCCGCTAATGACAACCTGCAAGTTTATTAGCTTGTAAAATGCTGACTTTATATAAATCTACAACTATCACTTTTATGTTGGCAATGACTTGGTTTTGTTGTTCGTTAGTCTTGCTAAAACTTAAAAACGGCTGGACCTATTTGGCTTATTTTGGTGAAATATTTGTGTAAGTCCAGGGAAGGTAATAATAATGGTGAGCTCTTCTCCACAGATTCCGCTATTGTGTTAGTGAACTCACCCAAAAATATGTAATGACGGATCTAAGTGATGTAATAACATCCTATGGAAATAAATAATTTTGACTTTGACTTTGACTTTGAAAAGATATAGAAAATTACACCCGTGCGAAGCTGGGGCGGTTCGCTAGTATTAATTTATCAACGTGACGTTAGATCTAGCAACAATGGCCCCGATTCACACTGTCATGCTCTAATCCTTAATTTGAGTTAGTCTGTCCTTTTTACCTTTTAAAGATTGAAAAGGGACAGGAGATGACCATTCTAATATTAGAGCTGTCAAACATCGAATTTGAACCTTATGGCCGTGTCGATGGCACAATTTTAGAGAGCACTTAAAACATGCGACTTAAAAATCTCTTAAACTGACAGCTATGCCCTTATTTTAGATTACCATTCGTTCAAACTAATATCATTCGTTCATTACCTCTCTTTCATTGGTCATAAAAACGAAAAATATAGCTGGATTTTAAAATTAGAATTAGAGCATGACATCCCGAATCGAGGCCAATATATTGTTATAGATAATTGTGTACAAAACATAAAAAATACTTTGTACTTAACATAACATATTGATTTTTTGACTGATTTTTTATGATCCATGACGATAGATTGTGTAATTTAAAGCTGTTTTCTTATTGGAAAACATGCAAATAAATTTAAGAAAGTGATCAGCTAGATAGGACCGGTACAATAGTTTATTTAATTTCTTTTTATGGTGTGGGTTAGGTCTACAGTTGAATGCTATATGTTAGTTATGTTACACACACACACACACTGACACTTGTTTATGTCATTTAAATAGCAGATTCTGGATCGAATCAAACAAGAAAAGGTTTTGGATTGTGAAATTGTCAAGATATTTTTACTTCTTCTTAAATCGGTGATAACCAAATTTTCAAGCCTCTATTTATATTTTAATTTGTTTTCATTTGCATTTCTCCTTTTATTACTCCCGGACAAATTCCAAATTACCTCAAGAGACGTTTTTACGTTCGATTTATTATGCTCTTTGAGGACATAAAAGTTACAGGTTTATTGGGTGTCGTAGAAGTTGAATAATTCCCACAAATTTTTACTAATTCTAAGAATGTCCCAAAGGAATCAAATCGACCTACAGTTTTCTTTTTCATAATAATTATATATAAATAGCGAGTTTCTTGTAAGTAAGATTCTATTTATTTCAGTTTTCTTAACCTTCATTGCTTATTTATTAATTATACAATTAAAATTTCCACGTTACTTTACGTTACTTTTTTATCGGTATTAAGAACAGTATTTTTCTTTTAGATTTTTTTTTATTCCAATCAGAAATACGGTTTGACACTTTGACTCGTAGCAGTAGGGAGGTGTTCATATAATGCGTAATATTTAACTGCATAATAATATATATTAGCTACTGTACATATATAAACTTTTGCAGATTATAGCAGAAACTGTAGCAATGGGCCCAGGCCGGAGAACTCGGCCGGAAGACGTCCCTGCTGAACATAGGCCTCCCCCATTCATAGGTGACTCCGAGCATAGCCAGCCTTCTCCATCGCACGCTGTGCGACCCTGAGTTTATTCATGAGACCAATAGATAGCGACCATAGTTATCGGTTTTGTATTAATCAATTTTAAATAATATCGCTTCAGAGATGCCTAAATTCAATATAAATTGAGTATATTATAATAATGCAGACTGGATACCCAGGTTATTATAATAATAATTTAATTTTGTTAGTTTTGACTTCATTAATAGCTATTGATCCAGGTAGTGTAAACAGATAATAACCGTGAACGAATATTTGGTTAGAGAAGCATAATATTATTGTCTAAGGATAGTTTGGTATACGTAACATAATGCCCTTATCTATCGCTCACGTGTGTAAGTATTTGCGCAGTAATATTATAAACATTACGTCTAGTAAAATTTTGCGTTTAAATTTTAATTTATAACCGTAGACAGTGTGGATTTTATTAACATGTTATTAAAAATTTGCTTTGAATACATATACCTATAAAATGTATGAAGTGAAATAGTTTTTCGAAGTAAATCTACAATTAAAAAAAGGTTTTTAAAATCAGTAATTTTTTGTTGGTTCTGATTTTTTAATTTAAATATGAACCGTCTTATAAAAATAGCAGATAGGTAGATTTTGTAACAGCTGTCCAGTAATTAGTTAAACTCTTCTTTTCTTACGAAGAACCTATTTATGAAACTTAATTTAAGGGCCAATGGATAAAAATCAAGACCATTTTTGTAAGTAAAATGCCATAGTTCATGAAACAAGTGATTCATAGTTCAAACTATAGGTGACTCTTACACAATGCAAGCAAAGTAAAGGAAAATATGGGTATAACTTTCCTATGAAACTATGAATCATGTAAGACATGGATAGTTTGTATTCATTATAACTGACATGGTAATGTTAAACATACGCGGTTTCTCTGAAGGTGCTAAAAAACAAAGTGTCAAGTTGCCGAAAATTATTTTGACACAAATATCCATAAAGGAAATAGCGCTGACTGTTATGTTTCATTTAATGTTGCTAACTGGTACCTTCTACTGAAACTGAAGAAATTGGGGTCAAAGAAACTTTTTGGTGCAGTTACAGAACTTTTATCGAAGACGCGCCATATGTGGTACGAAATGTTTTCAATATTTTGTTTAAAGTCAAAACTATGGAGTCTTCTAAACCGGAAATTATTAAAATGTTAGTTAGTAGTCAGTTAAGCCGTGTGGTGACGGCAGAGTAGAATACATTTGTCACCAACCCTTACTCTTCCCGTGGGTGTCGTAAGAGGCGACTTAGGGTCTACGCATTGAAGAGGGAACGGACAGCAACGCTCTCTGATACAGTATCCTTTTAATCTGCGATCTCCAACCCGCCTGCCAAGCGTGGAGATTATGGCAAAACCCTCCACTTCAGTGGAGGAGGCTCATAGTCCAGCAGTGGACTGTAACGGGCCGTTTATATTATGTTAGGTAGTCAGTTAAGTTTCATGAAGATTATCTTTTTTTTTAATCCTTTACCACTATCACGTAAAAATGGAAATGTTGGCTTTATTACTTACTCTTTTATGGTGATACTAACTAACATACCTTAATTTTTTTTTATTTATGAGATGAGTGAAACAGTCAATATTTAAATTTCCTTTCAGGTCGCAAAATGCCCTCTTTGATAACTTGACGCAATGTAGTACGGAAAATGCCCTTGTTAAGTTTACTTCTAGCAGCCACCCATAGGTATACTTACCTTTTACCCGTCCGTAGTTACGATTGCTTTACTTTGATGACCAAGTGCTCCTTCGATTAGGAAATAATATCATCTGATAACAAGCCCAAAAGGAAAACGCTTTCAGTATTCAATTCGAGTAAACGAGATGAGGATCTCCTTTTAATACATCCCGATACTATCTCTACTAAGTTCAAATTCGTCAATTCCATTCCCCCATAGCCTGCCAATTTTAATCGGATGACGGCCGATGCATTGAAACGCATAATTACTGGTACGATTGGGAAATTCTCACGAGACCGACACAGTATTAGTTTTGACATTCGGCTTGATGGATGGTCCGCAATCTCTGGACAAATCTACTGAATGAACGCCCGTATATTATGTGACACGATAACAGTGTTACCCTTCTATAGTTTTAACTCGTATTCTAACGTGGTAAGATCGATTTTTCGTTGGGTCCAACGTTTTGATAAGTTGGTCGGTTCACAGATACAACCGATAGGTGTTTCAAATTTGGAATACTTGGTATATGGTTTGACATTACTAGACTGTTATTTTCTTTTAGATTGATTGCCACAACGCCGCCGTCCCGCCCGCGCCGCTTTATATTTGCTTTTCTGAAGGGCAAAAAAGTAATGGCATTAAATGTAGATAAACACCTAACTAAATAGTTTAGTCAAAAGCTTACCAGACTCTTTAATTGTTCACTCAACGGCCTCTGTAACCGACTGGTACCTAGAAAGTACAGCTTCAGATTGTAGTACAGAAGCGTTAAGTTAGAATTTCAATAGTGTCTAACGAAAATCACTTTAAAAACAAACAGGACATTGCCAGAATTACCTGATTGTCCTTCAAGTAAAGATACCTTAAGGCATTCCTATGAACTATGAAAAAAATGATACACACATTATATACCCGATGCGGCGGAGTAAACTCTAAGGTTTTGTGAAGTCAACCTTACAACGCGCACGTTAAAACTTCACTATTCTGCTAAATAGATTTGCTCTTGTATTTAAAACCTGTTTCTTATTTCTGAAAATTCAAACTTCGTTTTTTTTTTTCATATATTCCAGTCGTTATCTTTCCGTCAGGCGTATTTGTCGTCGGCGTCTTTTATTACTAAACTTACAAAGAAATATTTTTCATAAAACGAAGTTTTACAAAGGCACAAAGGTGAGACAACACGAATCACGCTGTCACACCACAGTACCATCAACTTCCGTTTTATAAGAAAAGCTGAGCTTATGTTAGTATGAATGTCACATATTGTTACCATTCACGTGCTATTCTATACAATTCGCTTCTAAACCGTGAGCTTTCAAAATATTGTTCCTTGGGATTGTGTCGTACAAAGGCAGTAGATCCATTTTAAATTTGGAAGTATTAGAGATGTTTTTAGTGTGACGGTGATAATTTTGGTGTGTACGCATTCAGTGAAATATTTTTGGTTGATTTGGAAAGAAAACGACTAGATACGAGCGTCAGTTAAGGTGGGGTTATGTGGAAATACCGCCCATAGTCGCTACTTTGACGATCAAATACTAGCACTTCTACTGATGCTATAAATAAAAAAATGTCCTAACAGAATATATCCTAAATTACATTTTAAATCGAGTAGAATTTTAAAGTACATTGTTATAATTTAGAAATAAGAAATACAAAATTAAAAAAAAAGCAGCAAAAATATTTTTTGACGTCCTTGATCTCGTAACTTAAAGCGATAACAATAGTTTTCTTTTTTTCGTTAATATAACTTGCCTATTATAGTCTTAGATTTTAAATCGATTGCATCTTTCATAAACTCTGCCGTTTTCTGTTAATAAGCAAAAGAGTTCAAGATAAACGAGTTTTTCGCACGATTCCTCCGCAGTGTCGGACGTAACTACCGTGAAGCTTCGCATGCTAATATGAACGTTATTTCGGTAGTGCGTCGGTTGAACTTTCAACTTAAGCGCGTTGAGTTGCTAATTTTTGCCATAACCCGGCCTTAATGAATAAGCTCGTATAGCTAGTCTATATCTATGCCATAGATCGCAAGTAAGTAGAGTTGGTGATGAATGTACAGTGAACAGCTCATCAAGCTATACACCGGGGTATCTTGCGCGTTGGCAATACGCCCTAGTTTGCAACAAAAATGTATAGCTTGATGAGCTGTCTACTGTACGTTTATTTTGATTAGTAAAAACAATGTCTGGTAAATAACAAATATATAAGTTAGAGTCTACTTTATGTATAACATGTTTTTTTTTTATTTCTATTCTAGAAAACTTTGCCTTTAAAATTTAAAACACTTGTATATTTATTTTATATAGGTAGGTGTTAACAACTCTATGTACATATTTGAGATGAGTTCACCAAGCGATTACATACATGCATCAATAGTAACCTGAGACCGTACCTAACTAGATTAGGTATTGTTACACACTACTCCTACGTGATATTTACTTACAAAGCATGTAAGATTAAAAATCGACCATTATTACCAGGTTGACTCACTAGATGGCATTAGCTACCTGAATGTTTAGAAGAAACCACTTTGTTTTCGATCTTATAATAATGTATGTTCAAGGAAAAAATTGGAAACTTTAGTTGCAAATATTCACTAGTATCAGTTCAAACTTTACTCGATTTTTTAAATAATCTTAAAGCGCTTTTTCTTTTATGTGAGTGTACGTACAAGCAGCAAAGAATTTATTATCTTATTTGATATAATCAAAATTAATACACTCTTATTCGAATCCAATAAGGTAGCCAATAAGCGCAATCATACTTACAGGAACAGTTTCAAACGGCAAGTTGTTTCAATGTTTCGATACATGAATTGGACAATATGAGTTTCTAACGACTCCAACTGGCCAAGTTGTTGCGATTGACGTTTGCAAGAATATACCAGTAGAAAATAAGACTACGTTTGAAGCAGTAAAAATAGCATTGCTTCTTTGAACAATTGAACTATAGGTTGTAAAGAAATGCCTATAAAGTGATATTAACATCATCAACATCAACGGCCCGTTACAGTCCACTGCTAGATTAAGAGCCTCCTCCACTTAAGTGGAGGGTTTTGCCATAATCTCCACGCTTGGCAGGCGGGTTGGAGATCAGAGCGTTGCTGCCCGTTCCCTGTTCAATGTGCAGTCCCTAAGTCACCTCTTACGACACCCACGGGAAGAGTAGGGGTTGGTGACAAATTTATTCTACTCTGCCGTCACCACACGGTAAAGTGATATACCAGAATTGAATGGTGTGCCCGGAAAAATAGTCTATATTAAAAAAAAATTTTTCGTCATTTCCTAATAAGTCTGTTCGTTATGCGTAGTAGATCCTTTTTCTATTAAAATCTCTGTTTTGAACCATTTGTATTGAATTACCCTTTTTCCGGGCACACATTCAATTTTAAATTTTGTTATGAAATAGTAGAATAGTTACTTTTGATTCAACCAATTTCTAACAGTATCAGATGATTTATAGACACAATGGCATCATCATGGTGTTAATAATAATTGATCATTTTATCAAAATTTGTTGCTTTTTCTACAAAATTAATTGTCAGAGGTTTTGTAACCGTGGATTGGTTATTAGATTAGTGGTTTAGATTGGTGGTTAGAGCTGCAAATATCAAAAGTGGGATTCGTAAACAAAGCTATGCGAATGCTCCTAAACTAATAAAAATAACATGGTATATTATAGATTGTTAATTTCATTATATTACCTAAAGAAAGTACTAAATACAAAATATACTAAAAATATACCTCAATCTCAATACCAACAATGCTGAGAGTACTACTTGATTTAATGCAAAATTCTGTATCCATGGCACCTAATGTATTTCACATAGAAATGGAAACCAATAACACAAACAAATTACACAGAAATATTGCCAAGTACAAGTACACTAGACGAATCCACAATGACAGCACTCAAGCCACCCGACACCATACCACCCAGTGGGTCGAACCCGTATCGCTTTACAGGAAGCGACGGTTGCAACAACTGCGCCATTCATGTCAAACGCGAATCGAATATATCGTTGAAATGTGTTTTATTTTAAGACTTATTTTCTAGGAAATAGAAGTGAAAACTGAAGGCAAGAATGATTTGAAATTAATAAACGGCGTGAGTACTGTTTGTAGGTAAAATGGTCCAGTACATAGGTACTTAATTTTTTTTTACAAGATACGGTGCCTGACCAAAATAATAGTATAAAGTACGAACTACTACTTTCCCAAGCTCTTTAATAAATGTTTGTTTTTTTAAATATGAATAAAAAAGATGAAAAACAATAAAATAAATACATTATTAACAAATTTTCAATCATGCCTCTGCAAAAAGGCGGTGAGATTATCTTTTCACAATACATTAATAATAGCATTTTTATTTTATTTGAATAAATACACAGCAGAATATTGTGCAGAGATATCTAATTACTATATACCAATAAAATTCTTATTTCTAAATCGGTTTTTCGATATCTGCCTACCTTATTTCTCGGAAACAATCTACGTGTTTAATTCACGTGAATGAGCACTTTATTCTCCTTATCGTGCGAGTAGTAAGGTCAATAGCCGACCTCACAAACCTGAGATTATGTTAACAACATCTACATACTTGGTCTCCTAGCTCATTGTCAAAATAAAAATAAAAATTTTTGGATTAGTTACCACTGTAACTAATGTTCCATGTTTCACTAAACATGGAACCCTAATCGATCAAAACCACAAAGTGACAGTCGCAATTTTTGAAAAGATTAGCAATTCTAAAAGTTATATTGTGCAATTTTTTGCACGTAAAGACTGCTCGTTGTTGCACTTTTGGGGAAAAAATTTTCGTGTTCCTTCCGCTATTTTATTTTCTATGTCAACGGGCAGGTAAAGTGCAATTTTATTATATATGCACGTGTGGTTTAAAAAAAACAACGATTTCGTATTGAGGTTTAAACTCTCATACTTTTATAAAAAGCTTTTATGTTCTCTGTGTCACTGTGTCACGTGTTTAAACATACAGTATGAATTATTAATGATAAATGATAAAAAAAACCGTAATGATAAAGTAATTCTAATTAAACGTGCTTTAATATACCTAGTAAAGTCTAAAAAAATAAATAGGTATCGATGTTATTTACTTCACTGTAAACTGAAACTAACTAACTTCCTAACTTTTACGAACTTAACTTTAAAGAACTAAAGATGGGCAAAAAGAAATAAAATATTTTTTATAAATTACGTCGCCATTTTGTTTACAAGCGTGATTAACTTGCAGTTTTAAGTGAATAGCAAAAAGTAATGACGTGTAGCTAGTTACAGAATGAAACGGGTCGGAGCATTTCTACGAATGGGGCTGGCTTTATTTTTTTAAATTACCGTTATTATGGAGGTTGTTATAATCATGATCAAGTTTTAAAACTAGAGTAAGTTAAATTTTGTTGGTTAGTGTGCAACTAGGGATGCACGATGAATTGAATTTTTGGTTTTTAGAAAGCATTTAAATGCTTCTAATTTGATTTTTACACATGGATGTATTTTATTAAGTGCCATATTATTATAGTTTCTTGAATTTTATTGCAATTATGATAAAACAGAAATAAAAAAAATCCTTTAAAACTTATTATGACATTTTTAATAATAAACTCTATTGAGCTTAATATTATTATATTTGTTAAGTTTTATGTTTTTAAGTTTGTCAATTACGATCAAATTACTTCCGATTTGTGATTGATTACTAATTAACTTCGCAGCCTTGAAAAGTTGATCATTAAAAAAATATGTTTGAATTTCGAAAACCACGTTCTTAAAAAGTTCACCTGCCAAATTTGTGCCCAAAAAATCCCATCCGGCCACGTTATGTCATAATATTCATAATCACCATTCCTTGGAGCATAATTTCTGTTCCTAACGACCCGAAACATTGTTTGTTCTTCTCCCGGCGCTCTCTGCTCAATAAACACATGTACGGAACCAGCAATCATTCTCTACATCGACTATAATGATAGCCCTTCCAACAAGTAAATTATCAATTCCGCCCGAGGGTCCGAACAGGCCTTGTTTTCGGAAACCAACAGCGCATCATCTACCTCCCTCAAGCCATGAAATATCCTCTATTTTGACCCTTAACCTGTTCCTTTTTAGGCACAAAGTCTATTGTCTTTTAAAGTTCGAACAGGTTAATATTATATGTAATAAAAAACTAAAATGATCTGACCTTGAAAATCATAACAAGTTCAACTGAAATTAGTTCGGTTTCGTCGCCAAATTAGATTTACTGAGTCACTGACTCGCAAAATTAGGCTTCAATGAGATTTCTATTAATACTAGCTTATTTTTGATGAATATCAGATAACACAATAGTGATACAGATCGAACTAAAGCCTGATCAATTAGAACTTTTCTTTTATTTTCATGGAGTTCATCTAGATTTCAATATTTAAAAGTAACCTTTGATTGTGTTCGAAAACGTTTTTTATATATTTACCATGATTATAAACGTATTTTAATGCTGATTTTAAATCAAGATAGGGTTAGAATAAAAACAGTTCAGTTGAAAAAATAAATACAATTGTTTGAAGAAAAAGACCAAATAGAGCAATTAACTTTTAATCATTGTCATTGTTAAGCTGCAAATAATAATTATATTGCGCACGCAACATGCTAGTTGAAAATGACAATGAAGACATTTATTTTTAAAAACAAAGTGAAATAGCCAAGCCTAGTAAATCCATAACAGATCTTATCTGTAAGCTTATTTATGTTGGCTTAGAATCACTGTAGGATTGTTTGCATTATAGTGTGTTTCAAGATTTTCAAACAAATGTGTAAACAATATCTTTGAAAATATGAGGATTTGAATATCGTCGAAAGATGATTATTGAGTCGAAACCGGAGTATCGTGTAAGGAAAATAACTTATTCTCTAGTAACTAGTTTTTACGAACGAATCTATAATATTCTTTTGCTATAACTGGTTATGAATCTGTGATTTCGTACGTGGCCGGAGGGATTTCTTATTGGGAGGGAGCTAGTTATTGTTAAATAGTTAATAGCTTTTCGCTTGCACTGATTTTCGAATTGAATTTTAGTTTAATAAAATACTTTATTAATATAAGAGTTTTCTAAATCGTTATTTAATTAATACCGGGAAACGATAACATGAAGATTGAAGGTGCGCATTGTGTTGCATTTAAATCGTGCATAGATTTGTCGATATGGCGTCGGATTTAGTTGACACTATTTGCATGAATTTCATGGACAGACTTTAACATAGGCAGTACAAATACTGTAATACCAGTAATTGATCCGTGACATTAGACCCTAGTTTGTTGCATGTTGCTAACATGGAAACAGTTATCGCAAAGTACATTCAACGAACCATTTTACATGAATATTTCCGTGGAACTTGCTACCCAACAAAACTTAAGTGAAATTGTCTAAGCAGAAGTAAAAGCTGATTTGTTTGAAAACTCAAATGCAATTGGAATGAGAATGCTAAGTTCTGTGGACAAAAAAGTATTACATGAAAAGAAAATAGCAGCAGTAAATTTTTGTCGAATACTACCGAAACTTAGACGGAAAGTATACGGATTGAAGAAACTATGTTTTTTAATATTTACCAATGGTACTCAAGGTTTCGTTTTAACAAATTTTTCTATACATGAAATAAACGAGTAAATAGTTGTTTAAGAAAACAGTGCACTGTGTTTTTGAACACTAGAGCTTTTCTTGACTGTTTTATATTCTATCAGCTAAAACTAGAATTAAAACTTCATTTGCAAGCTTTTATGTGTAGACAAGCTCCACAATAGGTGTGCGAAGGGCAATGACCGTTACCGGCTACTGTATTTTTATCGAGCAATCTTCACTCCAATCATAATTAAATGATAAGGACATTGACGGACCAATCAGCTGCTGGCGTCGCCATCACCACACCCACCGACGCCATCTTGCATGCTCTGGCGCATGTTAATTGCCTTATTATTGTTGTTGATAGTATAACAATAAGAAATTTCATGTTAAAACTTATGGAAGTAAAATAGTTGAATTATTATTTTATATTTGTTATAAATTACCTGTTTCAATGGGAGAAAAAAGTGTATATGAAGTATTTTTAATGCCCTAATTTTAAAAAGAAGGTACAACAAATCTTGAAATAATTAAAAGTATATGTTATACCAAAAAATATGTTATATTTTTACAATCAAAGAGTTTTGTTCTTTAATATCACTAAACACTTTTTCGTTAAACAGTACTTTACATCGCTTGAACAATAAATATCGAGAGTGATCCCAGTTGCCGGAAGAAAAATATTAAAATTAAATAAATCCGGCAACTGGGTCCGCGGTCCCAGTTTGAGTGGTCCCAGTTGACGGAAGCCTCAATGCAAGTATGCAATGCAAATATGCATTTGAAGTATGACAGAATATTTTGCACTTGAAATTACAAAACATGCTTAGTAGAAAGCTCTGCAGATGAAGAAACAAAACTGGTTGCTGCTTTTGTAAGTTTGAAATCTAACAGCAATAAACTAGACACACATTTACAAATTTCGACTTACCGGAACTTGGCTTGTGTAACTAACTCCTTGTTTATTTCAAGGTTTTTTTTCTTTGTATTTAGTTTAAATGAAAAGTATTTGCTGAAATTAATATAAATTTCCATTAAAGCAGCACAAATATTTTAACCAATTATGTCAACCCATCATTCATCAATAATTACTTAATGAAACATAAAAACAGGTCAATGGTTTTATTTAATGATGCTGATTGGTCTAAACAACGATGCAGGATAACCAAAAATAACGATGTTTTGCTTTCAATTTGTTTGAAGGGAAAGCATTCAAGCGAAAAATATTAAAGGGCAATTTCCAAAAAATACCTTAACAGGATATTATGACGACGACATCTATTTATAAATATATTTTTTTTCAAAGAAATGAGCGTTATTTTTTCACAGTACCTACTTAAATGATCTATAGATTGATGAAATGGGTCTAGTGAAGGAAAGCATAGATAAATTTTAATTACGCAAAGGTCCAAATCGCTAAGGTTTAAGAATTTTACCTTCTCGTTTCAAAAACATAAGCTGACGATTTAAAGAAATGCATAGTCTTTTTAATAAATTATATTTCCGGAAAGTATGCAGATTGAACATTCTTTTAAATTCAATGGTGATCTAATGACTGTAAAAAATAGTCCAAAAATATGATGTTAATTCTTAATTTTGAATAAAATCATCATTTATGCTTTTGTTTGTCTAATTTTGAAATTGTTTCGTAATAGTGACTCCAGTAATATTTTGATAGACGTTACTCAAAAATCATGACTGAGTGAGTCGATACCATTATTTTTTGTTGACTTTATTACCTTCCGAATTAGATGCTCTATCAATTTAGACGAATTATTGGACGTAGTCTTTAACTTAAGTGGTTCAAAATGGTTTACTATTAAATCAAAATTTTTTACTTATTAGTAACGACAGAAGTATTCTTCTGTCGTGAATGTCTTGATGTTGATTTCAAACGTTATATAATTCTTGCAATATAAATATAAGTCTGCAGCTGTATTTATATTTTTTTTAAATGGAAGAATATTCTTTGATATTTCTTTTATGTAGTAAAAAACTATTTTTATAGTGAACTAATGTCTAGTGGCTAGGGCCGCTGCCTTTCGTCCGGGAGACGCGGGTTCGATCCCCACCACGTACCAATGTGTTTTCGAATTTCGAATTCATATATATACGTTTATTCGACGGTGAAGGAAAACATCGTGATGAAACCTGCACACTCCTGCGAAGAAATTCAAAGGTTGTGTGTGAAGTCGACCAACCCACACTGGGCCAGCGTGGTCGACTAAAGCCTGATCGCCCTAATTCAGGGTAGGCTCGATCGAGCCCCTCGTTGGGGACGTATATGAGCTGTTGATGATGATGATGAACTATATTTCAAAACTATATTTTATTAGTCTTGAGAAAACAAAAAAGAAAGATTTACACATTATTATTATTATTATTATTTATTTCTGTGTCAGATACCTATCCTTCCCGCTTTTCAACTAAGTCTTAGTACCACACGTTTATGTACTTCTATTTTACCCTTGTTTATTTCCTGTGAAATCTTGACCTCCAAACTTTCCAGTACCAAATACCACACACATCATTGATGTAATCACATCCATTGAATGTTCGACATGTCCACGCTTGTTTTCCTCTGTTCAAACTCGACAGTCACTGTCACCGGCCACAAATGGTCCGCCGTAAAAGTCTTGTGGCTAATTTAGTACCCATCACGAGTTTGGATCTTGTTCGGGATATTATGCCAGATGTGGGCGTTACCATGTTGATTCTGAAGATATCACCGGCTATTCAGACAATTCGAAGACCTATTCTAGACCTTTTCAATATTATTATTGTTATAATAAATTGTGTACAGCAAATCAACTTGAATTGATAAAACAAACTAACAGTATTGACTCTATCGCAGAAATAGATTATTGTCATTCTCGTATAACACCCACAATGCTTTCTATTTTTAAATTTTGAAAATTTTACAACGTTCCTATTTACTTGAAAACAGTTTTGATAAAGTTGGAAGTTTTTGTTAATATTAGTAACATTTTATCGTTTTTCCTTAACAGAATAAGACCGTACCATTAGACATTGAAATTTTATAATGCTAAGTGCGATTGTTGTGTTCCGTATATGGCACGAAGTCATTTTTGTGTCCATTCTTTAGAGATTCGCATCTCCAAATTGAATTTTGATATCGTAAGCATTCAATTTTATTAGCTTTAATAGAAATTCTTTAACTTCATGTGAGTTTTAAAGTTTTAGGAATGGTATTGATGTAAAAATCATTTCCGTTTTTGGGTTACTATACCTACGGTAGAACTGCTAAGTTTATAGTATGTGTTTTAATTATGTCAATAGATTGACAAGTTTCAATCCAACTGTTAGACTTTGTAATAAAGCAACTAGAGCCATGTCCCGTTTTATCTCTCTGAGGTTCGTTATCAAGATAAGCATTGAAGATCTTTCCTATCGGCTGTTTTATTCGAATGACTGAATTTAAAGGTCGGGTACAAGTTTTGTCTATTTTTATTGGTCTCCCTCTAATGGATTTTTGTAATATGATCCTTAATTTCGGTGTTTTTTTACAACGATGTATACGCTTTTAAAGTCGTGTGCCGCACACATTTTAATGTCTGATGACTGGAAATAAATCTTTGTTTGGTTTGGTTTTATCATTGCTCTTGGGATTTCGATGTTGATAACAATTGTTTGCTTTGGTTGATTATAATTCAGTGTACTATTCTAAAAACAAAAATAATATATAGGCGCCAAAAAAATAAATAAGAAGAGGTTTTAAATTGATTAATTTTTTATCTATTCGTAGACCCAAAATAGTAGATTGGATAATGCCTTAGATTTATTAAACGTTAAAGATGAAGCCTGTGAAGTTATTTAATGAGTTCTTCTCCTCAAATTCCGCCAAAATTAAACATCTCACCCAAAAAATGAAACGAATCTAGGTAAGAGATGTGTTTTATAAGTACATAATGTGTATGTATCATGCCACAACAATACACCCATCATTTCTCCTCACTTGTCATCTCCGTCATCATCACAATAATAATTTCTAATAATAACACACAACATACGCTGTTCAAGCCTATTTATACCCTTCTTAGACAATACAAAAGAATAGAATAACATATACGCTACCAATTCATTCATGTTACGGATGATTGTACAAAACAAGAACGCAGTAGGTGGCAGAAGTAATTGAGTATTGTCTTTCTGGACGTAGGCGCGCCACATTAAGAAACAGCTCAGACGTACTGGAGTAGTAAGATAGTATAAAAAAGTAACAGATAGGAGCTTATTCTCGTCAGTAAAACAATATTACTTTTACAAAACAAACGTTATTAAATATTTCGATGTGAAAACCGCAAAAAGATTAATATTTTTTTCATCAGCTCATAAATATGTCTCTACAAACAAAAAAAAAACAAATAAAAAAATGTATAAATTTAAATGTCTACACGTATTTTACCGGAAAAAACAATAATCGCTACAAATTGTGCACTCTTTGCAAAACTAAGCTAGCTTCATTTTATATGTGCTTCGGGAGCTGTCTTGAATTTTCGTTCATTTAAACCTCTTGGATGATTATTTTAGTTTACACATCTTTGTTGTTGTTACTTGGTTTTTATTAATGGATGCATTGATAAGAAGCTGTGTAGATGATTTGTTGTTTGTAAGTGTTGTTTTGATTGTAATTTATTTCGATGGTAGATTCTGTTTGATTTTGATTAGCTAAATGTGATGGCAGACTTTTAAATTGTGAGTTATCGTATGTATGTTCCATTATATATGTTTTTAGTATATAATTAAATTCACACCTATTATGACTTGAGATCGACAAAAAATACGTTTTGTTAACAGTAGTGCTGTGCTACCTAGTTTTCAAAAAACAGAAGCAATAAAAGTTAATCTGAATGCATTTCTGTGTATTTGCAAACCTTCTCTCTCTCGAACTCTGCGCAGTCTGATTACAATACAATATAGCTTTTTTAAATTTAAATAAACAGCGTTTTCCGCTAGAAAATTGTTTGTTTCTAAGTTATCTATGACCAGGAACTCTGAATCAATCTTACTTTGTACGGTCCAAAAACAAAATTCATTCGCATTCACCCCTTACGTTTCGTCCAGACAGAGAGTAGCCTCAAGCGATTGTAGCTCCCTTAAAGGTCTCTTCTCCCTTGACAATGCCGACACTAAGGCCAGCACGGTCGAAGTCAGAACACAATTAATTACAAAAGCCAGTAAACAAAAGGGGAGGAATAAAGAAATTACCGATCTTTTCTCCCAAATTTCCAATTGGCGTTCATTTTTCGCTAATCTACCCTCTCCGGATCACTGTCTCGTACACTTCTTAAGAAATACTTTGACGTAAATACTGCTTAAGTATTTCTGTTTTTCTGGTAATGAACCTTCTTATCCATTCCATTCATCAATTTAATTTCTTTCCTTCTTCTTTTTTTTATATCCCTTTTTCTTAATTACTTCATGTAACAAAGCTAAAATTGTCAGCTAATCATAGTGAAATTGCAACTCTAACGGTTAATACACGTTGAAATTTTACTTCGTAAATAGAATTTCGGAAACGGCTAACCTACCCAAAGTGGCATCATAAATATTTTTGATTGCGTTATTTACTTTTTTAGTAAAATGCATCAATTATATGGATTTAGAATAAGTAGTTACATAATATGTTTTATTAATTTGATAGTCTACTCTAACCTTGAATTAATCAAAGCACTCTATTGTCATCGTCATGCTATCTTTATATTAATAAATTCAAATACAAGAGATCAAGTTTTACGACCGCAAAGTGTCCACTCCAAAGTTTCAAGCAGAGTTTAAGCCCCCAGACTGCACCGTCCGAATTCCCCCACAAGGCAATTTAACGTGATTGCGTATCATACATTTATTATTTACCCTTGCCATATCTGGTGCAAGATTAAACGCCGACTTGCAGCAAGATTAAATCCTGGATTTTATTCCCATATTGCTGTACATTTCCACCCCTGTAGGAGCAGAAAACTCGAGTATTCATTGCGGGTAGCCAAGCATCGAGGGTTGACGGTTGCCAGGTAAACTATGAATTTACGTATGTGGAAATTTTGGGAATGTTTGCAAATTTTGGGAACACCTGTTTTTGAGAAGTTTGTCGCTAGCCTGAAATCTTAATGCAGAAATGGAAACGGTAAATTTTAAACCTAAAGTATTCACTTTAGGTTTAGGTTTAGGGATATTCATCCGGATCATAAAATTTTCCCTTTTATACAACGTGTTACAAATAATACCAAAAAAAAGAATACTGTTCACCACAGGCATTTAATCAAAATATTCCCATCTCTAATGTCAATCAACCTTGATATTGTATAGACTATTGATTCTCAGAACAGACAAGTATTGATAAGTGTTTGTACACCACTTATGCCTACATTTTAAAAAGAGATGTACTTAAATCAATTTATGTTAGAAAACTTTTTTTTGCCTTGATTATCTTGTTTACGTATTTACAAACATGAATATTATTTTGAAATATTTAGTTTATTAATTTATTATATCATAACAAAATTTAATGAATATTTTTTTTATTTTTTATATTTTTTATAATTTCTAAAATAATTGTTCTGATGTGCATGTTACGGTACAAGTAATACGTAGACATTTTTAACCATAGCGGTAAAAATAAGCCCATTGCCCTGAAATGACATATCTGGTCCGATGATTCTTTGACACTGCCTAATCTCTAGAGATGGAAAAATTAAAATTAAATGCCTTCGAAAAAAATATTATTTTTTTTGGTATTTTTTGTAACACGTTGTATATTTACGTTACTCATTAAAAAAAACTGATCATTCAAAACAATAATGTAAAATGAAGAATTCGAACAAATATTTTATAGTTGTCTTTATTTCTAAGTGATCCAGCCAGCATCATGACTTTATGTTAAAAGTGCTTATACATCGGAACGACTGGTTCTACAAAAAACAGTTATTTTTGCACACTTTACGTAGGTTTAGCACTAAAACAGTATTGACAACCCTAACCAACTGCAAACCAAGATTTATATGGAGGTTGTGGTTATTTATAACCACTAGCCTTATTTTTATTCCCTGTGTGATATTTTTAATGAGGCAACTGAATAGCTTGCTGTACTTTTTATTAGACTTTAAAAACATTGGATAAGAGACTAAACACAATTTCAGAATATAAATTCTTCCAAAGATAACCTTTTTCAGCAAACAGCTATTGGGCGAAGAGATTAAGATAAGGATCATTGTATAATATATAATATTTGCCAACATTATAAATAGACTCTCGCTAGTATTTAAGATATATTGACTTACAAATTAAATATCACTAATAAAACCCATTAAAACAGTAAAATGTCAATTTAAGGGGTGGTTACAGTCAAAATTATCAAGTCAATGGATTTTACAGCTGGTAATACCTAATAAAGAAATAAATAATTTAGACGATGTCCAAAATTCTTATTTAAGAGGGTTCATTTCTTATGTAGGTGAAAATTTTGCTTTTTTATAGATTGTCATCAACTTGATGACTGCTTCAATGTTATCTGTCAATATCTTAATACCCGTATCAGAACTTGTTCATTATTCTAAGAAAGACAAATTTTGTAAAGTAGTATAACCCTTGGTGGCGATGATGAGCCCATAAGTGGGTCTTGCCCCACATGGGTCGTTCTATGTAAATGTAGCAATTAGGCTAATAAAGACCGAGGATCCAAGCAACCCACTGGGTTAACGACGACTTAACAAATTTACCCGCGCGTCCACTTGCATTAATGAGTTGAGATTTTTTACAATTGTGTAGGAAATTTCATGTGATATTATATAGGTAATTTGATAGTTTAGTTCCATTCTATACATAGAATTCATTACAATGAAGTTAAAAATATTTGTGAGATAGACCGATGTTTGAATGTATTATTCGTTAAACTAATAATATTTTGCATAGCGTTTGTTTAAGTATGCTACCAAATTCATCGTCATGTGCTTAATTTTCTGTTTCTGTTACTGTTTCATGTATGAGGTTTCTTCTGGTATTATGTGGAATAAATATTTACCGTTTAAATTTTGTTAATAATAAAATATTGAAATTCTTTAGACAATTAATCTCGAAACATCCAACAATACTTTTTTATCAAATTCAATAAGAATCCAGACCGTAGTCAAATATTAACGAACAAACAACAAGACTTATAGTGGTCACGTTTGTATCTCGCTCTACTAACTCCAGTCTGAACTCACATCCTCTCAAAGTTTAAAGGGCCTAAATATTTGATGAGAGCTACAAGATCAAATGAAATAGCTCAGAATGGATACATCAAGGAAAGGGAAGCGATCTGAGTTCAACAAGGGTTCTAGGGTAAATTAGGTGCAATTATATCTGTGTTTAGCGGTTGGGTTGAATTGAAACTGTATATTGTTTTATGAATGAATGAATGAATGAACTTTATTGCACACACAGAAATAATAAATGACAGAGTGGAAGTAAAAACAGGTAGTCATGTACAGTTAGGCGGCCTTATTGCTTCATAGCAATTTCTTCCAGGCAACCTTTGGATACAGGAGACTATAAAGTAAGTTTTATATTATTTCAAAGGAGACGAGAGCACAAAAAGCTACCTGTTTTTAACCACAAAAGAAAAAATGATGGTTTAATTTCATTGATAAGATAACACAGAATAAATGAAATAAAACCGTAAGCGAGCTCAATTTGTTTAGACATTAAAAATATTGTGCAATTTGAAGCAATGGACTTATATTTTCTAACGTATTGGATAAAATAGGATGCTAGCTCGATTTAACAAACTGCAATTAACTGCGCCGTGGTCGAAAATCTGCATGAGAGCGTCGGTGGTCACTAGACCACCGACGCGAGGCTACTCACGTCCAGGAGACGTGGGTTCGATCCCCACCACGTGCCAATGTGTTTTCGAATTTCGAATTCAAGTACGTTTATTTGACGCTCTTGCGGTGAAGGAAAACATCGTGATGAAACCTGCACACTCCTGCGAAGAAATTCAAAGGTTGTGTGTGAAGTCAACCAACCCGCACTGGGCCAGCGTGGTCGACTAAGGCCTGATCACCCAAATTCAGGGTAGGCTCAAGCCCCTCGATGGGGACGTATATGCTGTTGATGAATTAACTGCACTGAAATATACCTGCCATCACTTTTTGGTAAAGGTTTGCTCAACTCCAGTTCTTTTAGAAAACTTTAAACCGGTAACCAACCCCGCTATCAATATTCATAAAGCAAAAGATGCTGTCTGAGGCGAAGCTAGGCAATAAACAAAGCCAAGCAAGTGAAGTGAAGTGAACCGCTTTCCAAGAGCTCTTACTTACAGCCAGCTCATAAATTTCAGTTTGCAACTTGCACAAGCAACATTCGATCAATAAGTGTTTTGTATGGGTTCTATATTTGCAAGCTAATACGCCACATCAAAACTTTGAAGCTTGCCTTCCAAGCCAATATTACTTACGTCACGAGTACAAAGTTTCCGTATTCAAAACGTCTTAACTGCCATTTCAGTTTTGGTGAAGTAATCTGTCTTTAGTGGTTGGTAATATGATCCAGTTTAGAGTGTTTCAGGGAAGTGATTTGTTTAGAATTAAGTGGAATTTTCGTTGCACCACCGGTGCCAATATCGGTCACGTGTTTTACGTAGCTGGGAAACCAAGATCAGGCTTTATTGCATGAAGTCTCAATTAAATTTTATTACAGAAAAGTAAGAAACTATAAAAGTAGCAAATTATTTTTATCATTTTACAAAATTGAGTCTCGGTAATAAAATTATAGCGTGGGCTGCACTGATAATAACAACTAAGCAGATTTGGAAAGACTTTTAACTGTCTATGTTTTGGCTGATAATGATGATGGATGATACTAAAAATACACTAAAAACGTATTTATATTTCGGTTTTCAATTCTAATTGAAAAAATCTTTTTCTTGAGTTTTAATTTACAATCAAGACAATCCACCAAAATATCAAATAATCAGCATTAACAATATTTTCACTAACACAATGCTTGATTAAGTCTAAAAAAGACGTAAACTTATAAATCAAAATGTTAATTCTGAACAGCATTAAATAACAATAATGTATCCAAAGGATTAAAAAACGTATCAGTCAAAAGTTTGTTTGAACTATTTTTACTATTTTGTAAGCGCGGGTGGCCAACAATTTTATTCACTTTATGGTAAGTGAACATTGGTAATAGTTTGTTTTGGTCTCATTTTAAAAGTAATTTATCACAGTACAGAATATTATTGCGTGATTTTTATTTCTTACAGTTTATTAGCTAAATGCTAGCTATGATGATGATCATGATCATTTCAGCCTGTTAAAGTCCACTGCTGAACTTAGGCCATATATTCTAAATATATCATAAATAGCTAAAGACGAGTATGTAAAAGAAAAACATGTCACCTTTGTTAATAGAAAGTTTACTCTAATATCCAGATTTAGATGACAAAATATAAAATAATTGAATACTACACAAATAATAGGTACACACACACACACTCATAAAGACATCTTTTTATCCCTTAGGAGGTGAGCAGATGTTGTGAAAACAAGAAATAAACAATTTATCTCCAATTAGACCTTACATTTACTTTATTATCACCAAGATAAAGTCAGTAGTATTTTTGTTTCATAAAACGGAAGACGAAAATCTATTTTTTGTTTTTTTATTTTAACGAAATAAGATTTTACAAAAGCATTTTTGATGTCAAAACTAACAAATATTCTAAGGACAAGAAGAGCTCGTTTATTGTTTATGGTTAACTACTAGTGTACGCTCACTCTAGAAAAGAACGGCTGAAAACAACAGTTATGACCGAATCATACTATGACCAAAGCATATTTCACCGACAATTTGATTCATTATATCCGTAGGTGGGCTCTTGAACTTTGGTCAAAATGACCCATAATTCCCTTGTTAAGGCTTCAGGGGAGATAACTCGGGCTAACGTATTAATCTAGAGCCATAAATAAGAAAAAAGGACTGTTTAAAATTAGAACAGGTTCCCAGGCTAGGTTTATAAATCTTCCATCGAGTAGGATAATTGGTGTCCTGTGCGAAAGATGGGTTATGACGAATATACCAACTACATCGTAGTGTAAAGGTGATTTTTGGAGTTTATGGTGGTTAAATCTGGTTTTTATTTAGTTAATTTCTAAAACAGGCTGATGATGATGATGATGATAACAAAAGCGGTCTATTAGTAAAGTATTGCATGAGTCCTGAGAAAAATACTTTTTAAAAATAACTAAAGACTAGGACGCAAAAATATGTAAATTAAAATGATGAAAACAGTTTCTTATTGAAACTGTAAACTAAATAATAAAATCCATCACAAATGAATCGGATCACATTTATAAATAAATATAAATAATGTAATATAATATATTAATTTAGAAGTAGGCTGGCGGATCGACGGTATCAAATGCTTAATTAAAATTTATGGTGGGTTATTTGTTTTGCCATAACCACCGATAACAGGGGTGCTGTTATGCGTAACATTAACTGGTAATAACACAGGGTGTTCATTTTAGCAGGAAGTGTATCATGACGTAATTGGCCGGATATTAAGGATCTATTTTGGTTTCAGATAACAATGTTCAGTAAAAAAATAAATTGTAACCAAAGTGGATCATTGTTTTTATAAAAGGTAACTTGAATTCTTGTTTGAAATTTGCAAATTGGAGCAAAAACGTAAAAAACCTGCCTTGAAATATTTATTTTCACCCCCAAACCTTGAAAAATTAAGATATTTTCCTATCTCATTAAAGTAAGATCTACAATAAATCTTAACATATTATAATTTATATTTAGTTGTTGTAACATTTTGTTTGTAAGTATTCAATGTATGCTTTGGTAAACAAAACAAAACGTGACCAAACAAGTCGCCTTGCGAATTCGTGGAAATCTTTAAGCTGTTAAATTCAACAATGTTAGCTGGGCCATGTGCTCACGATCTATTTGCGTTTACGCCGCCTGCGTTGTCTCCAGTCTTGTCTTCCTAAGGCATTGCAAAAAAATTGGCATGGTAATTACACTTGTCAAGATGTCTGTGCTACAGCTTGATGAGGACAGTAAATTTGTAACAGCCACCACAATGTTTGCGGTCTGTAATTGCTGTACTTTGTAAATTTAATGGTGGTCTTGAAAGATGATTCTTCGAAAAGTGGGCAGTAGTATCTTGGTTAACAAAAAACGGAGACACTATTTTGAATAATGTTGAAGTAATTGTCAATACGAGTAATGAAACTTAGTCTATAAATCATATTATGTAGAATGTAGATAAGATGTTGGATTAGGGGACAGATAAAGAACAATCAGGACAGATAAAGAAGAAAATGGCAGTAAATATAAGTAAATTACGAATATAAATTTTACGTTTTGACGACAAAATATTTATTAAAATGGAACCAATCACAATAAAAAAAAGATAAAATACATAAATTAAGATTTAAAAGCTTAATTATAAAGTAGGGATGATATTTTATATTTCGTTATGCGTCAAAAGGTTTAGGTGCCCAAAAACTTTAAAAAACTGTTTTTTCTTCAAACTTTATGCCTAATTTTAACAGAATGAATATAAACAAAGTTGATTACGTCATGGATCTATATCTTTGGTTTAACATTAAGAAATGATAGCAAGCGAAAGGTTTAATTCCTCCTTTTCAATAAACTATAATGTATTTTTGGCCAAAGCCACGAACGAGATAGAACGCTCCAGACATGTTCATACCGCACGATTCACACGTAAGATAAAACAAATAGAGGTTTCATTGACCAGAATGGCGAAAAGATTAATTTCCATTGAAAATAATATTGCTCTGGGACTACATAGTTTTTAATTAACAGTAGGTTATAGACACTTTTAGGTTTTCGCGGTTGTTAATATTAATAACACACATATCTACCGGCAGAACTGCCGTGATTAAAAAACTTATTTAAAAAAAAAAAAAAAGATTAGTAACATTAAAATTAGGCGTATAGGCAAACCTACCACAGAAGCTGTGACATGGCCAAAATTGGAACTACGACCATTAATTACTATGGAAATGTCAACTTTCAGAAAAGTCGTGATTGGTTGGTATGCAATTTTGAATTACTACTAGCGCCGCCGTTCATTTCACATATAAGTTAGTAGGTCTGTACAGGTTCCGGTAGTGAGTAATGCATATTTGACTTTGGAAAAAGAGTAATCGGTTATTTTGCTACTCGTACGCACGACAGAGACGCTTTACAAAGCCGAACACCCAATGTGCATTTGTTTTCGGCCGGGAACTACCTATCTAAATTGTATTGTATTGTATTGTCTTATTTATTAATATGAACAGAACAGAACAAACATACATAATCTACCAAATCATGATTTGCAAATAATGTTTAAGGTTCAGGTCCTTAGCCTCGTCAAGTGTTGGTGCTTCCACTGGTTACGCTAGCAATAATTTAAAATGGTAATTCAGTATTAAACCGTACGAAACTATAAGCACTCGGGATAACTGTCAAAATAAGTTGTTCGTAAAAAAACTATCGTTTACAGTGACATACAGCAATGTACAGTGAAAATTTTATTTCAGTCGCCTCCTGAACGAAAATACTTATTTCCGCTTCGGTCCCTATTGAAATAACATCGAGTCCTCTTATATCAGATTTCTTATTGTTCTTCATTTCATTCCATTAACGTTTGCGATGGACATTTTCGTTAAATGTTTTCCTTTCGGAATTCGTCCTCTTTGGTTTTGATTTGTGACATGGGGAGTTATTACAAGGACTTTTTTATTATTATCTCCTGATAGTGGAACTGTGCGATAATATTTCTTCCATAGTAAGTGTTATGATTTATCTTAATACTATTGTTGTTTTAATATCAAAAATTCTTATTGATCTCAGATATAATCTTTTTTTTTGTTTTTCAAGTAATATTACACAATGCACATTCAGAATAGATGCAAATCCCTATAACAAATTTTAACAACTTATAATGGACAATATTTTTTCCTATTAAGGTCTACACAATTAAATGACAAGATGATGTAAGTTTTCACACAATGTCAAATGCATATAGTCAGAGTAATGCTACCACGACAGTAGTTTCAAATGAAATTTCGAATGTTTAAAATTTTTCATTTGTATTAAATTTGGATAAACGCGTTGTTTTTGTTGTTCATCTAACAAATTGTATTGCTGAACATGTGTATGTCTTTATACAAACTTTTACTATGCATGTACGAGTGAGTACACAATAATCCTTTTCCACGATCGTTTTAAAACGTGCACTTGCTTTAAACATGGAACATTGAATTTCACATAAAAGTTACTGTAGGGGGTTTAGATACACTGGTAGCTTTTAAAACATTTTGACATGAATTTCTCTTGGCTTTGATTGAAGCGAAATATGCACTGAAAGGATTTTATACCAAAACTGTTTGCAAATATAAGAGTTGGTTATTCAAACGAAATAAAAGGTATAGGTATGGTTGCAGTTTGATGCCTATCAGTAAGAACTCATGATTTTTAGCTATGTGAATCACAATCTTTAGATCAAAGTTATTAAATTTGAAGTTGACAGTCATCATCATCACGCTGTTTGTTTAGTTATGTCATTGTAATCTTTCGTTCTAAATAAATGAGTTCTGTGATTTTCTTTTCTTTAGACGTGTAAAGTTTTTACAACTTTAACAAGGATGTGCATTTTACCATGTTTTTTCTTTATAATATTATTAATGTCTGTCTTAGTCTAGACAGTGTTTTCTTATTTAACAAAACTTTTAGTATCTTATTTTATATTATTCGAAGAATTTTTATTACGAAAACATGAAATAGTTTGTGAAGTAAAATAAAAACTGAGATTTAATGATTATTGATTGTTTTTCCTAACAGTAAGATCGGTTGTCAACTTTTAATGACATTAATATTTCAAGTAGATATTCATGTCGTCAAGTCAAACAATTAAATACCATAATAGAAGCCATAATATCATTCGCTGTCTGAATTTGTAAGCTACTACCAGATATCATTCTTCTTCTTCTCTTCTTCATATAATCCGGGTCGTACAGTCGAAAATTAACCTCGTAGACCCTGATGTTACTTTTAGTAGACTTTACACGAGCCATATCAGTGGCTTTTAGCGGCCCTGTGACAATGATAATTGAACGCCGTTCAATCTGCGTTAATTTTGTACTTGATCAAAGTAAATGGACATTTGCATGCTATTGCTTTAGCTTTAATATTATAAAGGTATGTGACTATCATCATCAACAGCTCATATCGCTCTAATTTAGGGTATGTGACTATACAAATGTCAAAACCATACTACCATTATTGTATCTACCATATAAAGTCAAAATCAAAGTCAAAGTCAAAAATTATTTATTTCCATAGGATGTTATTACATTACTTAGATCCGCCATTACATTTTTTTGGGTGAGTTTACTACATAATGGCGGAATCTGTGGATATTATGTAGTGATAAATATGTTTATTATCTTTTTCACAATTCAGATTTTATTATTTAACAAATCAGTCAATCACTAATCAACATAAGTAATTTAATTATCAAATCATTTTTATATATTATATTTGAGTCCTATAAGAAGATTTCCTGAAATTTTCAAAGAAAGGAAGTCAACAAACCTCGGCATACAAGATATATCAAAACGTCTCCTCGCGAGTGCATTTTGTCACCACAAGGTGTGTTTATTTAGTGTCGCTCATCGCATTACCGTTTACGCTCACCGTTTCACTTTATTATTTTTGTATACGAGCAGTGGACAATTTAAATGAAAACTCGAATCAAAAGGCATTAATTTGTATAAAATATGTGTTTTGAGACCTATACATAAAAAAACTTCTTTTTTTTAACGGACTAATTTCCATTTCTACCAGAGTGGTAAAAAAAATATCATTCTGAAAGATATATTTATTTAAATTGGCAGTAAAGGGAACTTATTTACTCTACACCGTGCAATTTAATTTGTTTATCATCCTTTTTGTGAGAGTTCAAAAGCTTTTCATCCTTTTTGTGAGAGTGCAAAAGTTAGGTTTGCGGTGACTGTACCTAGTTGGCGGTGGCGGTATCTGGTTGGCGGTGGCGGTACCTGGCTGGCGGTGGCGGTATCTGGTTGGCGGTGGCGGTACCTGGCTGGCGATGGCGGTGACTGTACCTGGTTGGCGGTGACTGTAGAAAAGCTGTAAGATTTAGTATCGAGAACGCTGTTTAGAGAATAGAGAATATTTTTTTCGTCCTACAATTTATGTTCCTAGAAGAAAGTTGTTCAATTTCTTGAACTGAACTGTCTGGTAATGAAAGTCAAATTTTATATAGTCCAAAACACCTTTGCTGGAGTTAACTCTTAACAGTAGTTTGTTTTTATTTTATCTAGCTCAGCTGTTTATTTTTATGACTATTTCGAAAATGAGCTTTTGTTATCAAATGGTTCACTCTCCTGTCGTTTGTCTTACGAGGTATTTAATGAATTCGGTCATTATTTAAAGTGCCCGTAAACTACCAACAGAGGATAAGATACCTTCATAGTACCTATCGTTTACGTAGTTTCCCTGAATATTTCAATAGGGTTGTTTTTCTAGAGTAAATAAACTTTTTTTAAGTGTGTCATGTCGTAGAATTGCCCACATCATGAAATGCTTGAGAGTTTCACAAAGTGGTCCTATTTCATGAAAAGTTTCACGGTACATTGGCCACATCATGATGTACCTTGGCCAGATTAATGAAGAAATCGTTTGTCGATATGTTCAGTTAAAAACGCAGCAACTTCATGAAATTGTCAAGATTATTTGATCATTTCGGAAAATTATTACATTAATTGCCGATAGAGGCACTGGAAGCGCTGTGTTTATGTATCAACATGGCGGCGCGTTGTTTCTCGTATCGAAAAAGTAAATAGGTATGTAGTTCGTTATTTAAAATGAGGAAGAAAGTGATAAAAAGTTTATGATGAAAAGGTACTCTGAAAATGTCTAAGTCTATCAATAAGCTCCAAACATATTTTACATTTTTATTTAATATTTCATGGAGGCCCTATTTTTTTCATGATAATTATGGCGAATCGTGAAATGGTTACGATTTAATGAGCATTTCATGATATTCTCGAGAATTTCTTGAAGTGGGCTACGATAGGACCACGACATATACCTACTTGTTTAGTGTCATACGAGAAGTGAAATGCTCTTCCGGCGTCTGTGTTTCCGGAGTCTTATAATCTTGGTTTATTCAAGGCAAGAGTGAATAGGCATATTTTGGGTGAGCGTGTATCATCTTCGACCTCGTTATCACTTTCCATCAGGTGAGACTGTGGTCAAACGCGAACCTATTTCACATATAAAAAAAAAAAAGAAAATTATAGAGTGGTGCTCTTGTGCTTATTTTAGTGAACCTGTAGATATAGAAGCATGACTTCTTCTGTACCAATCTTATTAATATATGTATATCTATGTTTACAAGAAATAGTAGTATGTCTAATTATACAGGGTGTCCCAACAAATAGTGTCAAATCGAAATCCAAAGAAAGATTAACCCCAGATGTACTCCAATCACCCCCATGTATGATCCGCGGTTTTTAGTACCTAGTTTTAGTGTTATGATCACACGGTTTTTCGCTACTGGGGGTAATTTTCTTTGGAATTCAGCTTGACACTTTCTCGGGACACCCAAGTTGTTTATACACAAATAATAATATTATGAACAAAAATATGAATTGATTTCTTTTTTATACTAATAATTTACGTTTCATTTGAGTCCCAATAAAGAGGAACATCGTCTTTTGTTAACCCTACGGAATCGTAGCACTTTTGAGGAGTACAAGCAGCTGCATAGTGTGACTCAAAGGACGATTGGTAAAAAGTGGTCATTTAGATTAGTTATGGTGTCATTTGTGACTTAAGTTGTTACCGATAAAAAACGATTAAGGTATGTAATCTTCTCCTACTCTTTAAACAAATGCCATCATGAAAAAAGTACGTATGTTTCAAATTACTGGTATGGAGGACTGGTCAATGTCGTAGAGCGTCGGTGGTCTAGTAGCTAAGGCCGCTGCCTCCCGTCCGGGAGACCAATGTGTTTTCGAATTTCAAATTCATATGTATGAATTATTCAACGCTCTTGCGGTGAAGGAAAACATCGTGATGATACCTGCACACTCCTGCGAAGAAATTCAAAAGTTGTGTGTGAAGTCGACCAACCCGCACTGGGCCAGCGTGGTCGACTAAGGCCTAATCGCCCTTATCTAGGGTAGGCTCGAGCCCCTCGGTGGGGACTTATAGAGCTTTTGATGATACTGGTTAATGTAACTTTTTTTGAAACATAAAGTGTAAAGTTCAAGAGCGTCGGTAATCTACTGGCTAGGCCCGCTGGCTCCCGTCCGGGAGACGCGGGTTCGATACCCACCAAGTACCAATGTGTTTTCGAATAAGATAGATTTATTTTAAACGTATTAAGTGTAAAGCTACATGATTATCACATCACTTCTTTTACGTTTTTATCACAAAGACTTTTAAAAACTTAAATTTTCTTATTCTAAAGACTTAAGCTTAAGACTTAGTTCAATGAGCTGTTTCACCTATCATCAATTTCAAAGCACGATTTTCTAAGAAATAATCATAATAATTCCTGTATGTAGTCTGATGCACTCCAATAATTTACCGTTCCTGGACGTTGATGGTTTCCAACTTGGACAGCTCAACTCTCTTGATATTATTATCGATGAGACTAGCCACCTCTCATCTCATCCGCTAAGGGTGTATGTACAATCGACCAGTATGAATTGACCCGTTCGTCAATAATTTGTTTCTAACTGTAAAAATAGTGGTTATTTTTTTCAAGGACCTGATTTTTGGAATGTCTGTTAGCAAATAAGCAAATTAAGGTGGATCAGGATTCCAAGATGTCAAAATTCGGACTTACTTTTGATCGTCAGTTACTGTTAATAAGTAGCTAAAATTTTGTAGTTTAGTTGTAGCTGTAGTTCTTATATTTTCGTCATAGTGATGATCGGGGCAGAAAATGAAAGTATGGGGTTTGGAATGAATTTATCTGGAAAATGTAGATATAAACAAAAACTTAAAATATTTTGAACTTTTTTGAGGAAATTGTTTTTTCCTTAGGCTCAGTAACAAAATTAAACCATCAGTTTTCTTATCAATTTATTCTTATGTATTGTTCACAAAAAATATACATACTTATTACTTACAAACATAAAGAAAACAACACAACAGGCACTGCTCATTTCTAACGAAATATCTAACAGCAGAAATAGGAAGAGATAATTTATGTAAAAGCAGATAAAACTACACTTTAATTTGCTTTGTATTCGTCAAAATTAACAAAACAAAACGCTTCTTCATAATCCTAGTCATATAGTTCAAAATAACAATAAAATTATTACTGACCCTAACTTTTTAGTTGCCGTACACGAGCCCTAAACATCACACCCACTGTTTATTCAGATGTGGCTCGTTGCTAAAGAGCACCTCGATTCACTGGAAATTAAGAGACGCCGTCATCCAACGGGATGCTACAATAACAACGAGTCGACAAAAATACCACCAACCAAATTGACGGGAATAAAAATAAAAGGCACAGCCAAAAGACCTTGGGAGACAAATTTTTAAACGCAAGTAAAATTTTCATACTATTTCACAGAAGGAATTACTTTTTGAGTGGTTATGAAAAATGTAAAACGTAATTCAATTAATTGTTATTACAATTTTGATACTGTTGAAGGAATTATTTACGTAATTAAAAGTATGAAAGGTTTTTGTTTAATAATTTAATTAAGACGAAGTGATACTTCGAGGAAATAAATGAGAATGATAATATTCCGCTGACCGTTGAAAGAAGGGCTGTTTGACTTTTTGACCCAGCGACATCTTCTCATTAAAGAAAAAAATTGCTAATGACTTAATCTCCATATTTTAGCATAAAAACGTCAGCACTTTCCGACTCGGCTCTGAGAAAAATAAAAAGTATAATTACAAGATACATCTGCATATCTTTTGACGCCTCTGCGCTATAACTCGACACATGGATGGAGATGTTTAATGTACTTTAACATTTTAACGTTTTTTTTCTTTTAAGTGCAGATGAGTTTATTACCAAGGGAGGTAAAAGGAAGGATAAACTGTTTACATTCTTTGCTTTAGAGTGTTTACTTATGAATAAACTCATTTTATGAATTAGTTTTGCTCTTTATCGACGAGAATAAATAGATACCTTATACTTAGGTAATTATATTGCTTTTATATCATTTTAATGTGTGAATATGTAAGGGGTCTGAGATATTCGCTTCCTTTATAGTCGGTGTCGCGTTATATTACCACTTTGGTATAAAATACCAGTAATTAGGTTAAGAAAATTACAGTATGTGTATGACTTGGTATGACTAGAGTATTAAAAAAAAACGTTTTATGTCAGTTGTAAAAAGAGGAAATTCGTAACAAAAAGTACCCTCTAAATAAAAATGAAGAGGCTTTCACAAATAAGCTCAATTTACAAACAGTATCTTTTATTTTTGTTTAGTTTGCCTCTGAGTTAAGAATATCATCATAATTCCCCCGAAGTTTTCTTCTGAAACTTGTTCCTTTATCCTCCCTCTTTTATTGAGGCGCCTTTTCCTCGTTATTTGTTTAAAAATAAAAATGTCCCGTACATTTCATCAATAATTCGTCATAGGCAGAAAAAAAAGGTGTTTATCATACACTTTTCAAGCTTTTTAAACTTTGATTTTGTCTTTAAAATGCATGTAGTAGGTGATTTTTTAGTGACTTTTAAAACGATTTAAGTATTGCTATAAATAAAAACTTACTCAGGTTTCATAATTAAATGGTCATTTGAGAAAATTCAATTATTATACGAAAAAGTGTAAAACTGTTTTAAAATGCCCGAACATTTCTTTAAAAAGAGTGCTGTGAATTATTATTTATTGCCTTTATTTATGCGGCAAAGTAATAAGTTACAAAATTCTTCCACATACATCAGCCTATTCTTCCTCCACATTATACATCGGAAGTAAACGGGGCCATAAATATTAACTTGCCTCCTGTTTGTTTCCACCTCTTAGGCCTCATAAAATTAATGCCTTTATATTAATATTTATTAATATATGAATGTCTCGTACAATGTAGGAAAGCCGTGCATGATAAAATTGTAAGTAAACTTTATGGTGCAATAAACGGTATTATACTCCTATGAATTTATATTTGCTATGGCTCTCCGTCTCCTTTTGCTGTTTAAGAAAAGAGTGGGATGAAGATATAAGCAATATTACATGTGTATTTAGTGTATTATATTATTAATTAAGTTAAGTACTTTTATTTACTGGTTGCTGTCTGAATTATTTTGTTTAATAAAACAAGATCATGATTATTATAAAATTGATTTACTTTTGATGATTATTTCATCTTAAAATATTTATTGAAATGAGGTTTATATGTTATGAATACTTTTTCTAGACTTCATACTTTTTTATTAAAAAAATAACAAAACTGGTAATTGTAGTCGTATTTATAACGATCAGAACACGTCATGATTGAACAGTAAAAATATCTAAATTAGATATTTGTTTCTAAGAATAATTTATCTATTTTATTACATTATGTCGTCTTTCTCGAACATAAATAAGAGCTCAAAGGCGACAAACATCATAATTGCCACATAAAACAGTCTTCACCCTTTTAATCATATCAAAAGAACCATCTTCCGGCCGGATGGGCTATCAACAGACGTCACTGTTCCAATCCAAACCTTAATTAACGAGGATAAGGGCGAAAGTCATTAATGTTCCCTCAAAATACCATTGGAAGTTTCTAGAACAACTCTATCATGTTACAAATTCGTTTTTGATTCGTAAAATTCTGATTCAGTGGTTCCATCTCTTTCATTTTGGTGTTGCTTTAATTTCTTTCGGTTTAGGTTCTCTTTTCATTCATGGTTACTACATTGAACGGTCTTATTGTAAAGTACCAACTAAAAATGTTCCATTTTTGATGAAAAGAAAAATTGAGGTTAGGCAATGAGTAAGAGCTTTTAGATTTTGAGAGAGCAAAAAATTTATAACGTTTCAAATTCAAATGATTTTATTGCTTCCATATAGTAATACAACAAGGTCTTAAGTGAATATCCAGTACATTATATGGACCCTCAAAATGTAGTTTGTAGTAACCAGGCAACTTATTTACTACCATTATCATAATGAACGAAAAACTAAATTGTTGGTGACGCAAATGTAATAGTTGATTCAAATGTAATATGACGTAATAGATTTTATTTTCTGAATAAAAATTAATTACTTGCGGCCTATAAATACCATAAATATAATCGCATAACTGTATCTCAAAAGTTCTTGCAGATGCATTTTCCAAATCAAACAAAGCACAAGATCAAATCGTCGTCGTCAGACCATATTTATCATTTTTATCAAGGTTTTTGACCAATAACAAAACAGCAGACCATGTCGCTTGGCTTTGTTCATACTATTTTGTTTTCGCGACAACCGGAAAAGGATATAGAGGGAGACAGAATAATAGCGCCCGGAAATGGTCAGACATGGCGGAATCTTACTTTTTTCTCTCATACTGGACTCTGCTAACTCAATACACACGAAATTCTACTGAAATGAACAAGGACTTTGAAATTCGAAGCGCAAAGTTGTTTGAGTAGTTGGAAAGAACGTAATTATTTTGTTTCACGAAATGCGTATGCTTTGGAATATTTTTAATAGAAAAATTAAATTGAGTTTCTTTAGTAATGCAACTAACGAAAATGAAAGTATACTTGTTGGCGTTAGGCTAATGCAAACACAATAATTTTGATCTAAATATATTTTAAACAAGTTACTTTTACGAGTTCAATATCAACATCAACGGCCCGTTACAGTCCACTGCAGTGCTGGACTAATGAGCCTCCTCCACTTAAGTGGAGGGTTTTGCCATAATCTCCACGCTTGGCAGGCGGGTTGGAGATCGCAGATTAAAAGGTTACTGTATCAGAGAGCGCTGCTGCCCGTTCCCTGTTCAATGTGTAGTCCCTAAGTCGCCTCTTACGACACCCACGGGAAGTGTAGGGGTTGGTGACAAATGTATTTACGAGTTACTAATAATAAAAAGACTTTGATAATATTAAAACGTTTTAGTTTTTTCTTTGAGTATAAGTATTCAGGATCGATATGAGGGTCTGTCTAAATGAAAATTTACACTAAAATCCACACAATATTTAAAGGACGCACCCATTTTCAAGATTTTCATAGTAATAAATGTACCTACCTTATGAAACCCTGCATTTAAGGAAGTTAGGGATCCGCAAACAACGTCTTAATAGTGATTCAAGTCAAACAATCCACTGAGCAAATAGACAAACAAACTTAATTAGTAAGTCCTACGAGAAGGCCGAGTGAAATATGTTGGGTAACTAACTATAGGGAATGTATTGATTGGCCATTAAAATAATGGGTGCAAGTTTCAGTGATACGGTCCGTTGGATTTTAGTTAGAAGGGTAAGTCTAAACCAGTGTTTTTAAACCTGTAATATTATTTTGATAAGTATGAATGTAATTGAAGAGATAAGAAGATGTCGATAGTAGGTGTTTTCATAAAGTTCTAAGATATTATTTTGAAAGTGTAAGTTAAATCTAATTGAAAAAAAAATGTAGGTTGGATGTGACTCTAATTAAAGGCAATCTTACCTTCGATAGTAGCTGGAACTAACGGCTTGATGTTGCTTTCAAAGCGTAAAAGAAATTCTAAATTAAGATTCGTAGTGGTTCTAATTTGATGAATTTGATTTTGATAAAAGGGTTAGGCAGGCTATTCATTAAACAGTTCTTTTTTTCTATACCACATATTTATCTTGTACGTACAAAGCTAGTAAAAACAAACGCAGTTCAGAAACCATACAGCTCTGAATATTCTGGTCGAAGTACGGAATATTTGTTCAGACTGGCTAGTATATCGAAAATAACAAAAAACGATCAAAAAGCGAAAACGAGTAATATCCGGCGCTGTATTGTTCTTGGCCCGTCCGCAAGTTAATCGAAATTAAGTGATCCATTACAAGATACCGGGTCTCTTATTTAGCTTTCAATTGCTGACTTAATAACTTGGTAAGACTCTGCTTCGTGAAATGATTAAGAATACGTAAAGGAAGAGTACAGAACCGGTGTTGGAGAAATTTTTGGGAAAGACAGTTGAAGTAATCTTTCAAATTCTCGTAGTAAGAAATAATCTTCGGATTTGAGATAAGATTTGATATATTTGATGTATCAACACAAATATTTATTTTTTCATGTGAAAAATACACCAAGACTAAGAAAAAAAATACTACAAGACTAGCTGCTGAAGATTTACCATGTCTTATGAAAAAAAAATTGTTTTTTGAGAACTGAGTACTTATCATTTTCTTCTTCTTCGTCCTAGCGTTTCCCCGCTTTCCTACTTAATCTTCTCCACTTTGCCCGGTCTTCGGCATCCTTAGGTGTGAGATTGTTCTCTTCCATATCCGCTTTCACGACGACGACGCCAGCGCTCTTTAGCCCTGAGTACTTATCATACTTTTCATAAATTCAAGCGGAGTCTTCCCTTGTTATATGTTGGTGTCTTTCAACAAAACGACTTTATTATTTATTGAATCGATATTTTTACGCGTCGTTAGCTTATATTACTTTTTTTTGTCGTTTGTCATTTCCTTTGCATTTGTGTTTTTAATTTTAATACTTTCATCCGGTTATTCAAAGTAAAACTTAATTACTTGAGAAACTAAGTAAGTTAGTAATAAGAATTGGTAATCAGGTATATTGCACGTACTACTAAAAATAGCGGCATCCTATTATCTACTCATAAGTGCCACTCATGTACTCAAGTATTACTCATAAGGGAAACTAAAAATAGCGTATTTCTAATGTTATTTTGCCAAACTTGGTTTGAGTGTGAGCTTTCTATGGTGTAACACCTTGGCAAAACTAAGTTTCAGTAGAGCTAAGAATAGAGTCAGAATCAGGTGTCAACTCCTCCCTTTAAAAGATATCTTAGTATATAGTATACAAAAACATCTCCCTTAAAAAATGGCTGTGAAAAAACGATTCACCCTTTCCCCTATATTTTAAATCTCACTTTTGAATCCCTTAGAATTAGTTAGGGCGAATTTCTTTACAATTGATTTATCGCCGACAGATTTTGAGGTACGACCCGTATGTTCCTACTTAATCTTGATTTACTAGACGTAAACGGCTTGTCGGTACCAGAGACGATTTTCTATATAATTTACGATTTACATATGACTTCTGTCAATGGTCTCTGGCTGTAAGTATAAATGTGGTATCAAGTTAGAATTTTAAATATAGACACTTAAAGAATAAAGTACGACTTTCGTATGTTAATTTGTGAATTTGGATGGCTATAGCAGAATATTTGAAGTTTTTATTTCCTTAATAACTGCATGAATAGGGTCTTATTTTATTTTATTGGTAGACTTTGTCTAATAGTACCTCTAATATTTACCTTACATAATTTATTTAAGCGTAGTCATTTCAGTGAAATATTTATAGGTAATTAAAAAGTAATACCTCCTAATTATTGTAATAATTTTACTGTAAATCAGTTTATCATTACTGCAAATAAATCTAGCTTGTTAATTATTTTTATAAGTGCAAAAGACTGCCTAGTAAAATATAAATGTAATAATGTATAGCCGCGATTGGAAGGCACGATTCTACGCCATTGTCATGCCATCGAAATCCTAGAAGACTCTTGTAGGACCTGTTATACAAACCTAAAAAATATAGATTTTTGAAATGATAAACGCTGTTGTCATTATTAGGATTTAAGTATTTTAAAATAATATTTTTCTCTCACGATAGATACGGTCACTGTCATAGTTCATTAATTAAAATATCATACCGTTTAAAAGTGGAACTTTTCGAGTATAGCAATTTTAATTAGTTCAAAAATAGTTCCATAAAACCACTGACCGAGGCACGGGGTTATAAATTCAGGGTAGTGTTACCTTCAAGATAATATCAACTGCCTTTTTGGAGAAAATTTATGGTTTGACGGTCTCGGCCTGCGGCGAAGAGTTTGCTACCGTTTTTATTTATCCACTAATAAAACTGATTGACATAAACTTGGTGAAGTTAATGATATAAAAGCAAAGGGTGTTGATAATAGGTTTAAATTAGAGGCGATGATGTAAAAGGTCTACGAAATATTATTTTTAATAAGTTGGAAAGGTCCACACATTTTATTTAATTATTTTTTGTTGTACATAAGAAAACTAACGTCGTTTACAACAACAGAGTTAAATATAAACTTCAGGATCAACGGAGGAATAATATTGTTTGTATTAGTCTATACGTCTTAAGTATGCTTTTTAAATTTTATGTGCGTTAGTTTGTTGAACGGTCAATCAGTTTTTTTATTGTAACAAGATACATTACTTGTGAACTTTGTTTCTATTTCAATTTAGTAAAAAAATATAGCTAGTCTGAAGTTAAGTAAATGAGGAATTTACTACACTTTCTTCTTCAACATCATCAACATCAACGGCCCGTTACAGTCCACTGCTGGACTATGAGCCTCCTCCACTTAAGCGGAGGGTTTTGCCATAATCTCCACGCTTGGCAGGCGGGTTGGAGATCGCAGATTAGAAGGTTACTGTATCAGAGAGCGCTGCTGCCCGTTCCCTGTTCAATGTGTAGTCCCTAAGTCGCCTCTTACGACACCCACGGGAAGAGTAGGGGTTGGTGACAAATGTATTCTACTCAGCCGTCACCACACGGCGAATACACTTTCTTTTTACTACCTAGAAATAGCAAATTACCAATTTTACTTAACGATAGAATGAATGATCTTAGTTACTTGCACCATACACATGCAGTCGGCACTTACAATAACATTGTTAGGCCTCTCTGGCGCCTCTGTGATCATCAAAAATAACACTCACAGGAAGTTAAAATCCCAAACTATAAATCTTAAGAGACGTAAAGCCGTAGAATCTTGATTTTATGCGTAACCTTTGATAGAATAGATTTATATTCTACTCGGTCAATTCTAATGGGATAAAAGATTTTTCGTGTATATAATTTTAATTAAGTAACCATAAAATATGGTCGACATGACATCGTGTTTGACGAAGTTATTTTTTTTTCTTACAATTTGTGAAGCTTTTTATTTGCCAAATGACTGGCCTGCTGGGAGGCACGGTTTTATTATTAGAGTTTTTAACAAATTGGGCTATTGAACTTGGTGATAAAATATGAGTTTTATTTGTATACATTGATACGAGTATAGGTAGGTACAAGATAAAAAGTTTATTTTTGCAAGTCAGCTTGAGATTTAGCTCTCTGTTGTAATTTTTTAATTTAAAATTTCTCTTATCATTTTCAGGCAAAGTAAATTACGAGTATATTTGGTGACATCGTGGAAAATTAAGAATTAGGACTGAAAGTGATTGCCAATATCTATGTATTGATTCACGCTATGGAACGTTTTAAAAATTGGCTTTGTTTTTTAAGGCAGTTAGCAGCAGTATTGAAAATGTTTTATTTTTTATAATAAAATTGCGCCACAAGACACAAACTAATCGTAAAACATTGTGTGCGTACGTAAGTTTGTTGTCGTTTTGTTTTGTGTCTTGTGGCGCAATTTTATTATAAAAAATAAAACATTTTCAATACTGCTGCTAACTGCCTTAAAAAACAAAGCCAATTTTTACAACGTTCCATAGCGTGAATGATTAAGTGGCATTCGTTTTCACTTCATTAATATTAACACTTTCGGGCATTTTATTAAACAGAGTGTAATTTATAAATACTTGAAGCAAGTATAAAAAATGCGACGGTCGTAGATCAAGGTAATAGGCGCACAAAAGTAGGCAGGCGCTGGACATTAAAATATTGTGAATTATAGAAAATCACGCAAGATTTTCTGGAGAGTGAAAGTTTTTATTTTTATTTTAATATGGGCTAAAATATATTCAACTAAGGTACTTTATGTATGTGTAAAATAACATGCTGTTTGGTGTTTTAATTATATGCCATAAAGTATTATTCTTATTCAAGTGACGAAAACAAAGACAGATGAGAAAATGGTTTATTTCTTGGCTTGTGCATTAAACTGTCATAAGTATCAATACTTTTTTCATGATATCATAATCAGTTGATGAACAAAATTCCATCTTTAACTGTACCTACGTTAACAAAACACCTGCCCCAGCCCTTTTCATTGAAACTACTAAACTTAGATTAAAAGCTCATGCTCAGATGAGTTTTGTATCACAGTCTTCAGTTTCTCAAATAAAATTCCAAATTCAAATCATATAAACAAAAATCACCACCAACCAGCCAGTTTCAAACCCTTAAATTAAGTAAAAATATTACCAGTGAATGTGAGCAAATAAACGTCGGGTGACATATAGCTGTCGACGCTCTATTAAGGGCTCTCACCCACTGGTTAATAAATTGCCTGCTAGCATGCAACCGCAGTCATTCGCTGGAAAAATTGCTAAAGCGGATATGACCTTGTATAAACAATTTTATTTCCACTTTTTTGTGGGCACATTTTGTTTGTTTTATTCTAAATAATACACATTTTTTCCAATAGATTAGAGCGTTCAATAAATTAAATAAATAAAAAGAGCGAAAATTGTGTACGATAGTGGTTAAGCAAGTGTACTAATGCCAATAATATTATATCGATAATATACGTAAAAATTAACCTCTCCACAGAATTAAACAGTAACTTTATTAAATTAATAACTGTAGATACCTATTTTTTTCTCAAAATAAGTGGTTTACATTTTGTTTAATTCCAAATTCAGTTCTGGCATAAAGCATTTTATTGTTTTAAAAAACTGACCGTAAATAAACAAAAAGGGTTATATTTAAATCAAAGTTCCTAATTTCAAGATACCAACTGGCCAGGAAAATTGTAACTGAAATTCGAATTTGGAATATTATTCGCTGTACCATTATTCACCCGCAATTTTAAACAAAGGAAGGACCAATTAATTGCTTTATTGTAAACAGATTGCTTAATTAAGGAAATGAAATGAATAAGAAAAGGAGCTAAGCGAGTAACATGAAGTCAGAAATTAATTTTAATGATAAACGGTTTACGTAGCATAGCGGGTGCTTTAGATGCTTATACACAGGATGTTTTCGAAGTATTTACCAGGCCAAATCAAGGAGCTGAAATTTAATTTTTTCATAGGTTATTTAATTATTTTACTAATAATTCAGTTGATTTATTTATCACAGTAAAAGCTAATAGTTATATTTCTAATGTTGGATCTCAATTTTATTCATTGCACCAGTAAAAATGCAAAAAATCCTTCTTTAAAGATATTTTTTATACGATTTCTAAGATCAAATCAGTCTTATAGTTTATGCACGTTTGGATCTTAGTAAAATTTTATTATTGTTATTGTAATTAATCAATCAGTCAGAAGATACGAATTACAAACCAAGAAAACTGAAAACTATATAACGGACTTTTTTTTATCGTGTCTATGAAAAGACAAAACCAGCAAATATTTTGGCTTACTTTTATGACATAAAATTCTTCCCCCTGTGTTAACTTGGTAGTAGTCAATTATTCAAACCATTGGCAATGTCAATATCTAAAGGGGAGAGGTACCTACTCGATTGCAACTTGAACGTGCTTCTCCTACATTAATATTAATGAATCGGTTTCTAATTGTGTGAATGTTTAATTAACACAATTGGTTCTTATTTCAAATGGTACATTTTTTCAAATAAAACAAAAGATTTTCGTGGTTGTTCACTGCACTAAAATTGTCACAGTTTACGGGTTTGTATTGTACTGTTTCAGTTCAATTTTGGCGCTCATGTGCTCGAATATGCCTCACAAAAAAGTTACGTTAGATATATTTCAAAATATTGTCTAGGAAAAACTAAACGTTTTTCAAAATTACATAGTTATGAGAAGAATCTCTTTCGGGAAAACTGGGCGAGCTTTTACATCCCAAAACAGTATTTCTCAAAAGCTTTTAGGTTGATGCTTCGTAAATTTATAAATTACAAGAAGTACTAACTATTACAGACGTCCAATTTTCGTAGTCGTTTGAAATAAAAACTTCATAAAATTTTCAAAACTGTCTGTGTATTTTAATTTTAAATGTTTTTAAAATTTAAGCTTACGCAGCATTATCTTTTTTATCTTAAATTGTTTACTGGGCAGAATTGTTCTATTGAATGTGCGTATTAGATTTTGAAACTGAAGTTGATATACCATTGATTGGCTTGCTAAAAAAGTTGGAATATTTTATCGGTTACTAAAAAAATTATAAACACTTTTAGGTCGCGGTTGTTAATATTAATAACACACATTATCTACCGGGTTAACACGATTTTGGTTTAAAATAAGAAGTAGTCAATTAGTCGAAATATCGGTAGGCTCATTAAAAAGCTTATTGTAAACCAAAATCGTGGTAATAACCCGGTAGATATGTGTGTTACTTACTGCCCATCTTACTGTGTTACTTGTATTTCACGAATACCTATGTATGTAATGTAACTATTATTTGTGTAAAAATAAACGAGATTGAGTTTGAGTTTTGTGTTTGTTACTAAATAAAATTATCGCTATAATTCTAAAACAATTGAAATCTGAACAAAATAATATTTTTACTGTGACTATGACCAAATTCATTATTAAATCTCACCTACTCCATGAATAAATACAAAGATGCCAACAAGTCATTGACCCCATCAAAGCTTATGTCACGTACTTCTTCAATTATTAACTTTTCTTCTTGGCTATAAAATCTGCTAAAATATGTTTGTTATGTTTTATTTTGTTCACGTAGGTGCGTAAAAACTAACCACATATCCCTTAAAGTGCTGAGTTTACACTCTCCCTGAAAAGAACAGAAATGGACTCATTTTCTTGTCAAATTCGTGTTCTAAATTTTTTATACGATAGTGTCTAGAGTGAAACGTCCAACGTACTTATGCGAAACGAGCTGGAAAAGGAAATGTGTGAAACTAGAAACTTAACACAACCCGAAATAGTTTACTTGTTTATAAAACCCTACTCTAAGAGTTCTATTTTTCTAACTTTCAAATGAACCAAGTCGACTGACATAAATGAATTATTAAACTAAAGCTATAGACAATCACCAAGACGTCACCAAGCTGCATCGTTCCCTTCTGCGGGTGACGAGTACATCTGCAGAGCCTGAGGACGTCATTGTCGTTCCCGTATTGGCTTACACAGCCACGAGAAAAGTCTTACACTCACCGTTTGAATCGTCTGCAATAGACGTCAAGGCCAATGATGATGATGATGATAGACAATAATAATAATATTATGTCTGTAGCTTTAGTTTTTTTTTACAACATTATGCAACAAAACAAAAATGACTTGCCTAACTCTTATAGGATTAGTGACTTCTAATCTTAATGAAAAACTGGTGTACCTTACTTAATTAACTTGATAACCCATAAAATACAACCCCTTTTGTATTATATCAAACTCAAAATGTACAACCAATAATAATGTTGATCTTTTATAAACTATGGTACATTGAGATAACGTGATAAAAAACGATAATTCCCCGAAGCAAATATGTGTAAGGGGTAGTTAAAAACAAGGAAGTATAGATTAAAAAGGTTGAATGAGGTAAGCGTTTCAAATAGCGAATGTAACAATGTTTTGATTTACATGGAAGTACGATACAAGTTATGGGCTAAAGCGAATAATTTAGAATTTAGAAAATAATAGAATCGTAAAATGATTTATGGTTCATTTCTGTCAAATAACGCACTCAAAATGCATCAACAGCTCATATACGTCCCCACCGAGGGGCTCAAACCTACCCTGAATTAGTCAGAATTAGGGCGATAAGGCCAGTGTGAGTTAAAATTACTGACGTGAAAATATTGGAAAATATTTAAAAAATTGTTCTTTTCTACAAGTATTTCATAATGTATGTGGGTATCCTAGAAACCGAACAATAAATAAAATTAACTGCCGGCGATGGCTTACAAAGGGTTTGCAAAATTTTATATTTTCCTAAATTATCCATCTTATTTGTCCCAGAACCATCTATCTATAGTATAGAGATATATTATTTTTAGGAATATTTTTTCCTGAATGCAGTAAGTAATTTTCAAAAACCATCGCCAATCGTTTATTTATGGTTTAAACTGCATACTTCTAACATAAAACGTTGTATCGCGACGACAGCTCCAGGCTATTGAAAATTAAAATTGCTCCCAGATTTTTTATCTGTTAAATTCACAGTGGATAACCCCGAACTCGGCTTTGTTAGCAAGCCGAGGTTTTATTTTAAAAATAGCTGAGGAATTCTGTGTTTAATACACGGTTTAATATTTTGATTTTGCGCTTGTTTTCAAAGGGTAGCTTTTGCGAAGGAACTGGTTATATTTTGTATGTCTATTTTTATGTCTACAGTCCTAAGACTGTCTATTTTCGTTTGACTTGGCTTTCATACCTTATTTTTTTGTAAATAATCTTGTTTTTTAATATCTGATAAAACCTATCCTTACCCTATCCTACCTACCTGTTTTCTTTATTTTATAAATCAATAGTAATAAAATAATTATATTAATTTTTCACAAATAAGTTATGAAAGCCTGTCTGTGCAAAATGACAAGTACAAAACTTTGAATCAATGAATTTTGTGGTTTTACTTAAACGCCTTTTGGGTAATAAGTATTATTTTGAATAATATTATGGTAAAATTTGCTAATCACGTTACTATTCTGTTAACCAACAGAATTACTAGGGTAATTATGCGTAAATTCACAGCCTGATTCTCGTCAATACAAAATCCGGAACAAAAGATACGTTCGAAACGAAATTATAGCACAGCTAAAATCAGTATTGCGTTTAATTAAACGATATACTAGGGAATAATTGCAAATTAATTGCGTAGCGTAGTGTAGTGATAGTGATGTCGATAGTTTAGATAATTACCTACCTCATATGTTTTATTAAGTACATATAATATGAAGGAGCAGCAGCAATCTGCTAACTAACAGTTACAATGTATTAACAACGAGAAGTTAGGTTTGAATAAAAAAGGAAAGCAAGTTTGTTGATGTAGTGTGTAAAATTTATGGTCAATTAAATAATGGTTTACGAGACAGATTTGTGTGTTTCTTTTGTGCCATAAAGTATATTCTATTCTACTCTATATATAAAAAGCTCCTTAAAAAAACAAAATCAAATCAAATCATAACAAATAATCATAAAAGTGAAATTATCGTAAAAATATATGTTTGATTAATGAATAATATCATGTCAAAGTCCGCACCCGCTATATTACTACTTTGGAAGACAAAGCAATTATGTCCGTCAAAAAAAAATACTGACTTTAACACACATCACTATTATTTGAAACTAACAAAATTTACATGACAATTTTGTTGCAACCGTTATTTGTTTGTATCTGATTGAGGAACAATTTGCATGCTCGTGGTCAATATTTATGGTCAAAAACATCATAATAGTTAAAAATTATAACGACACAAAGTCATAGACGGTTTATCGGCGGGTATGTTTTTTAACTGGTAAAATTATAGCTATCTGTATCTGGAATAATGCGTGGATTGGCCAAGTGCTAACTATAAATGTATCTAGACCGTGAAAAAAACAGACCAGATAATTCAAAAATTTATTTACGCATAGTTGCCTACATGGTGGTATCTTTTTGACAGAGTACACCATCGATGTGAATCTGATGCTGCCGATATGATAACGTAGATTTATTAGCACTCAAAAGAGTCAGCGTAGCAAGCAAATGAACAAGTAGCGTTTGGAACCAACCCAATTAAAACCAAATTTTCCGCGCCAAAAAACTTATGCGTAGGTACAAGGGGTCCGCCACTATGTTCATTAATAATAAGCTTAGTAATTTGACCATTATTTCAGCGACTTCCCTTCATTAAAGGGCGAAAGACAGCTTTAGAAGGGCAATAACGCTTAACATATTTGACATGTATAATTTATACTTGCAAATTTCCATCCCTCTTTCACCCCTATTATTTTAGCAGTTCGATACGGTTCAAATATCACTGAATGATCACTTTCGTCAGTCCTTTGTGAATAAGATATCGCACGAAGATTTTTTATCTATAGAAAGTCTATGGCAATGGTAAAATTCTGCACTAGAAAAATATTTTAATCGTTCGATTTCCTTAATCGATTTCAATAAATTTGTTCAAGGGTAAAAATATTTCTTTCTTTGAATTCCTATTCTGATATTATAATAAAATTCTTAATAGTGATTAATTTTTATCAGGGTCATAATTTTGTGCTACTTCTGTCAGCTCATATGCGTCCCCACCGTGGGGGTTCAAATCTACTCTGAATTTGGATGTAAATTTATATATATTTTTTAAGACTAAAATTAGATCGTGCAGGAGAAAGTATTATTGTCAGTTACCTAATAATTTAAATTTTTACAAAGTATTTTCTGAGCATATTGGATACAGTTTATAAAGCTGTCATACCGAAGTTTAACATATTAACTGAAACTTAACTCCGAGAAACCTTGATAACAGATTGTCTCAGGTGAATGCTTCATCCTTGATGGGAATATGACTATGTACCGCACTATCAAAAGGAAACATCATACGAGGTAACACGTTAATCTAAAACGGAGGTATTTCTGTCATTAATTTAGATGAGAATTATAATGGTTTGGCTTTGATTCGAGTAAATAAGATGCGCTGTATTTTATTTTTTAATACAAGATAAAAGAAGTAACGCTGTTTTTAGTCCTGACCAAGTCACCACAGACAGATTACTATCTAAAAATAATTTGTTAACATTGCAAAGAAGGAAAAATCTGCAGATAAGTAATATTATAAAAATGATCAAAATAAAAGATAACACCACATACCGAATTTTCGTGAAGTAAAGCAGGAAGTCTTACCCAGAAATAGCCAAGACTAAACTAATAATATCTATTACTTTTAAAAACAACTTTGAGAGGTGAGTTGTACCGCGTACGGGTGAAGAAAAGCTTCACAGTATATAAATTCGATTAACAGCTCAAATAAATATTTTGTATTTTAAAACAATATTAAATAAAACAAATCTATTAGAAAGTATTAAACGAGAGGTAAACTTCATCGCCTATAAGAATCTAACTGGACAAATTTATATCCAGATCCAGAACACATCTTCTACAAAATTCCAAATCCAGTTACCTCAAGATACCATCAAGTGATCATACATACGAAGGATTAGGATCACTCTGCGTGACATCAGAGGCAACAGTATATTGCTTTGTCCCACACGTCAGCAGTTTGATATTACTGTTGGACTCAGTAATAACGCGAATGTTGATTACGATGTTGATAAGGTAAAAGTTGGCAAAATTGTGGCTATGATTAGTGTTAAAGTATTACTTTGATCCTCTTATAGTATAATTATTGTTTATGCAAAAGTCAAAATATGATATTAAGAATCTTGAAATCATAAAGATCATATCATCATCATGATTTCAATCGAAACCACCACGAAAGAAACTGTGTTTTTATTTTATCTTTTAATTTAGGCATAACCACCTCACCTCACCTCTCTTCACCCTAAACACAAACACCTCAAACATCACCACCTCCACAACCACCACCATCATCACCTTAAACATTTAACACTCATATTCACACTCCACGCGAACTTCAAAGAATCGTTAACAAAATTAAAATCATAATCTTCAGTTCATTTATTATACTGACAAGTTAAGACACCGTCTGGAGTTGGTACTTGGTAGTCAGGACGCACCTTCCCACAGTTGTTTCATTATCACCCTATTCGTAGATCGAAGTTGAATCAAGGCGGCAGTCTAGTCTCGTCTAGACATTGATAGGGTGTGCTGGAAGAATAACTTTATGTATTGATAGATCATGCATTTCATTATAATTTTTTTTCGCCTGAAGCACAGGAATATTCCTAGTTCAGGTATGTGTTTTATTGTATCCCTATTATTATTGTAAAATAAATTTCTCAATAAATCATAATAAAAATAATTCATCAAATTACTAAACTTATCAATGGATCATTCGATCAATTGAATATCAAAAGATACAGTACAAATTTATCTGTTATTAACAAATTCCAACGGAAAATCCAGATCCAATAAACCAGAACCAATACAAAACAATTTTGAAATTAAGGCCAAAATAGAAATATTTTACTCGTTATAATAATTATCTTACGAGAGTTTTAAGAATTACTTCGAAAAAGAAAAAGGAATTTTCAAAACATTTTTTATCAATTTATCTCATCTTAAGTAATACTGAATTAGAAAACCTTGTACTGAAACATCAATGTATTTTTCTTGCATATTCGAAAAACAACATATTAATAATTAAAACATTCAGGAAGTTTTGATAGTTTTAATTTTGAATTATATTGTACATTTTGGTGATATTCTAATTCAAAGTTCATTAAATAAGCAGGAGGGTGATGTGACGACATGACACAGTGATAAGAAGGGATTAGGTTAATGGTGAAAACTCAATCCCCTTGCTTGCTAATACGACGGAGAACAGCATAATTAATTGCCTAAGTAAAGACGTTTCTGGCTTAGTAAAGCTTATATTTACGTACTTGTATAATATTTAAATTGTTAGACTTTGTGCAGTCGATGTAGAGACTAGCTTTCTTTCCATTTCTGCAGGTATTGTAACGGAACCAACCTGGGTCCGTTAACAATTTCACAAATAAATTCCAAATCATTATAACTACTAATCGATTACATCTCTTTCTCTAATACAAACGCTAAATAATCACTAACGATCATTACTCAATACTTCAATTAATACGACATTCAGTTATTTAATATTAAAACAAGTTAAAAATACAAGGCTCTGCTTACTCCTTTACAAAATAAGTTCACTTAAAGTAAACATGAATTTACAACACTAAAGAATCTAAAAACATAATAAAAATAATAAATAAAGCATTAAAATAATAAAACATCGAATACGGAACACTAAAATAATAAGGGATAAATTATTGTATTAAATTGTATGGAAAAGCTAACAATTTGGAAATTGAACCCTAAAAATACGTTGACCTTGACGCCGATACTCACGTTCAGGCACGCCCGAGCTTGAGTTCGAGTCTCACCCGGGAGGCTATAAATACCGATTGCGCGAAGTTCAATTAGTCAGTATTCTTTCGATTATCACTCAGTGCAGTTGCCTTGTCCGTCGCGGTAAAATATTTTCTTAGAGTTTTCTGTGGGGTTTTTTTGTGTGGATTATTAGATATTATTAGAAAGTTTACTTTCTTTTAGTATTTCTTAATCCTTGGGGAAAATTTTAATTTAAATTCCTTTAAAGTTTTGTTTTTTAAATGTTTTTGTAAAGCTTAAAGTTTTGATACGTAAAATTTGTGGGAAATTTCAAATAAGTTTGAGAAGTTGTAAAGTTATAAAAGGTTCAGTTTAAATTGTTTCTTGGTTTTTAGTACTCGTTAAAATTAAAGTATTTTCAATGGGGTTTTTCTTTACGGCTTGGCATAAATCTGTATCTGATTTAAATCCAAGGTTTCCGAACTTGGTGGCTGTTTTTGGCAAATGGTCTGGTTCTGTTCTAAACGTTCTCCGGAACAGTTAGAAAAAGAACGTAGTTTCGTCACGTCGTTGGAGCCGGTATCTTGGAACGGACCGGTGGTCGCTTTTACTATCAGCGACTTCAGTTCCCGGATGATTTGCTTTTGTGTAACGAGGGCAAGGTTTCGTTGAAGAGGAACACACAAACTTGCTCTGTTGCACAGGATCACTTCTTCTGTCCCAATACATGTGCAGGGAACGGGTACCCTCTTTCTCGATCTTTGCGTATTAGCGCGTAGAAGGAGAGTACAATCACACGTGGCATAGAACGTAGGCACTCACTGGGTCTCGCCACAACCCGTCTGGTTAGTTCGTTTCGATTAGACCTTCTTCTCCTGTGGAGTTGGAAGGTACCACCACACATCACGCGATTAATTATAAATGTGAGGTCTTCCTCTAGCTGTTGAAACTTACGGAGAATAGGTAGGATAGTTCGATACCTAACGGATGATATAATACTTACGCATTTGCTTCGAAAATCAGCTAGACTTTCAATGTAATGTGAGATATTTAGGTAATATCTCTAGTTTTGCCTACCTATATGTAAAACACTTAACTAGAAAGGTAAATTCAATAGGGAAACGGATGTCATAGAACTTATTTGGGACCACTTATATCAAGTCAAAATATATATATCTATCCGGTGAAAGAGAGCTTACCAAAACTGCTTTAGAAACTATTACTCTTCGTTGCTAAATAATATCAAATACCAGTAAGAAACAGCTTACCTCTATAAAACTCAGTATAACCTAAATTAACTTCACTGCTAAAAGATATAAATTGCATTAAATTGATCACCTAGTAAAACATATTAAAACCTACTTTTCATTGTTAAATAACAAATAGTAAGAAACGCTTTACCTTTATAAAATTTAAAACCTAAATAATCATCATTAGATACTTACTGAAAGGTATAAAATGACAATAAATAAACCATCTAAATTACATACTAAAACCTTCCTTTTTAATATTAATTAGAAAGAAATACTTTACTCAGTATAACCTAAAAATAATCATCAATGGGAAAAGTATTAAATTGCAATCAACAATTCACTTGGTTAAAGTATATTGAATCTTCCATAATCACTACCGCTAAATAATAAATAATTTACTTAGTTCAAATTCCATAAAACTGACTAGGTAAACCTTTCAAAGATAAGTTTATAATAACAGTTGATTCTCTCTAAGATTCAAACTTCATTCTAATAAAATAACCAAATAAATAAATATCTTGAAAGTACCAGCCAGCCGTATATGGGTCCACACGATAAGAAGAAGAATATTGTTAATTTGATACAAAGGAATGATTATTGTCAAGTACAGTCACATAGCTCATATTGCATTATTACTTCCTATGATAATAAAAATATTCAATTTCAATATTTACTTACTCGAACCAAACCATAGTTTGTTGATATTTGGATCTGTAGGAAAAGCAATAGCACTCCGGTGGTTTACTTCCATACCAGACGGATTGGACGTCCCACCATATTTCAGATTGATTCATCAACAGCTTACTTTGTATTTGTACTATATGAAAGGCAAACTGTACTAAATGCTAAGACATCTAGAAACCATATAAGATTCTCTTCTATAACTACAATCTGAGTTATTAGACTGGAAAGATAAGAATCATTCCTAGGATCATTTATCTTTTGTTGTAATCTAAAGTTGATAATTTGAATAACCTATTTTATAAAGGAATTAATTGTAGAGTCATTATTCAATATATGTTTATCTATTTTTATCAATAAGAACATAAAGAAATAAATCTTGTTTACTTTGTGATAACTAAAATGAATAAAGCCAATATGTCAAGTCACAGTTGTCTATTTTCAAGCATAAAACCTAGATGCTAATAATAATATAAAATAATAAATCTTATTTACTTTGTTGTTCTAATATTAATGAAATATTCCCAAAGGGTTTCCAAGAAGGAAATCTGGAATGACGTTGAATATACTATATAAAATTAATACAGTCACATTTGTTTTCAAACATAAAACTTCAATGTTAGTAGAAGATAATCATGGATTGTTCCTAAAGGATTTTCTGGAAGAAAATCTGGAATGATGCAGACTTAACTATAAATTTACATATTTAAAGCCTCACTTAATTGGTTTCAAGCATAAAATCTTTAATGCTAGTAAGAAGTATAAATAAATCTTAATTGTTTTGCTATCCTAATAATAATGGATTGTTCCTAAAGGATCTTCTGGAAGAAGATCTGGAACAGAGTAATTTTGGTTGGTTATACCCCATCCAGGATCATCAATCCGAGGAGCCAACCCTCTTGAGTCCTTGTTCCTAAAGGGTTTTCTGGAAGAAAGTCTGGAATGACGATGTCCTGAGTGGGTCGGGGATCTTCTACTAAAAAAACTATTAATGTCCATTATGATTCTAATTCTATTTATTTACATAAATAGAATACCACATTTACAAGATTATTTTAAATGTTTATATTCTTATACCCTAACAATATCTATTTATTATATTATATTATGATTAATTTGCTAAATCATTTCTACATTTTCTAGCTAAATAAATAATTTCTTTATGATAAAAGGTTTTTGTACAAATAACAATAATGTAATATTATGATAAAAAGAAACTTACTGCACTATTAACATTAAAACTCTTCCAGGAAGCATGCTAGGTTATATACTTGTTTATGTTCGGTAGGTAATTCTTAGGGTCTATCTATAGTTCTCACTAAAAGTATCAGGGTTACTAATGAGCGGTTCACAATGTAGAGTTTTTACCACTAGATGATTCACTTGGCCATATTTAAGTTAATTAGCGTTTTAAGTGTACAGAGGGGTGTTAGTTAATTATTAGTTAGAGAGTTTAGTGTAGTGTAGGCTAGAGGGGGGGGTTACAATGGTGGCGCCGTTGATCCAGGATTGGAACTAGTAGTATTTTTAAGGTTTTAAAATTCATTTTATTAAGTCTTTTTACTCTAACTTTAGAACTTGATATTGAGATTTTGTTAAATAATTGAGTACAGGTAAATTTATTTATTGCAGAAATAAAAACAACTTAAAACGGGTCTTACCTTTTAATTTCACAACTTAACAAAAAAACGGGAATAATTAATAATAAATAGGTAGCACAATTACAATATTTCACAATCTTTTTTTTTCACTTCACACAACGTATCTTCGGGGAAGAGTCAGGGTCTTCAACACTCGATCAGGGTCATCTCATTGCTAGTCAGGGTCTTCCAAGACCATAAGCCAATCTCGTCGTCGGTGGTAGATTCCTGGAAATGTAATAGGTTACATTAGTTACGGTTCACGGTTTCTAGGCAAGGCAGTGAGTTGCTAGTAATAATAATTCAATGAGGCAAGGTTAGATTTGACCAAAATACTTATGTGGGTTGAAAAGAAATAGGGAGAGTACTTATTTATTGATTTGCAGGGATAATTTTGATTAATGTAACGTTATAATACTTATACTTACTTGTGTCTTGTTAAATAAAAAGATCAAAGTCATCTTCGTATTCGTAGCGAACGAACGGCAAAATATTTGAACGGTAGCGTCACTCGGTGGCATCGCGAATCGATTCGAGCGGTAAATCGAAAGAGCAAGTGAGATAGCGCTATAAAATTTAAGTGTGAGAGAAGGAGATGTTTATTTTAAATTACGGGGCGCGTTCCGAATCAGTCTATAAACGCCGTCATCGAAAAAAAAAAAACGACGTGGTTTAGTTTCATTCTATGCAGAAAAAAAGGAGAAGATTAAATATAGGTTATCGATGAGAAGTAATGTAAAAAAAAAAAAAAAAAACAACAACATTACAACAAAGGGTTTGATTAAACGAACTTGTGTTTCAAAATTTATACGATCGTCTGGTCTTAAAGTTAATGAAATATAAATAAAATAAATGTCTGCGGAACGGAACGTTTCGTTAATGATGGGGTACGTTCGTTTCCATGATTTAAGTATTCGAACATCATCTTTTTTAAATTTTAATTTTAAATAATATTGTTTAATTTATTTAGATAGGTACAAACAGATTTTATAGTAAAGTTATTATAATTAATTTGAATATAAAATTAAGGCGTTGAATATTTAGGAATCATTATAAATTAAAAATATTAGGGAAATGACTGTTTTACGGTCACAATTTGTTGTTTGTGAAATGGAAAGTGAGAACTATAGGTAGAAATAGAATAGTATTAATATAGGGAAACGGTAACTTTTAAATATTTTGATGTGGTTTATAATTATTGATTGATAGCAGAGTAGAATTTTGTTAAAAGTCTTTTCGTTGGGGGGTTGGTTATAAAAACAAAACTAATGTATTTTGTATGAACTACACTTGGTACTTTCCGAGTTTCAGAAATCGTAAATAATAATAACAAGTTTCCCCATAATAATAATAATAATAATAATAATAGAAAACATTTAATATTCGCATTGCTAAAAGTTTTAAAAACGGGGGGTTGTACGACTTTAGATTACATAAATTACCAAAGCCTATAGTTTCGAAAATGATTATTAAATAAATTGTTATAAGTATAAAAGTATATGTATTAATTTATACAGATTTACCTATTTAATAAATATATATATATATATAAAATAACAAACAGATTTGATATTCGCATTGTTAATTTAATTACTTACATACTTAAAAGTTTTAAAAACGGGGGGTTGTACGACTTTTAGAAAGCGCATTACGAATCAGACTTTCAACGCTGTCAGCGTTCAGAAAAAAAACGAGTTTTGACAGCTGATAGTAATTTAGAACCAAATTCGGAACACGATTACGGGTGCTTTAATCAATTTCAGCGCGTCTCGGAACGCAGGGTTAATCAATCAAAGTGGTACAGCACTAGTTACATTTCGTTTATTTTTGTCAACCATAAATAAATATTATAATATAAAATCATTATCTATCATTAATACTTGTTGCGAAACATCTAGTATTTTTAATTGATCACCTTATAAAAATACAGTAAACAATTTCCAGATGTAAAGAATATATTTTTTCAAAATTACTTGAGTGCGCCCTCTAGCTGTTTTGATGAATACTACTTAGCCCTCTTCTTTGGGTTGGCTTTCGGTTCAAACTTTTAGTTTCTTTTCTCTCTGACAGGTGGCGTTTTATTAACAAGAGTAGTTCGGAAAGTCTCGAGTTCGATCTTTGATAATGTTATATACAGTGACATGTTACTATGTGGACGGGGCTTCGATTTTTATGTAGTTAATTAATATGGTCGTTATAATATTTCTATGGAGAAGGAAATAACATTGTGAGAATCGAAAATAAATAGACGTAAAGTGCAGTAGAGAATATAGTAGTTTGTCAAACAGCAATAGAACTGAACTAGAAGTAAGGTAGGGAGGTAAAGGTTTACTTCTAGTGTACGACGTCGTCAGAAAGGCTAACAAACTATTGAAAGGTTATTTTTTTCAAACGTTGGTACATACTATTATTAATTCTGTAATGTTACTAGTCGAATTAATCTTACAGTTCTCAAGGCTTTCATTTAATTGTTTAGCGATTACTTTTTTTAATGATGATCAAGTTACTTTGCGTGCTACACTGATTTAACGTACTTTTCGAAACATGGAAAATGTTTAGATTCAAATTCAAAGTTAATTAAATAATTATTAGAAGACATTGCATCAGCCATATTGTCGTTTCGTATTATAAAAAAAGAGGGGGTTTTCTAATTTTTAGCAGAACGTTATATTAAATTAGAGAGACGTTGCGATAGTTTGTTCATGGGTTTCGTACGATGTTATAACTTAGTAATATAGGTGTGTGTATGTCCGACCGTGGTTGTTAAAATTACAAACTTACGAGTATAGTAAAGCGGATTGATGGTTTTTACAAAATAAAGTTACAAAGTTAGGTCTCTTGTTCAGCTTTGGATTGATTTAAGATGATGAAGGTATGAAAGTTAGTTATTATTACGAAAGAAAGATAATACCTAATTTTCTAGACTAAGAGAGCAAAGTTAATTCTTTGGTATATTATATTAATTCTGTGTCAAACGGTCAAATATGGAGTCGGTCCTTCCAATACAAATCGGTTTTAAATAATATCAATATATTCGTGAACGGTTTAATAAAATCGAAACAGTTTAAATATAAATTAACTAATTGTGACATCAGGAAGCGTAGCGGATTGTAGCATTGTAAATAAATTGAGATAAATAAAAATAAAACTTTCATAAACTTAGCGTATGTTCAGAGTCGATGTGAGAAAAAAAGATTATAATAATTCTAATAATAATAATTGTAATACTATAATAATCATAATTCTATACGCTGTGTCACTTGAGTCGATTCTCTTTGTTTTTATATTTTATAATTTTCTTGTGAACTAAAAATTCTACTTTATAAAAAAAAAAAAAGGATAAATAAAATAAACTTTCATTATCATAGCTTATATTCAGAGTCATTGCAAGAGTAAATTAAAAATAATAACAATTCAAATAAAATAGTAATATAAATAATTCTATTGGCGGTGCTTGTTGTGTAGTTTTCTTTATGTTACGTATTTTGCAATTTTACATAAATAATAAAATAGATAAATAAACTTTTACTTTTAAAAAAAAAATAAAAAAAAAAAGGATAAGTAAAAATTTGCTGATGAAAAAAAAAGAAATACAAGACTGTATCATTTAATTGAATAGATTCGTAGTAGTTGTAATGCTATTCATTTTCTAATTGGATAATTTTAGAGAGAATTATGGGGAAGAATAATAAAATTTGTTGATACAAAAAGTATAGTAATGTTGATATCTTGTAAATTTTAAATACTTAACAGTTAAAATTAGAATATTTGTGCAAAGGTTTGGTGTTGGGCGGGGTCGGTTTTTTCAATAGGATTAAAATTTGAAACTTAATGAAGTTTAGAGTTGTTTAATTACCACTGAAATAGTTCATTGAGACGTTTCGTGATAGCACAAAATCGAAATGAAAGGGGCGTTGAATGGTTTTGAAGAGATGTAAAGTTGGGAGATTTGAAAGGGTTTTGATTATTATATTATAAAAAAATATTTATTGTGATGAGAGAATTAGGAAGAGCATGGAGGGTCACAGTGTTGCAATGGTACTCAGTCAGTGGAATAAGTTTATTAGCTTTTAACCATTTACACCACACTTAACAAGCGAGTTATTTATAGATTTGGTGTTAGGTTAAGATAAGACGTTTAGTAATAAAATTACTATATGTCTAATGTTTGAGGTTTTATACTCTCTATAAATAACTACGGACTCTACCAAGCCAACTGGTATGTTACACTGCGGCAACTACACATGCTCCGAAGGTAGAATGAATACTTTGTACGATCAGGTTTTGAGCTAGGACATTCGGCATAGGATAATTATATTGGCGTGACTTGTCACCTGAGGGGTCTGCTGATTTTTGGAGGGGATATGTTGTTAACTCCATGTAAATGAAAAATTGATTTGCTCAGGAGAGGATGACATATAGCCACTAGGGCTGGTTTAGCCTCACAACCTAGATTCCCTTGTAGGGCAAGAATTAGTATTCACCGCGTCCCTTAGTTTTATGTTATGAAGGATTGTCAGTGGTTCAAAGTTTTGGTGTACAGTTGTGGACATTTTAGTCTTTGGTTTAAAACTTACACTACATCAAATTACATAATATGGGTTAAATAGTTGATAAACTTTTAGTTATTTATTATTTGTGAAATTAAATATTATAGATTTTGGGAAAATTAGCTCCGGTTACGCTTAAGCTTCTGCGCAAATTTTGGGGGTTGACTGTAACGGAACCAACCTGGGTCCGTTAACAATTTCACAAATAAATTCCAAATCATTATAACTACTAATCGATTACATCTCTTTCTCTAATACAAACGCTAAATAATCACTAACGATCATTACTCAATACTTCAATTAATACGACATTCAGTTATTTAATATTAAAACAAGTTAAAAATACAAGGCTCTGCTTACTCCTTTACAAAATAAGTTCACTTAAAGTAAACATGAATTTACAACACTAAAGAATCTAAAAACATAATAAAAATAATAAATAAAGCATTAAAATAATAAAACATCGAATACGGAACACTAAAATAATAAGGGATAAATTATTGTATTAAATTGTATGGAAAAGCTAACAATTTGGAAATTGAACCCTAAAAATACGTTGACCTTGACGCCGATACTCACGTTCAGGCACGCCCGAGCTTGAGTTCGAGTCTCACCCGGGAGGCTATAAATACCGATTGCGCGAAGTTCAATTAGTCAGTATTCTTTCGATTATCACTCAGTGCAGTTGCCTTGTCCGTCGCGGTAAAATATTTTCTTAGAGTTTTCTGTGGGGTTTTTTTGTGTGGATTATTAGATATTATTAGAAAGTTTACTTTCTTTTAGTATTTCTTAATCCTTGGGGAAAATTTTAATTTAAATTCCTTTAAAGTTTTGTTTTTTAAATGTTTTTGTAAAGCTTAAAGTTTTGATACGTAAAATTTGTGGGAAATTTCAAATAAGTTTGAGAAGTTGTAAAGTTATAAAAGGTTCAGTTTAAATTGTTTCTTGGTTTTTAGTACTCGTTAAAATTAAAGTATTTTCAATGGGGTTTTTCTTTACGGCTTGGCATAAATCTGTATCTGATTTAAATCCAAGGTTTCCGAACTTGGTGGCTGTTTTTGGCAAATGGTCTGGTTCTGTTCTAAACGTTCTCCGGAACAGTTAGAAAAAGAACGTAGTTTCGTCACGTCGTTGGAGCCGGTATCTTGGAACGGACCGGTGGTCGCTTTTACTATCAGCGACTTCAGTTCCCGGATGATTTGCTTTTGTGTAACGAGGGCAAGGTTTCGTTGAAGAGGAACACACAAACTTGCTCTGTTGCACAGGATCACTTCTTCTGTCCCAATACATGTGCAGGGAACGGGTACCCTCTTTCTCGATCTTTGCGTATTAGCGCGTAGAAGGAGAGTACAATCACACGTGGCATAGAACGTAGGCACTCACTGGGTCTCGCCACAACCCGTCTGGTTAGTTCGTTTCGATTAGACCTTCTTCTCCTGTGGAGTTGGAAGGTACCACCACACATCACGCGATTAATTATAAATGTGAGGTCTTCCTCTAGCTGTTGAAACTTACGGAGAATAGGTAGGATAGTTCGATACCTAACGGATGATATAATACTTACGCATTTGCTTCGAAAATCAGCTAGACTTTCAATGTAATGTGAGATATTTAGGTAATATCTCTAGTTTTGCCTACCTATATGTAAAACACTTAACTAGAAAGGTAAATTCAATAGGGAAACGGATGTCATAGAACTTATTTGGGACCACTTATATCAAGTCAAAATATATATATCTATCCGGTGAAAGAGAGCTTACCAAAACTGCTTTAGAAACTATTACTCTTCGTTGCTAAATAATATCAAATACCAGTAAGAAACAGCTTACCTCTATAAAACTCAGTATAACCTAAATTAACTTCACTGCTAAAAGATATAAATTGCATTAAATTGATCACCTAGTAAAACATATTAAAACCTACTTTTCATTGTTAAATAACAAATAGTAAGAAACGCTTTACCTTTATAAAATTTAAAACCTAAATAATCATCATTAGATACTTACTGAAAGGTATAAAATGACAATAAATAAACCATCTAAATTACATACTAAAACCTTCCTTTTTAATATTAATTAGAAAGAAATACTTTACTCAGTATAACCTAAAAATAATCATCAATGGGAAAAGTATTAAATTGCAATCAACAATTCACTTGGTTAAAGTATATTGAATCTTCCATAATCACTACCGCTAAATAATAAATAATTTACTTAGTTCAAATTCCATAAAACTGACTAGGTAAACCTTTCAAAGATAAGTTTATAATAACAGTTGATTCTCTCTAAGATTCAAACTTCATTCTAATAAAATAACCAAATAAATAAATATCTTGAAAGTACCAGCCAGCCGTATATGGGTCCACACGATAAGAAGAAGAATATTGTTAATTTGATACAAAGGAATGATTATTGTCAAGTACAGTCACATAGCTCATATTGCATTATTACTTCCTATGATAATAAAAATATTCAATTTCAATATTTACTTACTCGAACCAAACCATAGTTTGTTGATATTTGGATCTGTAGGAAAAGCAATAGCACTCCGGTGGTTTACTTCCATACCAGACGGATTGGACGTCCCACCATATTTCAGATTGATTCATCAACAGCTTACTTTGTATTTGTACTATATGAAAGGCAAACTGTACTAAATGCTAAGACATCTAGAAACCATATAAGATTCTCTTCTATAACTACAATCTGAGTTATTAGACTGGAAAGATAAGAATCATTCCTAGGATCATTTATCTTTTGTTGTAATCTAAAGTTGATAATTTGAATAACCTATTTTATAAAGGAATTAATTGTAGAGTCATTATTCAATATATGTTTATCTATTTTTATCAATAAGAACATAAAGAAATAAATCTTGTTTACTTTGTGATAACTAAAATGAATAAAGCCAATATGTCAAGTCACAGTTGTCTATTTTCAAGCATAAAACCTAGATGCTAATAATAATATAAAATAATAAATCTTATTTACTTTGTTGTTCTAATATTAATGAAATATTCCCAAAGGGTTTCCAAGAAGGAAATCTGGAATGACGTTGAATATACTATATAAAATTAATACAGTCACATTTGTTTTCAAACATAAAACTTCAATGTTAGTAGAAGATAATCATGGATTGTTCCTAAAGGATTTTCTGGAAGAAAATCTGGAATGATGCAGACTTAACTATAAATTTACATATTTAAAGCCTCACTTAATTGGTTTCAAGCATAAAATCTTTAATGCTAGTAAGAAGTATAAATAAATCTTAATTGTTTTGCTATCCTAATAATAATGGATTGTTCCTAAAGGATCTTCTGGAAGAAGATCTGGAACAGAGTAATTTTGGTTGGTTATACCCCATCCAGGATCATCAATCCGAGGAGCCAACCCTCTTGAGTCCTTGTTCCTAAAGGGTTTTCTGGAAGAAAGTCTGGAATGACGATGTCCTGAGTGGGTCGGGGATCTTCTACTAAAAAAACTATTAATGTCCATTATGATTCTAATTCTATTTATTTACATAAATAGAATACCACATTTACAAGATTATTTTAAATGTTTATATTCTTATACCCTAACAATATCTATTTATTATATTATATTATGATTAATTTGCTAAATCATTTCTACATTTTCTAGCTAAATAAATAATTTCTTTATGATAAAAGGTTTTTGTACAAATAACAATAATGTAATATTATGATAAAAAGAAACTTACTGCACTATTAACATTAAAACTCTTCCAGGAAGCATGCTAGGTTATATACTTGTTTATGTTCGGTAGGTAATTCTTAGGGTCTATCTATAGTTCTCACTAAAAGTATCAGGGTTACTAATGAGCGGTTCACAATGTAGAGTTTTTACCACTAGATGATTCACTTGGCCATATTTAAGTTAATTAGCGTTTTAAGTGTACAGAGGGGTGTTAGTTAATTATTAGTTAGAGAGTTTAGTGTAGTGTAGGCTAGAGGGGGGGGTTACAGTATAACCACTTGTCTTTCCTTCACGTTAGCGATAAATAATTTAATTTTAATACATTTTAATCGAAATATCTGAGTTCAAAGACAATAGTCCTGCACTATTTATACCCAGTACGATACCATTTCATGAAATGATTTTTTGCCAACAAGCTGATTGTTTCTTTTCATGAATTAGTTTTCTTATGAAATGGACATTTCTTAACAAAAAACAGTCTTCTCGATACACCTAGTATATTATGCATCTAGTAATGCACGCTTGCTCACCCTTGCTTCATCAATTTTCAGTGTCATTTAGCCTCGGCCCCATTCTAATGCCAGGCGCCGGCTCCTGACGCCGTCTGGGAGATTACACTGGACACGTACTGTGATTTCCTTCAGACGCATTTACTTTAAACAAAGCTTTCACTGCATTTCTTCTTTATTATTATTTACTTATCAAATAAGAATGCACTTGCATTCTTCTTTTTGAATCGATGATTGGTTCTATCAATTCTTGTCTTCGTTGTTTAATTTATTTATCGTTCGTTTAGTGTTTTGAATGTGACTTAACATAATTTACTTCGTTTATCTTTCACAAACTCAGATTTGTTTTTAACACAGGAATGGCCTTCTACAATTTTAGACAGTGCTTTGCAACTCAGCCGGGGTACCGCCTACGAGACTTGGATGTATGAAATAAACTTACAAAATCTTATTATAAGGATTATTAGTATTTTGTTAACGTCTTGTCAATACTATTATTGACAGGACGCTAAAAGTAGAAAACAAGCATATTGGTTTATATGGCCGCCAAAATTAAAATTTGGATCAACGAAATAAAGAAGAAAAACTAAGTAATGGAAATAATAATTTTGTGTATCGACTTGAGGCAATTAATGCAAGTGATAACAATGTGAAACATTGTATTAAATCTAGTTTTGTTATGTTTCAAATCAATTTGCATAAATTTATGTACAGACCACAAAGTATTAGAAGTTTGTTTAATACTAGACAATAATAATATTACGTTTCGCATCAACATAACGATAATAGTATATGAGAAAACATAAACATGTAATAGCTTAGATATTTTAAAATAATTACTTAACTAACATTTTAACACCTCTAATGATCGCTTGTTCTCGTTAGAAAAAGATCAAAGTGAGGATAAATAAAGTAGGCACACATTCTTTGCATTAGAGTCGTGGGTAACTGATGGCCAGTCATCTATACATGTTATTTTAAAATATGTGCAGTAATTTCACCTCTTATTATGGTGCAGTAGCCTCGGTTACACTTCATTGCTAGCTTATTTTGTCATTCTTATTAAAAAAATAGAGTATGACCAAGGAACTTAAGTTTATTCGCAAAATTATGAAAGACCATAATATTTTTATTTTGTTTTTGTTTAATTTTGTTTTTGTTTTGTATTTTTTTCTTGTGAACAAATTTTACACGACAAGACACTTACTTTATAATATTCTTGAAAGGCTCAAGATTCACACATAGTTCTAACATCAATTTGTTAGTCTTTTTTACTAACTATAATATAGAATAGAATAATGGAATTGCTGATTTCACTGTTTATAGTTGACCTTGTTTTGTTGTAGAGCGTCTTTGGCCTCTGGGGATCACTGGGTCTCCCAGACGGGAGACGCGGGTTCGATCCCCACCACTTACCAATGTGTTTTCGATTTTCGAATTCATATTATTAAGACGGTAACTACGGTAACTTATCTTGTCTTTATCTTTATCTCTCTCCGTTATATCTTTGCTGGTTAAAAAAAAGTTCAATTTGAAACTCGTGTAAGTAACTCACAGTTTGTTCATAGATCTTTGACAGTTTGAAGAATGTCAGCATTCAAGCACCTTACAGCCGAGTAATTAGCACGGAAGCTCCTATTAGCTTCCTCCAAATAATAGATGCTCTGTGGTCTCCGCTGCGTATCTGGATTCAGAAAGGCATTTCAATTATTTAGTGCCGTCTTTACCATGGTATTTGCTAGGTGCAAGAGAACAATTATCTCCGTGATTATTATTAAGTAGTTAATTAATTTATCTCGGTTTACTGGCTTGCCGACACAATGTACTACGTCTGTCGTAGGCATTTTAATTATTTCAAAGTAATTTTGTATTGCTAGGTGCTAATCTAAAAAAAACATTAATATAATACTATCATGGCACAATAAGCTACATCATTATAATGATCAATTTCTTCTTTTTTTTAATGCAGAATAAAGAAAAAGGAGTGTACTAATTTATATTATTTAATTTTTAGTGTTACCTATTAAAGTTATTTTCATAGAATTGCGGTAAGTATTTCTGCACCGTCCCATTAATTGAAATTTAATTCGTTGTTTTAAGTGTCTTCTGCTTGCTTGCTTGCTTTGATCGCTCTAGATTTGACTTTTACGTTTTTGACACAAGGTACGGGCATATTTTCTGGTGCAATATTTTTGTTGTATTTGTCGGTATACACCGTGAAATTTACATCGTTTTGTTCCCGCCGTGTACGTGTAGTACCCGTCAAACTGAACAACTTTTCGCGAAAGAAAAACACCCTGCGACAAAAAAATTTTTGGTCTCTCCATACAAAGTGAGACTCCCGACTAATGATGTGCCGTTCCCGGTAAATTACTTTTGTGTGGGAATATTCCGGGGAATATTCCCTTGAGAACTTAAACAATGGGAAAGTTGTCGAAATCTTCTATTTTTTTATATATTTATATTATATATACAATATTAAGTTTTAGGAGACAAATCACAAGTTATACTTGAATACTTACTAACCTAAGAGATTTCGTATATTCCCAATGTTACCGGGAACAATCACCGGAAATTTCCCACATGCACGGGAATATTCCCAAAACTCCCAAAAAAATGGGAATATTCCGAGGAATATTCCCAGTGTTTTTAGGAATATTCCCAATGTTTCCGGGAATATTCCCGGGCAGATTCTGAAAGTTTTAACTGTATTTTAATAAGAGAAAAAGAAACACAGACGTTAAATTTTGATAGTTTTTATTCATGTGTGTTCAAATATGCGTTATCAATATAATCAACAATTAAACATCAAAAAAATTTTAGTATTAACAATTTTAAGTATACTAAAATAATTAACAAATCACAGAACGATCAACATGTTTTTCATAAGTTATAGGTATAAAGCAAAGCAACTTTTAAAATCCGACCACAAAGATTCAGATTTATTTTTAACAACGAGGTTTGTATGTTTAAATACGTGCACCAAGTTACAAATTAAATTACAGGTAACTAAAAAAGGACGCTTTCATTGTTTGATGATCTTGTTGCCACTCAAATAAAGAGATTCGCAAATAAAGTGTTTTTTTTAAAGAGGAAGTGAGACAGTTAATCCACATCTTACAGTCAGCATTGAACAGGCAAACATCTACTTGGCTGTATGTAACTAACAAAACGACTAATACCTATAGTACTGTAAGGAGCGGCCTCCTTTGAGCGGACTGGCTGTTCGTTTAGTTCGATTGAGTTTAAAGATTTTGAAATACGAATGGTTCTTTTTTGTTGTTTTGACTCGGGACGTCTCCGTGTTACCGAGTTGACGGGTTTTTTGTTCTAGAGTGGAAAAAAACATGAAATAAATTCATATACGTTTATTATACGATTTTCACTTAGATTAGCTAGCGCCCATCTGCCTACTGCCCTAAAACTGCTACCTGTAACTGCTATCTGTAATAAAATTACAGTTTTCTATAGTACCAAGCTAAGGCGCGAAAAGAAAAAAAGGCAGACATCAAGGGTCATTTCTGTGTCTGGGTATTGAATATTTGTCTATCTTTGACACCCATACTCGTAGTAGGCCTTGCCTAGTTTTTGATCAGATGATCGTGAGTGAAATCTCTCACTTAAATAATATAAAATTGTCTATATCAAAAATAATCAATTTTGCAAATTAAATAACTATACTAACTATACTAACTAAACCAGCCAACCAACCAACCAAACTAAATTAAAACATTAGGTAAAGAAAGAATTCAATATATTAAATGTTTCATGTGTAGGGGAATATTCCCGGGAACATTGGAAACTTTCGGTAACTTACCGGGAATATTCCCATAGGGAAAATACTGGGAATGGGAACATTCCCCACGGCACATCTCTACTCCCGACTGATCCATTTTGTATGGAGAGACCAAAAATTTTTTTGTCACAGGAAATTATTTTTTGGTGAAAAGTTGTTCAGTTTGACGGGTACTATCACTTCACGGCAGAAACAACGGATGTAAATTTCATGCTGTATTATGTCAAAATATTTCAAAAGCATAGTTAGTATTCATAAACAGCACATATAGGTATATACGTCCCCCACCGAGAGGCTCGACCCTGAATTAGGGTGATGCATAGTGTTACAATCATTGATCTATTTAGTGCCTTCAATCTGATTATTTGTTTGTACCGCCTACCAGATATTTACTCAGAGCAAAGAAACCGACGTCGTCGTGGTCTGGAAGTTAGACTGAATAACTAGGAGTTAGCGACTCATGTTCCGCTTTCCATTTATGAGCTTAATTAATTAATATTGTATTAACAAGCAGAGGTTCGTGTGAGCTCCTGTTCACGGTATAATAATGTAGTTAAATATTTATACTGTAAAGATTTGATTATTAAGGAAATTAATGAAGCAGTATACGTGGAATCGTGTTGTGTTATAGAATGTACAATATTCGTAGGTGATTGAAATTAAATAAGTGATGACGTTCAAAAGTCTATACCAGAATCTAGAGCTAATGCCATAATAATGCTCCTAACAATAATATATTTCAAAGCTTTAGTTGAAGGACGCTAAACCTTCAGTACTCTTTTTTTAAATTATATGTTTCACACATACTGATCAACCGACCAAGTAAATTTTTATTGCAGTTCGACATTCTTTTCGCCATGTAAGTAACACATTTTTATTTTCCTAATATTATGAGACGGGTTCTCGAATGGAGACCACGTCTCGGGAAACGTAGTGGGGGACGCCCCCCTGCCAGGTGGACTGATGACCTGGGGAAGGTCGCTGGTGGTGGCTGGGTGAGGAAAGCGGGTGATCGTGCGCTTTAGCGTGCCCTTGGGAAGGCCTACGTCCAGCAGTGGACTGCAATAGGCTGATTGATGTTGATGGTTGATGATGTTACGACACATACAATTTTAAGAATTGAGCACCGAAGATGTTTGCGTTATTTAGATAACTTGCTGTAGATGTGCGACGTTTATTCCGGGATTTATTATTAGCAAGAACAGAGTCAAAATTTGTTCCTAAAACAACATTGGCTGTAACTCGGTAATGGTACTCCGCTAGCTAAGTGCTGATCAACAACGCTCGCTCGGCGCAGCCATCCCATTCATTTTCTGGAAACGGCAAACGACCAATAAGTCTTGCTTCCCGGGATATTAACACTATCATAGGTTACTCTCCAGTTTTATGAAGATACATTAGGCTCCCTGACATTTCCATAAACGGCTCTAATACAATTTTCCAGCAAATTGAATTATGTCTCGATATATCATTTAGTGCATCGTGATTGTTTATTAATAATACGGAACGTATTTGAAAATCCGAAGGTATTATTGAACTGAGATTCTTTTTGGAAAAAGTGTCTTGCGGTGTAAATTATGGCAGCATTAAAATAAGTTCTGTATCCAACGTAACATTTTTGGATTGTTTATGGTGTATTCTCCCAAATGCATTGGGATTGTAAATTAAATTTACATTGAGGACGTAGAGTGTATGGGCCTGGTATGGACTTTATTTAGTACTGGTCGTGGAGCCAAATAGCTAAATGTCCAATAAGTCTGGGTCGATATTAACTGTGACAAGTTGACTGCGCGCCGCCTGGTCATTATTACTCCCAGTTTTATGACATTCGAATTCTGAATTTATATAATTGACCGGTTTTAAACACCGGAACAGTCAAATGTTTAATTACGTTCAGCGAGTTTATAAAATTTACTGTAAATCCGGCGAATTTTGATGAAAATTTATTCCCTATGCCCATTTCCTCATTTAAAGCCAAGTAATTCAACTGTAACGACATTTCCAGAAATACAAAAATTAATTCAAGTTTTGCTGATTATATTGGAAACGTAACAGCCTCCATTGATCTGAATGCTCTAGGTTCGAATCCCGGGGACATAGTCAAATAAAATCGCTTTGATTGCATGCGTTTTTGTAATAGTGCAATAAAGGCAATACTATATAACGATTTCTTACTAAACTAACATTTAATTAATTATCAAGCTTACTACGGTATGTAGGCATATAATGTTCAACTTTTAAAGTAGATAGAGAAGGCTTTCACTTTTAAGGGCATATTGCTTCTGAAATTTAGTTCTATCTCAGATGTAAAGCTATATATAAATGTAATATAATATCTCTGAATTGTGTGTTTACGTTGTTTAACATTGAAACCTTTATAGGTAAACAATCCAATCTATTGATGTTTCTGCCCCTTCTACTTAGCCTTAATCCATCTAACACAAATTGAAAGGCAACAAAACAAAGGAAACCCAAGAATCCCAGAAAACATTGTATCAGTAGGAAATCTCTCGGATAAGGCAGGAGGATAGGCCAACTCGGGCTTTCCTGACGAGTCCTTTGATATGTTATTGAGTTCAATTTATGTTTTCATGCCCAGAGGCCCGCAGCAGACTCTTTGAAAACTCATGTCATAGATGAAAATGTTTGTGCTAGAGAACAATAGGAAATTTGCTTCAGAGTTTCAGATTTGGTTACTAAACTATAATATTTGACATTCTCAGATGCTGTAAAGTAAACGGCTCCGTAGCCCAGGTTGTAGTGTATCTGCCTCCGACGCACAGAGTCGTGGGTTCGAATCCCGCCTAGGGCAAACATTTGTGTGATGAGCACTTGTGTTTGCCTTGTATATGGTTGTTGTTTATCTATATGAGTGAGTATCTATTCTATTGTATATATCAGCTGTCTGGTACCCATAGTACAAGCTCTGTTTAGTTTGGAATCAGATGGCCATGTGTGAAAATGTTGAGAAGTTAATGATATCACACTAATATTATAAATGTGAAAATATATTTGGATATTTAAATGTTTGTTCCGCTTTCACGCCTTAACTACTGAACGGATTTGGATTAAATTTAGAATGGATATATAATAGTTTGTATCCTGGATTAACACATAGGATACTTTTTACGGGAAAAAGTGTTATCCCCACGGGAAAATCTTACACAACGTGAGCATATAGCCGCGGGCGGACCGTTAGTGATAAATAGAATAGATAAGACCGCAATAATTTTGAATTCTTATAAAAAAATTGCTATTCTACCTCGTTGAAATATTTTTACAGAAAAATCCTTTGCCACAGCCACAAATACCCATCACTATTTTGATCAAAGAGACGAAACAGGGTCCGATGAAGGATTCCGTCAATGATTATTGAAATCTTACAGCACAACCCGTCTGGATAACCCTGTTAGCTCTCAAAGAGCCTTTGGTCCGCACGCTGTTTTATTGTGATGAAAATATGAGAGGGATCAACTAGGGTAGTAGTAAAAGGCTAAACAAGGATTTATTTACATCCATATGGAAGTGTAAAGTTATCAGGTTTTAAAAGTGAAAAAGCTTGTAGGAAGAAATAAAATTAAGATATAAAATCTGCATTGTAATAAAATGAGAAACTGATTGACCGACTGACTGAATAACTGACAAATCAACGCAGAGTCAAAGTCATTGGAAAAATTATATACTTAGCACGTAAACAATCAATAAGAAAAGATTTTTGGAAAGGGGGGAAAAAGGGGGCTTAAGTTATTTTAAATCTGTTGTTCTAAATGAAAAACTAAGCGGAGAAAAACGCAGACGTGCGGCATCACGAAGGCCTCTGAGCATGAAGACATAAAATATAACTTAGCATTACCATGAAACTAAAAGGACAAAATATTAAAGAAAGAAAGAAAGAAAACAATTTATTCCCTGTTAATTTCAAGACACGTACAAAAATAGTAATAAAAATAATAAAAAGAACAAGATCAAAATGTCCAATCAAAAACACAACAAAAAAATATTGTTAATATACTCGCAAGTATGATGTTTAAATAAACGCAAGAAAAATCATCTAGATACATCCACGTCTAAGTTGGAGAATAGTTACGCTATAACTGGTAAACAAATTGTGTGTGCTTTGAATAATTCATCAAAGAAACGGGCGCTGACAAATGAAATCTAATGAATATGATATGAGACGAGGAATATTCGCGAAGATTTTCAGATACACCTATGACGTCAAGTAGTGGTAAGTTTGGCGTTGAATTTTTTCGTAACAAAAACACACATGAAAAATATTTGCCGATTCGTAATTCTTCGATCCTATATTGAAATTGCTAAGATTCATTTATGAGTGAAGACCATTCCAAAAAGCTTTAAAGTGTAAAGCAATATAAATTATTCGGCGTGCTTTATTTATTTTTGAACAAGAAAAAAACAATTATTATGTATTTTAAAATTTATTTACAACAAGCAGAACGATATCTTCATTTTGAACCAGTCCATAAAATAGAAACTTCACTATACTTCCAACACGTACAAAAAACTGAGTGAGGACATCCTTTGAAACCGTTTAACTGCCCTTAGGCAAGTCCGATAGTTAGCTGGTGTCCCCCAAGCCAAACTCCAATTAAACTGAAACTCCATATAAAATATAGTCAAAACCAGATTTCTCAGTAGAGAAAGCATAACAACATTATGCAGGCAGCAGCCGAACTACAAAGCCATAGCAACCGCACGGACCCCGTCCGAGTAACCCTTATTACAAAGTTACATTAACTGCCTCCATGCAGACTACATTGTCTGTATACAATCGGAGTGCACGGTAGAGTGGAGCCAAGTTTACACTGCTTCTGTTATGATCTAAATTTCAGGTGAGGTATTTTGAACAAAATGGTTTTAATACACGCTTATTGATAAATTAAGAAAACTGACTGGCAAAAAAAACTTGACGAAAATTACAGGAAATAGTTTTTCAAATTGGTTTCATCGTGATTATTTGGTGTATATTGTGATAAGACCCGCTAACCAAGTTTTAAAAAGTGTAAAAATTGCGAAATGCAAAATGTTTTAGGCATGGTTATCAGTTAAGATATGTTAAAGAAAATCACGCAAGATCTGTGGAAAAAAAACACACGGTAAAAACAAACAAAAAATAACATACATTCACCCACAGTAAAAAAATACTTTTGGTTTAGAAATTAATATCATATTAACCTTCTTTAGTGCAAAAAATTATAAAGCAGATTTTTTTTATCTTCAAGAAAAATATAGACAAGAAGAAAAATGTGCAGATAGTTTACCGAAACAGCAGAAGAAACATTATATTAGCTTTTTAAAAAATGGATTTTGTGCGGCTTATAAAAATGGGCACCGATTTTAAAAATATTTCATCTGCATGTTTTGAACCAAAAACTATACGAAACTTGCCCATTGTTTTCACTTTTATTTTGAGTGCCATTCTATAACGCAGTTGGTACTTCCGCTGTTAGCTGTCTATTATCCTGCCTCGGGCTATCTACTGTTCAATACTGGCTGTGAAGTAAATAGATGCAAAACGGAGTAGAGACCGATAAATGTTAGTTTGAAACACGCACCGAAAGATGAAGGCGTTTATTAACTCAAACGCACCAGCAGGCTAGAAAAAAGATAATGCACTGAGAGATAAAATAATGACTTATTATGAGGTAGATAACACATAAGATAAGATAAAGCTCTTCTCCACAGATTCCGCCATTGTGTTAGTGAACTCATCCAAAAAGAAATGTAATGACGGATCTAAGTGATATATTAGGTCCTTACATATGAAATTGGCGTTTTGTCGTACTGGCCACTTTGATCACAAATTTCTCCTATTTGGTTAGGAATTCGAAATTCAAATTTATACAGCTATTTCCACATGTAGTTGTGTTTCGTAAACCGTCATTCATTTGTTTTTTTACTTATCTTTTTTCTGTTTGCATCGCTCGATTTACAAAATGGAAAATTTGAAATATCGCGTTATTTACGAGTACGAGTTCCACCGTGGCACCAGTGCTGCGGAAACGGCTCGAAGGGTTAATGATGTGTATGGCGGTTGTGTCGCAAAAGAAAACACAGTGCGTTTTTGGTTCCAACGTTTTCGTTCTGAAAATTTCGACCTGCAAAACAAGCCCCGTGGACGGCCGGAGACCCAAGTTGATAATGAAGCATTGAAGGCTATTGTGGAAGCGGATCCATCGCAAACCACGTCCGAGTTAGCTGCAGGCTTCGGTGTTAGTGATAAAACTGTTTTAATCCACTTGAAGCAAATTGGGAAGATTAAAAAACTTGAAAGGTGGGTTCCTCACGAATTGAGTGAAGCAAACCGGCAAACGCGCGTCAACTGCTGCGTTACATTACTTGACCGGCACAATAACGAAGGGATTTTAAATCGAATCATTACCTGTGATGAAAAGTGGATTCTCTACGATAATCGGAAGCGCTCATCGCAATGGCTGGACCCTGGCAAGCCAGCCAAAGCCTGCTCCAAGCGAAAATTGACCAATAAAAAGTTACTTGTAAGCGTTTGGTGGACTAGCGCCGGTGTCGTTCATTACAGTTTTCTCAAATCTGGCCAGACGATTACGGCAGATGACTATTGTCAGCAATTGCAAACCATGATGGAAAAGCTAGCTGGTAAACAACCGAGGCTGGTCAATCGCTCTACGCCACTGCTGCTTCACGACAACGCTAGACCTCACACTGCACAACAGACGGCTAGCAAATTAGAAGAGCTTCAATTGGAATGTCTAAGGCATCCACCGTACTCCCCGGACCTTGCTCCAACAGATTACCATTTTTTTCGAAATTTGGATAACTTCTTGCAAGGGAAAAAATTCAACTCAGATGGGGCAGTCCAAATCGCCTTCAAAGATTTTATTGATTCCCGTCCGAATGGTTTTTTTAGTAAAGGGATCAATGAACTACCTATGAGATGGCAAAAGTGCATAGATTACAAAGACTCATACTTTGATTAAATAAATATACTATATAAAAATTTTTCGACTTTTTGTTCCTCCCATACAAAACGCCAATTTCATATGTAAGGACCTAATAATAACATCCTATGGAAATAAATAATTTTGACTTTAACTTTGATAAAAACTACTGCTATTTTCATTGAAGTACGTACCTAATAATAGCACGTTTTGTGAACAATATTTTTTTTCACCAAAAAGTTGTAATTTTAACTAGAGAATAGACAACAACAAAGAACATAGAGCAACTGAGTCAACAAGACTGAACCGTTTCAATTTCAATATACACTGCTACATCTATTATTAATTTTCTTAAAAGACACTAACAAAACAATTGAAAGACATTGCTCAAGGGTTGTAAAAGAAAACAAAAACGTAATCTCGCTTCAGGGTAAACCAACAAGATATGAAAGGCAACACAAAATAGCGTCTTAAGTTAATCCATAAGGCCTTTCGTGTCGACTCGATTTAGTCGCATACTAATACTGCCCTGAGGCGTATAATGTAAGTACGCATGTATCTTCAAACATAGATAAAAGAGAAGGAGAAGACGACTCTTTGAAAATACATGTAGCTTTTTTAAATAATTTAGTAGAGCAGAAAACACATTTAACTATTTACTCCATGCTAACAGCCCGTCGCGGCTATGCTCGCGTTATGTAACATTTTCTCGTGGGAATAAGACTTTTCCCCGTAAAAGTATCCTATGTGTTAATCCAGGGTACAAACTATCTCCTCTCCAAATTTCATTCAAATCCGTTCAGTAGTTGAGGCGTGAAAGCGGAATAAATATCCAAATAGCTAAACATCCAAATATATTTTCAAAATTATAATATGAGTGTGATGTGATACAGCCAAAGATAATTATTTTGGATGTTATATTATTGACTTAGATATACTCAACAAATTACACATGTTAAAATAAAAAAATAAAAAGTAAAAAGTGTAATCACAGACAATAAAAATATTGTGAAAGGAATTCACTTTCATTCACTTGTGAGTTGCCTATGTCTATGTCATTTGACATCATCATTAATTATGTTAGCTAGATCAGCGAGTAATGATCCAGGTAATTTGCTGCAACTTTTGTGGACATCTCAATCAAGTTATTTCTGGAACTTCACGGTAGGCTTAGTCTTCTCCTGTTTACTTGTTTATGCTTAAGGCCTATACGGTAAGTACCCCGTGTATCAGCAAATAATGTTCAAGTATTCCATTATATTGGATCCTTGCCTTAGGGCAGGGTGCGTCCGGCTGTAGTAAACAAGACAATATTCACAAGTTATATATCTATGGGAGCTTAGGTAGTTTATTAAATAACTTTGTTGCTTTCTTAGTACATAATAATAGTTGAGTATAATTGTAACGTAAGAGCGTCGGCGGTCTAGTCGCTTGGGCCGCTGCCTCCCGTCCGGGAGACGCGGGTTCGATCCCCACCACGTACCAATGTGTTTTCGAATTTCGAATTCATATGTACGTTTATTCGACGCTCTTACGGCGAAGGAAAACATTGTGATGAAACCTGCACACTCCTGTGAAGAAATTCAAAGGTTGTGTGTGAAGTCGACCAACCCACACTGGGCGAGCGTGGTTGACTAAAGAATAAAGCCTAATCGCCCTAATTCAGAGTAGCCTCGAGCCCCTCGGTGGGAATGTATGAGCTGTTGATCTATAATTGTAACGAGTATCGCTTGTGACGCCACGTCAAATTCCACCACCAACTAACATATTTTCGAGTTTTAAATTATCGGCTAGAACCCTTCGGTGGGGACGTGTAAAAGTTGCTGATGATGAAACGCTTAGGGCAACGTCCAACTCTGATGAGTATTTTAATTTAGGAAAATTTAATCAAAGATTTCTTTTGATTAACGAACATAATTTGCAGAAGTTAATAAAACATCTTACAGTAAAATGGAGCATGTTATGTCTTTGTCGACAATTGAACCGTTCATTCCTTTGAGTACAATATTACGCGATACATACTTATCTCATAATAATATTCAAACTGGAGAAGTAATATCAAAGGATTCCAAGAAAAGTACTTTGTACTTGAGAACAAGACATGCTCACACTATTTGTGCAAAATGTGGGTAATGAGGACAAAATAAAAGCACGATATGGCATTATCTGTGGCATTATAGAGGTCTTCGCGTGTACAGGTGGTGGGGCACGCTGGGCAAGACAGTAAGTGAGCCATTGTTTGTGGAGAGACACCACAGAGACATGCACTATCAGTTGTATATCCCCACCTAAGCATGTTTTCTTTACTTCGACCGACTTGAGTCCGGAGTCTGTTAAGAGACTTCCACGTCGGCCAAGGTAAACTATGCCCAGGGGGGAGGTTCTCTTTTTTGGAGGATTTCATTATTATCGTTTAAAACGAATACTAATTTCTTACAATTTAAAACTCAATTTACTCGTTATCGTTACTCGTATGTCGGAAAGGGTGGCATACCTTACATTCAGAATTACCAAAAGGTATTCGTTGTGTAGGTGGACTGATGACCTGAGGAAGGTCGCTGGTGGTGGCTGGATGAGGAAAGCGGGTGATCGTGCGCTTTGGCGTGCCCAAGAGGAGGCCTACGTCCAGCAGTGGACTGCAACAGGCTGATTGATTGATTACTCGTTAAAAATTAGCAGCTGGTTATCACACATTTATCCCACGTGAGCTCTGATTCTTTCTACACACGTGTCTCCTATGAAATGGTCTTAAGAGAATCTACAATTATAAACACTTTAGATGGGGATTTTTTCAGAGCTTTTGCATTCAATTTCCGATACACAACACCTTATTAACGATTAAACTAGGGCCATCGACTGAAACTAGTTTTGAAAGCTGTCAAACTCATAAGAAATGAAGGTAAAACTTGAGCCCTGTGCCAATGTGTTACGAAACGTCAATTTTCGCTTCTTTCGATGGCCCAATTCTAATTTACGATCTATTTAAAATTAAAAGCTTATGGCCAGTGTCAAAATCTGCACGTTTCAAGTGGCTCTTCCTCAGAATGCAATCTGTGGCGCTAATTGCCATATCCTGTTTAGTTCTAGGAAAACGTGTTTCGTTAGTTTGCAATGGAATGTCTTGTCCTACCTTCTATTCTCCTACCTTCCTGACTTGCGGTTGTTTTCGTAGATGAGTATACCAGCAGTTGCTAAAATGCCAGGTGCACTTCCATAAATAAAAAAAGTTTATTGGTGTTTCGCTAAAATCAGGAACCGAGATCTGAAACTCCCAGAGTAGTAGGAAGCTCGGAACAGGAAACACTAGGAGCAGATTCCCGGGACGTTATTGTGTAATAATTACTTACACCGCCATTAGATGTTCCGTTTCGGGATTAGGTAGCATGGAGACGGATTCTGTTTTAGGAAACATATTTTTAAAACATATTTTTTAGAGTAAGTCAACTAAAATGCCGTCCGTCGTGTGGTGACGGCAGAGTAGAATACATTTGTCACCAACCCCTACTCTTCCCGTGGGTGTCGTAAAAGGCGACTTAGGGACTACACATTGAACGGGGAACGGGCAGCAGCACTCTCTGATACAGTAACCTTTTAATCTGCGATCTCCAACCCGCCTGCCAAGCGTGGAGATTATGGCAAAACCCTCCACTTAAGTGTAGGAGGCTCATAGTCCAGCAGTGGATTGTAACGGGCCGTCGATTTTTTTTCGAAACTAAAATGAAATGTGATTAACAAACTTTTTTATTTTCTCAGATAAAAATAGAGATATATAATAAAATATATAGGTATATAATAATTTTGTGTTTAAGCATAATGTAAAGCTTGAAAATGGCAAGTCAAACTCAAGACTATTTTTCAAAAGGTCACTGGCACTTTGACAGAATTGATTCAGACAGAATTGATCACTTTTGCAGTCAAATAACTTTTTAGCATTTATTCCCAGTCCGATTGTGGGGCATTACCGTTAGAGATAAATGGGACTGAAAATTCTCTATTGTGCTGTAAGAAAAAAATTCTTCTTTATTGTTTAACAGCTTAAACGAAAAATTTACTACTAGTCAACTGTAAAAACGCCGTATGCCACAATTCACGTATAGAATTGATGAATACACTCACTTCACACTTAGCAAGCCCTCTCCAAGTGCCGATAGACATACGACGAGCGTTTCTCGGGCGGTTTTAAGACGCTCATAATTCTATGCAAGTGTTTCACACGCAATAATCGGATAACACGCTGTTGTGCACGCGCGAGTGTTTGTTAAGTGCTTGCTGCAAATGCGTCTGCGCTTAGGCAATGTGCTAAATTCTTAGGCCGAGATCTGGTGGAAAATATTTTTTATTTTGTGTACATAGGCCTTTTTATACTTGCGTAGTAAGCGTCGGAGGTGTATTGACTAGGGCCGCTGATTCTTGTCCGAAAGACGCCAATGTATTTTTAAATTTTGAACTCATACTTACGTTTATTTGACGCTCTTACGGTGAAGGAAAACATCGGGAGGAAACCAGCATTCTCCTGCAAAGAAATTCAATGGTTGTACGTGAAGTCGGTCATTTCACATTGGACTACCGTGGTTGACTACGGCCTTATCGCCCTAATTCAGGGTAAGCTCAAGCCCTTCGGCGGGGACGTATATGAGTTGTTGATAATGATGATGATGACACATTATATAATATAACATGCTGTTGTGCACGGACAGAGTGTTTGCTAAGTGGTGCCTGCAATTGCATCTGCGCTTAGGCAACGTTTGAGCACGCGTTAAACGCTTAGGCCGTAATCTGACGGGGTTTTTTTGGGGACACTGTTATTTTAGTGTCTATTGGTTATGATTTGGATGGATGCGCAAAACATAAAAAATTAGAACGACAGCATCATCGCGGCTGGAAGGCATAAAAATAACACAACTCAATATGGTACGTACCTATTTACTTATTCAACAATTTAAAATGAAGACTCAATATTTCTGATAAGTTTCAAATAAGTACTGCTTTTAAGTTTTTTGTTCAAATCTTCAAACATTTTAAAAGTAATGAAGTATTTAGCACATCAGATCCTGGACTATAATTGTTCATAGCTTTGGACAAACGCTGCGTTGTGTTCAAAGGAACGCCCATATCGTCTTTTGTTTCTAGCACCCCTTCAAATAGAGTGGTCATTGTTATCTGTACCAGCTAACTACTAAACACATAATGACTTGAGAACGATCTACGTTAAAGCTACATGCAAACATATTCTTTAATAAGTAAACAAATCGTCTTGAAACACTGGCATACACAACCTATCTAAGTATAAATCCGGCTTTAAACTTTTGGTTAAATTCTTAAAGTTGAAAAAGTCAAACTCATAAGACCATAGTGGGGGAAGTATCGGATGGGTCTCATAGAGTCTCGTAGTTTGTTGTTATTTGATAACGCGAAATTCATCGTCTTTAAGATAATTTATGACACAATTGATGAAGCTAAATAGAAGAAAACGTTGTTGACGCCCTGACACAAAACAAAGCTTGAAAGTTACGAGAGCTTATAAAACAAATTATTTTATAAGAGCCCTTGTTAATTGTAACGTAACCACATATTTTATACTCAACCAGGAGAACAAAATCTGAATGAGCGAGCACCCGCCGGTGAAAGGGTGGGTTCCGAATCATAACACAAAAGAAAAATACGGTTATTTTACACCAATGCGGTAGATTATATCTTTTATGTTCAAAATCAACAGGAAGCTTTCAAATGGGGCATGTAACCTACACTTATAGATGCTGCGCAATGGCTGGGGTGCATAAATTTTCAAAAGCAAACTCCAGAAGGGTTTGTTCAAACAATACCTACAGGAAAATATAATTTGCTACGTTTTTTTGGTAATTGCAAGCGATAGGTAAGCATAGACGGAGTTTTGGTGTTTTGGCGAGACGACGTAGAGTTAGCAAAAGTGTAATTTGATTTTGTGGCGGCGACAAAGTAAGCACTTAGAGTTTGGTGGCGTGAACTAACTTTAAAGCAGATTAGTGAATGTTTTGTCTACGCACTGGTCCCACGTCTGGTAATACAAATGTAGAGACGGAGTAAACAAAGTAGAAATAATTGATTCAAAGTTTGACGTTTTTGTGGTGCTTTTTTATATATTACATAAAAAATTGTGTGTGTTCACTTAGTAAAGTCTTCGTTAATATCGTGTTTTTTTTTTTCATAAAAATCGATTTGACTTCATAATTGAAAGACAATCTTAGAAGTATGTTAACATAAAAATAACTGGGTATGTCCAAGACTCTATCTATACTTAGATATATTTTACTAAAAAATACGCCAGATTTGCGAGTAAAAAGTTTGAGATTACTAAAAGTTTTGGTAGAACGTGTATATTCTGCTCTAGAATTTTGAGATTAATTCCCGGCCAGGTAGATTAAAATAATGATTTTGAATATCAGTTTCCTGTCTATTATATTATTATTTGTGATTGTTTGTTAAACTTTCTATGGTACCCTATGGACTGACTATTTTTATGGGGTTAATTTATTTGTGTGTATGTGATGCATGGTTTTTAAGTCCAGGTCTATTCATTTGTAAATCTATGGTAAATTTTGCACGGTTCCATAGTTTGAACGCTGCTGTTTGCGGAGGGAGGCCACTGTTTACTTTGTTATTAACTTGGGAATTGTTATTAAAAATGGGAACCGAATATGACCCGCTACAAACGCGTCGTGATAGTACTAGGTACGTAAATATTTTAGTATTTCATTAATATTATGCTTAATTACGTCATAGCGTTACATTTTTATTCGACCTAATCATCATTTAGCTTCTTTCTCATGATATGCAGCATTTGTTTGCAAGTAATTTCAGACTTAGACTAATTAGTTCTGGTTTTCTATTATGAGCAGCTACGTTTTTAGTGAAATGACTCTTTTTAGGGTTCTTAAATTTATTTTATTAGAAATGTCTTGTTTGCGTGTATTTATCATCATCATCATCATCCACTTAATACGATCAATAATAAATTTCCAATTTTATTCTTATCCAAACCAAATAGATAACAAAAAAAAAAGTTGGTGGGTAATAACAATTTGTCCCAAGTTGTAAGTCACTCATCTTCTGAGCCGGGGGACTTGGTGGAAACGACTATTTGTTACTTTTTATTTGTATGACGCCATCCTTAATCCTTGAGCTTAGGGACACATAAAAACATCGGATATATGAATACTGTTTCCATATCTGTACCACCTAATAAAACCAACATTAAAGGGTGGTACGAGACAAAAACCTGTCCATAGATTGTGCTGTTTTGAGAAATTGCAGCATCTCCTAAATGAATCATCCTAAAAGTTCAAAGTATAGAAAATCATTAGCATAAATAAGTGGTTCAATATTATCATTTTTGCGGGATAAGAATTTGTTACCCGTATATTTATATCGTTAACGAGAGGAATATTCTCTTCAATATCGTATCTACAAAATTTTACTATATTTTATTAATTTTACAAAACACTTACTTTAAAAAACAAAACATGTCCTCTCTGATATTTCATTTTAATTATTCTGCGTAAAAACGTGCGTAATTCATCTTTACTTACATGTATTTTAGTAGTAGCATTCATGCAGTATTTTATTTGATAACAAACACATTCGTCTTCTGAAGATAGTAAAGTTTCTCCCTCATATTCCTTATCTTTGGCAAGTACTTCACTACAAAACACCCTGACAGATATCTTGTCCATTGTAATTTCAAATATGCCCATCAAAAGCTCATAAAGATAAAACTGCTGCAACAATAAAAGTATCTTTCAAAAAAATCCCGTCCATGACACATGTAGTCTACATCCTTCCATCCCTGCCACATGTTTAGTATTAGCGATACATGTTTCTGATTTCCTAAAAACGACTACAGAAATTTTAGAAGTAATGATTTCGCTATCCATTTCTGCTTTCTCTTCAATAACATCACTTGGATCATTTTTAATAATTCGATGGTCATCAACATACTCGTTTGCTGTCGCATTTGTTTTGGAATCAAAAAGATTCCCTGTCAACTTAAGTCCAGTGATCATAATATGCAATGCTTAGGATTATGCGGGATTTGCGTTGATTTAGAACTGTTTACTGGTGGTCCTGCGCCCCTGGTGTATTTTTTGCGAAGTATTTAAGCACGCATGGTAAAGAGCTCGAGAGTGGTGCTAAAGCATCTGTTAAATTTTTTTTTGGCGTAAAATACTGTTCTTCCTCTTATTGAAAATGATGTATGAAGGTTATGAATAAATTTAAGTCTAATAATTTTTTACACCCATTTGCAGTTTGATGCGTTTTTTAATAAATTTATCTCTTTTTTATTATTTTTAACAAAGAAATAAATTGTGAATTTTACTCCAGAATAATTATGTAAACATTGAAGAAGGTCAACAATAAATGAACCGCAAATGTAAAACGTCTAAACATAATGAATATTAAAACTAGGTTAGAAGTTTTCTTTCACAACAAGGGATTTGCAGCTTAGTGTAGATAGAATACCTACTTGAAATGTAAGTAGCGTAAGTGGGTATATCAAGGGTGTCATCTGCCCTCCCGAGCAAGCTTATCAAACGCATTCGTAGGTACCACAGGGACAGTTTTAACGACATTTGTTGGGTCATTCTGTCACCCCTTTTATTAAACTCATGTTCATTCATGATTTAGGGTTCTTTTAGGAGCAAAATTAGTATCGAAAGGTGACATATCTGGTATAAGTACCCGAATCTCATTCATGCGCACGAAATGCGAAACCAGTTCATGTTTTGATTTTTATGGGGTTTATAATCCCTCTTGAGTGGCCCCATTTTTAAATGGAACGTTTGGCACGGGGTTTGATATGACAAAAGGAATATATATTTTTTTTATAAAAACGCGTGCACGCTCATCGTGACTATTCAATAGCAAACCTCGCGGGAAAGTTTTTTTTAGAGAATTTGCTCGCATGTCATCCAGCTGCTGGTTGCTGGTACTCATAGTGTTATTTTCGCCAACTTCACTAGTATAGATAGAAGTATTGGCGCAATTTATTTTTAATACACTCCAGAGCAAAGAATTTATTTGGATCAGAGATAAAATTGATATCTTGTAAACTATAAAATTTATAAAATTTAGCATGTAATGCTATTCTATTCTATTCAACAAATGCTAGCTTAATGAAATAAAAAAAAACACATCACTAAATAATATTAATTAAATAATTCATTAATTTTTATTGTTTTTCATTTCAATAAGTTAGCATTTATATCATGGGTTTTGTCTCCGACCCGAATTCTTTGCACTTGAGTGTATGTAAAAAATACCAACCCAAGAGTAATGAATCTTTGGTGGTTTTGCTCAGTCTACAGTTTTTGATAATCATTTGCAAATGAACATAATAATATTGTAAACTTGCAAAAATACTTAAAGTCTATACTGATGTATTCAATATTCAATCCTAAAATAAAGAAGACTTTAATCACACTTATTATGCTGGTAAAGGTCAAATCAGCATAACTATTGTCTAGTTTATTCACTATGCATTAATTTAAATAAGAAAATACTTACCTTTCTTTAAAATCTCAATGAAACAGATTTTACAACACAATAATAACAATACAACAAAATTATACCATGCTTTGCAACAAAGCGCATTTGCTAGGAAACTAATTAAAACCAATGTCTGTAAACAGAATATCTAATGTACTGAAATTAATAACGTATGTAACAATGACGCTACATAGGAATTGCTAGCTTAAATTTCTGTTTACTGTCTCTTTGAACACTTCATGGGTGAAATGAATTATTCCTATTTTATCCCGATATTAGGTATGAAGTGTTTCTTCCTTTTATATGTCGTGGGCTAATCGTTGAAGTGGGCCGATCGAGATCTGCCTGGGCACATCATGATACGCTGCCATTTCGTGAATTGCTTGCCTAAGACCCGCCATATCGTTCAAAGCTTAATGTTTGATGATTTTCTCGGCCATGCCTGGGCCAATCGATTCTGTAGGGTGACCAAATTACCTGCAAATAAAAATAAAAATTAAATGAAGTTGAGATAATGAATATTTACCCAGCCTAGCCGTGTTTGGATAAATAGTCCGTAGGGTAACCAAAGTAATGTTATTGCTTTTATTGTCACAATTTTTGATTTGTTGTGACACCGCCATCTTTCTCGCACGTAAACACACAACTGACAGAGCGCTAACAGCGCCACCAGCGTGTCGCGAAACAGAATCACATTACGATGCGCCCAGCCATATCTCGATGTGGCCAAGTGATTAGTTGGCTCTCATTGATCTGCCCAACTTTACATTGGGCACATCATGAAATAATCGGCCAAATCACGAAATGCCGGCACATCGTGATCCAACCAGGCAGATCTCGATCAGTCCAGTTCAACGATTGACCCACGACATATTATACATCGTAATGCTCAGAGCACAGCTCAGAGTAACAAAAGACCATCGCTGCGAGGCGACGCGCGTCAGAAATTTTTGTCATAACCTTTACTTCTGAGATTGACGCATTATAACACAGAGGGTGATTAATTTATTATGGGTCATAATTGGCGAAAAGCTTTTTTTTTTATTAAATCTCGATGAAAGCATTTTTTATCAATAAGACCATTCATTATCAGGTTTGATTTAACTTTTCTGTTCAATTTGTCCCTTTCACCATTGCAGGTATTATTGCGTTGCAAAAACAAAAAAGCAAATTTTACACTGCTAAACCAAAATATTTCCCTTTTTTACTAAACTGGAATCTGGAATGGAATATTCTTCATGGTAGAAATGGGAAGAGCCCTATTAAACACTTCATGTTATAGCTGTAGAATTTTGCATGGATAATTTGCTTAAATGTAGCAGCTTACAAGTTGAGGGGCGGTCAAGTGCCCTCTAGCCGGACAGACTCCCAAAGCACATTTTCTTAATTAAAATCCTGAATGTTTTAGGACTACACAAGATGAGTGCCAATTGTTTTAGTGGAGCGTCGTTTAGGACATGAAATCTCTCTAGTTTGATAGAATAATAAAGTTACTAAGCGTCGTTCTTTCTATAAAGTTTTTAGTTTGCTGGGTAAACTCTGTAGTTCGTTAATTTCTGTTGTTTTGGGAATGTAATTACATATTTTTAATTAGTTTCTAAACGCAATTAACTGGGAATCCCCATGATAAGAAGCAAAAAAAATAAATATCTACCGACTAAAATTTTGTTGTTCAAATATCATCATTCACGTCTTGCATAATATACTGGGGTATTTTTACTATATCAAAGCGATACTTGAAGTGGCCAGTTTGGGGCCCCGAGAAACTGACCGACTGACTATCCGAACCGAACTGTCCTTTGTTGGCGACGACGCTTAATGAAAATCGGTTCTCCCCTTTCTGCATATAGAGAGGCAATTTACTGAAGCGAGCGTATTTAGATTAGTGATGATGTACTACTTCATGTTAGCTATCGATAACTTGAACTTTTCGATAATTTAAACGGAATTGTAAATTTCATTATCATCACTTAGCTCATATAATATGTCCCCACTGAGGGGTTTAAGCCTACCCTGTATTAGAACGATTAGTCCTTAGTCGACCACGCTGGCGCAGTGCCGGTTTGCTGACTTCACATACTTACAACCTTTGAATTTTTTCGCAGGAGAGTACAGGTTTCATCATAATTTTTTTCTTCGCCGCAAAAGCGAATAAACGCATACGAATTCGAAATTCAAAAACACATTATCACTACACCACCGACGCTTACTATTTTCAGCAAATAAGAATACGGATACAAAGTAGGAATAAATATTGTATTTAACCCAAATATTGAGTTCAAACACTAACCACTCTTGTTTGCTGTTCGTTAACTTAAATGAGGTAGGTATTAGTACAAATTATGATAATTTTTAAATAAAAATATATACCATGATACAGGCTGGATTACTGTTGTAGTGAAGAGAGTTACATATTATAAATGATAAATAATTTATGCAGTTTTTGTAGAGCGTGCCCTGTGGACTCTATTCCTTTTTTCTCTGGATTCCAACCGTTACGCCATATCACATTAAACTATCGATGGCCTAATCAAACATATGTTAATCAGGCACTAATACTAAATATTTTCAGCTAAGTTGGAGCTAAGCTATTTCTAGCTCTACTATATCAAACATAAGACATCGATGCACCGATTTACTTGACCTTGTCGAAGTGAACCTTGCTTGTTGATAGTCGTAAGCATTAGGTAAACATTACTAAATATTTCCAAACTAACTTGGAATTTTATGAATATACAGCTAGTGGTTTTTTTATGCAAGATTAATATAATAATTATTTTGTAGTTTAATAATTCTTATTCGCTGCCTTAACATTCGCAAGGATGAACTTCGCAACTATGAAGGTTAATCTATTTTTGATGCATTATGTTTGAAATAAGAATAAAATGTAATAGGCATGTTTTAAAATAAATTACGCTTGCTCAACTTTCGCCTTTTATAAAAAATATTAAAATTACAGGATTAATATCGAGCCACTTCATAGAGTAAAAATCTTCTCAAATTTCATTTCCCTGTTATGAAACTGGAACTTGTGGCTGCTGAATAACTACAGTTAGTAAGTAAGAGGAAATCTATTTTTAAAGCTTCAAACGTGTACTCGTTAAAACTCCCAAAAGTTCACGGTTAGCTTAGCTCAACGTACACGATTTAGGTCGAAAGCTTTTCATTTTTACCTCCAAAACGGCAAACACTGTAGAGTTTTCAAACCAGCATCAACTGCTCTATGATGGAATTATGAAAGTTTTGGCAAAATGAACGGAGTATTTTAACTAACAGGTTAGGGAGTTATGGGTTGCGTTGCATAAAAAGTAGTTGTATTTTTACCTCTACATAAGAATTTATTTGAGCCTTACACAAAAATCTGATAAGTTTTAATTTATATTGTTTTTTTTTTACTAAAATTTTTATGTCGATTTGTACGACTCCAACAAAGAGCTCGTCCTTAGAAGATTGTTAAATCATTGTCTATCACTCACTAGCTTTCCACCTGCGGCTACGCTTGCGTTGTCTAAGATTTTTCCTGTAGGAATAAGACTTCTCCGTAAAAGGTCCTATGTGTTAATCTAGGGTACAAACTATCTCCATTCCAAATGTCATCCAAAATCTGTGTAGTATTTTAGGCCTGAAAGCGGAACAAATATCCATACATCCAAATATATTTTTGCATTAGTGTGATTCGATAGGTACTTAAGACTTCGACTCAAATTAATCTTGTAACCTGAAATGAAATGAATAGTTTATTAACTTTTGGATGTTACATCTCTTAGTTTCGTCATTACACCTTTGACAATTTAAATGCAAGATAAGCAGGTTTCAATATTTGAAGCTTCAAATTTTATTTTATTTGTAATACTTTCTAAGTGGCTGACCTTCTCATATATCACTGAATGTATATTGAATGTGTCACAAAATTTATGAAGTTTCTCGAATTTTATGTAATTTCTATCGTTCGGTAGCTAAAAAGCCTGCTGAGAAATAGCTATAAAGCAAGTCTATGGACCGATTAGCATAATAAACAGTCTCTTATACAGCAATTTCTCTTCATTTTTTACAAAAATGATGTATTTTAAAATATCGTTACATTATATTATGAAACACTATTTTATAAAGAATTTTTAAATTATTCAAAACAGAAGCAATTTAACATTAATCAGTTTAAGTGTATTTTTAATACATACAAAAGAAAAAAATATTTATGTAAAAACACTTTTATATTCCGGCAGTGTATGAAGTAACGAAACCGGTAGCATTTTATAATATTTAAACACTTAAAGAAGAGCTAGTGAAAATAACAGTTTTTTTACATAATGAAGTTCTATGAGAAACCATAACACAAGACATAATAGTATACGACAAATTATTATTATTTTATTACTGAAAATATTATCTGCATAAACATTCATGCAAAGTTCACTTTTTTTAATCTGCCACCAAAGGAACCTCTTGTGAAAATTAAAACTCAAAAAATCTATAAACTGTAAAAACAAATGGCAATGTGGCAGGTTTTTCAAACAATCAATATTGTACTAAAACATCAAGAACACCTTGACGCACTTGTAAAACAAGTCAACCATATCAAGCAAGTTTTTTTTAAAGAACGTGAATCTAAAGCACATTTAGGGTACAAGATTGCTAATGTGTTTAGAAATTAAACCCGGTAGCACCAGTAGACTAACGGTTAACCTTTTGGACATCGCATATGATATTTAAAATAAAAATAAAATACATCGAAAGATTTATTCTCTTTAATATCTGTAATTTTTTTAGATTACGTACGTAGGTTATTTTATAAATTTTTATACATGATTTTTGTTTGTGTTTCTGGTAAATTAACCAAATCTCTTCTCATCTCATAAGCGCACATATTTTCTTAAAGGTAGGTAGGTATAACAAATGGACTTCACGATTCTTCAATACTTCCTATATTATTTATTATCTTTGTAGAGGCCTGTACTTAAATACTGTCTTGGCTCAAAAAGGAGCAAAACGTCACCAAGCTGCATCGTTCCCTTCTGCGGGTGACGAGTACATCTGCAAAGCCTGCGGACGTCATTGTCGTTCCCGTATTGGCTTACACAGCCACGAGAAAAGTTGTCTTACACACACTGTTTGAATCGTCTGCAATAGACGTCAAGGCCAATGATGATGAGAGGCTATAAGCAAAGAGTTCTATGGATTCCTCTTTTTCAAATGCAATGTCCAGAAGCTAAGTAGTCAGTGTTCAGAAACCTGACACCAGTGCACGTCTACCTCCAGTCTTCTAAATAAACATTCCGTGTATCCGAAATAACATTATAAATCATTTTCCCTCCAGTCGGGATTTTTTGTAGTAAAATTTGTTAGTTTCGTGACAATCTGTTCCGCTATTTGCTTACCGTCACCCAACAGATGGTCTGGATACATCCATCATGTGAAGTATACATTTTGAATGTACAAATGTCACTTCTGATGACACAGAAGTAAGCCCATCATTACTTAACTTTTTTATTAAGTACAGGCCTTGATTACCAAAATACCAAATAAAAGAAAAATTCTGAGCAAAAAGTAGAATTAACAATAATGGAAGTTACAGATTTGCACAGATGCATAAATCTGATTCCATCATAATTGCTATCATAAATAACTAAACACCCTTTGGAAAAGCATGAGCCATCGAAAAATATATCTTAAGTAGCATTGTAAGTAGAATTGGCACTGACAGTCACTTCTTATCACTATGTCACTAATTTTTTACATCTATGACATCGTTTGTTTTTAACAAAATTTCCTGAAAGACTGAAGTTTATATTTCTAGAAAGTTAAAGAGTGGAATCCGTATCATATTATGCTAGCGCAACGCTATTAGACGCTGACATTTTGCTCTCTCACTGTGCGGGCATTTGGAGAATCTTAAAATTACACGTTTGGTATCTGAGTCACGAATCCGCATTACCGATCAGACGCTGATTTTTACTTCTTTCCATTCCGATTGCACTATTTCATCCGGTAATTTGTCTTCATATTCAACTGGATTTTGTATGTTCCCTGAAAAAATTGGGGTACTTTTAAAGGAATGGTAAGCAATAGTATAACACAGTTTTTTGTTTGAATTTGTCATATTGTCTGTTTAATTGGTCCCAACGTTAGTACTTTAAATTTATTTAAGTATTTTTTTTAGGAGTTCAGGCACAAAAACCTTTTTGACTACACTTTGACTTTTATTTATGTAAATAAGGTAAATAAGGAACACGTTTCACAATATATTTTCCTCCAAAATCATATATTTTTATAATAATATCCTTAAAATGCCTCATTTACACCTTCATGCCCATTAACGATCTCATGTCGATGTGACGAATGTAAGTGGAGCTTAAAATTAACGTGGAAAATTGGTGGAACAGTTACGCTCAGAAATTTATCCCAAAATATGAAAGGAGTTTCAAGGAAACTTCCGTCACCTATGATTTATTGAGTGCTAAGGAGGAGCGAGGAACCAATTCAAATCCAATAAATCAAACCAAGCATAACAAACAAGTATTTACTTATCTTTATTAAGACCTCGCATGTTTCAATAGGTTCAAAACAAAATAAATAAATTCAACAATTACTTCTAACAAAATAAAAAAGAAGACTAGGTTAATAGCGAATAAATCAGTCTATAAAAAATGCTCCGTCTAGACCAAAGCGGAATGTAACAAAAACTCGACAAAAGCACCCTCGAGATCAAATTTGTTAGGAGAGTCGTGAGTTAGAGCGGCCAGCTAAAGAAAAAAGTCCCGAAACAAATTGTTGGCAAACGAGAGAAGTGTCCAAGAGCGAAAATATGTTGATTGAATAAAGAAAAACTATTAAAAGTTTCCCTTGGAGTTTCTGGTTCAGTTGCTTCAGACAACGGGCGCAGTGCGTGGACGTCGACTGTGCAACTAAAGTTGGGTATGTTTAACTATAACTTGGCATTATGTACATTGCAACGTGCTGAAGTAGCAAAGCAATTTGGATGAATTGAACAACGAAACAATTGAAAGTTTGCAAAATGAAATGGACAAATCCACGGAGGTTAAATCAAGAGACGCAGAAAATTTCGTTATTTTACAAGAATATACTGGGTGCATCGTTGATTTATGGATACCTTACAAGATAAGCATTTGGTGAGATGATACCTACAGGACGTCTAAATCTAGACGTTAGTTAGGTTTTTTTTTATTTTGTTTTGTGCAATCAAAACTGAATAATATAGCGAAAATGACAGCTTGTCTATTTCGAAACATCAACCTGACAATAGTGATATTACCTCCATACAAACTCCCAAGTACGCGTATCAAGTGTTGTTAATACAAACACGTGAAACTTATCATTGCCGTTAAAGTTTTTGTGGACGTAATATCACGGCAAAGTTCCCCCTTGCCCTTAACTTTCTTAATACCTCCACGAGATTATACCCACTTGCTTTTGTTGGATATATTCGCAAATAATAATAAAAACGACAATTTCCTTTTATTTGTTACGGGATAACTTCCGAGAAATAGTTATACTAAACATATTGGGTAATATGTCTGGTTGTTAATTCCACTCAATAAACTCGAAACTGATTCTTCCTTTGACAAATATTCGTTACGTCTATCAAAAACGGTCAACTTTATTTGTCTTTTTACTACTTCTGTTTTATCAGGTTAGATGTTATTTTTATCTGTATTAGAAGAAGCGATGTCTGCGTTGATACGTTTAGTTTTTTTTGTTATAAAGGATAATATCTTTTATCGCCGAGGGTGTGGCGACTACCCAGTAGCGTCAACCGTTTAAATGCCATAGGTCTAACCGCACTGTCACATTGAATTTATTTGCATACCACAGCAGCGGGGTTCACTCCAAATATTCTTCATTCCAGTAACCTTCGAATAATTTACTCAGCAAGGTCCTTTTTTAAAGAGTCCGCCGTCAATTAAAATAACGTCGTTGGTTTTTTATTATGTTTTCCGTAAAAAGTGTCGGACGGGTCGCGCTTTTGAATCTTTCGGCGAGATAGGCGCATTCTACAGGTGCAGTTTGTTGGTGGTCATCCGTGTCAACTGTAACAAAAAATATTGTTCCTGTTATTTTATTCTTTACTATTTTCAACTTTATTTCCTTAAATTTATGACTTAAGATCAAGTTAAAATATTTATTATGTGAAAAAAGTGGGAAAAAGACTGATGAAGTATTTACAACTCTTTGAACAGACGGTTTCTTCGAATGTTATCTAATTAGATGTTTGATGGGTAGTTTTTTGTACCGTCACTATGTCAAGATATAAAATAATATTAGTCTGATTTTAAAAGATTTATCTTTAAAATAGTTACTTAAGCTAAGCTTCTTTAAAATAAAGTATTCAGCTGTTCAAAAAAATATAATATAATAACTATAGTTGCCCTCAAGTTTTATAAAATCTATATTCTCGTTGATAATTTTAAACAAAAGTTACATCAGCTTATACTAACTAGGTCGGGTGAGAGCAAAATCCAACTTAAATTAAAAAGAGGGTTCAGCTTAACTTCAGTGTTTAAAAAAACGCAATAATTTCCCAAGGGCACTATGAAGTTTATTAATTTTCAGAAGCGAAACATTAAGTCTTGAGCAAATATATAAAACAAAAGAAAGTCTAGTACTTTAAAATTGAAAACTAATTTTTTTCCTGACTGACTGTATATTTTTTTAAGAAACTAATTTAGCTGATGTATGAAGTACTACAAATAATATTTATTTAAGTAAAGCATACTATTAATATATTAAAAACATTGACCGTCTACAAGCTCGTGACTATGACATAAAATTATCTCAACAAACATAATTAACATCTACCTACAACCTATACAATCTCCAAATTGATGTCACGCGTCATTCATAATTCAATCACGCCAGCTGTATCGAATTTCACGAGGGCTCAACGGGGACTAAGCCAAATTTACATACATGCATCCCCAAAAACCTATATTTAGACAATGTTTTATTAATCTTTAATTTACTTTATTAGCACGAGCTCCCCTATCCACCCTCACGCTGCTAGTCTCTCCAGGGATTTGTATGAGAGAGAAGAATTTAAATTTGAATGACCCCACTACCCATAGAAATCTACTTGCGTTCTATTTATTTTATAGATGATCTTGTTTTCTTAAGCATCAAGTACATGAGGATTATCATCATCTGATGAGACGTCAATACGCTTAATGTTATCTTCTTATGATAGATGTTTACTATTCATAAGCTGAATGTTGTAAATATTATTCTCAGCTATATCTCAATTATGTGTTAGCAGATGGATGAGCTTAATTAAAACATTTGTGCTACCCAGTTAAATGTTTTCAAATGTTAATTCCTTTATTGTACAAGATTATTCTCTCCGAGCTTAGCCTACATTTCTAGGATGGAACTGAATACATATACAATTAAGAACTTAACCAACAACCGAGAAGAACTAGATCTGTGTTGTTTTCAAATGCAAATATCCCACGAGTAATGAGTAGCTAACTGCATGCAATTTAAAAGAGGCATGCCTTCACAAACATTTCTATTGCTGCAGTTATCTCGCCAACTTTGTTTGATCCAATACTACATTGCAAGCTTAAGACGGAACATGATAAACAGCAGTGAACTATAAAAACAGAAAAAGCAGCAATGGACGTAGTAGCAACGAAAAGCAGGCTAAGTTCAAAGATAGCATGGTACAAAGGCCGTGCATACGTTTTCAGGTTAGACGACTCTGCCAAAAAGATACAGCAGACTAGGGATTAAGAATGAATAGTCAAACATGCACTTAGCAGTAACCATTACACCAGATGTGTTGCAAAGATTTTAACGTCGCATTTTTTTGTAAATTTACAGAGATTCTCATGTGCAGAACTTGATTCGTCCGACCTAAGAATTTTGTAAAGGATAAACATTCAAACATTGAAGCCAAAAAATATAAAAATATGCTACGATTGTTTGGAAAGGAAGTTTAAAAGGCAACTCATTAAGTGGCCAAAGAAATGTTCGAGTTGTAATCAGCTAGCCGACGGCGATTAAGACGTACAAACTTCAGCCGACCCTGAGACAACGAAAAACGTTGATGAAAGAAATTAAGTCTGGTAATGGATGAGATATATTATAAGAAGTTAATCTTAACCCAATTAAGGCTATATAAATTACAGATTTTATTTGCTGTCGATACATTAAACACTTTTAGGTTTTTGCGGCTGTTAATATACAATACTATAGTTTAGCTTTTGATAGACATAAATAATATGCACCGAGTGGGTGGGCATTATAAATAATTTCTTACAAAGTTTCAGCAATTTTAACAGGATGCAACGGGTTTTCAAGAGTGTAACACGTTCCTGCACCAAAGCAATATTTGTCGTCTAAATTAGCACATCCAATGCATAAACCTTTTCTATCTCCGCATTTCCCCCTTCTATATACCGAAAACTTTTCCGTCGTAGCTAATTTATTTTCCAACTAAATCTTATAAGTTCTACCCCGCAGTCCGCACGCAATCTCAGTCAAAATGTCGACTTTTTGATAAAGGTATTATTTTATCGTAGTTCGTACTTACTACTCTTTTAGTAGCTGACTTCAACGTTTATTTTACAAATTTATTTTTGAAGTTACCTATTTTTTTTTTCAAACAAGTTCTTGTAAGTACAATAAGGTTTAAAAAAACTTAAGACCAGACAAAATTTTGTCTAGTCGTTTTTTGATATTCAAGACTATGAAAACTATTAAATTGTTATTCCGTGTTCACTTTTGCATGTTTGTTTTTAACTTCCTACTATAAAATTAAATAGTCTTTATTGAGCTTGTTGCTAAATTAAAACATAATACTTCGTTTTATTACAAATGGCTTAAAAGCAAACAGCGTTGGCCTCTTTCTGAAGCCATTGACTGGATCGTCCTATGAATGATCGATACAAATATTTGTCCAATTAAGAATGACTAATCAATCATTCTAGTTTGCTCTATAAAGGAATGAATTTCCCTAATGCATGCAATGAACGCGACTTCATTGTGTTACGCTCTTTAGCTCAATTTCTGAGTTTGGAGGTCTTAGGCGAAAATTATAAAGTAAAAGTTGATCAAAAGACATAAAGTACTCATAATTGAAGACGTAATAAAAGAAAATCAAAATGACACATATCTAATAAAACCTGATTTCAACTAGACATTGATCAGATTGTGCACTATACAGTTGTTAATCCAGAAGATAAATAAATACATTAAGATAGAATATTCACAAAACGGAGTCAACAGAAAAACTGTTAACTTTTTCCGAAACATTTCACAAATTGTAGCTGATTTCCGATAACTGCAAGCACAAAGCTGGAGTTCCATTGTTAGCGAAATACTTATTATGATCGATTTTTAAACCGACCCAATTCTGCCGCCAGTCCGGAATGGAAAAATAACAGCAAACTAATTGGAATACTCTTGGTTAAACCCTTTTCATTCGGTTTTCAAGTTATCGAAGCCTAATTTAAATGGTTCGCCTCGACTCGAATTCTGCATTTTGTTCGAGAATAATTTTAAATGAATTGGCACTTTAATTGTTTTTGTTATTAAGTTAATTAATTTTGGGTTGCTTAAAAATTGGTAAGTGTTTGAATTTTGGCAGTAACATTGGGAAAGGGTCCAAGGGATCTTTGTTAATAAAGAAAAGAATACCGTTAAATAAAATTTTATGCGCTATAAAATAAAAATATTATATGTATAAATGTTGATAGTTTTTTTGTTAATCATACCAATGAAGTTATTAATCGTAAAAGTATGTTTAAATTAAACAAACTATTTGAATTATTTCATCATAAAATTATTATGACAACAACGCTTGAACATAACAACGAGGAAAATAATTATGTCCGCTTTTCATTGCGTTATCGAGCAAACGGTGGTGGTGCAGCAATCTCTTAGGATACCGCAATGTATCATATTAACCTTTTAGCGAAAACACCACTTGGACGTAAAAATTTCATAGCCCTAGCACTAATCCAGGTTATATTGCACTATATCTTGAAGCCTTTTAAGCATCGAGCGATATAAACGAAGAAATAAACCTGAAAACGATTTATTATGTATGGAAGCTAAACAAGAGGGTAATTTTTTTTCTTCTTAATTAACTGAAAGATTAAGTACAATAATTACTGCAGAGGTTTTAAAAGTAGCTAATTTCTAGGTTTAGTTTCGGCTTATTTTTTTAACTTTGATGAGGTTTTTGTGAGAGGCGATTAGGTTCGAGCGTGTAATGTACATTATTATAAAATAACAAAGGTTTCAAATATACACAAAATTCTTTGAATGAGCTAAATAATAATTTAAGTAACTGGGTATCTCATCTGTCACACACCAATAGAACAGGCTTCGCCTAGTATGGGATCTGATGGCTGTTTGTGAAATTGTCCGCACGTTGGTACCTTACCTACTGAACAAAATTGTAAGTCTATCGTTTTTTTTATATATGTTTTATTTTTGTGTCTAACTTTACCTTGAAATACTCCCTGGCCTGTCTGTATAAGCATACGCAACACCGGCAATCGCGTGCGTCTACAGATAAGAGGGTGTCATGAGAACTGTCGCCAGTCGCCGGCGCCCAGTCAACGCGCCCATTACTTTATTGTTCATCCAACCGTATAAAAAAACTGGGCGCGTGCGAGCGCGAACGAAAACAGAAGGTTTTGTATGTATTTACAAGCTCATGTTGCTATCACCTCCAAATAGCCTCCGTGGCCGAGCGGTGGAACGTTCAGGTCTCGGAGGTTCCGCTTTCGATTCCCGGTGGAGTCATCTTCGTCAAACAACAATAACTTTGTAAGACTGTACCCAGTTTACAGGCTTGTTTTTTTTAAACCGACTAATCGGCCATAGTAGTTTTTTTTCTTCCTGAGTAGTAATATAGCAGACGTGGACTTGCGGGGGAGCGGAACGCTTGTACCCCCTAATTACATACTTGATTATCGGAAAAGTTAGATGATTCCATTAAGATTCAATACTTCAAAAAACGTTAAAGCGTTGGGTATTGGTAAGTTACCTGAGCTATGTCAAAATTCATTGGTGCCTCAATAATTATGACACTAAGGTTTGTTGGGGCAGTCTTCAAACCACGATATGGTGATGAACATCACCTCAGCCAGTAGACGTCCAATGAGAGGGCATAGATATCCCCAAAGATTAACATAACCTTTGTACATAGGCAGATACAGTACCAAGCAGGCTGTACTCACCAGTCGTAGAAGTATCTCATTATGACCATCTTTTTCAGCCCACATTACTGGGCCTCTTCTCAACTACGCCACTCCTCTCGGTTCTATGCCATCCGCATCCAGTCTGATCCTGCTAGTTTGGCAATATCGTCGGACCATTGGGCTGGTGGTTGGGCTGGCGGTTAGGCAAACGTTCAACGCTTTTAGTAATTATCTTTTTTTTTTACAAGAAATAACAAAGTTAAATAGGTACAACATAATGATTTTGCCCGTTATTATTAATTTTGAATTTCGAATGCGGATCACTGAAAAAACAAAAATATGTGCCAGTATCGTTTGTATTTTGGGGTTAGCTAAGAGAGGGTAAGTTTTTTCTTAAAAATTCAATTTTGACGTGACAATACTTAATTAATGATGTTAATGTATTTTTGTTTCGTTCAAGTGTTGAGTCATAATTTGGGGAAGGTGTGAATTATTCATAGAAAGGCGTTTTAATTACTCAAGATAATCGCTTTACCGCCTTATCTTCGCGTGGCGTATTACTGTCGACTTTGTGTGATAGGAGAAATTAAATGTTTTGTTATTTTGAAATTATTTTCTTTTATACACGAAGTGGAGATCATAACGGGTGTTGGATTTTTATTGCTTGTTTCAAACGTACTTTAAAAAAAAATATAAATATAAAACGTAGTTAACACTCTTATGCTTCTTTTTATATTATTTGCATATTTAATCTTTAGATTAATTAATGTATGTTTACTGTTTGCTCATAGATTTAACTGGTCTTAATAAAAATAACTACATCAAATATGATTTTAGTACGTATATTCTTCAGAAGCCATAAAAAAGTCTGCTCACACCTTTAGGTATAAAGACGTGATTTTACGCCTGTACCGATATTTACAAAAGTTTCCATTTGTAGCCAAAATTATGACAATAACAACATAGTTCTGCGTATTATAACTTTAGAAGCCTTTTCCTTTGGTATTCGCTAACGAATGGGCAAAGTCAATAAAATCACCAAAAATTTAAAGTTGGTTAATAAATCAGAAGTTAATGGTCCATTTAAATATCTACAATGGCGGAATGTTTCACGTGAGTTAGTTATAGTTAGATTTACACAGTTAACTGGTAGTTTATGCTGCATTAAAGTGAGTTTACCATGCAAACCGCAATTTGTGATAAGTATGAAACATGGTTGTGAATGGGAATGGTTATATAAAGGTGTGTGTAATTCTTAATCTACAACTAAAAGGTTACCCAAACTCATACTGGTGATAGATGTGTATTAAGTGAAGACATAAATGGTTTTCATGAGGAAGTTTAAAGTTAATTGATGATAAGAAGATCAAGTAACAAAAATGAAACCTGCCGTATTTCTATCGATGATGTAACTCGTCGAAAAGTCGTCGTCGTCGTCGCGGTAAATATAGATCTATCTTTGCGACAATGATTTTCGAACCCATCCCATTTCCCCATAGAAGAATAAAATTTACCTACGATCCCACTAGTACCACCAAACAAGGGACTTGAAAAATAACAACATTATTTTCAATAACAACATAATTTACAACATTATTATTCTTTGTATAATTAAAAGAAAAGTACAAAGGGGTTTCTTTCGCTCGTTCTTCTCCACATTGAGCGTACACTTAGTGAACGTCCCAACCAACCAAAAAAAACTTTTATTGTCCTTGGTTTTTGCTAGCTTTGATGAGATAAAATGTATTTCTTATAAAAGATAATACTACAAAGCACCACGTAATATTAGTAAGGTTTGATTCATCAATAGATCATAATATACGTCCCCACCGAGGGGCACGAGCCTACCCTGAATTAGGGCGATTAAGCCTTAGTCGACCACGCTGGCCCAGTGTGAATTGGTCGACTTCACACACAACCTAAGAATTTCTTCGCAAGAGTATGCAGGTTTCATCACCATGTTTTCCTTCACCGTAAGGTTTGATTACTTGATACATTAATTACCAAAACGGTGTGAAGATCACCCCTGTAAAAAAGTATTAGTATTAAATATGTAAAGATATTTTTCACTGCACGGGTACTACGTGGCCTATGGAAAATTGATGATCGGGGATAAGTAAATAAAAAAGTTTCACCCTTAGAATTTTCCTGCGTTTTTACGGGCCTACCATAAAACCTTTGATAAACAAATTCAAAATAATGCGTTCTTAAAACTGAATCCCTTTTTGGTGCTTACTTATCTCTGCTTTTATAGTTGTCGTGCCAAAAGCAAATAATAATAAAGTCTGTAGAACAGCGTGCGTTTTGCGGCTTTTCGGAAAATTTTGGGTAAAAAACAGATAAAACTGTTTGGGTTTTAGCGTTTTCCTTGTTTTCCTTGACCATTTTTAGATAGATAGATAGATAAAGCGTTTATTTGATACTGCAGACACATCCGTAACAGACACATACATAACAAAATTAAAACTAGTATTTAATATGAATATCATAACATAACCTGACGCACCAGGTTATGCATGTGTGCTGCAGCAGTGCAAGAAGGTCGTAGCTCAGCGTCGATACATACTCAGAGAGCAGATATCGCTGATTAAGAGATAATCCTAACTGTCACTGTGGTGAAGATGAAGGTACGATTGAACACATTTTTTTTCACTGTCCTCTCAATAATGAATGTCCTCCTTTGTATTTGTTATTGTCTAAATGTGCTGACATCTCCCTACCCCTTAATATTAATTACTTATTAACTATTCCTACGGTGGAGTCTTTTAAAGTCTTGGCAAAATATATCAATATTAATAACATTAAATTATAAGTATTTAGTATGTATTTATTTGTGTTGTGTTGTCCATAACAGTGTCTTTTCTTCTTGTTTCAGGAAATATCTATCGCGTCCGTTTAATTTAGTATATAATATATATATTTTTTTCTTTTTCTTATCTACCCGAGATAAGCTGATTACTCGACACTGGCTAAATTTCAAAATGCAGAAGCCATAAAAAAAAAAAGATATCGCTGATTTTCAGCCACAAGTTAAATTGATCGTTTTACATGATATGTTGTATATAGTATATATAAATGTTGTATATAGTATATATAAATGTTGTATATAGTATATATAAATGTTGTATATATTTTTAACACGCTCTTATTAACTTCACCTGTATGTTTGTAAGCTTGTATGTGTAACCGACAGATTAAATTGAAACTTTATACACTTATCAAGAACCGGTGACAATACAATAATTTGAAAAAAAAAACAAAACAATACACGCTCTCACAGTACATCAAACTAAAAAAAAAAAAAAACAAAAAAAACTATTAAATTTTTCGAAATCTTTTGATCACATTTTAAAATACAACTAACCTGACTGCACAGTCAGTAGGTAGGGACTCGTAAATAATTTCGTGAATTAACCACATTTGTAGGTAACTACATATCAAAACTGTATTGTGTTCATAATTTGTATACTTGAAATTTTCCAGTAAAATTTTATAAGTATAATCTAAATGTATCAAGAAACAGATCAGTTTAGCAATTTTTAACAACAGATCAGATATTTAATGCAAAAAACAAAAAAATACAGCAAGCTTTTGTTCATTGTAAAGTAGCATTTAATAAACACAAAGGAAGGCAAACTCCATTACGCAATGAATTGGAGAATTAAAAATTCAGGAGCCGGTGATTGGCGAGTAAAAAGTATACAAAAGCAGGTAAACACAATAAATGGGTAAGCATTTTGATGTTATACTGAAATGGTCAAGTGTTGAGGTGGAAGAACAGTAACAGTGTTCCGGAGGTACTCGTATTTTTATTTAAGGCCCCACTAAGGGGCTCGAGCGTACCCTGAATCAGAAGCAATAATTGAAAATATGGTTCTAAATTAACAAAATAAAAAGGAAAAAAGTAAAATTTTAGCAGCCTTGTATCGGACGAATTAAAGTATGTAAAGAACACGATGAGTATAGATACACGTCTTTGATAAAAATAATGAGAAATCTTGAATATTAAGCTATTTAGTCTAGGTTTTTAGTTAAACACTTCTGTCTGGAGGCATCAATAAATACATTTATTTTTATTTAGTTGGTAAGCCCATATATCTTTTTCAATAAAATGTAATGACGGATCTAAGTGATGTAATAACATCCTATGGAAATAAATAATTTTGACTTTGACTAATTCGATGAAAATAAAATACAAAACGAAAAAGTTTCAAAATTTTCGAAGCCTAATACTAAAACCGAATAAACGTGATAAAACCGGATAAAACCGGCTTTTAATTAAATGTAATGCAAACAGACACGACACGGCACTTGAGTTATGGACGGCGCGAGGACGCTCGAGGCTCGACACGGCAAATCCAGAACTTCATGGTGAACCCTTATCCTTATCATAATGGTCTAGGTTTATGAAAATAGTGCTTTATAATAAAAAAAATCTATCACAAGATTTCTGAAAATTCGGCCGTATCATTTAGGATGAAACGTCTTATTTTCAAATGGAAATTAAAATTATATTCTGTACAAAATATTTTGAGTTTTTGAGTTTGTAAAAGTATGCTACTAAATAAATTTTCAATTTATTAGCTACATAATGTGGTCCCTGTTCGGGCGCCAGTGTAGCCCAGCAGCCGCCACAAATTGCTGAGCACCACACGAAGAATGTAGCCGTGTGGTGACGGCAGAGTAGAATACATTTGTCACCAAGCCCTACTCTTCCCGTGGGTGTCGTAAGAGGCGACTTAGGGACTACACATTGAGCAGGGAACGGGCAGCAGCGCTCTCTGATACAGTAACCTTTTAATCTGCGATCTCCAACCCGCCTGCCAAGCGTGGAGATTATGGTAAAACCCTCCACTTAAGTGGAGGAGGCTCATAGTCCAGCAGTGGACTGTAACGGGCTGTTAATTTGATTTGATTTGGTACATTGAATTATAGAGGTATTGAACAGTTGACCCGTCACAACACTTTCGTGTTAAATTTCAGCTGACTCAGGCTTACCCAACTTGCCTTCAACTTTCAAGCATTATTCTTTTCGACTTGCTAATGAAACATAGTATAAAAACAATCCATTTTCCTTCGTTGAAAATACTTCCCGTTCCATTTCGAGTGGAAACGTGTTGCACGTCACGATTAACGTCAAAACGTTTTTAGCTGCTTTTAAAAAATACAGATATTCAAATTAGGCCCTTATTACACCGCAGGGTTCCTTGCTAATGAGTTGTTGGATTAAACGAATAACTTCATCGCGGTATTCGAATAGTTTAGTTCGTAAAGTTCGCGAGCTAATCGGTTTTTTGTCCGTCGAAGTACGGTAAAAGTTTTTGAGAAAACTTTTCATTGGAAAGAAGTTCGTGTTTAAAATATAATTATTTAAAATTTGTTTTTATTAAACGGAGAGATTTGGTAATCGGAATTTATATTTTAGGTTATTTTTAAAATGTTGATGGTTGCTTGCACTAGTCTTTTTTAGGTATTCAACATTTTTCTTTTAATTTTTTTTTGTGTGAGGTCCAAAATATATTTTTTTAATAGTTTTAAGGCAGGTATATCGATGTAGTAATACAAATAATTATTTATTATATTTGGCAGTAAAATTGAAATAGGTAGCTTGTTTATCAAGCAAAGACTCAAAGTATACAAATCAAAGTATGTAAATACCTCTGAACTGTACCTTTGTTTGGTTTAAGTATAAACCCAATAACCAAACGACTCCAAATTAATTGCTTTTAGCATTAATTCAAGCCTCTCGGTGGGGACTTATATGAGCTGTTGATAATTATATCCAAATGCGTTTTGATGCCTTTTTAAGGTTTACATAAATCAAAAATTCAAAATGTATAAAGTGAAAAATTACAAACTGGAAAAAAACTAAAAATACAGTAGCTGATAGTTAATTTTGTAATTGACAATATTTTATTTAAAAAAGGAAACGCAAAAGTTGCGACGACTGTGGAGTTTCTTCGGTGGGCTCTTCTCCACAGATTCCTTAGAATTAGACGTTAATATTACATCTGTGGAAAAGACTATTCTATTATTTCCATCTCCCAGCTATCGTCATGCCTAATTTGTTTACAATTGGTATAGCCGGTAAGCAGTGTAAGAAGAACAATTACATACACCAATAAATATATGTGTTTGGCAGAAAATTGAACTTTACTGCCAATAAACTAAACAGCGCAGCGCCTTCATTTTTAACTCATTGTTTTTAACATGTTTTTTTTATTTAGTACTGCAAGGGTATTATTATACTCGTAGCATCCTTTGGTTCACAGGTCTGTGCTTTCACCTTCTCCTTAACTCCTCATGTGAGGTTTAACGTAAGCTTAGCATGTATCGTAGTACTTATAATAAATTCCCTTTTACATTTTATCAGTTTACTTGAAAGCTAAAATGAATTATTGAACAAACTGATTAGGAATGAAATGTTTACGTGGATTTTGTTCAGAGTTCAAGTTTTATAAGTACAAAATTTAATGTTTTAATTTTTTGTTTTTAGAAAATTAGCAACGGTTTTTGTGTTTATAAAGACATCAGATTCAAAAATCGTATACGTGTAGTTAAATTATTATCTGAGATGGCAAATAATACATGATTTAAAAATATAGTTTTGTTTCACTAAAATTGTCACAATTTTAGTGTAGTGAACAACCACGAAAATCTTAAAACTTAATATAGTTTTATTTTATTGTGTGTTAGGTTTAACTAACTTCCGACCAGTTAATCAATGGGTTTGTTAATTGTGCATATTAATATAGAACATTTTACATGTTGTTTTGCATGCTTGCAACAAAGTTTTATCATTTGAAAAAAAAAAAAACTAAAATTAATACAACACTTTAGAAATTTCTCTTTTTGTACACTTACTTACCTCACTGAAGTAGGCGATTGTGGCCTCTAGCCCTGAGTGCCTTTACGTGGGTCCCACATACAGTACGTGACGGTTATCAACGTCGGGTCACTTAGCATATCGCCAGTGGCAAAGCTTTTTGTGGCCAAAGCGGTGGTGTACACGCCTAGCTCAGGCTAAGGCACCCTACGCGTGTACCAATTTATTAACCAACTTACGAGTAAGAGGCTTTCCGCACGATTTATTGCAAATCAGCGCTCAATATCATTTACAAAGCGTTCCCAGTATATAATATTTTGCGAGACGTTTTTTGTCTTCTTTCATTAAATTTATGTATAGATATAAATTTACCTGTTTGACAGAATATAACACGAGTACAATTATTTTGATTTATGTGACTGTAAATATTTTAGATTCTAAAGTGTGATTGAATTTTAATTTTCCTATAGTGTTTGTTAGTATTAATGTACATCATCAGCAGCTCATATATAGTTCATATAAGTACCCACCGAAAGCCTTACAATCAGGCCTCAGTTGACCACGCTGGCCCAGTGTAGGTTGGTCAACTTCACACACAAACTTTGAATTTCTTTGCAAAAATGTGCAGGTTTCATCACGATATTTTCTTTTACCACTATAATTTTTAATGTAATTTGCGACAAAAAATAATCTAAAGTATAGTACTAATTTTAAGTAATCACTGCTTTTACTGTGAAAAGGACAAAACATGAATATCTAACTCTATGATTTTGATACGTGATAGATGAAAAATTCACAACATATTTTTTTAAAGAAAAGATGTACAATCTACAGCCAGCTTTATTTTAGTTTCGTGACTCCTAGCTTTGTTACGTCGGAATGTCTCGTTCGAAGCGTTTCGACTATTCGCATAAAACATTTATTCAATTCTTTAATGATCCTTCTAACTACATTATGCCAATTATTTTTCGCTGTATTATATCGCTATAAAATTATTCGCATTATTGTTTTATTCAAGTGTCTAGACTGAGGGTGTTAGGGGTGTGAAAATATCATGTCGAGAGCTCATTATATTTTTTATGTACGTGTAGAAGCACCTTTAAACTAAGGTGGAACGTCGTAAAAATGCTTAGTGGAATACTTTCTACGTGAGGTGTTGACGTACTGAAAAATATTATATTTTCACTTTCACAATTTCACATGTCGTGTCGCAAGGTCAGCCAGCATTTCCCTAAATAAATCAACGCTTTAAAATACACATTCTGCGTTAACCTAGGGAGAATTCACACAACTCTTTATAAATGATTAGTTTAGGCAATTAAAACGAATTAGGTTAATGTGTGTGGTTCTCAAACCCCTTTTTTCTTTCGTGCCGCCCCCGTGGCCATATCTGATCGCATTAATCACTATTTCCACCCCCAATTAAAACTGCTAGCCACTTTTATATGGTAAGAAACGGGCTTTTATTTACTGTTTACTTCCTACACAGCTTTGTTTTGTTTGTTCACTTGTTTAATAATTGGCTTTATGAGAATTATAAAGTCGAAAACTTTTAGAGGGCAGTAAAACTGTAATTTCATGCGCTCTCGATAGAAAACGGCTTATAAAGCGATTCATCACCCAGACGAAATAAAGAGAAGTTTCAGACTCACCGGCAGTACGTCTTCATAAGTGTAGTAAAAAATAGAGACATTTTGCTGGGGTCGCGTTATATTGGCCAGTGTTTGTCAACCTTCAAAGCTTGGACTGCAGTCACAAATCATTCTAACACCTGACCGCGCCGCGTTATCGCGCCACGACGTGAAAAATTACCGTCTCCAAAACGCCAGTCACAGTTTTTCCGCGCCAGGGGGCGCCCCGGAGTCATTAAAATAAAATTGTTGACGACAACTGGCGCGTAAGAAAACAACGCGACTCTAACAATTGGAATTTTCTAAATAAATTGGACTAATTGATACAGTTTGTAAACAGTCTTAGAGAGACTTATTAAAAAGTTTCTTATTGTTTTTCCTTTTGATTATTTTGTTTCTGTTATTGGGACTTTACAGGACTTTAACTTGGTTATTGGATATTTTGTAATTTATAGGAGTATCAGTTTTTTTTTTAATTAAGCAAAATATTTGTGTTCCACCATCATGATTATCAATATAAATTTAGATATATATCTTAAATATACATATTTTTTTAATAAACAGTTAGATTATTATTACCAGGAAAAAAAATACTATAATATATGAAAATAAGATTGAGATGACATTTATATTTAGGTACTAACTTACCACTCTGGTATTTTTTCATTGTCTATAATTCAGTAATAGAATTGTTATTTTTGTCTTAAAATTCATTATTTATAATGTAAATAATGTATATCGCTAAGTTGACATGTAATTTATGAAAACAATTACCAAATAAAGGAATATGAATATGAATATTTCTTTTTCTGTTACATACAAAATTATTGCTTTATCTATTGTGGATACATTTATATTGCTAGTTGATTTTAATGACAAACAGAATTAATAAAATGAGGCAAATAAGGAAACAAAATTTAAAGTTTATAATAAAAGTTTTTCCATAGGTTGCATTGAAAAATCCACTGGGGATATTCGGATATTTACATTTGGTTCACCATAAAACGACTCTTTGGTTTGATTTTGGGCCCGTTCAGATGTTGCAAACCTTTCGTTGCTTGCACGAATTTAAAATGACTGAATGCACATTTTAACTTCTGTTCAGTAGTGCTTTGGTTGATGATGACGGCTTATAAACGTGGCAAAAATAAAAATAAAGGTAAAAAATATGAAAAATTCGTCGTTTGCTATGATTTTAAATACAAAACTATGTATTGACAGTGTCTAACTAAACGTGTTTTATCGCATGTTTTTCGTTTTATTATTAATTTATTGTTAAAGGAGAAAACGGTCAAATTCCTAAATAATTGCAAAATAGCGATTTAAAACTTCAAAAACGTGATATTGAGTTTGGGTTTGAAAATATTCGTAAGTACAAAAAGCTTTTGCCTTGAGATTGTTTGTTCAAGTCAAACGGCTCTAGAATATATTTCTTAAGTTAATTAACTTTGACTTATTCCTGACATCAATATAAATTTTGAAGCGTTTTTGATATGTTAAAAAAGTACCACAGGTTTGCCATTCCTGTTTCAGTACATTACAGTTCCCTTTGATCCACCGACTCTTTGACTGAACTTTCGGTAAATTCATCTTCAATACGTTTGACCTGAAAGTATTCCCATGGTTGAAAAAAAAAAATGGTTGGCGCTGTATTTATTCAATCTATGTAATTACTTTTGGGCTAGGCAGTTTGTAAAAGCCTTTTTATTAAAAATGAGTTAGGTCCAATGGGAACTGCTTTCATTTATTTTTTTAAGCGATTTAAATTTGTGATTCAAATCAAATCAACGGCCCGTTACAGTCCACTGCTGGACTATGAGCCTCCTCCACTTAGGTGGAGTGTTTTGCCATAATCTCCATGCTTGGCAGGCGGGTTGGAGATCGCAGATTAAAAGGTTACTGTATCAGAGGGCGCTGCTGCCCGTTCCCTGTTCAATGTGTAGTCCCTAAGTCGCCTCTTAGGACACCCACGGGAAGAGTAGTAGTGAATTTGTGGTTACGTACTTGTAAATTAAGGGCCATACTATTTAAATATTCAGGCGTGTTATACAACGCAAAAATACTGATCTTTCATTCAAAATTATGTACTGCCCTAGTGAATTTATACGACCGTATATAATATTTTTCAAATCTAGCCAGAAATTGTGCAGTTTCATGGGCTGAGCTACTTACCACCTTCGGTGGTACTTTTGAGGTTTTACGTTATTTGGCTAATACGACGCCCTGTTTTCATCTTATTCAATCAATCAAACAATCAATCAGCCTATTGCAGTCCACTGCTGGACGTAGGCATCCCCAAGGGTACGCCAAAGCGCACGATCACCCGCTTTTCTCATCCAGCCACCACTAGCGACCTTCCTCAGGTCATCGGTCCACCTGGCATCTTATTATTAAGCTAAGAATTATTTTATTATTCTACTGCACATAAAAAAGGAAAAGCCTTTTCGGTATTCTAAAGTAGGATAAACCGAAAAACCAGTTCCTAAATTTAAAATCAGGATATCTTCACAAAGTGATACAGTAAACTTATAAACTGCCACATCATCACACGTGTTACTTTAAATGAATAAGTTTATTATATTATTATGATTATTTATTACTTATTTAGGCTACGAGCAATCACTTTAGTGCACCTCTTCTTGCTCACAAACAGCATTCACTTATTACGATGCCCACGACACCTAATGTGGGTGTCAAAATATCATTATTTTCCCCTTCTGTTATCCTTTTCTTTCCGTGCATTAAAGTACTAACATTTTATTTTTTATAAAGTAAATCTTAATAAATAAATTTGATTTGATTCTACGAATTGTGTCTTCTGACTCATATAATTCTAAAACTGTAAACATGAACGACTTAAAAACTTCTCTTCCATAGTAACAATATTTTACTCTACGCAAGTGTTATTAAGGTCGGTAGTAAGCTCAGCTACGAACAGTAAAATGTCACAGAATAGAGATTTGTATTACACTTACAGGTAAATCTATATTATAAAAATTAACCCCTATTTCTCCTCGCGCTATTACTTGAGAACCGCTTTACCGATTCATCTTTTTTTTTAATGTTTTCTATTACTTCGTAAAAGGTTCTAACATTAAAAAAAATAAGAAAATTGCGCAGGGTAGGTGTAGGAAAAATGGCAGGACAACGTATCCCGGGTCAGCTAGTAAGTAATAAATAAAAAAAAAGTCAAAAACCAGTAATGTTATCATATTTAAGGATTATACTTAATGAAGGGTTTTCTTGTGAAATCAAAACAGGAAATTCAAAACGTATGTAAATCGTGTATTTTTAATTTTCTACAGCAATGATCAAAACATTTATTATGACACCAAATTTATGTTTCTTTGAGTGGCATCGAACGACCGCATATATATTATTTGGCAAATTATAACAATCGTACAAAATTATTCGTATGTAGAGCACATAAATCATGCCTATCAGGCTGCCACTGACAATGCATTAGAAGGTTTGCTACCAAAGTTTCATAAAGCATAATATTAATCTTTTCACTTTAATAAAGTTTTTCATATCACTCAAGCAGAAAACATCGGCAGAGCGCTTCAGCCATCATAAAAGGGGGAAACTTTACAAATCTTCGGATTTCTTACGCTTTTAGGGAGACGTAATATATTTATCTACCCCTTGACACATGCACAATGGTCGGAGTTCGTCATTCGGGGTTTATATTGGACAGAAACGGTTTAAGGGACATCTTACTCCTCCAGAGCTTTAGGTGTGGACGTGCGTTAATCTCTGCCATAAGATTAAAATGTTTAATTTTACCACATAAATTAATGCTTATTAGCGATTTCACACACACACACAAAAATATATTTATTGTAACTGAACTTGAACATAAATTTTACAAAACATAGTAGTTAAACATACTCGTACAAAATATAATGCTTGTACTCTAAAATATGGTTAAAGGTGTTTCAATGAAAATATTAAATAAATAATAAATATGTGGGGACATCTTCTCACACGGCCATCTGATCCCAAACTAAGCAGAGCTTGAACTATGGGTACCAGACAGCTGATATACATTACATAAATATATAAATACATAATAATATAGATAAAAAACAACCAGACATAAGGCAAACATAAGTGCTCGTCACACGAATGTTTGCCCTGGGCGGGATTCGAACCCGCGACCCAGTGCGTCGGAGGCAGATACACTACCAGCTGGGCTACGGAGCCATCCAAAATATTTAAAGCGTAGTTTGGTGTTCTTATTTGATGCAAAACTTGTAGACCATTTTGTTTCTACTATTGGAAATTATTAATTTAAACGGATACAAAGTATTATGTATGTTTACTTCCAACGAATTTGATCTTGTTCTGATTTCTCCCTTCACTAAACTTACTCCCTCCCTGACTCGTTAAGTCTCTGATTACGTAATTTCACAAGATACGACTACCTCATAGAAGTGTGGAAGTTCTCAAAGGGTTAACGTCAATTTGAAAATATCAAATTGTTACGAACTTTTAATGCTCCAAAGTAAATTATTATCAATCTGACGTATAATGATTCGTGTGGGGATCCAAAAGTTTATACAAGTATGTTAACAACATAATTATCCTTACTAATATTATAAACGCGAAAGTTTGTAAGTATGGATGCATAGATGGATGTTTGTTAGTCTTTCACGCAAAAACTACTGAACGGATTGAGATGAAATTTGGAGTAGAGATAGTTTGTACCCTGGATTAACACATAGGATACTTTTTACGGGAAAAAATCGTATTTCCACGGGAAAATTTTACAAAACACGAGCGTAGCCGCGGGCGGACTGCTAGTAGTAACATAAATATGAAATATATTTTTTTCTTATTAAAACAAAGCAGTAAAGGGCATCAAAAGAAAAAGAAAGGCTGCCAGGTGGAATGATGATGAGGAAAGCGGGTGATCGTGCGCTTTGGCGTACCCTTAGGGAGGCATACGTCCAGCAGTGGACTGCAATAGACTGATTGATTGAAAGGGCATCGGAATTTCGAATTCACAAACATTTATTCCACACTCTAGCGTAAAGGAAAATATTATGAGAAAACCTGCACACTTCTGCGAGGAAATTAAAAGGTGTGTGATGTCGGTAAACCCGCACTGGGCGAGCGTGGTCTACTAAGGCTTGAGCGTCCCAATTTAGGATAGGCTTGAGCTTCTTGTTCATTTATTTTATTGGTTTTTGAAGGTCTGTTACTACAAGTTGTTTTTTTGTACAGTAACAATGCAGTTTGAAACTAGTTCTCTTTCACGCTAAGCGCATTGATCTTAATTTACTTTTTCCCACGAATGCACCATAGGATTTTCCGCCCACGTTCTTTAATAAATCGATATACCGCTGCGTTAACGCACCTATAACAGTTTGTTCTCGTTTGATGCTCATTTAGAAAGGTAAATAACTAACTAAACAGCCAATATGCGCGTTTAAACACGAGCTTTGTGCATTTATTAGACACCTTTGTCTCTTTTATGAATTTCATTTCATTGTCCACCGGCATGCGATTTTTCATTTAAAAGGTTTTACTGTTCCAGAACAGTTCATAGAAATTGTTGCTAGCCTGTTTGAATGACCATGTGGCATGACTGGCTATACAATTTTCCAAGTGACTTTGAAAACAAGGGTTTTTCTTTTGGCAAGTAAACGTTTTTTCTGAATATTTATTACACTGAAGATACTATTATAGCTTCGATATTAAACATTGTTGATTTCAAGTAAATATTAATAAGTGTTATTTTAATGGCATCTTTTATGAGGTGTCTTATGAAGTTGATGATGGGTATCTAATTACTTACCTACTGTTTTATGTTATGAGCATAGCAAAATCATAAAATTACTGTGTGGTTGTATAAATAAACATAAATTTGATGTTATTTAAGTATCCATTAATATTATAATTGTGTATTTAATATCCAATGTCCAATGTTATCCAATGTTAATTCAAGAGTAGATGTAACACTGAAACTTGTTGTATTAGTATAATTATCAACGCTACTGCCTGGAAATCATATCGATTTTTATAATTGAATATTTAAAAGAACATGGTAAATCCAAGGGCACCAAGCAAAAATTGTTTAATTACAATCGCGGCAACATAAACTGTCTGATTGCAGTAGACGCATTTAATAGCTCCGAAATGGCACCATATCTTCCGAGGGGCTAGCACTATATCTATATGGCTCACTATATATATATGGTTGTATCATAAAAGTGTTATGAGTTCATTTCAGACGGCGCCGCGCCGCTGTGATCTTACGTGCAATTTACTGCAATGGCTAGCAAATGTTATAAAGTTTCTGCCATTTTAAAGCTTGTAAATGTGCGTAATAGGGTCGCGAAATGTACGTTAAATGTTTATGTTTGATGTGTGCTTGTATTCTATTGTTCTTGTTTTAATTTTCTTTTTTTAACTCTCTTTTTTATAAACTACTTATTTGCCTGTTTCTTTATCAATGACCATAAATTTAACTCCTCGCCCTACTATTATTAAAGAAAAGAGAAGATAGATGTATGGATGGATTGTATAAAAGATGATATCATCAGTGGAATGGTAAAAATACTAAAGCGCCAAAGTACAACTTTACAGGAGAGACGATAAACACCAAAAAGGCGTCGCTTTAGTCATCGGCCTAACGATCAGACCCAAAATTTTGGATGGCTAAAACGCCAAAAAGTCCTCAGATTAACAAATCACCTTAACTAATCGACGCAAAAAAAATGCAATCGAACTGTATATACTTAAACTCATTTTCGCCAATTCGGCGCTTTAGTACTTTTGCTTTTCCACTGACGATATGTTGGCTGATAGGGATGAATGGAGGAAGAAAACATACTGTGCCGACCCCAAATGATGGGATAAGGGCAAGCGAATGATGATGATGATGATAAGTATGTAATCGCCACTTAAACTCTCTATCGACGTCTTTTTCTTATTACATTATAGAACTAATCTTAAACCCACTCTTTGTACGTCTCCTTAAGATTTCTCTTAGTCTGAAAAGTAAACGCATCAAAAAAAATATGAAACCGAAGATATTTGCCTTAAAAATAACCCAAGAAAACGTTCCCCTAAAAGAAACACGAAAATTTAACAGGCTTCAATACAAATTTCTCGTGTCGGATTGCTAAGCTCCTTGGATTGTAACATTAGAACGTTGTCAACGTCAAGTGTAAGGTAAAGCCCTTGATTGACGAAATTCTGTCCTTGCTCTTTCCTTGCTGAGGGGAGGATAAATATAGGGAATCTTTTAACAGGTGACTTGTTTTAGGGATTTCTTGATGTAGACCTTTTGAAGATTATCGCCAAAAAAGGTTTTCAATTTTGACAATGCAAAGAAGTAGGCGTCAAGTCTATTAATAATACCTAAAGATAAATAAAGATATATTATTTGAATACATCGAAATTAAGAGTATCATCATACATCATTGTCATCATTTATAAATAAAAAAATACAGATACCCGATCAATAAAATTGTTCAGCAATCCTACTATACCGGTGTTATAAAAAACCCGTAAATTTTGTATGGAGACCATCTACATTTTGTATGGGAATGCGATTTTTTTAAATCGTTTTTCGACCTATGTTCTTTGGGGAAAGTTGTTCAGTTTTACGAGCAGATTCACACCCTTTCGGCTTTATTTGTAGTTTTGTAACACCTTGTATAGGTACTAAGTAGGATAAAGATAACACCATCCCTTCTATTGATTATACCGTATATCTATCAACCACTAGTCGTTAAATCAGCTTCTTAAGCCCCTGCAATAACTCTTGAAGGTCTAGCTTTGTAATTAAGTCAGTTAAGTCTGCAAAGACCATGCATAATTAGTACAATCGCGTGCGTGGCGCCAGTCCTTTGTCAAATTGGGCCTATCCATCCCTTAGTGGACCAACAGTGATGGAATTGGGCACATTTTCCACACAATTTTCAAATAAGTAGGTTAAAAACTTATAATTTTTAAAAGTCTTACCTAATGTAGAATTAATGCTATTAATTAATGTAACAATGCTTGTGTTTCTTTTTTGTTTACGTGTCTTTATTTCTGTTTGAGGACAGTTTAGATCAGAAATAGTCAAAATTGACTAAGAAAATAGCACATAAAAAATATTTACTTAATTAGGTACTTAAAACATTTTATCGATTTACTGGCTTTTGCAGCGACAGATTAGTTTAGTAAAAACAAAATTTTAAAGTAAATTGTAGGGTAGTTTTAAAACTAAATAAGTAAAAAGAAAACGTTTTAATAGGTAGGACACAAAAAAGTATTATTTACTGCCTGAGCTACCTAAACCAGAAATGCTCAAACTTAAGCAACAATTCATATTTTGTCTCCCAAATGTTTTGCCTAAGTCCGTCCCTGAGGGGGGCGCATATATTCACGCCATCGATCGTGGGCGATAGCCAGTATTTTGTGCAGTTAATTATCCGGGGCGCTGTGCCTTAATCCGGCAAGGCACGTGACACGCACGCGCTGAGTCCAGGGGCCTATACTTGAACCACTCAAGTCTCAAGATTATACTTCATTCCGTAGAATGCCGCAAACAATTTATAGAAATTTTGAAAAGTAATCATTGTCAATTATATATTCAGATAATGAATATGGAAGAACAATATAAGCTACAAAATAATTTAATGAAATCACGTATTAAAACAATAGGAAGTTGATTATAAAATCAGTTTTTTTATGCACATGGAATTAAGTTAATTAATTATTAGAAGTTGATTATAATAATGATTATCTTAGGGTCTCTGACAATTTTACAGAAATACAGAACTACTTAATAGGTTAAATTTATAAAACAATTACATCTTTTCCTGTTTTTTAACCTAATTCTAAAATACTACGTCTTTTCATTTAAAACTTAAATATAATTCTTCATTTTCATAACACGAATTATTTTTACTAAGCAGAAGCAATTTGACTACAAATCAGTTAGTCTTATCACTAACACACATTCGAGTGACATGAAAATAGTATCCAATAAGCTTGCCTGACGTAACCGGATTAAATTTTATATAAAATATTTGTACAGGCCACGGATAATCAGTATCGGAATTTCATAAAAGTCAAACGGATCAGCGATTTTGAGGTCACTGAGGGCGCAAGGCTAAACATTAATTAAGGCATCAAATATTGGACATCTTTTGATATAGGGCTTGTAAGCATAATATCGAAGGCAGAATTCATGGAAAAGGCTTTCAAAAAGTGAAAATCTAACAATGATTAAAGAAGAGTAAAGAGAAATTTACTGTTTTATCAGAGTAAAGAAAGTTGACATAAAAGTCAATAACTATAGAGATGACGATGACAACGATATGTCAGAAAAAATACTTTTAGTAGTTACATAACAAACGAAGCGGTAAAAGTATGTAGCATTGCTGGGTACAGCCATTGGTTCTTTACTAAAAATATTAATTACTAACATTAATGAAGCATTTGCTCACTGAATTTTCAAGTATACCCTCTGATGCTGCTGAATTTCGTAAAAACTTTTGCCTCTTTTACATGAAAAGATCGAATGCGAATGCAACACATCCTAGATTTTGAATAGGCGGCACAGGCTCATTCAATACTTTAGAGATGAATGGCCTTCAAAAAAAAGCAAAATGTTACATGTACGGAATTCGATTTTATTTAGATGCTTCAGATTAATGGGTCTACTCACTCACTCCTCCATCACTCTTTGGCTTTGAGTCCAACTTGCTTTCTTGACTTGTCAACCCTGTTTTGTCCCAACATTTTAGATGTCTTATTTTTATATAAGTACCGTGAAATTTACATCGTTTTGTTCCCGCCGTGTAGTGATAGTACCCGTCAAACTGAACAACTTTTCACGAAAAAAAAGTTTCCTGCGACAAAAAAATTTTTGGTTTCTCCATACAAAGTGAGACTCCCGACCGACCCATTTTGTATGGAGAGACCAAAAATTTTTTTTTCGTGAAAAGTTGTTCAGTTTGACGGGTACTATCACTACACGGCGGGAACAAAACGGTGTAAATTTCATGCTGTATGAAGATTTATGTTACGGAAAACAAAACAAATGGAAATAATTGTGACCTGGCAAATCAGTCTCAAGAACAATAGAGAATGCCGAAGATTAACCTGAGGCTACACTTTCATATCCCCCTAAAATCACCGAGATACTTTAACATAAGCACATTGGAGGGACTAAACATCGCTAGGGGCATATTACCAACGACTATTATGGACTTAATACGCAAATTTTGTTTATGTGATTGCAAGCCGTAGTTGCGAGTGTAATAATAATTACGCCCGCAATGAGAGAAATTTGATGACTAGATAGAGAAGTACATATTCCTTTTATATAACGTTCCAAAGAAAGTTATCAAACGTTGATTAAGTTAAAAAAAAACCGTACTATTTGAAGTTATTCTAGTAAAGACTAATCTGATTAGATAGACACTTTTGATAATCATATTGTTAACTTTAGTGTACTTACTTAATCCGATAAAAAAGACGCTTTTGATAATCATGTTACTTAAGTATACGTACTTCAATTAAACTTCAGGTCCAGCTTTCTGCCTAAGTATGTGGGACGTAGGATGTAATGAGTAAAGTATGGCAATCTTATTTCAACTTTGACTCGGTAAACGCCATCTCGCGGCCAATTTCGTTATCCGTGGCCGTAGAATATTATTTTAATGTGTAACTTGAAGTTTTCAACGGAACGGTTATGGTTACAGTTAGACTAGGGGTCTTCAGAGCCGTACTAAGGACCTGGAGCGCATTAATCCAAACGATATAATAGACATTTATTTATATTTTTTAATTGATTTATCTTATACATCAACATGAAACCAAGCTGCGTCACAATAAATCACAATGACACAAAAAAATATTTATTAATCTCAACATTATGCAACAATTTGCTAATTACGTGTATCAATACTAAGTATTATATTAGTCATCAAATACCTTCATCATCAAAAAATATTATTATATCGTCCTCTATGGACTTATAAACAAAACATATTTTTGAATATGAAATACCGAACTTATTATTTCATTAAAATGTCAGTGTTGGAAACAATGATGGTTGGTTATATATATATATATATTTTCTTACCATATTTTTGTTGGTGTATTATGTTTCGTTATTATTTTAAAAAAGGTTTACTCGAAAAATTTTTACGAATCATATAGCTTTGAGTTTAATTTACAAGTCTTATAAAACACTATTTCATTCATCAGAAACTCCGTCTCTGGCATTTGCGGACCACCAATTATTCGAATGGCAAACAACTGCATTCTGGAATTGTTTTCTTCCACTTCAAACTTTCTAACGTAGTCCTCGTACGTACCGCATATTATACTGAAACTTTCATAATTTCAGTTGCTTGTTTTAATCTATTGTTTTTATTACTGAATTTGTTTGTTGATATGAATGCCGACAAAAAAGTAATCATTTCGGCACAAGATGACCAAAATTACAACCACAGCGTTGCTCTACATTTTTTTTATTTTTATTGGCCTGGTGCGGTTTGCACATCGCCGGTTTATGGCTACGACAAAATCTAGTGATTGATATACGGAGTTATTTTTTATTCAGTGCACTAACTTTAATATGTTGTTCAGACCATGAAACTAAACAACTTTCCCCAAGAAACATGGGTCCAGAAATGAAAGAAATTTTTGTACCTCCCATACTAATTGCTGAGGTGGCTGCGGCAGTTTGTATGGGAGATCGATTTTTTTTTTCGGGAAAGTTGTTTAGTTTCATGGTCTGAATGTCATATTAAAGTTTGTGCACTGAATAAAAAATAACCCTGTATAATGTGCACTTTTCAAAGTTTAAAGTAATCTTGCTGCAACATGAAAATCATTTCAGAGTTTGAATAGCCATCTCGGTAAGATGGAAATTATTTTTAAGTTTTACTTTGTGTCCAGCATTGTTTAGAGTAAAATTATGCCCACGAAAAAAAAACATCCGTGTGTCATTTACATAAAAAAACCTTTTAATGAAATTCATCATTACAAGTATTTCGTTATCATTACTTTCTTTATTGTGAAATAATTTTCTTTGTACAGAATGCAAGTTTAAAAGTTGATTTATTCTCAGATCATACAGTTCAGTTTTCATTCAACAGAAACTTATACGGTGAGCGAGAAGATAATGAATTAAATTGCTTCCACATAAACGGATCGCATCTACAAGTGGCGATCGAGTTTCCATTTCTACGTGGACTGCTTGCATTTAGAGACGCTATTTCGAAACTCATCTAGTAAATGCAGTGAGAGTATAGAGCTCGACGCAGGAGAGCCGCACGTACGCTTAAGTATTGTTGGTATTCTAAACCACCCTAGTAGAACGGCGCTAGCCTCTGTCGCAACCGCACAGTGTCGCGTGGGCTCGCCTGATTGCAAGCATGGGTAGCGTGCGGGCTTGTTACGACGAATATAGGAGTAAAGAATTGGGACACGCAAATGTTGAAGAATTTTCAGTTTATCACAATTTGTTTCTTTTATTCTTATTCAGTTTTATTTAAAAAAAACATGAGTAAATATTATGACTGTAAACTATTCTATTTATTTTATTATATTTAAAGTTATTTTTAATGAATACTTATCCCAAGAAGGTATTGTTTTCCATGTCTTTAAATTATTCAAATCCAAATTTAATGCTATATTATCAAACGTTAACTTCACTTTGTACTATACAATACCTATGCAGCTATGATGATGATGATGATGAATATGCAGCGACAGACAAACAACAACTTCTTTACTAACTTTTGAAATTTTCTGTCAATAAGCTTGCGACAACGAACAGCTTTATCAAACTAATATTATAAATGTGAAAATATAAGTATTTGGATGTTTGGATGTTTGTTCCACCTTCACGTTTAAAGTACTCAACGAATTTGGATAAAATTTGGAATGGAGATAATTTGTAACCTGGATTAACACATAGGATACTATTTTTACGGAAAAAAGTCCTAATCCCACTGAAAAATCTTATATAACTCGGGCGAGACCGCGGGCGGACAGCTATTTCTTATATAATGCTCAGGAATTCTCATTAGTGCTTGTTACAGATGTCAAATTTGCTTGCTTCTACACGTCTTATACTATGGGTATACACACGCAATACCAGCCCATATTACAAAAAACCTTCAAATATTAGTGGTAGCTACTAACGAATGCGACTACATTTAGAATCGTGTATAATTATGTCTCATATTTTATTTTATTATACGTTCTTTATTTTATAATGTTACAACAGCAAGTATAAAAAACAACAAACTCCGCTTCTTTTCTAAATTCTCACTTCCAAGGTTTGCTGTAAGACATTTCGTTAGAACAACAGTGCCTGTTGTGTCGTTTTTCTATGTGATCATTTTCTGTTAACTTTATTGTGTACAATAAATAATAAAATAAAATAAACTCGCTACTATTTACTCGCAATACTCTCTGAGAAATTATTAACCATCAACACAAAAATCCACAACGCTGACAAATTCGTCGTAGCAAGCCCGCAAAATAATGGAAGTCGTTCGCAGTTGGCGACGCGTTAAATGCTACATTTTCCGTAGCCATTTGCAATTCGATATCCAGCTAAGCTGTCCGGGATTGAACTCGGCGGATTGCGTGTCTTCTCCCATTTGATATTATAATAATATTCATCCCTTTTAAATAAAGACTGGATTACTTCCCGAGCTGGCTCCACCGCGGATTTCTCGGTTTTCGTATGGAAAACAAAGCCGGTTAAAATTTGTGTTAAGTTTGCTTTTGATAATGTTTTGTGTATAGAGGTTACACCTTGGTTTGAATTTTCCAAAGGAGTATGCCCAAGCGACTATGGATCTTAGTACCGGTGTAAAACCTAATGTGTCACAATGATTTCTTGCTTAATTTTAAGTTTGTTATATGAACTTTCAAATACAATTAGCCATTTGATTATAATTCTAGTTTCTACTGTCGCTGAATAAACGGCTATTTTATACTGTTAATGGAGATAAGGGAGGTTGTAATATAAATAACTTGAGGTTGGCTACAGGTGAGAGCGTCGGTGGTCTAGTTTTTAGGACCGCTGCCTTCCATTTGGGAGGCGCGGGTTTGAATCCCGCCACGTACCAATGTTTTTTTTATTTTCGAATTTATATGTACGTTTATTCGACACTCTTACGGTGAAGGAAAACATCGTGCGGAAACTTGCATACACCTGTGAATCCTAGGTTGTGTGTGTAGTCAACTACAACCCGCACTGGGCCAGCGTGGTCGACTCGTTCAGTAGCAAAATGTCCATTTCGCAAAATGTCCAAAGTAGCTAAATATGCTAAATTCTCAAAATGTCCAATTCTCAATCAGTCACGCAAATTGTCCAAATTATACTTAACTAGTACGAGTAGTGATATTATAGTACTCTGCGAATACTTTTAGCCCTCCGAGGACCAAAAAGGACCATAAGCTTAAGAGGGCTAAAAAAGTCTTTAGGCTCCGAAGCTTGTCAAACGAAACTGGAAAACTACTGTGTATCCTGCACCTTGACGTCATTAACGTGCTGTCTTAGTTCTTGCAACTGTGGTATTGACAAGTTAGAACGAGATAGCAACAAGTTAACTTGCCTTTTGTCTGATAGCGACCCTGTTTTTTTAATTAAAAGTCCATAAACAAAGTCAATTTACAACTGCATTGTTATTTTTATGCCAAAACAGTATTTCAAACCAAGTTTCACCGAAATCGGTCCATAAACAAAAAAGTTGGCCGCCATTTTAGATTTTTGACATTTTTAACATTGCATACGCTAAAACAGTCTACCGGAATCGGTCTATAAACAAAAAAATTGGCCGCCATCTCTTTAATTTTTATTACCATAGCCCTCTGGCTTCTGAAAACCTATTGAGGGCTATAGGCTTTTTGAAGCTTGTTTTACTATTTATTATTTTCAAAACAGGGAAGCTCGACAACTGAATTTGCCAAAACCGGGTAAAATTATTTGTGCTAGCAACACTTACACTAAAATTGTACCTGTCACGTGTCATCTCATCATCCTGTGTTGTGTAATACTGCTGATTTGCGTTTCAAATGGCGTAATATATATCAAAGAATTATTTACAATTAAAAATAATTTATATTTACAATGAAAAATATTTTTTTTATTTATTTATTTACATTTTTATACATATCTTATGCAAGACAGTTACCTTTATACGCAACAACTAAATGCAGAAACCATATTTATGTTTTGAGGGACATTTTTCTAATTGGACATTTTTCGAATTGTACAATTTGAGAGTTAGACATTTTGCTAATTGGACATTTTGAGATTTGGACATTTTGCGAATTTGACATTTTACTACTGAACGGGTCGACTAACGCATTGTTGCAGCGCGCCAATAACTGGGGTTTGTTCTGTACTGAATACTTTCCTGCACGTTATTGGACTGCGCGTTATTACCTGCACAATGTTCCTTACATTTTATTCAAGCGCTTCAACAAAATGCAGTAAATAATTCGCAACAAATAAAGTAAACATTTTTTGACGCCAATTATTCAGTGCACATTATTTGGCGCGCTTTTTTGAACTCCAATTTTTGGTGCACATTATTTGGCGCATTTTATTGTCACTTGAAAAACCTCAGTAAAAATACCTACTTGAAACCGACGAAAACGCAACAGTGAAGTGAGTGAAAACGTGACGTTTGAAAGTGAATGACAGAAAGTAGTGTTGCCGGATAGATGATAATCGATTTTTCATTTCTAAAGATATCCAAAGAATCCATTCTAACGATTTACATCGTATAACGTGACAATAATATTGACTATAATAAGCGTAATCCTAAGCCGTGACGGCAGAGTAGAATACATTTGTCACCAACCCCTAATCTTCTCGTGGGTGTCGTAAGAGGCGACTTAGGGACTACACATTGAAGGGAACGGGCAGCAGCGCTCTTTGATACAGTAACCTTTTAATCTGCGATCTCCAACCCGTCTGCCAAGCGTGGAGATTATGGCAAAACCCTCCACTTAAGTGGAGGAGGCTCATAGTCCAGCAGTGGACTGTAACGGGCCGTTGATGATGTTGATGATCGTAATCCTTACTTCTTAATTTTTCTCTCTCTCAGCCAAAAGAAGTTCGCTGTGAATAGAATATAAATCCGTATCTTTGTCTATCAGTCTGTTACGCTTTCATTTCACGTCTAAAAAGCTGCACGGATCGCGATAATACTTGACAGGGTGAAAGCCTATATTACCTTCGATCTTCGAACACCGTTTATTTCTCTACTTAACCCCGCATAATAGAATTACAATCATATACTTAGATTAATCGATTTCATTGCCCATACTATTATTGACGACACGATTAATTCAGGTAATTCAGGGCTCTTACCGGGCCGGTTTTAATTACATCGATGTCTTAGTTTTGCACTGTCTACGGTAAGTTAGCACTGCAAATGCAATGACTGGTAGTTGGGGCCCTGACTGACCGGGTAGTGCAATAGAAGCATTAGATCGGCGGAATGTTGTTTCGCTAAACCTTTTTCTATTGATTGATCAAGGTTTATCATTGAATTGATCGAAAAAATAACACTGTTTACAACTTGATCCTCGTAATATACAAAGTATTACCCAGTGAAAAAACATTTGAAAGGAATGGCAAAGAGAAAGCCCATACAGTCAAGTCTTAATTTTTTTTTTCATGTTCTAGTTATATATTATTTTATATAAAGCTTGATGATGTTTTTTATTTCTTAGTTAACTCCCCAATACTAATATGATGACAGGTAGGTATACGAGAAACGAAATTTGAAAAGTATGACATTCGTATCGATTTCAGTGCAAAAATACCTACCCGGAGTGAGTGAATGAGTGAGTGAGAGTGAGATCAATTTATCAAAGAAGGTAAATAACGGAAACAAAAAAAAAACACAAAAAATATGTATTTTTTTTATTATATTTATACGGAGAAGTTAAGTTTTATTTAATAGATATAAAATCATATTATAAAAAAATATTAATTACATATTTTATGAACTTGTGACACAACTTGGATTTTAAGATTTTAGCGATACCACCCGTGGGCAATTTCCTTTACAAAATTATAAATAGGTAGGTACTTACTTACCTACATACTTATTTTGTTTCATTCTTAGTGATGAGTGTACCAGTTAGTTACAACTTTGTTTTAAACTTATATCTTTTACTTGGTAAGGTTAAGGTATTTTTTCAAAAAATTTTTATACTACAAAATCGAAACCATCACCGTGTACGTGAAAATCATTTTTCATTATTATACACTTAATATTGAACGATATTATTTTCTGTTCATGAGTGAGTCATACTAACACACTGAATTACACTAATCAGACTAAATCCCTATTGAAATTATTTGAATGTAGAACGTTTCCTTAAAATATCGTTGCATAAGTCTCTCACACGATTCAGATCCAAACCCCCGCTTCACTTACTGACTCGCTTTGTTATAACACCCGGCTTTACTTGAGTTATCATCTCGGTAGACAATCAGCGAATGTGGGCGTAGACGCCCAGGGCACCTTTTGTTGCGTCTTAAGACATATATAAAGGCTTGCGACACTCCATATTTGCAGATTCTTTTATACGTTTTAAGTGTTTTGAATGTCAAATAACCTTAAAAATATTAAAAATTTCTCTAACTAGTTTTGGTGTATCTGACGTCATCTATTTTAACAGGTGTCCGTCTAATACATGATATATTTTTGACTGTCCCTTACCTATAGGTAGATAGCACAAGGTCTAGTTTTTAGACTCATGCCCTTCGATGGTCATATGAACTGATAATGACCACCCTGTACCACATTATAGTTAAAAGATCTGCAGTAACTAGACTAGATACTATTTTTTTAGTATTTTATTTGAAAATTGTACCTATTTTTAATATTAATATGCATACAGACAGTACTTCCTCAAGTACCGTACCGACCGACTATCTTAATGCTTTATAATCTTGAGTACCATTGCACGCAAGGATTTCTTGGCAGACGTTTCTAGGCAAGATAAACACGGGAGGTGTTTAGGAAGATTAGTCTTAAGGAGGTTGTATGTACGTCTTAAGTATTCATGATTATCCTCCGTAAATGGCCTAAATATTAAATGGTACATCAGAAATGGATGTTAGCCTCCAAATGTGAGTAATTATTTAAATGATTTAGTCGCAGTAAGAAAAAATGTGAAGAAGTATAGAATAATAAACATTAAATAAAAAAAAAATACTTTGTAAATATTTTCGTTGCAGTAGTACTAATAAGCAGTTTCAAAAACCATCTGAAATTCTGCTAACCTAACGATGCCTACTAAAATTACATCATTGTTATAAACAATAATTATAATACACTTTATATCATCAACAGCTGATTTAAGACTGCACAATACTTGTAGTATCTATCCATGCATGTGGAGTTAACATTACAAATATCTTATGGAAAATCAAAATCCATAATTTTTTCTTTTCAGTAACTTGGTCACAAAGACGCTGTATTTTGTCTTTTACACTAATTTCAAAAGAGCTTTTCCCCAAATGTACACTTTTAAGTAATTCACTCGCCACGTTCTGTGCATTTCAAAGAAACTAAATCCACCATAATTACAATTTTATGAACTAAACAGAGACCGGGAAGCTGCATTGTAGCAGCTAAGAAGGCGGTCCGACTCTTAATCTCGCACAAGAGAGCTCTTGCAGCCCTAATGATATCTAAGAGACGCGCTTAAGAACCCATACATAACACTCTATGAGACGTTTTTAAAATTTAAGTCAACGCTAATGCATTCTACCCTGCTTACTGTAAATACTTATTCAAATTTGTAGGCGACCACAATGCAGTGCGCTGCTACGACGCGATATTTGGGCACATGACAGTGCGCAATGCCAAGTTCCGCCGAAATAGCGTAGTATACAGCATGAAATTTACATCGTTTTGTTCCCGCCGTGTAGTGACAAAATGGGTGGGTCGGTCGGGGGGGGGGGGTCTTTGTATGGAGAGGCCAAAAATTTTTTTGTCACTGGATTTTTTTTTTCGTGAAAAGTTGTTCAGTTTGATGGGTACTATCACTACACGGCGGGAACAAAACGATGTAAATTTCACGGTGTATTTTCAAAAGCTGGTTCCCAACTTATTTTTCTGTTTGATAAAATGTTTATAGAATTCAAGGATTTCGTCATCATCATAATCATAATACCAACAGTTCATATTTACGTCTCCACAAGCGTGCAATCAAGCTTTAGTGGACCACCCTGGCCAAGTTGGGATTGGTCGACTCTACACACAACCTTTTAATTATTACACAGGAGTGTGAAGGTTTCCTCACGATGTTTTTCTTCGATATAACAGTATTGAATAAACAAACTTATTAATTCAAAATTCCTGGACCGGAAGCAGCTACCCTAGCCACTACACAACCGATGCTTTACATTTTTTTCATAGATTTACAGAATAAAACCTACCAGAATAAATTCACAATTTTAAAGCCAGTCAGGTTTTGCACCTATTTCATTAATTTCACGAAGTGTGAGATAAATTGTTGGATAAGGTTGAACTAAATCACACCTAGAAATTTTCACATAAGAAACTTGGTTCCTTTTTAACACTTAATATTTTCGGTGGAATTAGCATAATACAAGCAGTGAATACTCCTATTCAATGGACAAAGTAACCGGTATAAAATAAAATTTTACGGTTTACCCTTATATTGAAAAAGCGAGGTTGTGTTAGGGCATAATAAAATGACTGCGTGTTCTTCGGCTCAGTGCTATGGGAACTGAATATTTTACAAAGTATTGACCAGTTGCTGACCGGTTTAACATTGCTTGGGCTTTAGTCATTAATTTCATAAACGCGTTTCCATTGAAACCCATAAAGTTGCTAACTGAATCTTAATTATTATCTAGGTAAATCTCAAACATCTATCTTAGCAAATGGTTAACCAGGTGGGTGGCAGAAAAGAGATCTATTCCGATCCAATACCGAGAGCTAATACCATTTGGTATTAGTTTATTTCCGAATTTATTTTCTATTCCGAACAAGTACCACATTTTAAAACCAATACCAAGACAAGTTTGAAGGAATTAATATAACATGAAAGTAAAACGTTATCAGTATTATTCATTCATCATTCATTCATTCATTATATTAATATTTCCATCTGTAATTAAACTAATTCCATTTTATATCAAAAATAACTTTATAATACGTATTGAAACTAAGTAGGTCATCATTAACAGCTCATATACCGAGGGGCTCGAGCCTACCCTGAATAGGGCGATTAGGCCTTAGTCGACCATGTTGGCCCAGTGCGGGTTGGTCAACTTCACACACAACCTTCGAATTTCTTCGCAGGAGTGTCCAGGTTTCATCACGACGTTTTCCTTCACCGTAAGAGCGTCGAATACGAAAATATGAATTCGAAATTCGAAAACACAGTCATTGGTATAGTACGTGGTGGGGATCGAACCCGCGTCTCCCGGACGGGACGCAGTGGCCCTAGCCGCTAGACCACCAACGACGACGTCTCGTAAATAAGTAGATATTGGCCTCGATTCGGGATGTCACGCTCTAATCCTTAATTTAAGTTAGGCCGTCCTTTTTACCTTTTAAAGATTGAAAAGGGACAGGAGATGGCCATTCTAATATTAGAGCTGTCAAACATCGAATTTGAACCTTATGGCCGTGTCGATTGCATAATTTTAGAGAGCACTTAAAACATGTGACTTAAAAATCTCTTAAACTGACAGCTATGCTATTATTCTACGTTATCATTCGTTCATCACCTCTCTTTCATTGGTCATAAAAACGAAAAGGATAGCTGGATTTTAAAATTAGAATTAGAGCACGACATCCCGAATCGAGGCCATTATACCACAGAGTACTATAATACTGGCGATTATACGTTATTATAAGAAATACAAACTTTCTTAATTGAAAGTAGTTATAACGATAAATTCCTAATAAACTACGCTACGATCTCAAAGTTTATTTTGTTCCCGCTTGCGGCAATACTTCATTATTGGAAGAAATTGTTTTCTCAAGTTTTAATATTAAAATACTTAACCGGACCTTTGCTCCCTTAAAAAGTTTATCAATTTATATTTGCTTTCAGTTTTACTTATAAGATATTAAGTATGTAAAGAAAGTAACAAACAGTATCAGAACAATTTTTGTCGATATCTTAACTTCTCTCTTTTTCTCTCAAAAAGGCATTTTCATGGTACGGTTCGCTGATTATAAAATTTTATCACTGTCATGTTGATGAAGAACTTTTCAAAATTTTCATTAGTATTTTTCAGCTGGAAGATGTCCACTGTTAGACAAAGACATCTTCTTTGTTATGTGCCTTCTCCATCCAGCAAAAGATCAGAAAATATTTTTGTTAGCTTTGACGTCGCCGTGTGGTGACGGCAGAGTAGAATACATTTGTCACCAACCCCTACTCTTTCCGTGGGTGTCGTAAGAGGAGGCGACTTAGGGACTACACATTGAACAGGGAACGGGCAGCAGCGCTCTCTGATACAGTAACCTTGTAATCTGCGATCTCCAACCCGCCTGCCAAGCGTGGAGATTATGGCAAAACCCTCCACTTAAGTGGAGGAGGCTCATAGTCCAGCAGTGGACTGTAACGGGCCGATGCTGATGACGTCACAAAATTATTTGTATAAATCTTAATTTAAATAAAATATTTTGTATTTTGATCTTCTCAATGACCGGTCCTGCGTTTCCCGCATCCAGCAGTTTCGGCTGAGATGATAATGATGACCATTGTGTTGTTGATTTAAAATATAGTAAGTTCAAAACGTCCTATTAAATATTATGTACGTTTACCTTTAATTAGTAAGTAGGGTATAAATTTCGAGAAAATACTAAACTCATCTTTAAGCCTCACTTTCAAAGGGAAGCGTTCTATGAAACGAAATTATAGGGACCGTGTTATGGAACCAAAAAGTGGTGTAAACGTAATTACTGAATTGCTGTTCATTTTGAACGTTGAATTAGTATTCAGCTGATACGTTCACAGTATTCAAAGCGGCTGAAAAGGATCCGAAACGGAACTTGGAAGTAAAAACATTTTCTGGGGGTCCTTTAGAAAGTTACTCAATACTTACTTTGTTTTTAATTGAGAGAAAATCGGCGAACGGTTATTTTGTCGAACTGAACTTCGTTAGAATTCTTTGAGATTTTAGAAGAAGTTTGAATCAGATTGAGTGTTTTTCTATAAATTGTACAAATAATTTGGAATAATAATACAAAAAGGAACTATTATGAATCAAAATAATTTACAAATAGGTCATTTTATATCTCACGTTTCACAGAAGAAATTCATGTTTTCATGTCGTGATGTAACACTGTGAAAAGTCACAAGCTTTTTTTTCTTCAAGAAGTAATCACGTTACTATTGAAAGACGTTCATATATAAACAATAAATAAGTAAATGAACATCGACCATCTTTCATAATAATAAATCAGGTTACTATTTTATGTTAATATCTAGTGCACTCTTCGATGACCCAGTTCCATTATCGAATCAGCCGTAAAAGATTTACGATGCTTGGTGATGATATCATCGTTCTTTTCTTTATAGGTAAGTAAACAGTGGCTACTTTATACGATAAGTAAGTACCTAATGTAGCTGAAACTTAAAAGCTGTACCACATAATAAGTAATTGTCCTAATCCTAAACAAAACGTTATAACACAGAGAGATGAAATGTCTGTTGAGTTGTAAACACACCACTAGTTTTGATTGAATAGATAAAAATATATTGTTGTCCTGCTCACACTTAGGTGCATAATGTAAAGTCTGTTCATCTGTCATCTGAACTGTCATTCCTGTCTCTGTATTGTTCTATCTCGTTTGCAATTAGCAAAATAAATCTAAGTAAATCCGCATCCTTATGTTTCTTTTAGCTCATAAACCCATCAATATCATCTGTTGCGCTCAACCCAATATAGAAAATATAAAGCTAGTTAACAGCCAGCCAGCCACAGTCAGTTTGGACAGGCTTTTAATAATGCAGTTTTGTTATTTTTAATGACTTGCCGATGACAGACTGATACCAAATCCTTACTCTTCGTTTGCCTTTAGATGTGGTCATAATTTGGAATTGCTGACTCCAGCGCACGGCTAAGGTGACCAAGCTTGAAAACGAAATAAACAATTATATCTGCTATTAAATATTAATAAATTATTTCAATATCAAGAATAATATCAATAAATTTATCAGTAAAGATGTAATTAGTCGTAATTATCTGCTTGCATAGTTAAGATAATGTGAAGACTGAGGTAACATTAACTACTATCTCTAATAAATATAAATAGTAACAATGAGTAGATTCATCGATATCAATTAATAACTCTGTTTATTAGAATCTTAAATAAAGATGAATGCGTCTTGTTCATGCTTAATTACGATGACCCCTATTGAAGCTGATCGCCAGTGTTTCTATCGGAAAATACTGAAAATATGATTTGATAATGGTTAAAAAAGACTTGCGAACTAGATGCACTTATACATCTGCACCGAGATGTGTTAGCTAATCCTTAATCATGGGATTAGTTTTAATTTATTTTCAAGCGTGTGCAGGTTTTATCACGATGTTTTCCGTCACTAACAGCGTCATTCAAAAAAGTGCACATTTCGAAAAACAAAAAAAACTTAGAAACATTGTTTAAGAATTGTACTGTTTGGTTATGTTCATCACCATCTTAACTTACTGTTTTATTATCAAAACATTATAGCGTAGAAAACAATCATTTTAATTAGACTAATAATTATATCGATTTGTATTTTTTTATAAACATGCACGTTAGAGACCACGGTGGCAAACAAATCCAAATAATGGAATTGGAATTTAGCAAATTGTTCTACTATGTATTCTGTGGTTTAGCATAAAACTTCCGTATTCAAAATTGCTTGCGCTTTCAAAAAAACCATACCTCTAGCAGTTCGTTTGTAACTAAACCATTAAGCCACTTAAGCCGTTGTTTTTACAATTGAAAGACGCTGTTCTGATTCACTTAGGACTTCGCGCGTTGAATGTAAAGTAACCAATGTCTTGAATGCCAATTATGGCACCCAATATTCAAGCCTCTGAAATTTTATTTTTTCATACTTCAGAGAATGGAGAACATTTTACGGTACACTTACTTATTGGTTTTGATTAAAAATATACATTAAATACAGCACTAGAGTATGCATTTGACAATCCTGAGTATGAATGTTCTAGAAATGAGTCTCGATTTATATTGATTTGCATAAGTTTATAAATTCTAAAGTCAAAATTTCATTTTTCTAGTTAACCCAGTGTTATCTGGGGTAATATATAATACTAGTCTTATAATTTATAACTTTATAACACTAGAACGAACCTCAATAGGTACCTACTTACTTTCTAGCGAGCTTGCAGAGTGCGATTGTACCGAAACAAAACTCCCAATAAATTAATATCATACCTGATACCAGATACAAAAGTGATTCCAAAATTACAATCACGTCCAATGAATCAGAAAACAATCGTATAATAGAATTGAATTATTGACGCAAAACATGCCGCAAATCATTAATCAAATCGACAAATCATTCGATTGTGTGTTTGATGATATCATTCTGGCATAAACAAATACTTATCTATAGTCAAAAGAGTATATTATGGTATAAATATTCTTAAAAATAAAATTGGAGCCAAGTGTCGCTAAGGTTACCGATCAAACCTTATTCTATTTCATGCTTGGAGCATTTTTAAAAACAATTTATTTAATCTATCTACAACTTTTCTTTATCAGAAACTAGTATCAGAGATTTGCTTGCGCAACACGGAAAACATCCTGCAATGAAATTCAAAGGTTGTGTGTGAAGTCGACCAAACCGCACTGGGCCAGCGTGGTCGACTAAGGCCTGATCACCCTAATTCAGGGTAGGATCGAGCCCCTCGGTGAGAACGTATATGAGCTGTTGATGAAGCATATCTTAATCTGATTCTTCAGAATCTGTACACTGAAGAAATTCAAAGATGTGATCACCCTGTTTTAGGATAGACTCAAGTTTCTCAGTGAAACGTATTTAAATTGTTGATGAGCGATTCTACTTTCAAGAACTTCAAATGGTTAAAAATACAATGTTTCATCTCGTTAATTAAATAGCTAAACTTGACTTGGCGATGGCTACCGTGCTTAAATTCGCGAATATTGTTTTCAACGTGACGTTGCTTGTTTTCCTATCTCTGGACTATATATCTCATGTGACAAAGGGGTTTAACCATTCTGGACTCTGTTTTCCTTCATTTCACTGACGTTGCGAAAATCGTCAAGGGTCATTTGTTTCTCACGCCTCATAAAGTTCAGATGTGTGAAGGGTTATGGTGAATCTAACGTTTATTTGTAAGCTGGATAATGTACTGAGACATCACATTAATGTTAGTCACTGTGCTGTTAAGCTATGACACTTATTTTATTGATGAAGTTAATATTGAGGCTGATCAGAGGAAGGTGGCGATTTCATCATTAAGTCTGAAGAGCTCTGCCTTTAAAAATAAGCTATAATTGATAATATTAAGGGTTTCACTGTGGGTCTCGATTGAAGATTGACTGCCGACCAGCTGCCGACGGATTACGACAGACAAAAATTACTGATGACAGATGATGGCTGGTGTCATGTTTGTCGTAATAGACTCTTTCACAAAATTTTCTAAATATATAATTTCCATTTTAAAAGACTTCAATTCAACATAAAACCAGTATCCAACCATTACCACCTAAGTAAATTCTTTGTATTATATTAAACCTGCTACGTAATAACACCATATTAAGTATACTTCTTTACTAGTCACTATCCATCAATTGTGAATTGCAGCACCTACTTAAATTGTTACCGTAGTATCTAATTAAATTATAACAAATAGCTCTAAGTCACTTGTCCAAAACCAGGTCAGATCGCCCGTATCAAATAGCGAGGATCTATCTTACAAATAAACACCCACTGAGGGCGGATAACCTTTGATGGATAAAAAAAACCGTTGTTGGCCATAATACAAGAAAATTGTATTTTAATAGAAAAGAGATCTGCCACGCTGTTTTGGTATTCTAAAAAGTACCTTAACAGAAACTACAACTATTTGAAAAGCAAATCACAATTAGGAAAAATCTTTTAGATAAACAAGAGAAGCTTTATAATACGTAGTAACTAATTAGTGTGTTCTTTCAAATCCTATATGATACGAGATTTCTATATTGAAATAAAGTTATAAAATTAACTAAAACAGAAACTAGCTATGGATAACCCTACCACAAATAAAAAAAACATTTATTTTGATTTACTTTTAATAGCTTCATTCACAGAATAGTTCATATTATAGTTCTTCAACACAGACTGCGTTATTTGTGATTTACCTAACGAATTCGAAATTCACCAACGTGAAAATAATTTCTTGTTGATTTTTCCCTAGAAAATCCAGCGGAAGCTATTTAACTTTGCACGTATTAGTTTGTCGGATGTATTATCATATCACTCGAATTTGCAATTAATCTTATAATCTCTTCTGATTTTTTAACAATATTTTATCATCATTTTTCATCATCATACACTCCACATCCACACATCGTCCACTGTTGGACAAATGCCTCCTCTAAAAATCTCCATAACAGCCGGTCCTGTGCTGTCCGCAACCAGCAGCGGCTTCCTGCGACCTTCACCAGATCGTCAGTCCACCTTGTGATGATCATCATTTTGTTTCTCCCAGGTGTCTGCATATCCCAAGTTTTGATTCTTTTATAAAATATTTTTTTCTTTATCTTCACAACTACTCAGAAAAAGTAATTTAGGGTTTTGCTTATAGTAAGAAAACTAAAGCAAAATTTCTGTCGTAAACGGAACAGTTCATGCAAGTTTGACTCAAGCTTGTTACATTTTTAACATACTTTAACCCTTTTACAAAAAGAACAAGATCAATGTACAAAATCAATAAGTCAGTTCTTCATTATTACCATTATGTTGGTATGAGAACTAAAGATGGTAAATTCGGTAATTATCTGTAATTATTTCACCATATCAACAATACGCTACCACCGAGAGCATGCATTCCATACAACTCTATTAACGTTGACAATGCGATATCGATAGTCTCCTCAGATTTTAGTCCTAATAACAACTATAATGGAGAAAATATGTATCTGGAATTCAATGTTTACCCGTTCGTAATAAAAATAAATTTACTTAAGATGTAGCACTCCTTTTATAAACGACTTGCCTTGTTTTGAGTTACTTACCAGCAAAGCAATTTTATTTTTTTCCTACAAATATAGCAATAATCCAGTATTCATCATATAGTGTGAATTGTAAGGTTTATGACCGACCCTACTGACCCTGGTGTCAGAATTATTGAGCTGCCAATGGCTTCTAACATCGTAAACCAGTGATAAATGTAATAAATACAGCAAGACGAGTGATTTATGAATAGACCCCCGTATCGCGTTCGAATTTGCATGCGCGAATGTGAAATGCAACAGCAGCCCCGACAAAAAGTTATGTACCTGCTTGTTACCGTACTTTTAATAGGTTTATGTACCAGCTTCAATAAAGGAAAGCAATTTGAATGACCGCTTTGTATTTTAGCAGAGATTTTGAGAGTGTTTTTTTGTAATGAAAATATGGTCTCGAGCGATCACATGCTCATGATGTGTTTGTTCTATTAATAAATTCATTGCGTTGGGTCGATGTTTCTTTCTATTTCTTTCGTATCCGAAGACATTGAAAAATTAAACCGACGCAGTGTACGAGTTAAAAATAATTTAATTCCCACGCCATTCCAAACAGACATGCAAAACGCATGTCTAACTTTTCCATGTCAATTTCATATCAAACTCCATGCTAATCACCATCAAACATTACACAGCCGACTGATTAAGCAATTTCTCGCTTGAGTAGTCATCCAGTCGACGCATTCATTACAATATATTAGAGAACAATATGTAATTTAGCACACTTCCTCCCTGCCGATTCAGTAGGGGAAACGGACAGGTATTGATTGTGTGTCAAGTGGGTTGGACAAACAAACATTTTAATTTTTTTTTTTGTTTACCTATGGTATAATGATATAACGGGCTGGTTTCCGCAAACCGACGTCTGATGCGCCTATTTTGCGTGTGGGTGGGGTAGCTCACTACTCGAGCCACCCGATCTCCTCGAGGAACTGCAGCATTCCACCGATGTTACCTAGCACCTCGGAGATCGTCCCCGGCGAACCGAGATACCTTGCCCGGTATATTGACACGCCCCGACACTCCAACAGCACGTGGGCGGCCGTCTCTTCCTTCTCCATGCATCCTCTGCATAAAGGGCTGTCCGTGACACCTATATTAAACAGATGCCTGTTAAAAGAACCGTGACCAGTTATGGCGCTGGCTGCGATTCGTAGTTGCGGCTTCTTGAGTTGAAGCAGCGTACGTGTTACCCGATGATTGACCGTCGGGAGGGCTTCCTTTGCCTGCCGACAGTCTCCGCACTGGATCCAGTGGGTTTTATGTTGTTCAGTAGTGCGGTCCCTGAGCATGGAGCGATACTGACCTGCCGGGATAGGCACGATAGGTTCAGGACCAATAGCATCCTGGTCCGAGCCCTTCCTGGCTAGCTCGTCCGCCCTATCGTTACCTCTGGATCCGCTGTGACCTTTAATTCACTGTAAGGTTAGGTGGTTGTGCTTGCATACCTCAGTCAGTCGACGATCGATTCGATTTTGTTTACCTTTTTACATACTAACGCAATGGAAAAAGATATGTAGGCCCGAGCCCTTCAGTGGGGACATGGTGGGGACATATGGGAATTAGTAGCAATACAAAGATAATTATCATCTTTGTATTGCTACTAATTCCGATACGAGTATCACTCGTAAAGGGCATTTTTATTCTAATGTTTTGAGTGGTAGATAATGCTGAAAAATAATAGTGAAGTTTTCTATGACAATAGTAAGTTGAACAGGTCTGTTTTTTAATTGAATTTGAGTTCTTTCTTTTCATTGGTAAAATATAAGTTTTGCTCCAAAAATAAAGCAAAGTCCAATCCCAATGAACATTTACAAGAAATAACTCGACTTTCAATTTCCGAAACGAAATCGGTTCCAACAAAGATTTCCGCCGGCATTCAATCTTTAAATCTAAGTTTAAACGAAGTTCCATTGCAATTTTTCAGTGTACGACACAAAAGGGAGTATGCAAAATAGTGGAATGACAAAAGTTTATTTCGAACTCAGCTCGCTAGATTCATTCCGAACTCCCGATACGGTTTGACAATGCACATGCAAATTATCCAACTGCAAAGAGCCATTCTGACCGGGAAGTTTAATGGCATAGCGTTCCAGGCTTAACTTCCGCGATCCTTGCAACAATTATTTTGGAGCCCGTATTCTTGTTTGTGTCGCTCTTCCTATTTTGATCGCATACTTCGGATTCCAAACGCAATACGCCCTTGGTAATGGACTTTAACATAATCTTTAACTTTTTGCCGTTAAAAGTAAGAAAATATAGTGTAGAACCATAAAATCTCGAAATGGTTTTCGTATTTCTATGGTAATCAAGAAATTGTTGCATGCCCCATTACTTTACTTACACACTAGCTAATACAGCTATGACGCTCCGTACCCTCGTGTGTAGTAAGTAAGTAACGCCTGCCACCGAAACACAGGATCGTGGGTTCGAACTTCACCAAGGACAAACATTTTGCCATGTGCTTGGAGATTGATTATCTATGATTTTGGGTAGAGTTGTGATCCACATCAGAAGTGGGATTTCATTTTAATATATTAAAGGGAGAAAAGTATTTCTTACTAAGCAAATATACATTTTAATTAAGCAAGCAGTTTAACAAGTACGTGTTTAAAAGAAATATTTCACAAACAAAGTATTATTAAAAATCCAATATCGTAAAATTAAGTTTTTAATTAATTTTCTTTCGGAATTCACGACTGTTTAGTGCTTTTCCTTGCCCGAGGCGATCCCCGTCTCCCAACAATATTGAGTTCCGAACATCTTCATAAAGTTGAATAATAATATTGATTCGATATTGGTAGATGATAGGGATGGTCAACGTAATGTTTTATATCTAGATATTACCAAATACATTCTTATTCTTCATCGTATGGACGATAACCAGCCACACGTATCTTGGTGTCACTGATATGGAGCTGTCTTGACACAACTACGTATTTTTTTAAATTAGGTTTTTAGAACCACTTGAAAAAGTAAACATTTGACTTTTGAACCATCTTTATTCCATAGTAGAAAAAAGAGTAGTTTTAGTAAATTCAAGTATTTTGACTCTACTTCACAAACAAACCTAGATGGATAAAAAATATGCGAACATAAACATTCCATAAGTTTTTAAACGAACGCTATTTGGTAGTATTAACTAATCCAAAAGCTTATATATTTTATTTACGTTAAAAAAATATACTTGCTGTGATATATTAAAAGCAGTGGTAACAGAAAATACTTCAAATATTACGTATTTGCACATCCCTCGCCATAGCTAAACAAGAGATATAAAGAATATTTTCTTTCGACACGTTATTGCTTTTGTCACCGGAATTGGGTCTCGTTTGGAAACAATATCCTTTTGATATCACCTGATTGTATCTGCTCACACGATTTTATAAATGACACGTGTATGTAAGAATGTATTTTTTCTTGGAGCATACTTTTTAAGACATTTTCAATTTATGTTCTCAGCTCATATTTATCTATGTATAATTCGTTGTATCTTCCATGGTAGGGGCTTTTTCACAAACAAAGTCAAGTCTACCTAGAATTAGGGTGATCACGCTGGCCTAGTGTGGGTTATTCAAAACACACTTTGAATTTCTTCTCAGCTTTATGCAAGATGTCCCAACATATTTATTTATTTATTTATTTATTATTTATTTATTCTTCATAATGCTTTTCTACATCGTTAGAGTGTCGATTATTGACCATCTGAATTCGACCTTTGTGGCAGATGACAATTTCTAACCAAATCATCTCTAAGTTTTTAGGTCAAAATCTGAAGAAATGTACAATTTCTTCAAATTTCAAATAACGAATAAAAAAAATGTAGTTACCACAGCTGAAAATTTTTAAATAACGCAATTTGTGTACAAATAATATTTCACTAGCAAGTAACTTGTTGGTAATTGAAATAACAACAACAACGGTGTACTGCGATTGGCACATCGATTGACGTTTAATTTTAGAACGCATTATAGAAAAAATACTTTAGTTAGCGACAGAGAACGGTGTTTAAGGTTTAATTTAAAAAGGCTAAGGTGTTCATAAATATAAAGCGATGTGGTGAAATGCTGATAGAAATAAATAATAAAATAACGTTGCTTTCTAAAGAATTATGTTAAAAACTTAGAAGAGCGTTGCTTATAAAATGTCACTAGCAGAAGTGAACTTTATTATACAACCATAGAACAAAAATTTAAGAATTGCTTATTTATAAAAATGGAGACGATGATTGATGTTTTTCCAATATGTTAAATTTTAGTGTCAGTAGGCTTCTAACTTTAAACCTTTACACTACAGTAAAAAAATCAGACATTACATTTTCCCATTACTTCCTTTCACAAAATGAATGAAAAGGAACAAAAATATCGTTTTGTCGAAACACATCGTCCCTATCTCTACATAAATTCATCCAAAACTCGCCGCGCCGTAGATTCTCTGTACTTTGTCATTCACGATAATTAGGAGGAAGAATTGTCTAGAGCTGTAATTTCTCTTTGTGTCCGAACAATTTTGTCATGTTTAATTTCATGCTGCCTACCGCGTCTTCGCCAATTAATGCCGCTTTTGTGACGTTGTGACAATACACAGAGCTGCTACAACAGTTGGTGAGTTTCGTTTTGTAGTAAGGAGAGTTGCTTTTATTATCAATTTAGAAGTTCTGCTGAGTCGGAAAGCTGAACAGAACTCTACTGTCCATTGATCTTCGGAGTTAAGCAATCAGAAAAATAGACAGGTAATTATATGGTTCACCCAGAACAACCTAAAAAGTTTTAATTAAAAATAATATTACCCATGTTTGTAATTACTTGAGCGTCAAACATAGCATCGAAGTCGATCGGTCTCGTCCGAACAAAAGAGGCGTAGGGTCGTGACGAAACAATAATCACATTTAATAATTATCTTATCAAAGGAGGAGTAATTTGTTTGGGTTGATTCAATATCGGTTTGATTTGCCATGTCGTCAGCAGTCTGTTTGATCAAACGCCGATGAGGAATAGTTTCAAAATGTATTGACGTCAGTGCGTTCATGCTTATTACGTGATTTAATTAATTTAAATGTCAGCTCGTTTTAAAATAAATAATGCTAGTGTGCTCGTTCTAACAAAAATGTTTATCTTCCATAGGATATTACTTTTATGTCTCTTAGATTCGTCAATACGGTCAATTAGACAGTGTGTGGATTTTGTGGAGAGCTTACTGAAGAAACTCCATAGTCGTCGTTAGAGTATTGAAATTTTGAAAATTTATACAAATTAAATTCGTTTGTCCAGCAATTCACTGCCACAAGCTGATAATGATGGTAGTGATGATGAAATTCGTTTGGACTAGTTGAGTTTGGAGAACCTAATAACATGGGCTGCTTTGCTCTGAAATACAGTGATGTAGTGATCTCTAGGAGATGAGATTTATGGCTGGTTTACACGTATTAAGTTGTTTAGTAGTTTACTAAATTTTAACTTAATTTTAAGCAACTTAATGCGAATTTAGTAGTAAGTTGCAAGTTAAAATTTATTGAGCAAGTAAACAAGAAGATTAGAACTTTTTCTATTTTTCGGGTAAGTTGGTGGGCGTGGCCTGTCACTTGACACGTTTGGAAAGGCGCGATTTAGTTAATTCTAAGTTAAATGCGAAGTGCGAAGTTAAGTGCGAGTGTTTTATGTTTATTTTTTGGATATATTTTAATATGTATTATATAGGTATAAAAACATTAATGATTAATATATTATTAATATTAAATATTAATCATTAAAAATAATAATAATATAATATAAAAAATAAATAATAATATAATATTAATTATATAAAAATAAATATTTTATTATACTTTATTATTTTATTTATTATATTTATTACAGATTTGAATTCGCTGTTGATCGTCCATCTTGGGCTAACTAAAGAGCTTAACTACTAAAATGACGTGTAAACACTTACTTAAAATTTAGTCGCTAGTTAAAATTTTGTTGCTACTTGACAACTTAATACGTGTAAACCAGCCATTAGGTCTGCTTGATATTGCACCACAACTCAACTCTATTTACGTGACAAAGCATTAGGTATAAATTATTTTGAAATTATTTTAAATGTGAAACCAGACCTTTATTTTGTAAAAGACGTGTTTGTACCTGCAAACAATCCTGTGCTTTAAATATTTTTAAAATATTATGGTGATTTCATTTGCTTTATGTTTGTTGTGCTGTTTGTTTTATGATAAATAACATTAGTCAATTAATATTTAATACACTATTGCACAATTAAAAAATTTTGAAGATTACTCTTATGGAAATAACATAACAAAACTGACGTGACAAAATCATTCGTTTTTTCCAATAACGTATTTTTGCACCCTTAAAAACCGTAGTTTCTTCACATATTTATAGGTACGTCATGCATTTTTTATAACCATGATAAATATAACAATATACTCGTAGGTAATAATAATTTGGACTACTACACTCCGTATCGTCACACAACGAGTCAGTGTATGGAATATTTACAGTAAGGATGTAGCCGTTAAAGAAAGGTTGGGTTAGTATGGCGTAGCATTTATAATTCTGTTTTAATAAAATTTATATATAATTTATATTAATTTATTTGTGATATTGGGTACAGTATTTAGTATTTCAACTAGTAATATTACCCAAACACAAAAATCTTAAACAAAAACATAAGATATTAGATAGCTGCATCAGCATTGCAGCTGTTATCATTTTGTAGAACTTTTATCGCAGTACCTTTTCTTGAGCAATCCGTGTGTGATGAAATTAAATCACCTTGTACACGTTTTCCACAATTTTATTCAGATAACTTGACCAAACAATCACTACCAGATAACTCGGTCCCAGTTTATATAACAGCTACAAACGTCACCGATTAATTCCACAGGTCAAACAAATTACTTGGTTACTCCAAGATATTATACACAGGCCACTTGACTATAATATTGGACTGGTATTTTCTTAATATATATGGTAAATATCGGCTTGAATAAATATAATATATTCTTTTTACGAATTTTAATTTTACAAAAACACTTTCATCACAACTAGCTAGTAACAAGGAAAGGTTGTTCATGGTTTAATTTTCAAAACAAGTCATTACAATCATATTGTGCCTATATTTCACTTTTACTTTTCAACTACTTGAACTTATTAGTAAACAGTGAAGCTGCATACTAGATAAATAATGGTTAATTTATTTTATTAAAAAATATCCTTCTCCATTCAAACCCAACATCACTAACACCATCCAGCAGGAGTAATAAAGCCGCCGTAGCTTTACGTTACTTGAGCTCGCGAACGCCCGGCGCATAAAACTAACCTAAGTTATATAAAAGCGTTATAAGTTGTATAATAGCGCTATAATGTTTAACCTCGTTACTCACAATTAAGCCTACGACTTGAACCTTAATGTTGACTTCTCGTGATTTCTGCGGTAATGAAGTTGACTGTACAGATTTAGAAGGAGTTGTTAATGACCGTCGCAAATTGTTTGAAGAAAACATTTTTGTTACTAACAACTTTGTTACCTACTGTAAAAATTATATTGTAAATTTTTCAGTAAATTAAAAAAAAAGACCTGAAATTAAATTCGTAAATGTTATTTTGGGTTAGGAATAGGAATGCACTGGACTGGAAAAGTAGCATGGAAATGTAAAAATCTGATTGCTTACCAATGGTACAAGTAAAATAATAATAATAATAATAATAAGTCAAATAAACGTGGTGGTCATAATTATACATTCAGTGGATAGTTATTGTACTTACATTGCTTCATTTGACAAGTCTCATGCAGTTAATAAAAGGCAATTCAAAGAATGTTGGTTTCAAGATTATAAATTACAAAATCAGTGGGCATAATGTAATTAACATTTAATTTCATTAGCGGACAGAAATCTTTTTAAAATTTATTCCAACACTCTTCCAGCAGACAAAAGCTGGTCGCGTCTCGTGGAAAGTGCAAAGTCTAACTGAGTTAACCAACAACTAAGATACTGGGATTTAAACCGCAGACAATGTCTGTTTTTTAACGTAGTTACTTTCTGCAAATCTGCTAGTTTTACTCAAAGTTTTATTCATGGCAAAATTTTAAAATCGTTTCTATATGCAGGAAATAAAAAAAATCTAATACATTACCCTGTCGTAGTTCAATTTTACTTGCATTATTCACACCTTTCCAACACTTTGATTTATTTTTATTCTATCTAATTTAAAAAAACATTATGTTTTACACACATATATTCTTGTTATATCACCTCAATTAAAGTTATATCCTTTAGTTCATATCTTTAGTTCCATATTTTGTTGATATTATCCATAAAATTACCACTAAACATCAGAGGTGGTCGAATTTATGAAACAAACAGAGCACATTAGCCTAGTAACAAGTAATTTTGTGAATTTACAGAACTGCCAACACTAATGACCGACATTTGCGTCATGGAATGCAACGTTATGACATCCAAGCTGAAGCAAATCAGGCGAAGTCATTAACCGAATATTTGATTACTTAAATGAAAAAGAGGGTTTTAATAGTGATACAGAAATTATTATTGTATGGTTTTGTGGTTTTTATTGTAGCATTTTTCTTTTCTGATCTTTGCCGTTAGTTCATTATTTGTAAAGTTGTTAGTATTGAGGTATTTGTATCAGGTGTATTGTTGTATCATGGAAGAGGAGTGGCACAAAAACAGACATCCCTGATAACTATAGAAGTAGCAGGCTATCTCCAAAGAACATGCGTAGCTATCGTCTTTATTTCGAAAGTGGTCAAGTATGGAAGAATTTGTAATACATAATTAACTTAACGACTCTAGGAATAGTTTTAATAACATTTTACTCGTATTCTGCATCGTAATAGCTAACAGTAAAATAAAAGTCGTTACTAAATCTTCGAAATCCTTATGATTATGACACTGGCAGTAAAATAAAAATATTGTGTCAACTTTGTCATAAAGCTTATACGAGTTCGAAAACAAAATTCCGTGTCTCGATAACGACACATTCATTCTAAAATAAAAAATCAAAACGTATATTTCACAGAATTTTTTCATAATACTGTTGAAAACTCAATCGTCCTAATTATGTTGATTTCATAATTTTCGTGAAAAATAAGAAGCTAATTTAAGAACAACAAAGTATTATAGCTTCCGGGAATCATCTTGTTAGCGATCAAAATGGCCGAAAACGTCATCGTCGTTATGTCGAATGGAATATTAACATTGCTGATATTCAGTAATTTTCTTTTATTACATCAAAGTCAATGTTTTTAGGTGTTTGGAAGGTATATTAATATCCAAACTTATAGGTAACTAGATTGTATCTAAATAATGCAAAACTTATAGGCAGGTTTTTTGCGGTCAGTTGCATTGTTATTGCATTGAAAAGGACTAGTATAAAAACAGGCCCATGTTGTTAACTATAGAAATTTACCATAAATATAAAAAAATCTTTCATATAAATTGATCAACTGATCGTGTCATTTCTATATTATTTTTTTCGCGTATTTTGAAATTACATAATCATAGGGCTTTGCGTTATTTAGCTAACTTGTTGTATACGTGAGTCTTACAATATCTATTGACTTCCTTTGTTTAAAAAACCGGACGAAACAAAGGTCGATAAATCCAAAAATCCCCTTCGCACAACGCCCACAACATTTTAGCTAACCCCATTTCGCTCCCTTCGAAATGCAGCTCCAAAGTAAATAAAATGACCCCAGCCTAAACAAATAATACGCCGCCTAAAACAGGAAGTTGAACTAATTCATTACCGAGAAACAATAAAAACAAAGAAGAACAAGATTACCAATAAATCTAAGAGCTAATTTTTCTACACGAAATCGGCTTATCTACTCTACTTCGTTTTGGGGATAAATACCGTTCTTACTGCAATGACGACGCTACCGAACTTAAGTCTACTATTGTCTGTTAGGATAAAAAAGGTAGGCAGAAAAAGAATATCCATTCGTCGTAATCTCTTTATTTACTACCGGATCTGTACTGACTCATTTTGGTTGGGTTTTATCAGTAGTTTTATTAAAAAACTTCTACAATAAAGTTGAGGAAATACCATCTGAAACCTAAACTAAATAAAACTACCGTCTAAATACAAACCCAGGGTGATTAAGAGGCACATTCTGTTAACATTTATGACAATGTGAAATTTAATTCGATCTCAACTCGAAAATAAGAACAGAAAAAGAAACCAGAATAAATAAAGACGTACCATTTGTAAACACTTTGTCTTTATGACAGGCGGCTGATTTTCTTACAAAACGATTTCAAAACGTGCCACTACTGCGGCGCTAAAGTATTACGTTTCAAACAAGCAAAGGAAACAAATCGAGACCCAAAATCTTGCCCAAAGATTATTTTATTCGGTGACTTAATGTTTTCGAACTGTGTTATCAGGGACGACAAATTATTTTATTGGACCACTTTAGGACCATCCGAAACGTGATTTTCAAAATTTATGTTCCAATAATTTATATTAAGTGACCAGCAATTTTAGCTTGTTTGAAACAAAGGGATTGTCTAGAATTTGTGTGTGCAGGACTGAGCTTTTGTGCTAAGGTACGTCGGTTTCACGCGTGTACAGAATTTAATCGTCTAAAGCGCCAGTGCGAATAATAGCCGCGACAAATTTTCCGTTCCGTCGAGCATTTTCCTCTGAATGCACCTACACAATCGTCGGTATTGCTGGCAAAATTGTGCGCTATTAAGTGACATTCTAAATATAGGGATCCAACAGTGACTGTGAGATAGCCAGTTGTACTCTCAACCTTTACGTTTCCATCCGGATTTCAAATATTGCACATTCGAATCTCTACCTTGTCACCAACACATATGAATGTAACTCAACTGTCATGGTTTTAGATTTTAAGACATTTTGTTTTATTCTTAAAGTTACAACTGATGAAGTGTAACTGTTACACATCTGCCTTTCGACGACGATTGATTCGTAATGATGATTGCTACGTGCGGTTTTAAGACTTGTCCGCTGTAACCGAAGCAGAAACGTGTTGTACCCAACAGTAATAACACGTCATCCGTAGTGGGGTAAACATCACCTATTATCGACAGCATAATTCAGGTCCCTGACATGACAGAATACCCAAGTATTATGGTAAAAAGGCGAATGTAAATTACAAGATTGTTCCGCGTTTCGTAATCATGTACCGTAACATTGGGGTGTTTGGTTTTTAAATTTTCTTCATGTCTGTACCATACAGCATGGCAACAGTGCACCTGTTTTGGTTAATTGGTCGGTTTCTCTTTTTGTTTTATTCAACGCACGTGCGTCATTGCCTTCGCAATTTAAATTATTTATTCGATAACACAATCAAAAATGTGTTTCGTAGATTGAAATACTAGTTCTTCGCCTTTCCGTGAGATACTCCCATAATCTTTAGCAAATCCCTATTTGTTACGGTCTTTCCTTCACAGTGTATTACGTTTCCTCTAATTAACAGCAAGCGCATGAATCCCGAACGTGGTTCCAATCAGTACTCATATGAGTTTTACGACTGTTTGTCTGTCCGTTGGCTCTCATAAAAGCGGTTCAAAAACGCCGACGATGTGAGTTGATTGATAACACGTGTTAGCCTTGGAGCTTAGCGTGTCATAGCAATACTTTTGGTATGATTTGTTTAATAGCAAGAGTTTCATTTGTACAGTGTGTTGAAAATACCCTACCTAAAATATCGGTAAGAGATTTAAAATTAAAAGTATGACCAATAATAATGGAAAAGAGAAAGAGCACACATTTCTCTTATAAAAACAAAACGTATTTCAATAAATGTTATTTTAGCCTATTTGTAGAACATTTTCTCTTAAAATCCGGACCCACGAGTGGAAGTTATATATTGTTTGTCCTTTCTGTCGCCATTTTGCTGCCATTAGCGAAAGTAAAGCAAAATTCGGGGGATTTGTAGAAAGGGTTGGGTTTTACGCAGAAACCACTGAGTGGTCTGATGTGTGACGTAACATAATGTTTTTTGTATTATTTGTTATCTTCAAGGATAAATGCAAGGTCTTTTTCCTAAAATTTTAGCCGCGACTGTATATACTGAATTATGTTGGCTTGGTAAAAAAGAAAGACGTTCCAACACATCTAAAAAGGTGAATATACCTTGAGATTGTTTTTTTTTCTTCATATCTGTCTGCTAGACAGTTTACAAAATAAAAAAACGAACGATAAACGCAACAGTTTCGTTACTGTAAGTACATTTTTTACGATACTTACCTGCCGTACTAGAACATAACTGACTTTTTACAAGACGTTAGATAAAAGCTTGAATGCCTGGCATGAAAGCTTACCAAATATTTACGGAAGCGTCAAGAGGCTTAAAACAAATTCTCCAATAATCTTGGCCCGACTCTGTACTATTGTTTGCCCTGAATTTTGCTACTGCCTTCCTTTACCGTATATTTATGTGGAACGCCACTCAAATCGTGTTTGATTTCGCTAACATAAAGCGATGGTAAACATTTAGCAGACAGACTCCTATCAAGTTACACGATTTCTTTTGTTCACAGCTTTGATAAAGTCGACCTTAGGATAGGAGCAAATATTTTGTTTTGTGCTGTAGTCGCGATTTTAAAAAAGGTAATTTGTGCATTTATCTTTTCAAGTAAGGACTAGCTACAACTTTTGTAGTTGTTTGAATTATTACCAGTGGCTTTGTGAGCTGTAGACATAACGAGTTTTTCCTTTTTTAGAAATTGCTCATCCGTGTACCATATCCCTGCAATTTTGAAAAAAGAAAAAAATAATAATTAAGGAACATGCTCAAAAAATTTCATGAAAATCGGTTGAGAAATGTGACTTGTAGGGGAGAATAGCTGGACATCCACCGGATAGTTTATTCATTCATTCATTCATTTATTGAACTAAACATTGATAAGATCGTATTTTTTTTATTTAACGTATTATGTCTTGGCTGTCGACCTTACTACCCACATGATGAAAAGCTATATTTTCAATATGATTTAAAAAATACTAGGGTTCACAAAATTTCTTTTTACTTTTTCAAAACTTCCTCCTGATGATTTTGACAGCGTCTCCCGCTGAATGTTTACATCGTCGCCGAAATGTCATTAGTCGTCGGTTTTGGTTGCCCCTGCGCATCTGTTAAACTCATACCAAAATGTCTACCATCTTGTTTCGTTTTGATTTAAAATTCCTCGAGACTTTTCTACCTTGAAATAAAGACTTCAATTGATTGTTAAGAATGGATGTTAGCTGAACTACTGTCAAGTTTTTACAGTATTGGAAATGATTAAATTTCAAAACCATAACAAATAGTTCAGTCTGTCTGTCGTACTTTGACATTCATGTATCGAGTGTTACAATAAAAGTTCAAATGAAAAATGCCCATATTAAATTTTGTTGGGGGAGCTTGAACTGTTTCACTCAAGCTTTGATGTGTTTGTACTATAAATAATACTGAACATGTGTACTGGATGTAATTTGTGGTTTGTCAAAAGAAACAAAATATGATTTGCATGAAGGATGGATATGATTGAATATTATTAAAAAGCCAATTAAGCTAACTTTTGCTTAAGGATCAATCATTTACATAACTTAATAAAAATAATTTTAACAAAAAAATAGAAACCTTCTTCAAATTACCTTATGTGGTTATCTCCACTAAAATGTAATAAATAAAATAACATTTCAGATGGAACATGAAAAAAAATATTGCCAATATCCTCAATTAAGTAGATAAGTATAGTGTATTAAGTAAATATTTAGAATTTTGTACTTCCTTTTGGAGTCGGTGCCAGCCAAAAAATCGTCGATTAGTCGTGGGCAACTGTTTAAAGTCGTCATCGTCCGTTCCGAAGCACGGAATAATCTTTCTTTTCAGACAATCAGGTGATTCAGGCAGCAATATCCCAAATAAACTGGAGAAAGTCTCACAAGGACATTTTCGTTTAAGAGTGTCTTCACCGGGATTCGAACCCGAAACCTCCGTAAAAAGATTAAAACACTCGACCACTCGGCCATAGAAGCTAAATTATTTGTGATTTCCAATACAATATCCGAAGATTGCAGGTTCTTGTTCTGTCACGGTCGCCAATAATGTGATAAAATTGAATAAATGGAACAAGGGAAACGTAGATTTTCAGCAAACTGACAAAACGAATTTATTTCGTTGCCTAGCAACATTCCACCACAAACGGATGCGCGCGATGCATGTTGCTATCACTGGTTGAGGAGTTTCCGCTTTTATCTCTTATTCCATCATCAGATTTTGACAAAATTTATACGGATTTATCCCTAAAACACATTTTATCGAATGAAAAATATCATTAAAATCGGTAAAAACTGACTGAGATATGACTAAAAGAATAGATGAATAGCGAAGTGAATGTTACATTCAGTTGAGGAATTTCCAATTTTTATTATTACCTCATGTTCCACCATCAGATCTTGACGAAATTAATATGGTACCAACTTGAAAGTAAATTCTATCGAATGAAAAAAGAATGATTAATATCGGTGTACAATTGACGAAGATATCTAATAACTTACATAAAAAAAAAAATACAACCAAATTGAGAATCTACATTTTTTGAAGTCGGTTAAAAATAATAAATATCTGAATTACAAAATTCTTCTCTTCTTGTTTGCGTGTCGATGACAAATTTATTGACAAATCTCAACAAATTGCTAAGACAGTAAAATAACAACGTACTATCGTAAAACAAAACCCTTTGTGTAAAGCACCATATCATCTGAATTCTCATCTTAAAAGTGGAACTTCGTCACCTTTACAGGAAACAAAACAATATTAAAATCAAAGACAAAGAGCAAGCCGACGCGAGACGTATCAAACGTAATAAATAATTCCTCCTCGCGACAAATGAGGTCATGTGTTTCTCCTTTACGCTTTTTCTTCACTTCCCTCGGGATCATGTGTCTTCTATTTCCGTTCATATCGGCCGACGATTTGTTCCTTTAAATTCGATGTTTGCTGTTTCGTATCGCGCCTAGGGGGTCATTAAATTTGGTAGCTGAAGCAGCTGCCTTTTGCTCGCATCTGGAAGCTGTTGGTGGTACAAGTTTATTTTTTGGTTACAAATTGTCGTTTAGTCGAATGTGCCTTAATTGAAAACATTAGTGAAGTGTGAAGAAAATTAGCCTGGAATATGAATAGCAATATTGTTATTATTATTTAAAGCACACGTAGTAGGTACGTACTCTTTCGTTAAAATTCAAGCTGCAACGCTTACCATTCATCTCAAGATTGAATAAATATTCCTATCCAAGTCAATTACCTGAAAATGTTTGTCATACTTGTACACTTGTAGCATTGCACAAAACTGAAAATAATATTGAACTCAATGGAAATTAGAAAAGAAAAATTCAGTCAGAAACTAACACCTAGAAAAGTGGGTATGCAGGACATCCAAAAACCATCATTGGTAGGTACCACTTTTTGCTTTATTTTACACAACATAGCTATTATAATAGAAACAGAGAAACCATAAATTTCTGTTTGGGCTTTTTACTAAACCTTTACAAAGGCTATTGAAAACAATTACGACCAGTATGTTTTAGTACTGACTTCTTTAAACGATAACCGAACATCTTAAATCTCATCCTTTTGTTCTGCGACCTATTTTAAATCTTGTTTAAAGCAAATAGGAGGTTGGCCTCAAAAACCACATCGAGCTGTAAGAGCTTACGAGAACAATCAAACTTCACCTTGGGAGCATTTTATGTATTGTTGCCAGATTAAATATTTGTGAAAAAAATGCTGAAAGTGAAGAAATAAAAGTTTTTATTCCATATTAGGACACGCTATTTAAGCTTAGTAAAATAAAGATAACTTTAAAGATCCTTTCAAGAAACAAATTATAAAATTTAGAAAAATGCTATAGGTAACAACATAAATTAATCTCAATTAATATTTACATATTCTCTAGATCAGTTATGTATTTCCATAGACGTGGTTCGACAAAAAATACATCATCAAAGAGCATTAATTAATGAATATCTATGAAATTAATAATTTCATTGCTTTATTTAATATACCTACTCAAACAAACATTATGTCCCTTTCAAATCGTAAAGTCAGATCACACAGAGAAATTTCCAGTTTTCCAAATATCCCGATTTTCCTGGCAACACAGCCTTGAGAGCATTTTACGAGTCACTTTCAAAGAGCTCTTGTAATAAACACGTCGGCAACAAGTTGCGTCTTGTGGTCTACGCACGTGCTAACTGTTAGGCGGATTTTATTGAAAGTGCAACCGTTGAGTTACGGTTCATTTCTATGGAGCAATGTAAATTGATTTGCTATTTTAGGTACAGCTCTAACCAATATTTAAAAATTGAGGTTAGGAGAAGTAAGGACTACAAGGAATTTTGATAAAGTATATGATTACTGTGCTAAATTATAATAATTGAAGTCATCATCACTAACCCCACCGAGAGACTTCAAACCTACCCTTGGGTTAGAGTTATCAGGCCATAGTCGACCACGGTGCTGGCCCAGTGGAGTTGGTTAACTTCACATACAACCTTTGAATTTCTTCATATGAGCACGCAAGTTTCCTTACGATGTTTTCCTTCACCGTATTGCATAAGTAATAATGCTTAAATTAACAAATGAATTGCTGAAATCTTAAACACGAACTCATCATCATCAACAACGAAAAATTTATAAAATGATTTATTTCATGGCCCCTTTACGAAATTCAATTTAACAGTTACAGAAAATACATCAAAATACCTACTAAAATGAACAATATGAGCCTTTTTGTTGTTTTACTAAGAAATATCAATAACGAAAGCAAAGGCGAAGATCGTAAAGAACTCTTTCGCAAAGAGACATAAATGTGTTTTCGCGTAAATAAAAATAAATCATGCGTCAATACATGACTCAGGATATGAAGAATTTGAAGTATTAGAGCAGTCAGTTATTTTTCTATCTATCTGAAAACATAATAATATGAATAGTTTCAATATTTTATTTACGCAGACTGAAATAATTCACTTTTTGTATTACTTTAAGTTTTAGAGATTCAATCGATTCTTTTAATATTTTTCACTTGGAGCATACTCCATAGAAAACAGCTCTATTAATCCCTTTCATACAAGCGTGATTTTAGGTATACATGTAACGAATTTTGGATTTCTAGGATCTTTACGAGTATTAACTTTCATTAATTATCTCAGCTGAAAAACGTCAATTGAAAGATAAAGCCCGGGAGGTTTAATAATTTTAACGATGACCTTCAAATAACTGTATGTAAATAAAAAACTTCTTTACAAACTAAAACCCTGATACGTCTTAAAATTTTTGAAGGTACGAGCACAATAGAACTGAATATTGGTTAGAAAACGCAATTTTAGTCCTAACCAAAGAAAAGAGCGAAGAAGATAATAGGCGCCACTACACCACAGCTTCAACAATATAGCCAATATCAATCATCAAAATCGATCGCTTCGTTAACACCATGATTGAACTGTAACTTTATGGCCGCGCACGCAATAACAACAAATTGTAATGTTTTGACAGAATTACGATCCCCGTCGAGTGATATGTTTCATTTTACCGCTCCTGTGGGTGTGATCTCTTATTGTTATAAACAGATACTGATGAGAATGTTGTTTAATATTTGATATGCGTGAACAGCTCAATGGTAATAGGATATTGTTATAAGTATATTATTCACCTAAAATTACATTTTTCATTGAGAATAAGATTGTGTTACAGAGGAGTCATCATAAAATAAATAGATTACGTATTTTAAGTAAAATGTAGAGTAAAGGGTATTCAGATTCGTAGTCTACAAAAAGAACTACTACAAAAATAATATTTCGAAATTTCGTAAAAAAAAAACAAAGAAAAACAGAGATTCATTTCAGTGTAAAAAAATTGGGAAATACTTAATTTTATATGGGAAAAAAATAATAGATTATAGGTCAAAGTATAGGCTTAACGAAAAAATTAAAATAAAACTGCACTGTAATTTAACGCAGCAAAAAAATATTTTTTTAATATTGTAATTAATTACTACAAACCAAACAAGAAATGCATAAAAATCTTCTACACATCACCTCTCCGACATCAATCTTCAAGTGAAATACTTGAAACATTTATAACGCCACAAAAGGAAGTTTTACACAGAACTATTCGAGTTGTATCCAGTGCAAGACCTCCTGAAACTACCTGGCTTACAACTCCGAACTACCTAGAGACTGTAGGCAGCAGTTTCGCATTCTTGATTCGGGTTCAACATCAACTTTACGTCGGTTTTATAGTGGATAGTGAATACGAGATTTAATTGTTGCATGGGGAAGTTTGAAGGGTCATGTTCTGCAAGTAGGTATTTATTTTTAAGTGAGAACAATGGATTTTTAGATGCCTGTCCTAGTCACCCAGTACAAGAAAACTATAATGCTCGACATGAGAAGCATTAGGTCGGATCTACATATTCGACCAAAATCACTTTTTAGCAGTCTCGCAAATTAAAAAGTAAAATGTTCCCAAAGTGGGCAAAGAAAACAATTTTCGAATACTATAATTATTTTTTCATTATTTTATTGTAAGTGGCCAGATCCAGAGACTTTCAGTATGCCTACCATGTTAAAAAGAGATTTCGGTCGGACCTATGCTTCTCATCGCACACCTAGGGTTTATCTAGATAAAGGGTTACAGAACTCAAAATACCTTACATATTTTTCGGGAATAGCAAAAAACGTTTTACTCCATTTCTATTTGATTGATTTAAAATATTGTTATATCATTTTGTATTTCTAAACTAAGATTTTTACACAGATGTCTTTGGACTTAATGTAGTTTTCGACGCAGAATCCGAATATCGCAATAACTTGATTTTGGATTATTTTGAGTTGTGTTACCCTATATATCTAGGTGTGCGATGTATGAATGATAAATATTTTTTATAACTGTTCTTTTGGTAAGTTTTATGAATATAATTAAATTTGATTAAACAGTTACTATTCGGAATTTAGACTTCGGAATTTAGACAGTCGCTATCGGGTATTTTGATGGAGCCTTGTCTCAGCAACCGTAATGTGCGGCCAGTTCTGAAATAGTCATTATAATCAGATAATAACAAACTTTTTTAAAATATTCTATAAGCATTGTAAAGTTAAAGGGTTTAGTACTCTAGTTCTGTGAATAAAATATTATATTTCAGATAAACGTGGTATTTATTTACCACAATACCTAAACTTCTCGAAGATTTACTACCAAGAATGAACATTCATTATCTATGAAAATGCACAAACTGTTTCCTTACAAAGAAAACAATCTTCCCCCCACCAATTACTATTAAAGTAGATGAGACCACAGTAGCTGCAAAACATCTTGAAAATTTACGTGCAGTGTACCACCTAATTTTCACCTAATTACACAAGTTGGAGCATCATTGTGCACGATATTAATTATTCTTGTGTCTCATGAATGTGCTTCAGCGGGTGGAGCTACACCTACAGTCAGAGCTTTGTGATTACTCCATACATACTCGATTCCCTTCGGGGGCTAGTTAGCAAAATTAGAATCTGGTGGGGTAAAGTATGCGGTAATATCAACTCTAATTTTATTATGATTATTTGTTTAAATATTCATTACGTCTTAGCCTTTATTGAAAAAAATACAAAAATATGCATCAACCTTTGATCTAACATAATTTTATGTAAAAACTTTTAATTAATGAACCCTAAAATAGGTATAAGTCAGTTAATTAAAATAACTTTAAAGTTGGTAACTGATTTACTAATTGACAAAGCTAATTTACTAATTGAATCTGATTTACTAATTGACAAAGCTTTGAGGATCTTTCGTAGCATAAATGCAAATAACCAATAAACACATTGTACCTGAAACGCATAGTACCAAATATAAAGAAACAAGCGACGTAGCAAGTGTACGCAAGTGATAAAAAAAAAGAAAACAATGTATTCCCAAAAAAAAAATAGAAGTGAATTTATAAAAGTTAAAAACAATGAATTACCCAATGTTGGAATTACCTATGTTTGGCTGTCGACCTTACTACATGTGCATAAGAAAGACTAATTCTAGAAGAAATAAATAAACTACAATAATATTTCTTCATCATCACCAGCTCATATACGTCCCCATCGAGGGGCTTGAGCCTACCCTGAATTAGGGCGATTAGGCCTAAGTTGTCCACGCTGGCCCAGTGCGGGTTTGTCGACTTCACACACAACCTTTGAATTTCTTTGCAGGAGTGTGTAAGTTTCATCACGATGTTTTCTTTACCGTAAGTGCGTCTAATAAACGTACATATGAATTCGAAATTCGAAAACACATTGGTACGTGGTGCCGATCGAATCCGCCGCGTCTCCTGGATGGGAGGCAGCGGCCCTAGCCACTAGACCACCGACGCTCTCAACAATAATATTTACCTGAGTAAAAAACGTCTTTCAGACATATTAATATTAAAGAAGTCAAATAACAACAGGAACGACACCAGTCTTTATTATTGCCTTGCTCAGAAAACCTTGTTCAAATATAAAAGGCAGTGTAAAACAAGGAATGGTCTTCCATAGTTTTATGAATACTTTGCTCTGGCTACAATCGAGGCAAGAGTAAATAAAAAATAGAACAAAAAGCTGCACATGCATCGTTTAAAGTCACTGAGGCCAACGGAATGATGAATATTGCAGTTCCCTAGTGCCAGGCCAAATAGAGAGACTTGTTCGCGAAGATGAAACAATTGTACAATACAGTGCGCATCAAAAATGGAAATTTTAAAAGTAGACCAAGTTCTCTTTGAGCGTAACAAGGTCACAAAAGTGTTGAATTTAAACGTTGAGTCCCATTTTGTTTCTTTATTTGCATGAACACCCTAAATTACAAAGTTGTATTTTTTTAAATTTCCAATTAATTTGTTTATTTTAAGTAATGTAGGTACAATACTTAAGTTCTGGATTAGTTAATTTTATTTTTTATCAATGTTTGCTTTTAAAACTTACTGCATATACAATTTGTTCAGAATATTAATACCGATACATGAATACTTGGCTTTCATTCCACCGTGCACTAAGATTCGGCTTTCTACAAGATGCTGTTTATATTTTTATGGAGCGTTACCATTTTGAGACAGCATGCATACGAGTAACGATGGAGAGGCAATGTTCCGTACAGAAAAGGCCTGACATTTTTGACTAGTATTATTTAAATTGAAATAGGCACTGAGCCAATATTAATCGACCTTGGCGCGTTTGTAATACAAATGTGCTTGTTTACACGATGTTTCTGCGGTAAGAATTTTAAATATGAGTAGTGTTTACGATACAAGTGGTAAGTGTTACTCAATGATGCAATAGATATAGCTGCTGATGATCGATCTATTTTTAAATATGTAACGTTTTGATTTGATGATATTGTAGAAAAATCACTTTACAATATTAAATAAAACGATTGGTTGATAATGGAAGATACACAATCAAACTTGACCGCATGGCTCGGGATAATAAGGATCAGAAAGTAGAGGCTCATCACAGCAATGGTTTTGGAAATTAATATTTATTTATTTATGCATTGTTTACTCTGATGGTATAACTTTGAAGGACTTTCAAAAACTTATACTATTAATGATAGCTTATAATAATCTTAAAAGGAACAGTATACCTAATATTTTAGGTGCTAAAATAGTCTGTCAACGTCTCTATGGTTACGTCGAGAATCTATTAATGATCAAGCTTGATCTTCCTGTTTAAAACAAATAGCCACTTCAATGGAGCCAATCAACTAAAATAGTAAAAAGATAGTCCAACAGTATTTTATCATATTGGACTAAATAAAAACTTAGTCGTTTGAAAAGGTATTCGACAATCAAACTTCAACGAACTAAGCGTTTGGAAGCTTAAGATAGGAAGTCTATGTGAGATCTTTCAATAATAATTATCCATCCTTCTAGAAAATTAAACTATAAGATTCTGTCGAATCTAACGAATATGAAAAATCTTGTTTTTTTATTTAGGTACTCCATGGCATTCAGAAATATTCTAATTTATTTCATACCGGTGGCGGCGGCGTGTAAAGGATTTTCTGCATCAATGAATACACAAAAAGTAAAACCAGTTTTATATTTAGAATTTCCGTAATTATCATCATTCATTATTATTTCAGCTGAAAGACGTTCACTGCTGGACATAAGCTTCCCAAATTATATCCACATTAACTAGTCCTGAGCTGCTCGCATCCAGCGCCAGATTTTTCTCTATCGGATATTGCAATTATTAAAATGTGGACATTTTTATTGCAAACTGCTGTATTCCACCAAAATGTTCTGTGATATCAGTTGCCTTACAATAAAAGTTCATTGTAATTCGTAAAGTTCTCTAACAAACCATTGTCTTGTACGCAGTCGGTCAAAAACAAATGTGCTCTCATTAACAAACTTAGGAGCCGTTCACACTCGGCTGTCTCACGATGGGACATCTTCATTTGTAACTCTAAAACCTGAACGACTAAATCAACATGCTTGTGAACCAGCCAAGAGTATTTGGTGTTTACAGTTGGTTTCGTAAGAACTAATGGCTCATTTTGTCAGTTGGTTAAGGGTCTGTTCACAGTGGGTTAGTCGACTTGAGTTATTATTGTTACAAAATTTTCTTATCTAAGCATGCATTTAACGTAAAAAATAGATAAATAATGGTAGCTATTAAACCGCACAATTGTTTGACCAATAATAGCAGATACATTATGCTATCGTGGCAATTACATCATACATTTATACCATTATAGCATAGAATTTGGACACGAGCTTTATTCTAGTTCTACAACAAAAAATGTTATCCCAGTTTAAACGGTACTTTAGTATACAAATTCGTCCGGGAGTTGTATGAATCACTATAATGAATCAACTTCTCCGAGATAACGTGATAAATCGCTTAGGAGGTTATATTAATAATTCTCTTTCGCGGATTAAGTGTGAAAGTGTAAATAGACGTTTAGGAGACATGGTTATTTATATGAATATCAATGGATCCGCTAAGGTTTATAAAGTAATTTTAACTTGCATGTAGAATTATAAGAGTAGATAGGAAATACTTGTTTATAGGAATAGAAAATTTTTCTATTGTTTTAATGAGGTGCGAAATATCAAGGAACTTCCGTCTTTTTCACCTGAATAAAGTAACTTACATTAGCCGTAATATATTTTCTAGCTGTTTAAATAATAATAATAAATAAAAAATATGGTTATTGTAGTAATAATCAGGTAAAAGGAAAGACGTAACTTCCTTTAAACAATACACATATTAGACAAGGATGTTAGTTAAAATAAATCAAAGAGCAAAACGAGCGAATGGATTATTTATTTATTTATTTAACCATTTATTGTACACAATAAATAATAAAATGACAATAACACAAAAGAAAAACGACACAACATGCCTACTTATTTCTAAAGAAACATCTTTCAGCAGACCTACGGAAGAGAAAAGGAAGATAACATTAGACGCGGATAAAACGTGCACAACTTGAGAAATAAAATATAATTATATATAATATAGGAAGAACCAGATAACCTACAGCTACTCTATAACTAAAGCATATTAACTAACTAAACACTCATCTAATATTGTAGTTTAAGTACCTCTGTGAACACACCTAAATAGTTCAGTGGCAGCAAATAAAGCCCAAATTAATTATACAGGGGATTACATAAACCAAAACACTGAACATCTCGGTCTCCTGCGATTCCTCACATACTCGCCTGCAGCCGAAATCGCCCATAAAAGCGACAAATTTGTGTGCGAGACTCCATAAATTAAACTTCATTAAAACTTACCCGGCGTCGACCAAACGGGATTTTATTTACTCTAAAATGAACCCTAAATCGTCGACCGAACGTTATTCCAGTTTTTTTTTTATTTATCACGTGAATTTCGCCGGTTGGGATTTCTTTTATGCTGGCCGCTTGGTTATTTTCTACCGAGACGATATTAATAAATATAAAAGTAAACTCTAGCGCTGTCGTTGAGTGCAGGTTAGTTTTTTTTTATTTGCATCGTTCTTTTCGATTTAATGACGACCTTTTACAAGTGGTTACTGTATAAAATGTGGTTGAATGATATTAATTTCTTTCTTGTCACCTTCTTCAACTCGCAGCTGCGAATTCTCGCGCAATTATTTTTTAACTGTTGACAAAGTAGACTTAATATCAATGACCTTATCTTCCTCATAGCTAAATGTAATTATTCGGTTCCGTAGCTTTGTTGGTAGCACACGTGCCTATGAAGCACAGAGTCGCAGGTTCAGATCTCACCACGGGAAAACATGGTACCATACCATACTACAGGCTCTGTCTAATAGTTTGGCATCGGCTGGCCGTGTGTGTGATATCCAAAACCATGATTTATTTATTTATTTTCAGATTTAAAGATTTTAAAATAAGAAAGAAAGTTGAGAGAGAAAATATTGCATGACTAGCGGTCCACCCGCGGCTTCGCTCGCGTTGTATAATTAGACTTTTTGTGGGAATAAGATTTTTTTCTCGTAAAAAGTATCCTATGTGTTAATCCAGGTTACAAACTACTTACATTCCAAAATTCATCCCAATCCGTTCAGTAGTTAAGGCGTGAAAGCGGATCAAACATCCAAAATCCAAATATATTTTCACCTTTATAATATTAGTGTGATTGACAAGCTTTACAATTCTGTCGCTAAACATATCCGTCTTTATTGTTCCCATAATTTTTATTCCTAATGTCTCCACTAACTCGAGAAAACCTGGTTTCGTGAGGTTTACACGATTGGGCAGCTGCCGACTTTTTGTCAAGCTATTAATGAAGATTTGTAACTGTCCGTTAGTATTAGTGCGGTCTCACACTAAACAGATTTTCTTCTTTATCCTGAAGTTAAAAAGGGAATGTGACTTGGCTAATTTATACCTCACTTTGAACTGGTTTCGCAAGTTGTGAACTGTTTTCAAAACAAACAGTGTGTTGCAGGCGGTAGCATCTGACAGGAGAATTTAATTTTATAAAGTTTTAAATGAGAGTTTCCTAGTCTAGACAGCAGCGAACGAACTAATCAAAGGCCCTTCAGCGGTAAACTTAATGGGGAACTAGCAGGCGTAAAGTGAAACATATAAAACAATATGAAGCGGCCGCGGGCTCTCTAGCAAAGGAAGACTCTTGCCGCTTGCATTAACTTCATCTCCCTCGCCACTCGATACTGCACTTGCGTGAGAGATCCTCACTTAATTCAATATTAAAAGCGAAAAACTTTTCAATTTTCCTTGTTATTACCTTCCTCGTAGAACTCGAGCGGAACTTTTTGTTCTCTCAGAAGTTTTTCTGTGTGCTCATGACACGACATGTTTCCCGCTTTTGCGCGCCCAAAAAATTAGAGGCGGCCATCACTACGTAATTGAAGTGTCAAAAGTTATCTGATTTTACTTGCAAAACGCGGCGATATGAAATTTTTCGCGCAACCGAGATCGTTCGGTGAAAAAAGAGAATTCAATATGAGCCGCGAGTGTCTGCGCAATCACCATTCGACCTACATTCCTGACATTATTATTATGCCAACAATCTTAATGGGTTTAATTTCGGATATACTAATAAAACTTTAATGACAAATAAATCTGTCAAAAAACAATGTAATAACATCAAATCCCTTCAAATGAAAGCACTTTGACGATATAATTTACAAATTAATGAGTTCATTTAAACAAACAAGGTGTTTTACTAGTACATCGATTGTTCTATTAAAATTCTATAAATTTAAATAAAAAAAAACCTTTACACGTTCTAAATTCAAACTAATTTAAAACAAAGCCACAACTAAGTGCGCTCTCATTGAACATTACCAATTAAAATGAAAAAGCATTCTGCTAAACGTTCAAATGAATGTAACTACATCGTTACAGATACCCTAACAAGGCGGGTTAGATACAACATGTGCGAGTTAATTGCAATACAAACAACAGCGCAAAGAAAATGAAGGTTCTGTGAATGGCGGCGGCGCGTGAGTCTTCACAGAGTCCCAAATATCATAGTTTTATTGTTGCCAGTTTAGGAGCAGTTTACACGTTGAGTTTCGCCATTTTTCAATAACTTGTTACTGTGGCCTGGATGCTAGTTGGAAAATAAAACAATGGCTGTACAACTCTCTTGTTCAACTTGAATAAAAGTAGATTTATATGTTTTTTACGCAAATAAAATAACACCGATATTGTGTTTTAAGAGTTCGTATACTAAGCTTAAAGATGTCTTCAGTTTAATGCTAAAGTCCTAGTCTATACTTGTATTTAAGTTTACCCACTTTCGAGGAGTCGAAGTGATCTCCATGGCTAAAAACGGTCGGAAAGATCAATATCAAGTAGCAGGGACTACGCAAATTTTCCAAAATCTATCTTGGCTAAGATCAGTCGTCGTCTTTCGACTGAAATTATGTTGCTCTTAGTTCTTTTTATAATTTCTTTTAAAATCCGGAGATTATCATCGCTTTGATTGCACATACAATCATGTTTCGTCATTACCATTAGCTCGTCATCCTATCCAAGATAAAACAGCAAGTTTTCTGCGTCAAGCACATAGTGGCTGTGTGAGCTGTACCTTGTACCTTGCAACTTTTATTTATTCGAAAAGACTGTAATATTTTTATTGTTTTCAACCCCCATTAATATATCTCCGCCATTTTGAAAATTGAGAACCGGTTTAGACATACAAACTATAGAGGAGGCCCTACATCCGTCGAACAACTTTCGGACTACGGACATCTTCCGGCAAGCGTTTTTCCTAAGCTGAAACGGAGACAGAATTATGTCTCAGCCTTAAGCGTATACCTTTTTTCATGAATTCACGCTAGGCTTGCTGGATCTGTCAAACCTAGCAGATAAACGCGCGATTAGTCTGCTGATGCGTATTGAAGTATACTTTAAGAGAATCCGGTTTTATCCGAGGCGCGTACAAACCTAGAGTGTTTTGGCCGTTTGTATGAAAGATCTCCTACTGCCTGTTCAATCTACTGTGGCTGAAGGGCGCACAGTAAGGACAAAGAGACGCATCAAAAATTCATACGACTCGGCGTTCCGGTTATGAGATAGCTGTTGACTTAGTTGCTCTGAGCTATGACGTCATATAGATAGGCTATCATAGATACATGCTTTATTTAGAAGACGACGTTTTTTCATAGATGGTTGTAGTTTCAAGGAATGAGATTTTCAGTTGAACACATCTTCATCATAATCAAATCTCATATAGGTCCCCACTGATGTGTTTGAGCCTATCATGCTTAACCACGCTGGCCCAGTGTGGGTTGGTCGACTTAACAAACAACATTTGAATTTATTCGGAGAAGTGTGTTCGACGATGTTTAATTTTATGTGACGTCAAAACTTTATTTTTGGTGTGTTTGGTTCCAAATTTCTCCTACTTTATCGCATAGCCACAGAAACCATCATCATCATCATCATCATCATCAACGGCCACAGAAACCATACCCAGCTTTAATTGTAAATCTTTATCCTGTTACGATTTTATTCCGAAGTATTAGACACATGAGATGAAACTGCAGAAGAACATAATTATGGCACCAACATTTAAAACACAGTACTGAATATAAACAGAAAACAAACCAAAAAAAAAACGATCAGGGTTGTTCTCCTAGGGAAATTCTCGCTTCATTGTGCAGGGGGCCCATGCAATAATGCACAAAAGCAAATATTAGCACAGACCCAGACATAAATGGAAAGAACGAAAAAACCTAGCGAAGTTTGTACGCCGACTAACTTTTTGTAGTTTCATTTGAAAATTTTAATTTCATGACTTGTTCTTGGGAAGTTTAATTTGCAGTATTCATGACTGACTATGTAAAGAATAGTGTTTTGTCCTTGTTTAGCCGTTCTTATCTAGAAAAAAATATGTTTCTTATTTATTTTTGTGTAGGCACGATAAAAATATTGTTCTTATTTATTTTTCTGGATTCATTGTTTACTTGATGATTGAATTTTGATAATACGTCAAGTAAATGTACATGAATCCAGAGTTTGCCAATAAATACTTTTTGTTTAACTGAATTATTTAAATTCTTATCTACTATTCTATGTTTGCCTACTAACCTCAGATAGTCCTAAAACATGTTTATGGTGCCAATAGATAATATACAAAAGAAAACATAAGTCGCACTCTCTCAGTAAGTATTATGATCTCATTAACCTTTAAATAAATACGAACATTTATTAAGATTTTTAAGAGTATGTTCTGTGATTACTTTTTTAACCGAACAAATACGTTAATATTGAAAAGCAATGTAAACACGCCTCACGTTGTAACGGAAGTTACGTACAGAAATTAGAGCAAAGTAAGCGTAGTCAAAGAGTAAATTAGAAAAGACGCGATACAATTTTACTGAAATGGTTGAGTAAGTTACCTATACAAAGTTGTCGCCCAGCAGCCGCCACAAGCTGCTGTACCACACGAAGAGTGTTATAGAGGATTGGTGTGTGGCAATATCCAGGGCACAGTCCGAAGAAAAGGTATTTATATATTTATATATTATGTATGAACATAATATATATATTATTATTTTTTTTTTTTATATATTATTATTTATATATTATGTACTAACATGAAAAAATTATGATAAACTTTAGGAGTTTACTGTCGGAGATCAGGACATGAAGTGAAGAATTTAGCAGAAAAAAGACAAAATCGAAACGTAAGAAATCTAAATTTGAAAATGAATTTAAAATGAAAGATAAAACTGCCAATAAGAAAGATTGCCAGTCATAAAACAGGAAAGAGGACGAATGCGTCGTTACAACGTGTTAGTAAATTAACGCAAAACCTCTCGGGTTTGCTAATTAGATTGATTTAAATGAAATAAAAAAATTATAATTTTGAATTCTAAAAAGTTGTGGCACAAAAGTTGTTCAGTTTCATAGGGAAACTTGACTCTAACAGAAATAAGCACTTTAAAACGAAATATTTCTGAAACGTACACTAGTATCGAAAAATGTTTTTAGCAAACCCACTTTATTTTTAAAAAGCCTATCCAATGATATTTCACACTATAATAATAATAATAATATATTCTTTATTTCAGACTAAATATGTCCATAGGTAGTGGGTTAGTAACAAAATCTTCTTATAATCTAGGTTAGTAAAAATATAAATCAAAACATCAAAATTAAAATAGAAATCATCAATAAATAATCAAAACTATATCAAAATTAAAATAACAATGCATATTTAAATTAAAAATGAATTATTTTGAGTACTGGGTTACCGCCAGCGTATGCTTTGTGACCCAGTGTCTCAAAATAGCCCCGTCGACTCTGTCCGCTATGACTTTCAGTAGACTGTTGGCGCTGCCACGCACCCGCTCCATCAGGGATGCGACCCTCTTGCGCATGATCGCATGAAACCCATCCACTGCCGCCTCAGCAAACATCCCCGACGCGCTACAGTACCGTGGCAGCCCCATCAATGCCCTGAATATATTATTATATTGGACCCGTAGGGCGCCGTACACACTTTGAGTATAGTCAATCCACAGGCTGCAGGTGTAAAATGTTTGACAGTATGCTCTGAATAAAGTTATCTTCACACTGGGTGAGCATCTTGCAAACCTGCGGATCAACATATTGCCTCTAATAGCCAGCGCCCTACGTTTTCTTTCCAAGTAAAGTTTCCATCTATCGAACAACCCACCATGACACTGTTGAGTTCAACGATTAGCCTATTCACATACAAACTAAAAAGTTTCGGAGAGGTCAGGCCCCCCTGCCTCACACCACACTCCATCCTGTATGGACTAGAAAAAGCACCTGCCCACTTTACCATATTACTTTGATGGCTGTACCAGTATTTAAGTATCCCTACTAGCTCATCAGGCAACGTAGTGTCCTCATACAGCTTCCGCCATAAAACATCATACGACACCAAATCGAAGGCCTTTGACAGATCAAGGAAGCACGCGTAAACGGGTGTCTTCCTGTCCATATAGTACCGAACAGTGTGCTTAAGACAAAGTACTGCTGCCTCTGTCGACAGTCCAGATCTAAACCCAAATTGGGCATCAGGTAGTTGTGAACAAAAAAAATAACCACAATTCACCAGTACCAGAGGAACCCTAAAAAATTTGCTAAAATATTTTATTCTTTAGCGTAGTCGGCATGATTAATATGTAAATTACAGCTTTCTAGTATTATGACTCTCTGAGCTAAGCCGCGGACAGAAAGACAGACAGACAGACAGACGGACATGGCGAAAATATAAGGGTTCCTTTTTGACTATGGAACCCTAAAATTTGTACTTTTGTTACAGGAAATAATTAGGAATCATTATGCCTATAACATATCAAAAAGCTTTATTTTTCTGTCCATTAGGGAAAATTTTCCGCATTTTTAATCTTTGACATTTCGTTCCTAATGAGTCGTGGAAAAATGCTGGCACTGTATAATCTGATGTCATCTCTGCTGCAATCTCCGCTCATTGTTAAACCAGAGCTTTCAGTGATACATCCGCGAGTGAGTGAATGAATGATACTGCAGTTTTTAAGCTCCGTTTTAATTAATTATTGTTTTCAGAAGGAAATGTCTTTGTTTTCACGTTGTGAAAGATTTGCTGTCTAAATGGCCAGTGATTTTGTATCTTTGTATAACGGAAAAATTAAACTGTTATTTGTTCCAAGACTAGACACTTAAAATTGAGATTGTACAAATACTTTCCTACTTACGTTATGCTTGGTATAAAAAATTGCTTATCCAGCTGCCATATAAGTTGATTTTTTATGTTTAATACACAAATAAATGATATTTACAATCAAAGAGTTTTGTTATTAAATATTACTTAAACACTTTTTCGTTTAACTGTACCTTATTAGATTTAAGCAATAGATTTTTTAAATCTTTTCGAGGTTAGTCCCAGATGCCGGAAGAAAAATAAATAAATTAAATGGATCCAGCAACTGGGACCGCGGTCCCAGTTTCTTGTGGTCCCAGTTGACGGAAGCCTCAATAATAAATATGGTGAATTTTAGTCATTTAATTACATAGTTTTCTTATTAATTTTCATTATACCCTCTTATAATCTAGATCTCTAAAATAATCTTCAACTTAAAAACCTATAGTTACCTTACACAATCTTATTCTCATAATCAAACCGAAGAGTTGCAATCAACCGACAAAGTTGCTATCTAATTAGAAAAGTCTTCATATAAGGGGAGAACGAACTCGGAACATAAAATCCCTTCTTCGTGTTATCACGTTTCCTAAGATGGAAAAAATGTGTTTCGATAATGCGTATCGGAATTTCCTTGTTTTTTTCGCTGTGAGAGAAAAAATAAAGTAAGTTGTGTATATTCTCATGAAGACTTTTCTCTTGTATTTTGTAACAGCGGTGGTTTTACTTAGCGGTTTTACTTTTGAAGAGTTACTATTTGAACTCATATCACCGAGGGGCTCGTGCCTACTCCAATTTATAGTCATCAGGCGTTATTTGACCATGCTGGCCCAGTGCGGGTTGGTCGACTTCACACACAACCTTTGAATTTCTTCCAGGATACCTCACCGTCTTTTTCTTCACGTTCATTTTTTTTGTCATTGCTAGTGCACATGGGCTGCTTGAGCTCATTCCGCCATCACCTTCTTACTATCGGGAGTCCAGACGAACTGCAGCATACCATCCGCACTTGGTCGACATACCCCTTTGCCGCACGAAGCGCTTTCAATCATCTTTTATTATGCGCACGGCCAAGGAGTGGAATTCAATGATTGCTTCTTTTTTTCCGAGTGCTTATAACCCAAGCATTTTCAAAGTTAGAGTGAACAGGCAGGTTAGTCTGGGCGAACTCGTTCCATCATCGACTGCATCTCGTCCCTCGCGGACCTGATTGTGGTCAAGAGTAAGCCCATCAATTAATAAAAAATATATATATCTACCTATACATTCGACCGATCTATAACATTACGGTTAAAGGATACCATTCCGGTAGATTTATTAATATAAGTTCCTAATATACCTAGATTGAGAATTAAATTATATTCCTTTGCCTTTTATAAGTTTAATAGCTGACCCGGCAGACATTGTCCTCCCATTTTTTTTACCTCTTCCTACCTACCCTTGACCATTTTGTGCTGGAAAACTAAATTGTCGTTTTTTTCTGTTAAGTACTATTTAAAATGTTTTTCATCATTTAAACCTTCCCTGAACTTCCACAAATATTTCAAGGTCAAAGTTAGTCAAATCGGTCCAGCCATAACGACAGCAATTGATTTTTATATACCTATATATATCTATTAGATATGTACATTTTTTAAAAGAGCAATTGGAAGCATAAAACGTGAAGCCACTTAAACGCCACGTAAAGATTTAACGAGATGTTCATTACAGTTTTGGCTCGAATCCAGCAGACTTAGTTTAACCACGGGGTGTAGTGAGAATGACAAATTAAGAAATAATAATACAGACAGGTCTAACACTTCATCTGTGAATTAAAAGGTGGCGCTAGTAGTTATATAAAATTGTATTTCAATCCTTTGCGTCAGTAAGTTCTAAAAGTAGACAGTTTTGGTCATTTTTACGTTTACTTTGGTAGGTCTGTATTAAAACAATTTATCATGTCAGAAGCCCTTGGCGACTTAATAACTCTGTCACCACTAGGTATTGTGAATTTTAACATAAGCTTTGTAAAACACGGTACAGGAAAAAAGTAAATATTGTAAAAAAGATATTAACAAGTCCCAGCCCAACCAGTTGTTAAGACAGACAATTTAGAACAAAGTCTAAACTTGGCAATGGCAACAACCAAAAACGAAACATTATCTAGGATCTAGGGGTTGGGTTGTTGGTCAGCATCTGACAATGGCGGACGTGTTTTCGTGTAAATTTTTTTATTTTAGTTTATTGAAGTGTTTAGTGTATAATTTCGATAGTGTATTATCCAGTGAATGTTTCGGGACTATAAACTTTAATGGAACAATTGAATCGCTTACACTTTGCTGACATTTGTAGATGATGCCAAGAGGCCTCGTGGTGGCTTCAATAATAATTAGTATACTATCACATTACTGAGCCCAATTTACTGAACAATCATCCAAGGAAACCTACAAATATCACTCGACACTGGTGAAATACGTCTACATAAGATATTGTGTCGCCATTAGTTAGGAAGAAGAAAAAAAAAATCTAGTGGTTTTGGAGTTAGCTAGTGCAAATTGGTACAATCATCGTGATCGCAATTAATTTTTTTAAATAAAAAACATAATGCTTTGGATTTTTGTGTTCTGATCTTCTGATTTCATTATTTTTCTACGCCAAATTAAAATATAGAAAAATCAATAGATATAATATTTCTAAGAAAACCATGACTTTAGGAGAGTTTTCTGCTTGCACTTAACATTTATAGCACACCCTCTATACCAGAGAACTACACAGGATGATTGATAGCACGGGCTAACACCTCGTTGGGCTATGATTGAGTGTGGGCCCCGGTTTTTGTTGTGTTTGATCAGCTAACCGATGCCCGCCTGATTGGCCGCCTTCAACGTTAATTCTTAAACAAGACCCTATTGTGCGAGAGATTGGTCAGTTTGCGACACACGGTTGTTAAGAATGAGGAACGTGTTTGGTACAAGATCTACAAGTTGAAATAGTTATATTAATTCGAGAAAGTGTGTAAAAGATCATATTTCTGTTACATCAGAATATTGTTTATTTTTTTTTATAATTAAAATTATTAGGAAATTGACAAATCTAGTAAAAGTAAATTGAAATGAAGAGAAAATAAACCTAGAAGTAAGTAATCTTTATCGAATGCTATTTCTTTTAATTGAAATAAGAAAAAAGAAATAAGAAATGCTATTTCTTTTGATTGAAATAAATGTATTTTTATTTTTGTTATTATTGTGTACAATAAATTGTTAAATAAATAAAATACTCTATTAATTAATTAAGTACATTACACATCAAAAACGTCTCTTTAACCGATATTACGAAAAGCATTTTAACATACGTGTAAAATTTTATCATGGATACAATAAACTAAGTTTCATCTTTGTCCCGTGCAACTTAGACATTCGCTTTAACGAAATCAGCCAGGATAAATATGAAAATGTAGAAATATAGGTATTGGGTACATAACCAAGAGGATAAGAACATGGTAAAATTTTAAACCAAACATTTTGAAAATAAGATGTCAGTCCAAACGAGATTACCATTAAGTTGGCTGATAGTTAATTTGCTCATGAAAATGGTATTAAAGCACTACTCATTAACCAAACGAGATTACCATTAAGTTGGCTGATAGTTAATTTGCTCATGAAAATGGTATTAAAGCACTACTCATTAACCACTACCACTCACTCATGTTTACTTTGAATGGAAATTCTCGTTTTATATTCGTTAATTTTCAAAGCCATGTGTCTTACATTAAGTGGTAGTAATAAGCATATCAATAAATCATGGTTTTTATGCAGCATCAGCGTAAAAAGTACCGATTGCAAATTGTTCTCATGTCAAATTGCCTTAGTTATGGCTCAGTGTAGGTAAATAGTGGAGGCTTTTGACTGTGATGGTACACCAGATAAGATTTATGAAGATAAAATAGTAGCTTCGTGGCTTGCAAACTCGTGATTCCATTTTCTTCTAGGCGAGTAACTCGGATTTTGTAGATGTTTCTTGTTGTTGATGTTCTTCAATTTTTAGAACTTTAGAATATTTTATTATTATTTAGTATCTTTGTCTTCAAGTCTTATAAATACACTCTTATCATATACTCTACGTATTATTTAGTATATCAATATTCACATTTAATTAAAAATATACCAACCAATTTTTAAATGTTTGTTGACGTTTACCACAAAATACCATTCAATGTTTTTGGTTTACGATAAAAAAATAGATAAACAAAATATATTTGGAATGAAAATCCAATCAAACGAAATCATACCCTAACAACCTTCGCAAATCTGTATAAACACTGAAACGCGAGGAAAACCAATAAAAACAGACGAAAATCGATACTAAATAATAGCAGCCGTTTCGGCAAGTTAGCTTTTCGACTGCACCGTAGTAAAGAGTTTCTGTACTGCATTCAGTATTGATATATTAGTCCATCCTTTCATTTAAATTGAAAATAAAATCAGTGATATCAACCTTTTTTTCTACCATGCTGTACTGTACAGTCTTTTAATTCGCCGTTTCCGCTGAGTAAAGCACCTCTTCCAGACTTTGAAGAGGACAAAGTCTACCACTCCCTTAAGGTCTATCCACACAGCTCAGTGCCGTGTCAGGGACGGGGCCGGAACATGGCAAATGTCATAGAAAATGTATGTACCGATATTTTTTTAGACTCGTGACGATGACGATTTTCTATGACATTTGCCACGTTCCGGCCCCGTCCCTGACACGGCACTGAGCTGTGTGGATAGATCTTTATAATACAGCTCAAAATGAAACTCCTAAATAAAGGGAACGTATAAAAAGTCTTTATTCGTCATTACTTCGATTAATTTTACTATTGCGTTTCATCTGACGTCGTCGTAATAAAAAAGTTCATATTTTCGTATCAATCGCAGCGCAGTAGCGACATAAAATACTTTTTTTCACCGAACTTCTGAACTGGCTAGAGCGAGCTTTGTTTGATTGATTGCAACACAAACACGGAGATTTTTTATTCCATCGTAGCTGTTTGCGATCTGCGCAGGCTCTGCATTTAGTTACGAAGCTCCGAACTACAGCTTCCAAGGATGAAAGGAAATATGCAGTTATGAAATTGTCTATCGTTTACTTTGGTTTGTGTCTTCAATTTCAGTAATGTCTACTAATAAATACCATTAAAATTGGTCCAATAAAAAATTGTGAGCCTAATGTTTACAAAAGACTACGTAGAGCTACTAAAAAAGTGAGTGAATTTCAAATATAACCATCCAATCAGAATATTAATATTTCTTCAAAGTTGAAAATTTTACTGATTGGTATTTACTTATTTCATTATTCTCTAGTCCGATTTGATATAACTCTGAACAAGATTAATCCTTGGATTAAACCGAAGTTATCTTTATTAACACATAGTATCTTATTTCGCGAACGAAATTTCCAATTAAACTCATCAAGTTTGCTTTCCTTTGAAACCAGTTTTAAGTAACGAATAGACGAAGAAACTCGTTATAAGACAAACAAAGATTTGTCTCTTTATCAGTTGCAACGTTTCAGCCGTCCGCGTCATCCACTGTTTTATGTAACTCCATAGTACCTAATGGTACCTATACCTAATAATACTTTTGACATTGGAAATGTCTTTTCGTTCGCTCCAGTGTAGACTCCAAGTAGGCTCCGATTTCACGAAAAAGTGCGATCCCTTAACATCTCAGAGAGTTGTAAAGATAAAATATGATAATCAAAAAGAGCTCAAAAGACGCGTATTTGCAAAAAGTTATTCGAGAAAATCAAAAAAGAAAAGATTTATGGCCGAAATAGTGAAAATAAGATAGTTTTTTCTGAATTTTTGATTTTGGCGCTCGATATTTGGAAAACGAAGAATGATATCAAAAATTTGAAGAAAACTCCTCTGGAAAATTTAGTCAGCTACAATATGAGGTTTGCCCTGTAGCCTATAACCTCTTTGACGAATTCCGTAGAATCATTCCCAATGTGCTCGATAGTCGTATGAGGCACGAAATCTGTGAATTTTTTGTCTTCTTTCTTGAAGGACCGAATTTCTACTAACTGCAAAAAGAGATACCTACGTTTATGGTTTTGTTAAGCTAAAGTTAAGATAAATTTATTTGTTTAGCGCATCTCTTCTGGCGTCTACAAAATTCTGGTTATATTCTTCGTACCCATGTTTTAGGATAATCTTAGGTGTAACATTTACAATATTCATATTATAGTACTTATTCAACCAGAATTCATGAGTACCTCTTCTAAAACGAGTTGAAGTCGAATTAGAAGTCGTTGGCGGAATGAGTGCTCCAGATAGAGCAATTACGATAAATTCGTTAATTGATCCTAGAGCCGAGATTCTTGGACAATGATATATCGTCCTAGTAGAGCAAGATTTAAAGCCACGCGAATGGTTTGACGGAGTGAATGTTGTTATCTAAAAAAATGTTTGGATTATGAGGAAACTGAAATTATTCTAAATGAGTAGCTCTTATTAGAAGACTGAAAAAGAGAAGTGTTTAATTTTGTACTAACGTTAAGGTTTTTTTCTTACAGCGGAAACAAAGATTTTTGTATGTAGATAAATACTTAATTGTTGATTTTTACTTGCATGTCATAATAGTTATACGAGTACTCAATGAAAAACAAACTACTACCCATGGGTAGGAAGTCATCATTGTTTAAAGCTTTCTCTGACAAATGACAAAAATCGTTGCGGTGTTGAGCGAATGTCCATACTTTGTTGGCGAAGCAAGATTATCATAACTCAATGTGACCCTAATGAGGTACATGTATGAAACCCACAGATAAACTAACTTAGCAGGATTACGCTATGGGGGAACTGATTGTGTGGCATGTCCCGAAAAATCCCCAGTCGCTTTTTTTAGCCTATGACATTTCTTGCTTGGTTTACAAGCTGACCGAGTGAATATGAATAAAAATAAAACAAACCAAAATTTGGTTTCTTATTTAATCTTATTCTTATTTAATCTTATTTAATAAGATTATCCTGTGCAGTAAAGTTGTGGAATAGTTCAGTTTCATGGGCTGAACAAGTTGTGTATATCAATTGTGTCTTGATTAATTTTATAGCTGAAGTTACATTCATTGGTTTCTTTGTCAATGAAAAGATAGAATGGTGCAGGCGTGTACCCTTGCCGCATAAGTAATTTATTATGAACTTTGTCGCTACTAACTTATTAGGCAGCTTCCTTTCGTGGGCGATCTAATTAGAGACAACCGGGAACAATAATATGTAATCTGAATATTTATGAGACTTACATACGTACGATGAGTAAACGCAAATGTAAACAGATCATAAGATTGTGGAGGTAGTAACAAAAACTTGTAATAAAATGAGTCGTCAAAATGTCTGGAAAAATAATGGATTTTGAGGGTATTGCGGGCTTCTTTAGAGTACGTGTTGCACCGAACGATGACTTAAAAAAGCTGTGCATTGAATATTTTGACCCATTTACTAATGCTGTTATAACACCAATATAAAATTCAAATCTCTGTTTAAATTAATACAAATCTGAGTTTATCAAGGAACGATGCATCCGTGATGCAATATTTTAGATTTCAATAATAGTCCGGAAAACGCATCTGTGAATTTGAAGTACCTACACAAGGTTGTTTATCTTATACGAAAATGACTCTGCGCAATGAATAATTTATTGTGAGCAACCGGCACTGACGTTGGCCATATTTTAATATAAATCCATCCAGTATATTGTATGCAAAATGCCATTGAATGCGGTGCAAGCCCAGATCATTATTCCAATATACTGCTGCGATATTCATCACAGGGCCTCTGGTTGCAGCATTTTAAACAAATCATCTTTAAAACGTGGATGCTGTGAGCGAACGAATGAGAACGCACTTGAATACAGGGTGTTTTGTAATTCTGGGGAGCACTGATTCTGTAACATTCTGTATTGTTTTAAACGTTATTAGAAACTTGATGTAAACTGAAATAATCCAAACGTAAGGTGACGTAAGTAAGAAGCGCTTTAGTACGAGTACCTATACCGAAATTGATAGATTTATTAATTACAAGTTTACGAAACCAATTTACTGACAAGATTTAATACAGAACGATCTTTCAACTTTTCTAAGATATAGATAGTCAAATTTAAAAATTAAGACATTTAAGTCAATGGGTAGAAGCAGTTTAACTAAGTTCAGTTCTAAGAACACAACACTTCCGTGGAATACAAGTGGAAAAATCATTACAACTTCGTTTACCAGGAAAACGATGAAAATATATTAAAATAAATCTTAATAATACTTATGTTTAATGAATCAAAAGACTCCATATTTACACTAACCAGAGGCTGGAGAGCCTTGCGGAATCGATTTTAATAATGTCGGTTAGGTAGTTGTTTTGCAGAGGATTTGTTTCATACGCTATGAACTGCTTTGGTATTCGCATTTCATATCGTTTCGACCTCCATAAGGAATATATTACTGGTATTATAGTGGTAGACGAGCGTATGAAATACTTGGTATACCAACCATGTATAAAACATCTTGCGTTTTATAAGGGTCACTGGAAACTCTTTGGTTACTCGTATTTTTATTTCATCTTTATGATCGTAACCTACGCAGATAATACTGATAAAATTAAAAACTCACACGAAATTTGTATTTTTTTATTATTATAACTCAGTTTATTTTTTAATAACGATAACATTAATAAAATGAAATTGAGTATGCATTTTATAGGATTTACAGGATACCATTTCAGGAAGTACTTATTCAAGTAGGATTAATAAGGACCTCAACATCACCTCATCTTTCATTTCATTTCATTTCAAAAACTTTTTTCTTTAGAAGAATTTATGATATGTACTTTTACAAACACAACAGCCATTTCTCATTCCAAATTAATTGTAAAGACGGCCACGTGTCCGAAATTAGTATCTGTCGATAGGTTCATATCAAAATGGTATGACGAATAGCGATTCTTACTAGCCAGTCGGAAGACGAATGAAGAACATGACCTTACAATTTATAACTCTGACACATAAATCAAACTCAAGCATACAATCAAAACTGACACGAGATCTCACTGTGACCCGGCGCACAGAGTGTTAGGAAAATAACAAATAATGCTGTGGATTACTTTAATACGAATAATTATGTAAAGTAATCCTTAGCATAATATTAATAGTCGTTATTTTTGCACGCTTTGCAAGAAAATAGAGTTAGTTAGAAGACTTGTGGAGCAGTTGTAATAATATTGCGAAATTTATACACTAAAGATGTTTTTCGTCTTCCGTGCTTCGGAGAAATTTTAATGCTGTTTTGTAAGTAAATGGCTCGCTATCTCTTTCTAAATCGCTATATTCTTTTAAATACGGTTGAATATCACCGAGTATTTTAAAAACCTGTGGAATTATTTACAGAAAATAATCACACCAGATAAAAGCACGATTCCAAACATTTTTTTTCTACTGCTACATCTGCCTAGAATGATAGCAATAAATTTTTAATGATTATTAGCTTTCATGGAAAGAAAAGTATGTGATCTGGGTAAAAAGTTATATGGCAATCCGTAAGGATTCATAAGAAGAGTCGTGTAATATTAATAAAGTGCTTTTCTCAAAGGCAAAAGGTTCTACTGAAATTACCAAGGTATTACTAAACCAAATGTGGTTATATAATAAAACTTTTAATAATACCTTATTTCCTAAAGCATTTAGAAGATACTTAACCATTGCATATTTTTTTATTTCTAAATCATTCTGATGATTTTGTACTGTGATAATAAAATGTAAAATACAGAACTTATTTAATTACTGCTGGCAGACAATATCAACTTTTACTAACACAAACTATGGACTTAAGATTCCAGTTGTTGTTTTTTTAAGTGTAAAATAAATTTATTCATTCATTCATTCAATAAAAAACCTTCGAGTAAACACACTACTCGCATAATTTATGGTCTTAAAAATCATAATCAAAAGAGCCTAATACTTTCTACTGTTATCTCCTGAATTTTGATGCACACAATATTTTATAATGCACAAATAATGATTTTGTCTTAGTCCACTCCGTATAGAGATGATGAGCAAACGCTTTAATTTATTAACGATGAACAACCAGCGTATATTTTTATGCTTTTACATTTCTTGAGTTCTACGAGACATCCATCAAGACGCCTAATACGTCACTCAATATTTCTAGAAACCCATACTTGAAGCCGTTTGCCATCATCATTAGTATCGCAGCATTCTTTCGAGGTTGTAAATCTTTTTGCGTTCCGAACATGGGGTGCTCGAGTATAATATTGAGAACTAACAAATTGGCAGAGCAGAGTGATAGATGGACCCACGACGTGCGTTCAAAACAAAGCGCAAAATGTTGGTTGCAATCACATAGCCTATTCAGCTAAACATGGAGCTTGGAAGTGTAGAGGAGATTATGGAAATTATTATTTTTCATTGTTAATTTATTACAAAGAACTGAAAGTTTATTTTTGACATACCTACATCTATGACTAAGATCTATGTCTTGTCAAATTTAATTCAAAACATCGTTCTTAGTATTAAACTGTACATATTTCTCAACCCACTGGGCTCTGTTTTCTGCTAACTAGATTTTATTTTAACCGTCTCGCCTTCGTTAACTTTAAAATTATTTATCTTCTATAGTAAATTTCATCATAGAAATTTAAGAATACTGGCACATCTATCGTGTAAACACTAAATCCACGGTAACCGCACTGGCACGCGAGCAAAACTCATTCAGCCAATTAGGCGTAGCAGTGTTGCAACCAATCATGGTTTGACATATGTCAAATTGGAGTTAAAGTGAACGATTCAGTTTGATCGATACAATCGAGGCCAGCCACTGATTTATCAGTGTTCAATGCCGTAATAATTGCTTCAATGACAGACGCTATTTAAGAACTGGTACGAGAGAATGGGCGATATGAAATCTAAAAGAGGAAGTTTTTCATTATTGTTTGAAGAATTTCATATTTGTTATAAATTACAGAAAAGACCACGTATATCTTCCATCCTTGGTCAATATGTTCTGATTACAGATTCTTTAGATGAGCAGAAAACTTTAAAAATATATATTTTGTAAATATATCAGTAACAAAACATAAGTAGGTATAACTAGATAAAGTTGTTTTATTAAAAGTAAATCTGTCTACAAAGCAAGGCAAGTCATTTTCAATACAAAAGCCATCACTCACCCAAGAAAACTTCTTCGATAAGCCACTACAGACGTCGAACAAAGAGACTCTATAAAACGGTCATTGATAGAAATATGGCCGTGAAAATACGACAATCGATCACTACCATATTTATTGTGCTTGGTGGATGCCAAAGATTATTTACATAAAATTGATGAGCCTGTACAAGCAACACCGACTGACCTTGCCCTCTGGTGAAAGTGCTTTAATAAGCGAAAAATTTACTGGACATACGTGTTGATTCATTGAACTTGAGAACATTCTTTGCTCAATGTTGAACTACTAAGTCATTGTGTTCGTATTGTTTGTTGACCTTGGCATTGGAATACCTAAGAAACGACTTAAAAATAAAAACGAGTAGCTATACCGATTTATTTTAGCTGTCTTACTTTATAATGTATCTAGTATTCAGAAAGCTAAACGTTGTTGTTATTGTAGTTTTTTTCATCACTCACGAGGTAGACACAATTTTCCTAGTTGAATGGACAAAGTTTCAATGTTGGAATACGGTTAGTTATAGTCGATGCTACAAGCGCAAGCATTTATTACGTTAAAATCTGATGTATCCAGGCGAAAAAATCAGATTGCATAAATATGAAAATATTAATTTGACATGACTATGGCCTAAGGGCGTTTGCGCACTCATCCGTATCCGATTCTCATTCGATTCTTATCCGTTTTTGATCCGGTTTGGCCATCCTAGTAATTGTATGGACGCTTACGCACCCATACGTATCCGGTTCGTTTTCGATCCGTAAATTTTCACTCCGGATCGGTTTTTTTACGGATCAAAACCGAGTCGAAGTGGCCGCCATACAAATTGTACGTACGCTTGCGCACTACACAATTTTTTTACGGATGAAGAGTAAGGTAAGAGTGAGGGAGGGGAAAGCTCGCGCTGCTAGTGATGTGCCAAATTGACTATTTTTTGATAAACAAGTATTTTGGTACTTGTTACAAAAATAATCGAATGCACACTCGAGACAAGAGACTCCAGGATTCAATTTACGTGAAACGAACTATAACGAACGAACGTAAGCGACTTTATTGCGGGATCTATATTACATAAGTAGATATAATTAAAAAAGATCAACCTAGTATTCGAATTATATAAGTACCCGAAATCTATACTCGAGTACAGTCAACTGCTTATCAGTCAGTGTTAAAGTGACCACTTTGACTTTGAACGCTTCTTGCTTCTATAGCATTATGGTCGAGATCAGCTCAGTCAGTCAGCTCGACTCGGCACATCACTACGACAATATCATGCAATATCGTCTCAAATACGAATGAAAACCGGATCGGATACGGATGAGTGCGCAAACGCTAGTCGTGAATTTACCGTCCGTTTTTTTACGGATCAAAAATGGACCGGATAAGAATCGGATACGGATGAGTGCGCAAACGCCCTAAGACATAGATGAGAAGAAAGCACAGATTTCATCATATCAGTCAAAAGACGTCCTCCTGTGAACAAAATTTCCTGGTTATCCCGCATCCAGCCGATTTCAGCAACCGTCACAGATCGTCTGCACACTCTGCGGTTCGTGTCGCCAGTCGATAACCTTCCTGCCCCAGCAGTGCTCATTGATCCTACGACCGATCAGTATGCCCTTCTCATCGCCCCACATAGATTACGTAAAGTAAAAATTTTCAACAACGGCACATTAATATTTTGTTAGCCATCACCGAGTAGGTACCCTTCGACAGCCGAAGCGGACGATATAGAAGCCTAGGAAACGATGGCGAGATGATCTGGACACATTCGACGAGAAATGGAGGGAAGTGGCCTTAGATCAAGATCAGAGGATGGAGAAAGAGATTTTGCCCAGCATTCGGACGAATCTATCTAAAAATATATATTATTCCCTTTTACATCTTGAACTCTCTTTATTTTTTCAGATTCAAAGACATCGCGCATTTTGAAACCCCAATATATATTTCATTGGTACATGTCCTCCAATTATACAATCACTCGCATGTCCTTTGTACAATATGGTCGTGTTAAGGGCAGTAGGTTCAACATGGTCCTGTTAAACCAGATACGAGTATTTATGAGCGTCCCGCCCGATGCATATAGGCAAATGCCACACATGGTCTGCCTTAATTCGAATGGATGACGAGTAGGGTTGCCAACACTGGATATTGGACTAGAAAATTTGTTAACGTTGTTTTTACAATTGATGTTCTTGTATAGTCACCATATTCCCTTGTAGAAAATGAAAGTTGCAAAAAACATTTTGATGAGAGTGAAAATAAATCATTTTACAGATTGAAAAAGAAATATTAAAAATACCTAGGTATATTAAATAATAATAATTTATAAAATATACGGTATAATCGTAGATGGACGTTACGTTCTGACTAATAGACTGGTAATAATATTTGTGATTTGCATAGATATATATTATTATAGCTAGTTTTTAATTAAACATATTAAGTTTTTGTCTTCTTATTTAATAGATAACTTAAAATAGTAAACTGTGTCATTTCTATTTTTTAATAATTACTGAAATTGGTAGCGATGTTGAAATAACAGTTGCTTAAAAAAGTATATTGAATCTACTGAGAACCTTAATCTTAACTTAGAGATAAGAACACAAACAAAACACCTTGAACAAAATTAAATAACAATCTTGCTACTGGAAATGAAATGAGTTTTGAGGCTGCAATCTCATTACTAAATCTGATTATAAAATCGCTTACATTTCGTATGACATGAAGGTTACCATTACCACGTTACAAGTTACCAATACGATCAATACGATTGTCAAATTGCTTCATAGATGGAATCAAGATACTCATATTTAACTAGACGGAAACGTGGTTATCTCTAAATGTCTACAAAAGATCTGTATCTGAGGCAACCCTGACGTTAAAATTCATATTAATGCTTGCTAACAAGTACGGGCCATTGGCAATATTGATATAAATTGATTACGACTTGTCGCGTTCATTAATATGTGAAGCAAATACGTTATCTGGTGCGGTCATTACAGTAATGATATTGACCAAGAGTCTAATCTGAAATGCTTCGAATAATTGTATTGGTTCGTATACCACAGATGTTCCTATGGGAAAAGGGTCACTAACATTCGTGTAATACAAATAGATCTCTGATATCTTGTTTTATATTTAGGAGATGCTGAATATGCTGATCTCAAAAATTAAAGTAGATTCAAAAAATATAATCGAAAAATGAACGTGAAATTCTTAGAAACGTTACAAAAAACACAATATAACACAATATATATATATATATATATATTTATAATAAACGGAAGAAATCTTCAGGCCATGAGTCACATTATACGAAATAAACATCTGTTGCGTGAAACTGAACACAGAAAATCTTTTAATACAACAGAAAAAAGCAAACAAATCACTGATCAATACTTCAGTTACAACTTTGAACCCATCTATATGTGAAAATTTCAGAAATTTTAGTATAACAGGGTATAAACCCTGTTATACTATTTGGTGTTGTCGAGACATAGAGCTTAATAAATACTGAAGTGTAGCAATTACTAATACGAATTTATGTCCCAATATATCACAGTCAAGCCGATGTTCGGTTCTGATCAATAGGGACTTAATTATTTCCAAGACTGTTAGTTAGAGAAACAGGTCTGGAAAGGTTTGGTTTATACCAGAGACCACAAAACTCTTATAGTTTAACGTTATTTTACGTTTTAAGTTATTATTATTATAATCTAGTTTCATTTACAAATTGACAAATCCATAATTATTATAAATATCATTACAGACATTTCATTTACACGAAGGACACATAAATTATCAAAAATAAAAGAGTTTATGGATAACCTTAATAGCTTAGATAGGAATTTATTTCAGGCAACAGAATAGATGAAGAAAAACAGCGATGCAAATTGATAGATGAATCAGAATTTAGTTTATAATTATACTGTAATACCTCTGGGTATGTCTTAGTTCAAAACGTTTTCTAGTCTATGGACTACCCGCAAATTGGATCAGCTGATCAGGTTAAGTAACCACATTGGATTAATAGCTGGTCACCAGGATACATTATCTGGAGTTTCGACCTGGCTATCTAGTGGCCATTAATCTATTGATGCCACCGTTTAAGATGGAGGAAAACTATTAATTATTGCAAGGTAAGAACATTCGTCAGATTGAAGGATGATACGGAAATAAATTAACAGGGTTGTTGGGTATAAATTTCTGATACGATAAAGCAAATAAATGTAATAAATAATGAAACAATTGCTATTCAATTATTAATAATCACTAATCAGCAATGACGATATCATAATTCACTTTTAGTAAAATGTAATATACGCAATCTTTAGGTTGATCATAATCAATAAAACCCACAAAAAGAACCTCAAAACCAAAAATTTATCAACGTGTCATATCACGACACGAAAGGCAAAGTAAGAAAGTTAACAAGCGTCTGCAAGGTGATTCTTCAAACTTTCCACACTGTGGTTTACCCACGTTCACATAAAATGAAAACTAAATTGCAGCTTTTAGAAATTATTCACTCCCAACAAATTGCTGCAATAGACTTTATGTATGTATATTTTTTATCTTAGTAACTACTGGTATATATATATATTTTTATATATATTATTTGTTTAACAACTATGCGCAAGTAACCATTATTTCTAAGATTTATACAACACCTACTGATGGATGTTTATAAAGTTAATATTTTAAGCAGTATCAATAGCTCAATTTGAATCTAAAATGCACAAGCTCAAACATTTTACTGGTCAATAACACACTTTGTGACTTTGAATCAAGGACTCTTATAGTAGCAATCGGTACAAACTTGTTACGTAACTTTCCAACGAGTTTATTACGCTAGTTTTGAACTTGAACTCGACCAACAATGTGATCTTTACAACAACAGGAACAAAGTCTCAAATAGATCCGAAACTCGTTGTTGTCCTAAGAAGTTTTAAAACAAAACTTTTGATTGATCGAAGACGATATCTTTTAAAGTATGTAGAATATTAAACGATGATGACTTAACATAAATAAATGAGGCATGTCATTCATCAACTGCTCATATACGTCCCCACCGAGGGGCTTGAGCCTACCCTGAATTTTGGCGATTAGGAATTAGTCGACCACGCTGGCCCAGTGCGGGTTGGCTAACTTCACACAAAACCTTTGAATTCCTTCGCAAGAGTGTGCAGGTTTCATCACGATGTTTTCCTTCACCGTAAGAGCGTCGAATGAACGTACATTATGAATTCAAAATTCAAAAACACGTTGGTACGTGATGGGGATCGAATCTACGTCTCCCGGACGGGAGGCAGCAGCCCTAGCTTCTAGACCACCGACGCTCTTACAGTAGGTAATGAGGCATGTACAATAATGTACATTAATAAAAAATATACAGAAAAATCACGGTGTAAGCCTTCTTCGTAGTCAGATTAGCATAATGTTGGTGCTAGTGATTTGTCTATGATTAATTTGAACCTTGTCATCATTTCACAAGACGATGTTCATATTATTTCTGGTAACGCCTTTTCATCATATTGTAAAGTAAGAGTTGTTGTGGGAGATTATATTTCATAGATAAGATTACTTTTTTACATTTTCTGATAAATTTGACTTTCTATGTGTACACGATACGTGATAGCACGATCCATTTAGAATATTAGTTTCTGGTCTTTACATTTGTTATACTCGAATGTGATTTTTTTCTACTCTCCCTTTGATCACTGCGTTGGAAATCACAGCATTATCCTAAGTGCCGAAGGAAGTTGGACCAAGTTTGGTAATATTATTACTTGGGTCCACTAAGTAAAAGGAGTCAGTAACAAGATGATCCTTTTCCCCGATACATCGCATTACCTCCTAACCAAATTTGTCGCCCTACTTGGACAGGTGTACTTTTCTCATTAGGTAACTAAAACAGGATGATCAACGAAATACCTTTTTTTCTATTAGTAACGTTTTGTTGCTCTGTTCCAACATTATGGTTTTCTAAACTAATAGTTTTGCCTTTTTTATTTAAGTTAATTTACTTATTTCCTGACGTGAATTGTTCACGTAAGCAAACTTTAATAAAATATTAAATTAAGGCGGGGTTATGCGGAAATACCGCTCATAGTCGCTACTTTGACGATCAAATACTAGAACTTCTACTAATGCTATAAATGTGAAAAAACGCTAAGAGAACATATCGTTAATTAAATTATAAATCGAGTACAATTTTAAAATACATTATAATTATTCAGAAATAAGATGCACAAGTTTAAAAAAAAAGCATCAAAAATATTTTTTGTCGTGTTTGATCTCGTAACTTAAAGTGGTGACCATAGTTTTTTTTTCGTAAATATAACTTGCCTATTATTAACTTAGATTAGAATTATTACACTTTACATAAACTCTGCCGTTTTCTGTAAATAAGCAAAGGAGTTCAAGAAACACGAGTTTTCACACGATTCTCGCGCAGTGTCGGACATAACCACCGTGAAGAATCGCACGCCAATATGAACGTTATTTCAGTAATGCGTCGATTGAACTTTCAACTAAAAGGCGTTGAGTTGCTAATTTTTGACATAACCCGGCCATTCATTCATTTATTCATTAACTGTCATAAAAAGTTAACACTGTTTCAGTAAATTAAATCACTCAATAAATAAAATTATACACAATCTAAAAATATAATCATCTGATTTTTTTCACTTAAAACTTAATCACAACTGCAATAGTTATATATTATAGATAAAATTAGTTACTCAGTTATTTGTTCATTATTATTATTTTTATAAAACCAACGTATAAAACGAAAATTTTAAAGCTTTACTGCACCTCTCTGCATTGTTAAAATATGACTCAATCCTATATAAATCATTTCCATCACTAATTTGTCTTACAAGACGCGAGGGTCACTTTTGATCCTTTGAATCTTGAGGAGCCCAAAAGGTTTTTAAGCACCCTGCCTCACCCACACGCCCGCGTTGTTCTGAGATATCTGGAGATCTCCATGTTTGTCTAACAAGCAGCGAGGCCGAATATTTTGTACTGTCTTTATCTTTAAACACCATTGGATTTGTATGGATAAGAAATCTGTTCTTGTTTTATTATGTTATTGCTTGTATTTATTTTACTTTTTACTATTTGACAATAAATTAAAATAAATTCACATCATTTTGTGTTTTCCTTATGAACATTCTTCACTGAAGAAGAAGATCTATAGAAACTCCATTGGCATCGTTTTGTTATTTACTTTTGAAGACTATTTTATAAGGTATTTCTTGGATATTACTTAAAATTAGAACAATGAAAACCAATCTAACAAACTAAATAATTAAACTGTTTACTTTGTAACTTGTCCACTTTTAACTTTCCCACAGTAAAAACATGATTTTAATAAGATTAAAATAATTGTATGCGTCCTGCGAGATTGACTAGACCGTAGTAGTCAGGTGGCATGGCAACCAGAACAATTACACTTCTTGAGAACTTTATGCTTTTGTGTTAGGAATTAATTTCAGCATACGAAGCGCGTTTATAAAAGTGGTCAGACGAGAACAAAAACTAAGACCCACGTTTCTTATTAGATCCTTGTTGTTATCTTCACGTGAGAGATAATATAACATGTCTGCGATAACTATGAGGAAAATTACAAAAAAAACAGCAGTTACTGGGGATATATATACCTATTACCTATATATGCTTATATATATAGAAATTAAAATTACCAAGTCGTTTTTAGCAAGTTTTTTTTATAGTCACGTTTTCAAATTAGGTAGTTTCACGAATTCATCGATAAGTATGTTTTTGAAAAAAACCTAATCAAATTATACAAAAATACTAATACCTCCTTCTATACCTATAGATGTCAATTACACAAAACGAAAACATGTAGATGCTAATCACCATGTTCATGCACGACTGACAGATAAGTACCTACTTACCTACATGTAAGATTTTTTTCAAGGCATAATCTTACGTTATTTCCTTCAAAAAGTCTACTTCAATACCTACCGATGATGTTCATACTTTAAGTTTCAATACTTAAAGAAATTGCAAAAAATAAACTGGTGAATAGGTACCTACAATTCAACATTCAAATCAAATCGGACCAACAGACCCGTTACAGTCTACTGCTGGACTATGAGCCTCCTCCACTAAAGTGGAGGGTTTTGCCATAATCTCCACGCTTGGCAGGCGGGTTGGTGATCGCAGATTAAATGTTACTGTATCAGAGAGCGCTGGCCCGTTTCCTGTTCAATGTGTGGCAGTCGCCTCTTACGACACCCACGGAAAGAGTAGGGGTTGGTGACAAAATCTGCCGTCACCACACGGCTCATGCACAATTCGACATTAAGATAACTTAAATATATGAACTTTTCTGGATACTTGAATTTTATTCACTTCAATTACATTCAGATTATTATATTTGTTTTCTTGGATAAAAAGCCACAAATATATTCCTAGGATATGAGACGCTCAATAATACAAGGACCTCATGGCTGAAGTTGAAGTTGGCTAAAAAAGTTGAAAATAGTTCGGCCCCGGAGCATGACATAAACAAAACTGCTGAACCATCTTATTAATATAAGTACCAAAAAAATACTAAGCTAAATGTGACGCTAACTTGTGAGCTAAGATAATGATGATGATGATGACGATACTTCGGCTCTCTTCTGGCTTCAGTTAATGAAAACTATAATGGCAGAGCGATGAGTATTCTACTCCTTGGAGAATACTTCGCCCAGCAGTGGACGTCGCGTTGTTTAGCTGAAAAAATTACGATGATGAAATTCAAATTTATATTGTTGAAGATACTGTAATGAATTCAAAATGAGAGCAATACATGTTTAATCAAAACGTGTCGTACATCAGTAATCATGTAAGCCAAAGCAGATAATGCGATAGGCACAGAATCATTGCCATGCACAATGTAGGTGGAAATGAGCCTGTTAATTATGTGTCCTTAGGGCTGCTATTGATTGGCAATTTGTGGTGCAATTTCGACAATATTGGATTGCTTAATCTCATTAACTGTAACTGTTTAGCTTTAAGGCTATTAGGTAATTAGGTTAAGGGATTATGAAGGTGTTTCGGCATTTAAACAGGTGAGCCAATGCTTAGCCACGATTAATTTGTAATTTGAAAACGATGGTCTTCTTCGGTGATACGATAATTTCTGAAGTGGTCGGTTTTTAATCTCATTTAATTACTTCACGACAAAAGACGCTTAAGCAGAGTTTCAAATTCGAGTGAATGGGTGCTTATTGAGACTGAGTATGAAACTTTTTTACTTTATTTTCCGCGTTACAAGCATTTAATTCAAACCAGTAAACATTACAACCAAGTTTTGCAAATTAGAAAAGTTGGATGACTACCTGTAGGAATAGTAAAAGCTTGCAGACGTTGCTTCTGAGAGTTTTAGAAGACTTTGCTACCACACAGTTAAATATAACTAAAGCTAAATATAATACAGATAAGATGGAGAGTGTACATATTTTGAGGCACTTAGTCTCTGGGAAAGTAAAACGACTAAAATAAAGGTTGAGGCTGTGGTTGGACATTTTCCTGAGACACATTTTGTTTAAGCGCCGGATAACGTTTTTATTGTTAACAAGCAGAAAGCCGTGGCCACGAGAGCGACGATGATATCTCCTCGTATGAATGATGACTTCGTGCTAAGCCTCTGGAAGCAGCCCGCAGATAGACATGCATTCGAAAGACACGGCACGAATATGGAAATTCAGCTTAAAGCTTCCTTTTAGAGAAGGATTGCGAGAAGGTTCTATGCCTTCAACATATTCATGGACAATAGATATTTTAAATACCTTTCTAATGTGTAAATATTCAGTAGACATAAAACAATAGTGATATTTTTGATAGAACAAATGAAGAAGCTTAGATGGTTATTACCGTGTAGGTTCAAATCCGCGCCCACTATATTACCACTCTGGTATAAATAGTGATTAGGTCCGTCAAAAAAAAAAAAACCGTGTAGGTCAGCAACACTAACATAGGTATTGCATTCATTCTTAAATTGAATTTCAGACAATTTTATTAACGTAGTTTCAATTAAAGCTTAAAAATTAATGACTGATTAAGAACGTTTTTTTTTTGCCCAATTGCTTTGTTTGCATACTTAACTGTTTATGATTTAGTAAACGTGTTTATTCTTTTTATCCTTAAGTCTATGGCCGCGACCCATCTAAGGAAGATAAGGGGTCGACGTTTTTAGCACAAAGCGTTTTCTGTTTCGGACCCTTTCCTGCAGGTTATTTGACTCAAAACGTGCCTTGGGAGTACCTGTATACTGAGACCACCTTTATCGAAGACGCGGGCCATTATTTTCTCCAGATTATCTTTTAAACGCCTTTAACGTTCAACGTTCACCTCACTAACAGATGCAATGTCTTATTTTACAAATAACAATCACGCTTTTAAACCATCAGCCAAACATGGTTCGTACAGATAAACATCAAGACTAATGATTAATACGTTCAAATAAATTTTATTGTCGTACATGATGTTGACCTTTATTGGAAAGTAAGGCACGACGTCTTAGTAGAAATACGTTATAAAGAGCCAAATGTGGATCATCTTTTGTAACAAGCATTTACTAATGTTTATACAATAGATTTAGTCAGTCTAATACTAAAGACGATTAGATAACGTTGTACGAAATCCACCACTTTTTGTCTTACAATTTGGACGAAGACCAAAACCGTCAGCTTGACGATAATTTGCCACTGTCTGGCCAAGTATTAGATACTCATTTGTGAGATTTAGGTAGGTAATTATTTTGTAAAAATAGGTACATGTTTTAACTTAAAGTACAATGATTTAGCTCTCAAATACATATAGTATCAAAAACGACACCAAAACTTTTCTTTTTTCATGTTTTATGGTGGCCTAGACAAATATTTCCTTGTAATGTAAGATGAAGTGTAGCAAGCAACGGAAATGTTTAAGTAGTAAAATAACAACATTAGTGAAAGATTTATTAACATTTGTCATTATTTTGCGGTGCTGACAAGTATAAACAGATTTCAAAGGTTTGAAAACTATTGTCTCTAAAATTTTATACGGACAATTGTATGTTTGTGGTGAGTTTCTTTTGTCTCACTGAAACCGAGCCCTTCTCTGTTTTATGACGGTATCCTAAATTTCTAAAAGTTATATTGCGGGTGCGAGACGGACTCTTTATTGTCAATTTTGTTTTTGTCATCTTTTCCTCTACTAAGAATAGATGGGACATACAAGACCAGCATTTTTTATTGTAAAACGGCATGTCTAATAGAATTGTATCCAAACTACAGTCGCCAGTTTTGGTCACAATTTTGCTGCAGTTTCGTATTGTTTTCATTCTAAGTTTCACGCAGAGAAGTTCAATTATATTTCAAAGCTTCCGTTTACTGGAATTTGTGTCTTTGTTATGAACAAGTTAACAATTTTTTTATAGTACCTACGTTTTGATTTGGTTACCAGTCCAAATACAATTGATCAATCATATGAATAGTAATTGACTCATTTCGGTTGTCCAGTACTCTTAAACAACAACAACATTTTACAATAGTTTTTACAATTTTCTGTATGGGTGGTGTCTATTTATCGAATTAATTGCCAGATTTTATCATTTTATTCATTCAATTCATTTACAAAGACTCCTCATCCATTTATTTATCATATATATGACGAACATCATTAAATGCCAATGGCTTTTTCAAGAGTCTCTCAAAACACAAAAGTAATAATTCATAGATAAACGGAACTATTCTTCCAAATAAAACTGATACCGGACACTGTCAACAAAGTTATATAACGTTCCTACGGGAAGATCGCTTTGAGATGTTTTCGTAGCCAGTTGTTGCAAGATAAGTGGTAATATTGTGTTTGATGTTGGCTGGTCAATATTGGGATGTCAGGCACGTGAGATATTGACTCTCAATATTGACGGAGAGTATCGATAGCCTGGGCCTGATACAAATAGCGACCTTGGCCAGACGACGGTCCCTGTTTCCGAGAAACAAAGTCTTGATATTTTTATTAACTAGACCAAGCATTATTATATCTTTTTTTATATATTTACTCTTTCTACTCTGCAAAGTTAAATAAAGATGAATATATAGAGTGCTGCTGCCCGTTCCCTGTTCAATGTGTAGTCCCTAAGTCGCCTCTTACGACACCCACGGGAAGAGTAGGGGTTGGTGACAAATGTATTTTACTCTGCCGTCACCACACGGCTATATACCTATACCACAGCCAAAACGGCTGTCTTGTTCAAGTTTTTAATGTTTATTTTATGTTAAATGTTTGTTAATACAACTATGTAATAGTACATTATACGCACCATACACAGACATACATAAGCCATATCAAAACCAGTACCAACAACTTTTGACAAAGATTGACGATAGTCTGTATCCCAAATGTATCAAGGCTTACAACGTCTGTATGATTTAAGAGGCTCAGTCTCTTCGTCTCCCACGGTAGACGCAATTCGACACGCACGTGTTATGGCATCCGATGGCCTGCGATTAGAGTTTGAGGTGACGCGCCGAACTCCAGGGCTCTTGAATGGACGTGTTTTTGTTGCTAACTAGCTTAACGTAGAAATTCCTTAGGACCTTCCAATTGGAACTTGGTGAACGAAAAACTCCCAAGAGGTTTTGTGTCAAGTGTCAATGATGCTGCGGTATCTTTACCATCTAATATTAACCTTACCTATATTTAAATTTTTAATTGATGTTATGATGATATAGGCACCTATGACTAACGGGTCATTGAAAAAAAGGCTAATGATATTACCAGTCATTGCACCATTGTTTATTCAATGTTGCAGTTATTGAACAGATGTTCAACCACTAAGGTGAAATGATTCAAAAGAAATTTAAACACGACAATATCTTTTGTTAGTGAACGAGAATCTCTTTTACATTTTACCTGTGCTGTCAATCATTTCATTTTGCGCTGATGCAAAAGTGTCCGCCCTTCTTGTCAACATTTTTATATTAAACCACTACACACACTACTATTGTATGATTTCCTTCTTTCATCTCATAATTTAAATTAATTTAGAATAATAATATATTATATAATTTTTAATCTAATCTAATAACCCTCTCCGCAACATTCCTGGCGCAAAAGAGCTCAAGATACAGGCGGCATTGCCACAAATAATATAGATATTTTTTAAAGATTTTGTATTTGTTGAATAAAATTTCATAATTTTCGTTAAAGTCTTGTAGAGTTCAGAGTTAAATCGTTAGTTAGTTAGTAAATAGTTATCTTAACGGAAAAACTAATCTTTCTAATCAATGTGACATCATAAGTAGGTACACCAATGAATTACAGATACAATCAACATAAGATCATCTTATCCCCAAATAGGTGAGCAAAGTTTTTGTCGCCTCTTAATTCACAAAACATATTTAATGCACTCGACAGCAAAGAATCCGGGTCGGGTAAAGAACACACCTGAAAATCTCGGAAACCAAGAATGCTAACTTAATGAAATAAATTGTGTTTAATAGACAAACAAATACTCCTTGAAAAAAGTAATGTATTTGTCACTTTGTAATTTATTCATCAATAATTACATGAAGAAAAAAATATGCTGAACCAGATAGCATTAATAGTTTTCGATATTTTCAGGTAACTACCTATCTTCATAATATGATCCGGATTAATTTCTGTCGAGTGTATTTCAAAATTTCACGTTTTGTACACTATTATGACCAGAAGAGAAAATGTATAACTTAACTAAACTATGTAAAGCGTATACTTTTTTTACACCCAAAATCGCTTCTGTTTCAGGCTTGACAACGACCTCCTTTGAGATGAAATTTGAGGAGGTGCATCCAACGAATCACGCAGGACTAAGTCTTCTACGCTTCATAAGCATAACCAATATTTTTCAAGTGTTTTAAAACACGCGTGCCATCTGTTGTAAGCCGATGCATTGCGGGTCCCACCCGTCATCGTTGCGAGCTTCTTCGCCCCGCGCGCTCATTCCCCCCGCTCCCGACACCCATGCGGCTTTCGTTCGTTCAAACTTACGTAGGTCAGTTACCGCCCGACCGCAGGGGAGCATGGCTGCGTCAAAAGTTTTACCGCGAACTCGCATTCTATGTTTACATGCGCTATAGAACGGACTGTTTAAGCAAATACAAACTTTTTAATATTGACTGTGAAGTGATATAAAGTTTTAAGAACAACTTTTTGTGGAATATCTGTGACAAATGAACTGTTTTACAGTGAAAAAATGACCAAGAACTTATACGGAATGGTTTCGTTAAAAGTTTGGATGTGCTTGCTTATGGTGGCCGGTGCGCGCGCACGATCTGCGCCGCCCGCCCCCACCGGCTGTCAGTGGGACTATTCGGACACAAAGTTGAGTGAATCTAACTTTCTCACGTGCAACATCAAAACCATTGGATCTGCTGACTTTTTGTTTAAAAATATTACAACTGCGCAGGCGTACAACATAAACAAATTGAAGCTTACTTGCACTGATCTGCTTTTCTTCGAAAGCTCATTGCACATGAACACTGGCAGCTTTTTAGGGCAGTTACGAAAACTTGAGGACCTGCGCATTGAGTACTGCAAAATACGATATGTACCGGCGACTGTTTTGTCTCCGCTTCGTGATTTGACAAGTTTGACTCTTCGTTCCTATAATACTGATTGGCCTGCTATGACAATGGAATTCCACGCTGAAAGTTTTCGTGGATTGATGGAACTCCGTTTATTAGATTTGGGAGACAACAATATTTACATGTTGCCATCGGAAGTTTTTTGCCCGCTTTTTAGTTTAGAAACTTTGAATCTTACAAACAACAAGATTCAAGACATTTCGGAAATTGGTTTCTCAGATTGGGGCAAAGGGCCTATAGCGCCAGGTAAATCATGCAACACTGGATTGAAAATGCTTGATTTATCACACAATAATGTATTGAGACTTCCTGACAATGGATTTTCTAGCCTCAGATCGCTTGAAGTCTTGAATATTCAGAATAACCTAATTAATGAGATTGGCGACCGAGCCTTTGTTGGATTAAATTCATTAAAAACTCTGAACTTGTCTGGGAACAAGTTAGTGGCCGTCCCACCAGAACTGTTTCAATCATCAAGAGTTATCAAATCTATTTCATTAGCAAACAATTCATTAGCTGTTCTAGCTCCTGGCTTACTAGAAGGTCTAGATCAACTAGAAAAGCTAGATTTATCGAGAAATCGTCTGACAAATGATTGGGTGAACCGAGATACTTTTGCTGGACTAGTTCGCTTAATAATACTGAATTTATCACACAATTCTCTTGTTCGTTTGGACCCAAAATCTTTCCAAGATTTAAACAATCTACAAGTGTTGAATTTGGACAACAATGCTATCGAAACAATTAGCAATGGGGCTTTTGCTGAACTTAAAAACCTACATCAGCTGTCAATATCTGATAACAAACTAAAAGTACTAAATGAACACATATTTTCGAACTTATTCGTCTTGAGTCAGCTTTACTTGGATAACAATCAGATATCTACAATTCATGAACGTTCTTTTGAAAACATTACTTATCTGCAAGACCTTGGACTGAATGGAAACAGCTTAAACATGATTCCTGAGGGAATAAGAAAACTGAGGTTTTTAAAGTCACTAGACGTTGGCAAAAATAACATTACCAAAGTCTCAAATGCGTCGTTTGAAGGATTAGAAGAGCTTTACGGCTTACGTCTCGTGGATAATCATATTACCAGCATACCTAAAGACACATTTAGTACACTGCCGTCACTACAAGTTCTAAATTTAGCGTCTAACAAAATAGAAACAATTGAGCAAGACGCATTTTTGTCCAATCCGACATTGAAGGCAATCCGCTTAGACGGAAATCAGCTTAGTGATATAAGAGGTGTTTTTAGTAAACTGAATACCCTTGGATGGCTCAATATATCCGACAACAATCTTATTTACTTCGATTATAGCTACATGCCAGAAAGCCTTGAATGGTTGGATCTTCATAGCAATAACATCACAAAGTTGGATAATGAACATAATGCGCAACAAAACATCCGTATGCTTGACGTTAGCTACAACGCATTGGAAAGTGTCGACGAAAGATCAATACCTGATTCTATTGAGATATTTTTCTTAAATAACAACAAAATTCACACGATCCACCCAGGTACCTTCTTACAAAAAAGAAACTTAGAAAAAGTCGTCGTGACGGACAATAAATTGAGGACAGTCGAGCTCTCAGCGTTTACTTTGCCCCATATTCCAAAGCATAGATTGTTGCCGAAATTCTTTATAGGTAACAATCCATTTGTTTGCAACTGTCACATGATTTGGCTACAAAAAATCAATCTTTGGAATCACATGAGACAGTATCCTAGATTCATGGATTTGGACTCAGTTATGTGTGAAGTTGTAAACAACAAATATGGTGGAAAAGCGAACTTGATGGATGTACCTGAAACGCAATTTCTTTGTTCTTACGAAACTCATTGTTCATCGAGCTGCTTCTGTTGTGACTTTGAAGCTTGCGACTGCAAAATGACGTGCCCTGAAGGTTGTTCCTGCTTTCATGACAGCAACTGGAATTCTAATGTCATTGATTGTTCCAACGTTGGTTACACAGAAGTTCCAGAGAAAATTCCAATGGATGCCACTGAACTTTATCTTGATGGAAATGATTTTAACTCTCTGGGCAGTCATTTATTCATTGGCAAGAAGAAATTGCATAAGCTTTACCTGAACAACAGTAATATATATTTAATAGACAACGATACGTTTAACGGATTACATTCCTTAAATGTGCTTCATTTAGAGAACAATCATCTTACAGAATTAGCTGGAGGAGAGTTTTCACAAACGAAACACTTGAGGGAGTTATACTTGAATGATAACCTCTTGACAAGTGTCGGGAACAAGACTTTTGAAAACTTGTCAGCTTTAAGAATTGCGCACTTACAAAGCAACAAGGTTCTCGACCTTGATAAAAAGTTGGCGCACATCGTACATTTGGAGAGCGTCAACGTGCAAGGAAACTTTTTTACTTGTACCTGTGATAACGTGCTACCTTTACAAAATTGGTTCAAGAGAAATTACCAAGATGCTTCTGAAATGTATTGTGGTGATGAAAGTGGACTAGTTTCGAACTTAACAGTGTTTGACATGGTTGATAAGTGTCGTGACTCTAGTGTAATAGACAATACTATTCCGACTGAAAATCAACCCTATCAGTACGACGAAGTGAGCATCATAAAATTGAACTTTGTACCTCTTCTAGCTGTAGTTTTAATAAGTGTCATTTTAATTCTATTGTTTGGTGCCTTAGCATTCTCTTTTAGGCAAAACGTGCGCCTTTGGGCTCATTCCAAATATGGAGTACGTTTGTTCAAAAGTGCATCTATTCAGGAAAGTGAGCTAGACAGAGATAGACTGTATGATGGATATGCTGTATATAGTTTATTGGATGATGACTTTGTATCTAAAGTAGTAGCTCCTGAAATGGAACACTCTGGCTATACAATGTGTTTTCACTATAGAGATTTACAACATGCACCTGAAAATTATTTAGCTGAACAAATAACAAACGCGGCTGAATCTTCTAAAAGGCTTTTAATATTTGTATCTTTTAATTTTTTACAAAACGAATGGTCTAAAGCTTCGTTCAAAGCAGCTTTAAAACATGTTATTACATCAATTCACCCATCTATAAGGCGTCATAGAGTAGTTTTTATTCTAACAACAGATGTCAGTGCTTTAAATTTGGATTTGGACTTTCAAAACTATTTAAAAACTTGCAACGTTTTACTGTGGGGTGAAAAGAAATTCTGGGAAAAGATCCGGTTTGTAATGCCAGACATTTCTAACTTACAATGGAACAAGGACACACTGAATTATAATCATGGCGTCTGTCCAAATGGTAGGAGGCATCCTTCTAGATATACAGCATCGCCAACTGCACCAGAGCACTGGTACAAGTATGATGCCATACCACCTCAAACTCCAACCACTGCCAATGTAGGGATCAACATTGAAGATGACACGTCTATGCTAACAAACACAACATTGACGAGTCAGATTCAAGATGGAGACCACTTGCATCATAGTTATATTTCAATAGACACTCAAAACTATGAACAGCCGTACGGTGGTAGGCCCAGGCCTCCCCATACGTTACGAAAGCATCCACACCCTGACCTTCACTCCCCTTCTATGCTCGACGAACAGGGTTACTTACAACCCCGATCGTCTGTGCACGAGTGCGTACCCCAAACTCATTTAACCACGCACAGATGATAAGGTTCAAACCAATCGTTATCTCAAAGATACTTCTTAATGGAACGTCACATTCCAAGCACATGTGTAAGCTAGAGTACATTTTGTATGTTGGTCATGTCATGCCTTATAGAAACGTGATAGTTTAACTCAATGTCTGGAATAGACTTTGGCCAAAATATTAATCAGAATCTTGTTCCTTTTTAGCGTAGGTAATTATTATGTCATGAGATGAGACTGTATACCTATTGTTGGAATTTGTATTAAATATAAGTACTAGTTCATAGAATGTAAATGGTAATAAATATAAAAACAACAAATATTACAAAAGTTTGTTGTATTATTAAGACTGATACAAATAAATACGAGTTGCTGCCAGTATCAGGAGTGATTAAACTTGTATAGTATTTTGATATAGTATATTATCTCACTGTTACCAAATATTTTGTAAATAAACATGTCAGTACGACTAATCCTTGTCTAAAATGTATAAATTTTGTATAGTTTCCTAGTCATTAGGTAAGTTAACCACTGTTAAAATTAGATAGATCTTCAATATGTTTTCTAATCGTATCAATATAATTTATGATACTAAATTATTGTAGGAAAACACTAAGAATGCCTTTGATAACGTCAGATAAATAGTATCATAAATTATTAGTTCCAATTGTGTATTATTATAATTTGTCGACTGTTAACATACTTAAATTATAATACAACAAAATTATCAAAATACTCTAATCGTTTCTTTTAACTACCCCAATTGGCTATTTTATTGTTCTTAATTACAACCTTCCTTAGTTTCAAAAGTTTACTTAAGAAAATAGTGCCCATCATTAAATCATTATTTTTAAATTTTGCTCATTTATTGCGAACCTTTCTGTGGTTTGTTAGGCCTTTTTATTACACCGACAGAGATGATAAAAACTGTGATCCTTTTGAGTCGAAACCAAATGTCGGTTTTAACTGTTAGCTTTGTTGTTTCTACATGGAACTATTGAGAAATGAGAAAACGTTATATCTATAAAAAAAGAACCCGAAATAATTTCGGCTTGCCGACAATCATCGCCAGCCATAATGATGGTCCCTTTTCAGGTAGAGAATGCTCCCAAGTCATATTTCAACCGTCATGGATACTATAGTAGCTATAAAAGAGATTTACAATACATTCTATATTCGTAGCTAGTTAGACGTGTATTTATGTGACCTTCTGTCGGACACGGTCCGAGGAGCAGTTATTGATTTTTTGTAATATATATACTTTTCAAAGTGTAAGCTTCGTCGCGAGCAGCATATGGTGTGACATGCTTTGAATGACCGCCTGGCCTGGTCAACTTTTTCTTACCAGCTTCTACGATGTCGCAACTGGCTTTGTTTTAAAACGTTTATGGAATGGTTACCTTGACGGTATTTAAATATTGAAAAATAATACATCAGAAAAACAGTGACCATCGTCGGCTGTTGGGAGATAACTGAGTGAAAGCGGATAATCGACCAGTTTTTATAGCTTGAAGTAAGTATTTAGCAAGGTATAAACTTACACTATACCTATAGTATAAACATTTCAGACAGTTTAAACAATTTCTTTTTTGCAAACTGACTATTAAAAATTAGGTGCCTGTGGCTACGTCTGTGATATTTGTGATATCCTGAAGGAATAAAATTTTTGAGCAGGAGTAAAATGTAGTCTTAGTTCTATGCCTCAGATATTTAGGCTAGAAGCTGAATAAACAAACAAATGTACTTACATACTTATAAATTTATAATACATATTTGTAAAATGGACACGAATATACCTCCAGACTAGATATCTTCACCAGAAAATAATGATTAAGCAAAACTGACACAAACAGGCTCTTTGCTAAACCAACTTTTATCTCAAATACATTACCCAAATCATTTCTGGATCAAGATACCTGCTATCAATATTCGGGGATATTGGACTATCTTCAGATTTCACGGTTAAACGCACCATTGGCTCCCTCGATCATCCGCAATGTGTCCCCAAGTAAGATAAGGAATTGACCAAATATCCGACTGAAATTCCTTTATTACCTCTGTAATGTCGATTTCTAACTTTATCTTTTACGAGATCAAACTTCACAATCCCAGATTTGCTCCGAGTTCCACTCAATTTCATGGACCTATTATACCTATTAGGTTAAATAAAATTATTGTATTTTATTATATTTTTAGTTCGACTCTACCTGTTCTTAATTTATTTCACAGCGTGTGATTTACATCAGCTTTATGAAAGATTAGCTTCTCAATCAATTAATCAGGACATTTTTGAATTTTTAAAATTCAAATGCTCATTTTTTTCTGCTTTTAACCAAACATCAAACAACAAAAGCAGTGACTAATCCGAGTTCTCAGGGTCAAATAAAATCAAGATAGATTTGTGTTCGCTCGTGGCGTTTGATCGACGTCTGATATCCGAGAGATGTACCACAAATACCGCGATGTATACCAACTGTTCTGTTTTGATTTACAAAATTTTGTTCGGCGCATGGTCAACTCACGCCACCCGCTGGCCAGACTTGACGGTTCACACTTCGAGGCGGTTCAGAGGTCACGTCCTCTCACTCAAATCTCGACCGGGAGCGTTTCGGTCGAAATTGGTTCGTGACAACCGAGAGATACTTATCGTGATTTTCTGGCCAATTCCGATGCATCGCTCTGTTGTTAGCTCGGATAATGGGAGCATGGGAACACCGGCATACTTGGAGCTAACTAAATTAGTATAGTACAAATAAGGAGATGTCTGCAATTGAAGCTGCGGTTATAGACATTGTTTGTTTATTATAATTTCGTATTATTTAAGTTTAGATTATTTAACTGCATGATACAAAATCTGCATGAAAAAATATTCTGCTTGATACAAAATCAGTACAAGGGATATTTTTTGAAATAATAAATAAAAAACAGAACATTCAAGCCCTGATCTACCACGCAGGCCCAGTATGGATTGCTTTCCTCACAATTTTTTTTTTTTTAATAATTTTGCTAATTCTGAATACAAATTTTGAAAACATATTGGTATGTGATTGTATTTGAACCTAAGCCTCCTGTGCAGGAAGGTAGCGGCCCTAGCCTCTACACCTTTGACGCATAATAAAATTTAACAGAACTGTTTGGGTAGGATTTGTACCAATGACCTCCAGCTTTGCAACCTACACTACTGATACAAGAAGTTGGTCAAGGCGTATATTCTCATTTTAATATTTTGTATTAAATGTATAAATAGGTCCATTCATTCATATCTTAAATAGTTTAGTAACGACGAGTTTTATCAATGCCGCTATACATATAAGTACCCATAACTCATTTTGTCTTCTTACGAATGGAAGACAAGCGTTGTTTTATAAATTAAGTACAATAGCTTCTTTGATTGTAATAAAAGTTGTCGTTTTACTGAGAATTGATAAGACCTTCTTGTTTATCATAAATTGCATTTTTTTTTATGTCAATAGTTAGGCATCTTAAATGTAACAACGAAAAATCTTGAAATTAGTTTACTACTAATTTTAATATTTAAAAATAAAGAGAAGATTTACATTTTTACGTAAGATAATCAACACAAAATAATTTATTATATTACATGAGAAATAAATTTCGTAAGATGTACAAAACCCAGAACCTACTAAAAATTTTGCGAAAAAAGATCACAAAAGAAATATGACCATAGTGTTTTTTTTTTTATAAAAAATATCCTTTCTGCTCATGATGGAAATAAACTCATCAAAAGTGTCTAGGGATGAACTTCTTTTTTTCTCAATAAATTAAACTAGTGGCTCTGTGAGCTGTAGACCTCGCGAGTCTGTATATATCTTTTCAATTTTTTTTTCTCGGCAAACATCCCCAACCCCTTGATTTTTTTTTTTATTTTTAAAGTTATTTTTTATTTTATTTTCATTTCATTTCATTTTATTTTATTCTAAGAAATGTAATCTGTAGAGGAAAACAGCCTCAGCGGTAGACCTTGTAAGCTGGCAACCCCCATAACTGCGTCATTTTTTAAAATTTCCAAAAACTGACTCGACAAAAAAAATAATTTATCGAACCTGCTCACAAAATTTCACGAGAATCGGTTGAGAAACGCGACCTGTAGAGTGAAACAAATAAACAAACAAATCCACAAACAGATGGACAATGGACATACAAAAGCAAATTTGGCCAAGCTGAAACAGAGACGCTTCGCTCGCTTCGCTCGCTCGGTCAATAATTGTAAACCTTTTATGTCTTCGAACTGTACCTAAATAAAACTGACCTCTTTCAGAATTTGAAGAAGTTGGAAAGTGGATTGAAACTGATTACTGACCCTGACATAAACGGTTTACATTTTATTCTAATTTTTGTGAAGAAAATAAGTTAATCCCTAGACACTTTTGATGAGTGTATTTTGCAATTCTTTGCTCACTGTTGCTATATCGTAATGGGGATGTATTATAGTATTGACGTTGATAGTAATATCCATGACCTACAAAGAAAACATCATAATTATATTTTCTCCTCGTTATTATTCTTATAAAACATTCAGTAAAACACCTCAATAAAAGAAAATAAATTTGGTTATGGGAAACTAGGCCCGGACAAATCACATCGAAAAATACTGTCACGGCGGACAAAAACTTGTACAGTTCAATATACAAGCCTTCAGGCAAAGGTTCCGCATTAGATCTTAGTTAAATAGTTTGGTAGGTTTAATAGTATCAAGTACCATATATATAGCTGACCAAAAAAATTGTTTTACTATTGTTTAAGGTTGAATGTCATTTGCAAAATATCACAGAACAACAAATATTTTTAATTAAAACGTAATGTTTGGCATTACTGAAAAAAAAAGCTTAGCTTCCTTTTTAAATATTTAGACATTCATGACATCGAATTGCAAAAAAAATAATCAATAATCCTTTTTAATTTTATTATTTAAAGTAAGTTTGCTTTGAAGTCAATTTAGATACCAGATTTTCTAAGATATTCTCAACACGAGACCCCTAAATTCTACGAGTGGGAACTAGTAGATTTCATTATTCCTGGCTCGACTGAGCATGACTGACTTTTATCTATGGAAAGTTGTGCGAGAAATAAAACTATTTTGTGCATTCCGAGATTCCGAACTCTGTTTGTACAAGACCAAACATCCTTGTCAACTAAAGTAAGTAGGACGGATATGGTTATCTTTCGGAAAATTTGTAACGTTACGTCACTTTTAGTGTGCGAGTGGATTTCGTGGACGCAAATCTGGAGCATGGTTTGCTTTATTAGATTATATTATATGCAAGATACGAGCGGTAGTACTGTGAATTTCTATCACAAAAATATTATTTTTTTATATATATATATATGTGGGGACATCTTCACACACGGCCATCTGATCCCAAACTAAGCAGAGCTTGTAATATGGGTACCAGACAGCTGTCTGCTGATATACATTACTTAATAAGATAAATACATACTTATATAGATAAACAACAACCAGACACAAGGCAAACACAAGTGCTCATCACACAAATGTTTGCCCTGGGCGGGATTCGAACCCGCGACCCTGTGCGTCGGAGGCAGATACACTACCATCTGGGCTACGGAACCGTCATTTTGTTACAGATTTCAGTAAGAAAGGAAAACTAGTAAAAAATGTACCATGATCGTCAGTAAATTTTTCACTTAGTAAGTACCAATCGGTCTATGTAGCATATTTATGATTTGACACTTTTTAAACACGAAAACATTGTCCGACGGTTTAGGATCTCAATTTATCTTTAGTTACATAAAATAATATGTATAATGACTTATATAAAAAAGAAAGACTCACATTATTTAAACAATTTTGTATCCAGGGCTTCAATAATTTATCTAGCTACAAAGATTCTTATCTCTTGTCCTAAACCTTTGATGACTCTAACATAAAAGGTCTTTTCTTATCTGAAATTATAAAGTTCAGGTATATTTCTTTCATAAAGTATATTGAACTTTCTATTGGCATTTCATTTCTTTTACTCAATAAATAATATTTTTATTTCAAACTTTTACGAGCACGACATGTAGGAATAAAAAAATACTTTTTTTCAATACACCTTGCTCGAAAATTGAACTTACGAAGGCATTAAACCGTGCGGTAAATGCGTTTTACCGCACTAGTGCGATTTTATTACATTTTTTTTTTAAATTCTTACGGTCTTCATAATTATTATTCAGCCAGGATAATTTTGACAATAAAAAATATTTAAATCGATTCATACAAAGAGAAAAGTATTTTATATTTTTTTATTTCAACAAATTGTATCAAAAATATTATCAGCCAGTAATATTTTAATTATAAAAATAAAATTATCTCGATTTAACAAAGAATCAATTCGTAGAGGCTGAATGTCCGCCAGAGCCTTTTCTCCGTTTATGCTTATAAAAAAGAAACATACTATCGATTTGTGGTTGGCGCCAATTTTGTGAAATTTTAATTTAATTGTTTTACATTGAATGTTGTTTTATGAGTGATTAAGTGTTGATATTTAATGATAAATGTGAATAGTAAGGATACTCAAACTGCGCATGATATAACAAAGGTTAGTTTTTATAACTTCTACATGATCAATTTTACCTGTAGTATCATAGCTTTTGTAGGGGTACCTTTCATACCCTAAAATTTAATTATTTATTATCAGTTTTCTCACAAGTGTATTGAAAAACGTCGTACAACACACGGATCTTAGGTTTTATAATAAACTCGTGACATTATAATATAAACCCTCGCCTACGGCTCGGGCTTACAAAAGTCTCCTTGTTTGTAATATGCCACCTACGATCCTTGTATCGTAATGTACTATTTTTCATACTACAAAAAATACATACAATTAAACTCAACTTGGTATAAATGGGCTAGAAAATACTAATTAAATTGTAATATAATCAGTGATCACTCAAATTAGAGTCTTTTTTCGCGGTGATACGCTAATTTGCCAAGACTCAGTATATTTTGCGATAAAATTAAGGCTTTACGGGCATATAAAAAGTTACGGATATCTCTCGCAGACAAGCGTATCATTATTAGTGACGACGATAAAATTTATAGACGCACGATAAGTTGTGTTTGTGCAAACAAAGAGGCACTGGCAGAACTAGCGCCTTTTGTTATCTTCATATTAAAAACAAATTACCTATGATTTGAAGTTTGAAGATGGAATACAAACATTTGAACTGGTTTTGGTTCTGGTTTCTGTTCTTCGTGTCCGCAATATTTTTTCTCATAGAGCCGAAGCAGTCGCCATGACCGAAATCGGTCAAGAGTATAAGTAATTTTTTTCTTTGTTGTTTTCTGTACCTTCAATCCACACACAAAAAAAAAACAAACAATCAAAAAGATGAGCAGCTATATATACTTTTTCAGGATTCCTGCAAAAAAATATTATTTAATAGTTTTGATGCAATAGGTCAACAAAATTGGTCATCACATATCCTTATAAGTATTTTATCCTTAATCTGGAATGTGTCTCAAGTTCCACATGAAAATCTTAAGAACAGTATTTTATTCTGTGAATATACATAAAGTTTTAACGAGTTAACAGTTTGACATCGGCCATATTGTGTAGCGAGTCGCGAGTCACATTATGTAAGTTTGTTCTAGTTGCGACTTTGTTACAGATAAAGTAGGGCTTTGTTCATTGAAAGTATTTCTGGTACCGTTGGGCACTAATTAATGTAGTGACCGCTATGTGTGAAAATTGTGATAAATTGAGATAAAGAAACAGTTTTTCATTTTATCGAAAGATTTTAATTGAAGTTAATTTTAGCATACAAACCAAAATCTCCACCTTTTCTATCTTATTCATATTCCTAGGTTTCTAGTTAAATGGAAAAATAAATATATTTTAACTGTGGGTGATAGTTTCGCCTGTATCTAGAATTTCACTTACAATCATGCCAACAAAACCAGATAATAATAGTGATTACAACAGGCAAAGCAAAGGATATTTTCCAGATATTACAACAAAAATACGGTTACACAACCTGCTGCAGTCAAACTAAATGATGATAATTTGTCAACAATTTCTACTCTAATTCCAAAAGACATCATCATACACTACCATTTACTTACCTAACGGGTTAAAGTGGGTATAACTGGGACAGGCAAGTTAAAGCCATTGTATGAACACGTGCCATATGGATCGCATAGTTCGACTATTGAATGTTCGACCTCTAAAATACTTTGGGTAATGGTTCGGTACAGTTTGGAGTTCCCCTTCAAAGTTGACTGGCGGTACGACTAATTTATTCTATCTGTGTGTATTGAGAGAGGTATTGTAAGGAGAAGTTACTTAGCATTGTAAAGTATTTGAATCACTTTTTTAATCATCGCACCTTTTGTTTTTATCATCATAATAGTAGCGTGCAAAAATCAGCACGTTGCCCTAACAATATAAAAAAAAAAAAACTTTTGTTAGGCTCTACATTTACGATACTTACTGAAATTAGAACTACACTTATAATTTCATCATATCAGCTAAAAGATTTTCACTGCTGGACGAAGGTCTCCAGAACCGCCAGTCCTGCTTGGCATCCAGCGATCAGATAGATCATCGGTCCACCTTGGGGAGCCTGCCCATGCTGTGACTTCTGTTACTTATGCGCTTGTTCATAGATAAACTAAAAAACATCCTACATTCTCACTAAGAAAATTCTTGATTAGACGCAGGAATTTAACTCTACATTTAACAACCGGACACATTAAATAAATTACCCAAGAATTTACAGGAGGAAATCGCAAATACAACGAAACAGAACATATGTTAAAGAATCTTTAAAAAATTCTATATACCTACCTATACTTCATTCTAAAGGACATTAGCTGATTTTATAGTTACACGTCTTGTCAGCTAATTATAATTATATTGATTTTATTGTTACAGATAACGTCTGTTAACGTCTGTTTCGCTTTATAATTATTAATTGTAATCCATGTGCCAAGTGCCAAGTGCAACAACGGCCATTAAAACTCATACTTCTATTTATCTACCTATATATCTGCAGCGAGGCATACCTCGCTTCATGCATAAACCTTCCAAGGTTTTTTTGAAGCGTGTCATAATTTTATAGACTGTAATACTTTCGTTTTGAACAAATAAAGGAAAAATAAAAAAAAAACACATTTACCTATACATTTTAAAGACAGGTTATTGCATCATTAAAACTTCTCAGCAGTAGATAGAAAATTGAATTTACTCGATTACTTACTTCTACCAACATCAGCACTTCTTGCAGATCTTATTTTAAAATAATTTCGCATTCGTCATTTTGCCAAACAAAAGCAACCATTAACGTTTCTCCTGAATCGATGGTACTTAAAAAAGCAATACTATAAATTCGCTGAGTCATTCCTACCCTCGAAACGGTCGGTCCTTTGGCGCTGTCTTGGCCGTTTCTTGTGCGTATAATGACTGTGAAATTTAGCTTTATTTAGTATATAGTGCCTAGATTGTGTTTTATGTTATATTTTATTATATTATATTCCTGTCATACTGCTGGATTATCGTAGGACTATACAATTATTTTCGTCTTAAATATACCCTTACTTGGTGATTAATTACGATTGATAACGCACATTCATGTCATTCATGAAAAAACATGTTTGAATATATCAAATACATTTTAATTTTAGTTTAAGAAAACTATGAAGATTATCGCTTTTTGATTTATTTCTTTGATTGTATTATAAATTAATTGACTTAAGTTATAAAAAGTAGATTCTAGTAGTCTACCAACTAGGTAGTGAGTAATGCAAAATACAGAGATATTTTTTATAAAGTATCAAGATCGTTTCTTCTCATCACAAGCTTATGAAGTCTGACTGAGATGAATGAAGGAGATATTGATGTAGCTACACACTTAAGATAAATTAGTAAATTATTTTTGACAGTAGGTGCTACGTGAAGAGTTTTGCAGGATTTTTAGTTGATAAATCACAAATGTTAATATGTAGAACGTGTCTAGTTGCTTACGTACTGAAGTATTGAGTACAATAAGATATTATTATGTTAATTCAGTAACTGTTCGCATTTATGATTTTGCCTTCTTTTTTTCCGCAGCATTATTACAAGTTGTAGAACTCATCATTATTGAGATTACGTCGAGACCGAAAACTATTGTTTAGATTTTATTTATTTTATGAATAAAATCCCTTTCAGCGCCCTCTTGTGAAAATCGACGGAACTTTCAAACTTCAGTCAGCAACGGGAACCAACTCATGAAAGTGAACTCTGGCTTGGTAACAGGAACCAGCATCGCTTTGTAAGGACTAAACAAAACCATCATAATTTATAAAATCTGGTAAAATTCGATCTACTTACGCATAAATTGCAATAATATTAATGATAATTAAATGAAATTATACATTTTAAATTAATAATATTATGTACTGCAAGACACTCATAACAGATTGTCGGTCTTTATTACTTCTACAAAACTTCAAAAAAAAATTATAACTCAGTAAGCTAAAACAGCGATTTTATGTATGGTTGTGCAAGTTAATATTTTCATAAAGGAACTGTAACTTGAGGTGTTAAAAGAAGCCGGCTTGTTTTACAACCGTTTCCAATTCAATATGCAAGTGAGAACGGTCCCTTAATTGTTTTTGCTAATGGTGCTCTTTGTTAGAGAATAATATCTCGCGAAAGTATTTTGTTGCAAGCAAAAAGCGTGCCATAAAGTGTGATTTGACTTTTGAGGTTCATGTCCATGTCTTTTTAAATTAAGTTTTCTTTTTGTTATTTTCTTTTATAAACTCAGACTACAACCCTTGCCTTGCCAGGCACGTTTTTATCTTGATGACGTTTTAGGCCCGTAGTCAAAATAAATAATTTGTTGCGTCTAATTTCCCAATCATACAGTTTTGGAATTTTCAAGACAAAAGTGCCATATTTTATTCTGTGCCCTCGACCTTGTCTAATACAATCCTTATGAACCTGAAATATAGACTAATCATCTGCATGACTAATATAAAAAAGCACTAAATTAAAATTTACGACAGTTTCAAAAAAATTAACAAGCTATTAAATTCAGGTTAATTTTACAAACTGCCGTTAAATATGAAATAGAGTTCAACAAAAAATGTGTCACTTTACCTTAATATATTCGTTCATGGGCCTCATTACACTCTCAATCGGCTTTACCCGCCCTTCAAAACCTACACTATAAAACTACAAATTTAATGGACATAGAGCGATATATTATCCATAATAACAGAAATATTTTATTAGTTAATAGCTGCAACAAAAAGTGTCTGCATTTCAATTTTACGACATAAGTATTTCGGTTAAAAAACGATGCCCTTTGGTGGGAGAGATCCGATCTAAAGTTTGTGTCAGAAAAAGGATAAAGCTGCTATCATCCTGGCGGGTGCTCGGCGGTTTTTTCTTTATTCTACTCCCGGCCCTATTTTTTATTTTTAATAATTCCTATATGACAGACGAAGATGGGCAGTGCGTCATACGGTTTCATGGTAAGCATTAGATTGTGATCAACAAAAAGTAAAGATCAAATTAGGGCAGTTTGTTATGTCAGATTTTATTCGTTACGGTTGGGACTACTTTATCAAAAGTCAACATTTTTTACAAGGATTTAGCGTTAGTTTTGTATTTATTTACTGATTATTATAAAGAAAAGTAAGTTTCGACTTCGTTAATACCGTAAAAGATATACTTATACACGGAAAATTTTCTCGAAACAACATTTTCTTTTCCAATTTTATAAATTAGCTGAGCCTAAAGAATGCTTATATTTGCATCATCTTCAGTTATACAAACTTCCTCAAATCATTGTTCGAGTTTCCAGGCATATTGTTTGTACACTATTCACTTAACTTTTATTTCATGATCAGCTGTGACCTCTGTTTTGTATGTAGAGGTCAGCACAGACGCACCGCATCAGATCGGAGCTCGATCATGCTATTGATGGTACAAATAATAGGCGTCATGTTGGTATCGCAAGTCAAATTATTTTACAATGCACATAATATTGATTTCTACCACGACGTATGTTTTGATCTTCGTTGACTTAGCTTACATTGTTTTATATTTTCATAACAGACTTGCTTTGTATTCAATTAATTTGTTGCTATTGTTTTAATTACCTATGTTTTAGTCATTGTCTGGTTGGCTTAAAAACTTTTAAAGTTGGCTAGCTGAAATGTTACCCAAAGTCGATGACTTTATTTCTGCTTATAACAAGGTATATTAAGATCCATGTGTCTTTCTTGAAGTGTAAGGTCATTTAAATCAAATGATGGTGTTTTAAGTTTCAATGAAGTTTTACAATCTTTAGTTTTTTTTTAATCTCTATTTATTTTCTGCTTCTCCCGCAATCTGATGAATGTGCGTATTGCGTATCTTAAAGTCTACGTTCAATTCTGATTTCTTGATTCACATCTTCATTAATACGCTTATCAATAGAACTGCTGCACTTGGAAGAAAATATTGAAGTTATTAATTATACCATTCGAAAGAAATAAGAATCTATTATTATTAAAATATATTTTTTGAATCCTTCCTTTCTTAATGGAAGATCCAAGTAATATCGAAAACCCATTAATCATTAACATCGCAATTGGTACAAAACATCCGCCAGCAGATGCTGCACAGATCATAAAAAGTTTATTAGTAAAAAATATCTCTCGACTTATTCTATAAACAAACAAGGTGTTAATACTAACGATAAGAATCGCTCAAACCCTTGCTTATAAAATATTGATATTTAATAGTCGCATCACAGGCTTGTGAGTAACTCAGGCAGCCCCATAGCGTTGCGACGGCATACCGGATTACTACATTGAATATTCTCTTTGACTCAATCCTTGCTGCACAGCAACTCTAAGCAGAAAATATAGAGATAAATAGAAAAAAAAAAATTAAGGCAAAGTGAAGCCTTAATTTTTTTTTCTATCAAACGAGTGCAGGTGCCATCGAATGGCATCGCATCCTTATCTTAACTATCACATCTCTAAATATTGGACTTTTACTTTTATGATGCTTTAAAATGCAAGTCGTGTTAACTAACGGACACATTATAAAATCACAGTTTGTCTTTTTGGGTCATCGCATTGACGGAATGGTTAAGCAGTAAAACTCATTCACTCATTGGTCTTTTAAGTTTTCTATCTTAAAGTCCGTAATATTATAAAAATAAATAAAAATAATATTTTTCATCTACGGCATTAACCAGTGTTGGATGTTTATCTGTAGTTTTCTCCTAATAATTGTGCTGATAAAATAGGGTAGTACTGTATCAAAAATTTTAAAGAGATAAAAGGCATAGAAATATAAAATACAAAATATCAATGCTCTACAAGTACAAAACATAAATAGGCACATTAACAGGTCAATTTTGTCATTCAAACATATAATTTAAATGTAGTTTCAACAGTACTAACTGCGCTATCAATGATCATACCAGCATCATGTTCCCAGATGCTAACATGCTAAGCCAATGCAATCTTGTGAACAGCCAACAAATTGTTATTTGCAATGTAGCTTTTAAATGGAATTAGTTTTGATTGATTGTCAGACTGGCTGATGGTATACGTAAAGAATGAAGAAGATGGGATATAAAGAATGAAGTACAAAAGGAAGTTTAAAAAAGGAAGGAAGGAAGTTGGTGGAGGTTGGTTGGTTGGTTGGAGGAGGTTTGGAAGTTTTTACTTTATTATTATATTTTTTCTAGTTGGTAAAATCTCTGTTTTTTTTTTATGGAACTTAAAAGAAATAACAACAGAGCTAAGATATCGTTTCAAGTCTCATCAATAACTGTATGGAAGCACCACAAAATCTACATAAAAAATCGTGGCAACGAACTGGAACAGCAGAATGGATTTAAAATTACTATGGTCGATCAGTTAACATTGGACGAAAGCCGAGGGCTAAATTCGTTCATACCAGTAATGAACTCATTGCACGAACTTGATTGAAATATTAAACTCTGTAAGATATTAGCGCAAATTAAAGTTTTGTTAAAAGTTTACATTTCGCATAAAAAAATATTAGATATGAAGACCCATACCCAGTATTAGACGAAGACTCTAACGTATAGCTGTTATTTTATTTACTTAAGTTATTTATATTCAATGATCATATCAGACAAAATGCGTCTGCTGGCAGGCAAGGATTTTAGTATATAGCTGAATATATACATATAGCATTAAAAAGAGTAAAATCTGAAATGCTATAATGTGACAAAGATACGCAATAAAACTAGACTGCCACTTTAAATTTACCATCACCATCGTCTACCATCTTAAGCTCACTTAAAAATAGAAATATTTAGATTGAAAAGAGCCCATTGTATTTCACAATATCAGCACCAAAACATACGGTTGCCCTCAAATATTTGTGAAGCTAACGTGTAATTTTCGAAGTCACGAGTGAACCAACACTGTCAATTTTGTGTGTTGCGTAATGTTTCTTTTGAACGATCTTCATCACGTATCTACTTTGGCTGCTAAAGAGTTTTTGATGACTGACAAATTGTTGGAAGTTTTTATGAAGTTGTTAATTAAGTTATTCTTCTGGTGTTTTGCATGTATGGAGAAACCACCTTGTACACGCAACCTGTTATCCCGCTTGAATATGATTAAAACATTTGAATGCTGGCATAGTTGTAATCAACTTAAAATACTAATAATAGTTGTCTTCATATAACAATCGTAAGAAAGTTTTAACAGAAACTTATTGACTCGTCTTTACCTAAGAAACTGTTTTCCAGAGTAGGAATTTGGGATATAATGGTGTATTTATTCAATTCGTCATATTTGTCTGGTTGTTAAGTGCTGTTTTATTTTTGTCACTGTTACACATAATAAAATTTATAACAACCTGATTGTATGAACTTTCATACTTAACACTTTTACTAGATCAACTTCTCCATGAAGTTAGAATGAGAATATAAAACTCAAACTGAATTATTATAAGAATATCTCACCGCTTATCTTGCCCATCAAACTATTTTACTGCAAAAGTTAGCAGTTCTAGTTCTGTTGATCGCAATAAAGACATTTCTTTATCATACGTACACTTATGCGCTTTGAGGCCAAGTGCCTCCAACAAAACGCTTATATATTCAAAATCGAAAATCACAAAAGAAACTCAATGGGCAATCCCGAAAGGGCCTTACTACGCACATTACACGAATCTTTCGCTAACGGGACGTAATCGAATGAAAATGGTCATCACAAAAAGTGCTCTTGGTGCTCGGGTACATATAATGATAACGATGGCATTATCTTTCGCATTAAAGTTCGGGACCCCGTTAGAATGACCAGAATTATTCTTAGTGTTTCTTTGAAGACGTGATATGAAAATCATAATATTGACAGACATTCTTTCATTCATCATTATCGTTCTTTATTATTATTTTTACTTTATAATCATCACCCTAGTCATTCAAAAGTTCAAACTGGTACAGTATTACCAGTTAGTGAGCAGTAGGTAGCTCTAGTTTTGAATAAACTTTGTGTAAAGTTGTTTTTTTTTTCATTCAAATGAACAAAATTTTATATTTGTCGAATTCATTGACTTGTAATAATTTCCAACTGCATTCAGTTTGATCTTTAAAAACAAGTAAGTAATACAAATTGCACAAATGCAGACTTAAGCAAAAACTATTTAGACCTGTTCATTACTCACACAAAGGTGCTATTTAAAAATATTAGCCCTAGGGAATAAAGCAATTAGTGCATTGTTTTTTATTCACCAGCTAATGAAGGGTTGTAGTTGTAGAAAAAGGGTAAAAAGGGAAAAAATAGAAAAAGTCACGATTTGTTCGAATGGCCACCAACATTGCTGGTGGGTGGAATCCAGTTGTCAATCATCACAGTTTTTGGTGTTGCCAATGAAAACTGTTTTTTTGCTTATTCTGTAACAACGCGAGTATTCATTTGCATTCTTACCAACACTAAGTAATTTAAATTACATACTTGTTGGCTTACTGGGTAGAAGACGAGTTGGATTTATTAATCAACTAGCTTTCCGCCCGCGGTGTCACCCGCGTTAAATGAGTTTTGTCGTAGGAATGAAGTGTTTTACCGCGGTAAAAAGTAGCCTATGTCCTATTCCAGGACCTAACCTATATTTGTGCTAAATTTCATCTTGATCTGTTTAGTGGTTGAAGCGTGATTGAGTAACAAACATCCAAACTTTCGCATTTATAATATTAGTAGGATGTTTTATCAGAATTTTAAGTTTATCTTATTAAAACATTTTTTAAACTTACTATCTTACACTACGCTTACCTACACAAAACAATTAGTAATTCGTTAAAGTTGACCTTAACCCAACTTGTAGAGTAGCAGCTGTACTCATATTATGTCCAGACCAAAAATACTTAGACTTGTTGTGGCAACACTGCAGCTTAGCCTCGCACGTTGCAATCTCTATAATAGACTTGGCGCTGTTTGGTTGTTTAGTTTTTGTTGCGGACCCTTGCTGGCGGTTTTTGAAGAATGTGTTGTTATACTGCCCCATTCTTCGACCAGGGGGCCGTTTCACGAAGCTACAAGTTACAAATACAATTCGATGTACATTGCGTAGACAGTGAGTTTAAAACGATAAGGCCTTACAGTTTAGACGAATTAACTACGCAATGAATATCAAATTGTAACTTGTTACTAGTAAATTGTTGCTTCGTGAAACGGGGCCCAGACGTACAAATTGGTTTTCGCGAACAGCCTGTTTTGTATAGCTAAAGAAATGTCTATAAAATTATTATTGTTTAAAAAGTTTAATAGGATACTGGTTTATGTGGTTTTGTTCTCGTTATGAGTAATTATTTTAAACATTGCCTAGAAATTGATCTTTTAGTGAATAAGAACCTGGTCTGAAATGATACCTTTTGAATGCAAAAAACCGCAACTAAATCGGTCCAGTGGTTTTCAATATAAATGGTAACAGACATACATACAAACAAACAAACAAACACACAACTGCTAACCCCAAACGCATATACCGCCTCCGTTCCGTTCCGTCCGTCGTCGTGGGTAATAAAAAAGGAACCATTTATGATAAACAAACTTTACACGTATCACACGTATAGGAGCTTAAGCAGCTTTTCCTGGTTATTGATTAAAATTTGATTTAAAATTGGTTAAAACCCAAAAAAAAAGTACAAAAAAAAAAATACGTAAGTTTATAAATATTTCGTAGAATAAATGAAATTCTTATAAGTAGACTCTATGCCAGCTGAATAACTTTTCAAGTAAACTCTAACTTTATACTTAAACCAACGTCATGTTTCAAAATACATACCTTATAAAAGTGCACTCAATGAATGGATACATTGAAGAGACAAAGTAAACAAGAGCGCATCCCATCAACTATAATATGTTTTTGTGGCATAGCAGGGTCGTGAACCGATAGCCTGATAGTAAAAGGTTGTGGAACAATATCGAGGGGTATTCGAGATGGTACTGCCAGATCTGTCTCAGTATTCACAACCAGTCAACTTGATAGCTGATTCAATATTATTGTATTTATAGACTGTCTCTATTATTTTGAACCATCTAGACTATAATGGCTTGTTTAACTTTATTGAAAATTGTATTTGCTAACTCATTTTTTTTTTCATAAATACCAAAGGTTCAGATGGTATAATTTTGAGCTATGACCATAGTCTTTGATTGTAGGTGGATATAATTCTAAAGAACTTTTCAGATGATGGCTGAATGAAACCAAAGGAAGCAGAATAAAGGTGAAGTTTATAATAAAAATTTGCTATCGTTATAGTAGTACAATAAATTGACAGTTTTTATGTAACCCTTTCTATCGCCTTCTTATCTGGCAACACTATTCGTGAGACTGAGAACAGGTCAGCCACTTCAAGCTAATGCACGTTGGCTTTCAAGTAAAGAGAGCAATGTCACGAATCTGTATTGTCTTCTATTTCTACAACGCATATGTATGTGAACCGTTTAGATTTTGTGTACATTTTAAAACATTTTGTATTCTTATTTATTTTCCTCTTATGATTCAAGCTTTGTAGCACCGTAGTCATTGTTAGTTCCTTTTACGTTTTTTTATATATAAACATTTAGTTTATTTTAAAATTAGTTTCTGTCAAACAAGTCTCCCATGGGTAGAATAGCTCAATTTTACACTATATAGGTACATACTTGTTTTATCTTCGACAGATTACCCTAATCTATCAAAAGCTGTTCCTTCTTTACTTCGGAAGCTAACTTCCTGTTCCCCATTAATCTGAAGGTGATTGCTCTTTTGATTACCTACTAGCTTTATTTTTAGAATTCTGTTCGCTTCTGTCTTTCTTACACTCACTCAGGATACTACAAGTATTTCATCAGTTGCTGAATACCCATCTTAATGTTTTTGTTTACTATTATGGTTACTAGCTATTAAGCTTTTGTTTGTTATTCTCATTGAAAACAACTAAAACTATACTAGTCCTGCAAATGCTACAGATAGGTTAAAAACGATTCATTTATTGAGTGGATCAGATCTGAGCCCACATGGCGGTTGGACTCAAAGGGGTAATATAAATAGACCTGAGGGCACGACAAGTACAAACACGGGCATAGGTGAAAACAAAGCCCACGTCAATGGCAACGTTGAATTTGTTTGGTAACTTTAGGTTTAGCTGTACAGTTGATGACATAAATCGTCGCCATTGTTTTGTTTCTTAAAGTTTTGTCTACTACGCACATACAAGTTTATTAAGTTCACAAACTTTTAATTTATAAAAGTCAGTTTGCAAAATTTTGTTTCAAAGCATTTATTGATTCCTTGTTATTTTAAAAACAACCTTTGTCGCTCAAGTCAATATATAGACAGAATCTTTCTTGATTTACATCAAGCCCTATAGCCTCCTTAGCAGTATTCTAACGAATGGATTACATTGTGTTGATAACTGTATTTGATTTTCTGACTCGGTGACTGTACTCGCTCACCATAGGGTACGAGATATCGTTTGAACTTGAACGTCAGTCCGATTTGATACGACTTGTCACTTGTGACGCGCCGCTTCCTTTCTCTACTGTTATTAAATTATCTGACAATAGAGCGCATTCGGTTTGTGTTATTTATTTGAGATAATATGGAAAAGTAAGAATACCACATAGAAACTTTCTTTGTTACAGTCGATTGATCCACTATAAAACTCAACAACTTTTCTCAAGTTTTAACAACTTTTTTCAGAACTATCTACAAGATAAGTGTCCAAAGACGACAGAACATTTTTAACCTCATATAAAATGGTTCAAGTTGAAAACGCTCGATATTTTTAGTCGTCGGTCGATCAAACATCCCTGCGAAACCTTGTCATTATGACAGTCTCAATACCTGTGCTCAATACCATACTTACAATTATAATAGCCACTAGTCACTAGTAGAATTATTTTTACATAATATTTCGTGAAATTGTATTGAACTGACTAATGAATGTAAGACCTTATTAAAACAAAATTAAAGCATAAATGTAAGCACTTTCTCAGACCCAACTCAAAATTTATCGTTCGTATCTTTTAACGGTTAATAAGTTACCTCAAAAATTACTAATTACATAAAATAAAACACCTTTAATGCACAATCGGTGCAAGATAATTTTAAAGACTGACCAATATAGTCGTTAAACATACGGACCGACATTCAAGTGTCCGAATATTATTGATGGTCGTCGCGAAAACTCTAAAAGAATTCATCCGTAAGATACAATGCAACGAACCTGCAATAAAAATTATTAATACCCATTCAGACGAAATATCCAAGCCCGAGATTAAAGACGAGTTAATTCAAACTGCGCTCAACACGCATGAAAATACAAACTAAAATTGCCGATTCTGCTGCTTAAATAAAGACTTTGAACGAGTGGAATTTAATATTCGTATTGAGTTGGGTCCTCGGGCTCAGTGGGAGTGGTTCAGTTGTTTGTGCCTCACCGGAAAGATTTATAATACATGCATTTTCGAATGCGAGTGATCTGAAATTGTCGAGGTAACGTCGAGGGCCCGGTGAACATCGTCGAAGAACGCATTGTGGCCCACGCCCATTCCCTCTTAACGACTATTCAATACACTCTTGAATGAACGATTGCTCTTTGATATAAGTCCAGACGGACAGCGATCATTTATGTTTTGCTTGCGCGCCAAAAAAGCTGTAAAGCGATCTCTTGCGCGGTGTTCTGTTCCAAAGATCTTTGCAAAACGTGATGTCGGCATAACATGAAACCTTTTACCAAAGCAGCCATGAGAACTCTTAATAATTCAATTATTCAGATAATTATGTAAATTGAAAGAAATTTACATTTCGTAATTAAAAGAATCAGGTTCTTTGAATCTCGCTAGATGTCATGGGTTAAAGATAAGATTGAGAATTAAGTAGAATTTGAATGGTAAGAAGTGATGAAACGATAGATTTGGGTCTAAAAAATTGAGCCAACCCTTTTCTTGTCGGACAGTGAATCTTCAACGGACACGGGACAAAAAAGACACGTGGATTCGACCCATTGTGTAATTTTAAGTAGGCAAGGCGAGATCTGGGATATTTCTGCTTGAACAATAACGCATTTTAATAATTTTCATTAAGATTGACATATCTGATTACGATTCCACCCTTCCATTTCCTTTCGTTTTCGTAAATTTAACAAACCAAGTGTAGATAAATCAACTTCTGAGCTAACAAAGGCAAAGCCGAACATTTTAAAACATGTTTTCCGGTTTGAAGCAGCATAAAAAAGAAAGGATTAAAATATCCAAATCAAGTGCGGAAGGCATATTCTTTTGTTACTTGCAGCAAATTATGTCTTCAACAAGAGTTCTTTGCTCGGCGATTATTTATAAAAGTACTGGGGAGATTAAGCCACCTCGCTGAATAACAAAAGAGTGTTGCGGTATTTTAAAAGAGGATTAAACAAGGAGGTAGCCGTATCATCTACGCTAAGAGCTTACTTAAGTTTATGGAAAGTGTGGCGGCCGCTTTAAGACGTTTAAACCATGACTTCCCTTTAAAAGGGTTGCGCTTTTTGTTCAATCACGTTCAAAAAGGCTCTAAGAAGAGTCGATCGTGTGATACTGCGTGGGTAAAGCTTTTTATGTTACCTATCGGACTGGCTTAGGGCACGGCTTCGTGGGGGTTCTTTAAGGTATTATGAAGGCCCGACTCGTTTTGTTTCTACCAGTAATTAGTGGCTTTCTTCCATATTTGCTACACAGAATACTCTATGGTTTAAGATACTATTAGTTCTAATTGAGTGTAATTAAAATCTAAACGTAGATTAATCTTGTTCTTCTCTTTAAGTCCTTGTTTACTTGTTAGTAAAAGCGAACAAAAAGTGCACTTAAACCATCTTTGAACTTAGTTTGGGATTCCACTCCCGATAGGGGCATTTATCATTTTTGCTATTAAATGGAACAACAATGCTCCGAACCCCCGAAGGAGCCGACGGGCCTATCACAATAGCAAATGATACCTCGGGGTTCGAACCGCCTGAATGTGCCTTAATTAACTCTTAGCTACTTATAAAGGAATAATGATCCCCATACTTCATTATTTATCTAGAAACATGTTGTCGAGAAAATCTGACTATTTAAATGCATAGAACTTTATCGAGCTCGTTAATTTAAGGCAGTTTATGTGGCTTGTAAAAACTTAATGCCCTCGAGCAAAATAGGGCAAAGCCGTGTGCTCAAAATGGAGCATGCGGTTATTTCTTTAGCAAGGAATCTGGTTCAGATACTTCTATAACAAACAAGGCTCATTCATATTTATAGTGAATAAAAAAGTTTCTATTGTTAACACGGGTACGATACGAATTTCTTTATGTAAGAAAGTTTTTTAGTTTATTTAAGCGGCCGGTCAGCGGCAGGTGTCGAGAAAACAGGTGTCTAAAGACACTTTTTAGGTGTTCTTTTTCGTAAAGTAGGCCGCACAATCATTAGTTATTTTGTGGGTTGTAGTTTGTTTAGCGTCAGTCACGGTATTCGTAAACAACGTGAAATGTTTTGCCCAGGGCGGCTCCGCTGCCAGTTTTAGCTGACGTCATTAAATTGTCCGATTTTAGATTACGTTTTTTTTTGTGATGGGTCGGTTTTCTTGTGAAATTCTTCGTTAATATTATGTTTGCCTTAGGGACCCTCCGGCTACAAAGGTTCGGGATAAAAGCGATAATTATTTTATCGCGGGGGAGGGCCTTGTTTGTTTCTCTAATAGCTACTTTAATGGAAGCAGAGGTCGTGTCTGAATAACAATACGGCGTATAAAATGCATAAATTAAGAGTCGTATCTATTTTAATATCTCATTGTATTAATTACTGAAAGTTAGCTGTAATTAATTAAAGACTTAGCTTATTTTTATTTTAATGCTCAATGAAATACATATAGATACAAGTTTTTTATTATTTGATGTGAATTCAAGTTATTAGGAACAGATATTACCATACAGCACTTACTATAAAGTTTCCATGTTAAACAGCCATGACATGTAAACTGTTTTGCATTCAACTACATGTCAGCATTATTGTCCAGCATTGTACCAACAAACAACGTATATTTTCTTTTACTTGAACTCTATAAACTCTATTTATATCCTTATTAAGCTAATAATAAGAGTCACTTTTAATTTGGTTAGTTTTGTCTGGATGGTAAATGTAGTATGGTGGACATAGGCCAGTTTCGCATTGTACTGCGTCGATTCTATATGCACATTTTCAATGCGGTCATCTGCTTGAGTGACTGTGGAAGGTCTTAACTTCATGTTAATTTTATAAACCATAAAGAAGAAGGTCATAAAAAAAGTTACTATATTGAAGATAGATCAGAAATCAGAATAATGAAGACACGACATTGCGTTTTTGTTTGTGTTTTAAGCGTGTTCTATTAAGTAGAAGGCAAGGGTTTTTATACGCAAGAAATTTACCTATAAATACATCTTTACCACGAAATTAATAAAAATATACCTTTATTTTGTAAAGTAAAATTCGCAACTCTAATTAGGATTATTACAAAGTGGCAAACATCAAATTTTGTTTTAAATTCTATTAAATATTTACGAGCTAATTTAATGAAGCGGAGTTTCTTTAAAATAAAATACGCACAATCAAATAAATAACATCAAATGAAAATCATTTGTATAAATTTTTTATTTATTTATTTATTTTATTTTATTATTTATTGTACACAAGAACATTACAAAAGAAAATTATTATTTATTATTTCTATAAATATATTATTAATAAATGATGTTTATTATATCAGTAAAAAAAATCTTTAAAAATTTAAACGTGTATTTAAATTCATCAAGTAATAAAATTACACCTAAGAAAAAATGAAAAAATTTTTAACTGAGTAAAATGCAGCATTATTAAGTTAAATACAAAAATATAGCACTACTAGTAAATACATATTATGTTGATAATGGTGATCTGATGACAAGCCAGACGTTTTAATTTTTGAAGCGATTGTTTTTTTTTATAATATTTTTTTTTTTGTCTCGATTTCTTATCATCAGATTTATTTCACCACATAAACTAACGCCTCTTCTATTTATACGAAGTAACGCACATTGCAATATACAGCCAGTCTAAGCTGACATACAACGCCTTCAAATCTATTCATACTGCAAGATCTATCTATTCTGGTTTTGAGCAGTCTTGTCTCACACTGTACATTGCGTGCTTCCCTTATTAGCTTAGTCGCATGCGGTTATAGCGATCGATAGATGAAGCGGTGGTAATTTGTTTTTATGGGCGCCGGTGCAAAAACAAAGTGGATTGACCTGGTGGCTCCTGTAGGATCGCGTGTGAAGGAAGAGTAGGGACATAGGATAAAAGAGACAGCGGACACAGAAAAACGTTACCTACTTAAAAAGGCCACAGGCCAGTTTTGAATATCGTTATAGTAACGTCTTTTTGTTTTTACCTCATAATAACTACCCGAAACTATCTATTATACGCAAACCATAAGAGAGCATTGGTAGTGTAACGCTTAGTGTCGTTGTTTCCTGCGTCAAGCTGGTTGTTTAAGCCTAGTTACAAACCGGTGATATTCGTACCAAATTAAATTATCCTGTACCTTTACGGTAAACAATAGAAAGTTATTTCAAAACCAATATGTAAGCTCAATTGCGGCAACAAATAAAAATCCGTGTATCGCCTTTTCAGTAAAAATAGGTGCTGCTCTTGCTTCTAAAGACTCAATTATATAACCTGACTAGACTGATTGCAAATCGCTTATGCTACCACACTAACATCAGCCCTAACCATTCAGTCATGTGAACCGAAGCACGCAGTCAGATGGACAAGTGAAGATTTACCCACCTACACGCTGACCGGTCCGGTGTTTAACTACCCACTTTTAGAATATTTTAACTTTACTATGGCTATGATTATTGCTGATAGGTAACAACCATAGAGTAGTGCCTAATTGGTAAAGCAGATTACCCGTCTGTGGTTTTAATATTTAACTCTAAATACACGTTCATTTGGTGGATTATGTATAACTTAAAAGAGGTATTGGCATCATTAGATCTTTTTGGCTAAAAATTACACTAAGTAAATTTTCCCTTGACGTTGATGAAATACAGTTGATTTGCTATCCTGGAATATGATAGATGACACAATTTTAACATTGGTCCAGAATCGGGGACATGTTTAGAGCAGTACAGTACAATCAACTATAAAAATGAACTTTATTGTTAAAAGTTAAGATGCTGCATTGTGTTTGACTGTGCAGTGTTGCATACTTCAATGGTGATGTAACAGACTGGTTTGTTAGCTTGGAAAAAAATCTGCGCAAAGCATAGGGAGGTTTTTTAAACGTAAATAATATAGGTCTAGGTCCTAAGTCTCTGCCCTGTATAACCTGATAAAAAAAACTACTAAACATTGTTGAAGTTTTTCTTCTTTTACTTTTAGTTCTACCTACTCTACTTAGTTGGATCTCTAAGAACAAGTTTTACTATTTGACTAACAATTAAAAAAAGGTTGTGCTGTGACACTAAATTATAATAACTTAATTAAAGGAGAAGGGATGTGACTACCGCGCCGGGTCATTCCTGGTGCAAAGATTGTCCGTCGCCATCCAACGCGGCAATGCCGCGAGTGTGTTGGGCTCCTTTGCGCCAGGGAAGGGAAGGGGCGGCCTTTTTAACTGACGAGGTACTTTGTTACCAATTTTTATTTGAAATTTTTATTTGACTAATGTTAATTGTAATGTGTTTTATGATCAAATAATAATAATAATACTCGTAAACCACCACCAATAACCTATACCTACCTACCTATTTTTATAATAACGAAAACAAATGCATGATCATCTGTTATTTGTAAAGGATACAGCAAGGATAGAGTTTTTATGTTAGTATTTAGGATCCGTACGTTGTTCCAAATGTAAACTTTGCAAATTATGACAAAAAATATACGTTTACTGGTTTGATATTTCAAAAACCTAACTAGATTCCAAACTAAACAAGTAACAGTTCTCGCTACCGAGAATTCGCTCGGATATTTACTGTCCATACACAAACATACTAAAATAAATTCCTTACGAGTCTAATTTCGCTTTTAAAATGTGCCGTCACGTTCGAGCCGAGTGTGAATTCCAAACGCTTACTTTATGTGAAAATAACGAAACATGTGCGCTTTCAAAACCCTCATTTACTGACCGTCTCGCACTCATTGCCGGTAAAAAGAAAACTAAGTTATGTTGTAAATGAAGTAAATAAACAGCTGCTATCCAGCCAAAATATGTAATTTGTACCTTGGTATACTCTATCGCTTTGCAAAAGAGGCTCATTTGCATAAGGTGGTACTTATAAATAATACGATAGACAAAGCTGCTGTTGATGTAACAAACCTGAGATGAAATAGGAATGATCTTAATAAACTTGTGTGACTGGATGGGATACAGAAGTTCAAAGTCCAGTAGTAGACTGAAACGGATTGATCTTAATTAAAGTAATAATAAAATATGTGATAAAAGCGCATGCTGAAAAGTTTGAAATAATCTAGATGGGTACTATTGCACATGGGAAGTAAATTATTTGTTTGGTGCAGTTAAATCTTAGAGCATTAAAGCCAGTGCTATGTACTTGAACATAAAATTTCAATTAGAGCGATGACACCACACCACATCGCAAAAGGACATTCCCTCCATATTTAGCTATGACTTGGTCCAATTAGTTGTCATGAAGAGTATTTGCCTCCCTTTGATCGTCCAGAAATCAAAGCCCGGCTAACAAGGCCTATGACAGATTTATTACTTCAAACAAAGAATTCCTTAGCGCCAGAGTATTTTTAAGGAATTTGATTAAAACTGCCCTTTGAGTCGGTTTAAATTATATTTCTCTGTCGGCTTTGAGAATATACTGGGAGAATTGGGAGTGACAAAGTAAATATTGTAAAGTTAGACAAAGATTATAAAAAAAGAAAAACAAAACGTGACAATATTATTAAATCCGAAGCGAGGATAGAATTAACCGCAACTTACATCTTATTTGTGAAAAGACCTATGAAATAAACAAAGAAAAAAAAATTAATTTCAAGTTCATTTGAAATATTTTTAGGGACATTTGAAAGCTTTTAACCAACTTAGTTTTAATATTATCTATTTTTGGTACTAATCGTATTACTTTATTCTATAGTGTATGATTCAATTGTCGTGAAAAAATACTTTTTTTCTAACACATTGATTATTATTCTAAACCTTTACCTTAGGTTTTTTATTATAATCAAAGTGAACCATGTAGTTGTTTTTTTTTTATTTAAACTTTTCCATTTTACATTTATTTATTGCTTTGGTATCATTATTTACATAAAACAAAACGATCCGGATCCGGTTGCGCGTTCGCTCGATCTGGTGCTGACAGAATACCAGCGCTGTCGTCCTGTACTGCAGCTCAGTATGCTGAGTCAGCGTCAATTGGTTGGCCCAATGCAGATGGCGCGGTGCACTCTGCAAACAATTTTATTTAACCGTTTGGCCGTTTTCAGTAACTTCTATAAATTGTATGTTTTAATTATTTTTGTTGTGCTTGTTTCTGAACTGTGCCTATTTTTATTTGTAAATATCTCTGTTTTGTTGTTTCTTTCTGGTGTGCAATACTGTGCTTTCTGTATATGTCATTCAATTAATATTTTTATCTATATATCTATGCAACGTTTTTAACTGTTGATCAAATCTATTGACCGTTATAGATAACTATGGTGAGATTTTTTAACAAATCACACAGTTTACTCGACTATACTTCCGTGCGATAGCATCTATGCGTGCAATGCATACAGATAGCCATAGCTACCTGTTCCCCATGGTTTAGCAAGAGGTATGATTGTATGCTCATCAAAAATATTAATGAGAAACCAATTTACAGATACAACTTTTTTTAAATAAATGACGTGTACTCTTAGTAAAAATGGTTTAGAAGTGAAAGAACAGAAATTTAATTTAAAAACTCAATAATTTGATGCATAATAGGTAGGTATGTAACTGGTAACTACATCCCGAAAAATAATCTGAAAAACGTTAAAAAAGTATAAAAATATTTTGAAAATGTCTTTGAGTTATTCTGAAACAGAATTGTTTTCTGTATTTAAAAATTAAAAATAATATTTGGGAGCAAAAGACATATAATATTTGGTACGTAAACCTATGAATTTTAATATTGTCAATGATTTAACTAATAATTTAAAGAAGAGGTAGAGCTAACAAGAGCCATCACTAAGTGCGGTCATCGTACCCAATGTTCATTGCCGTTTGATTAAGACAATGGTCGTCACGGTGCTCAAACCATCGATTCCATTTCCCCGCTATCAGGGCCCACCATTCCAATGTTCTCGACCATGAAAAAACCAGTGACTTACCTGCTCATTACTGCTTTTGCAATTGTTTTTACGCTTCTTTAATTGTGACCAATCGTTACACTGGACTGGTTCATTCGGAATAGTGTAGGTTTGTTATTTATAAGAGAACAACATTTTTACAGTCATCATCATCCTATCAGAAAAGAAAGATAATAAAGATAACATTGTTTTGTGTTGAATTGGTGTACGGGAGACAAAAAATAAATTCTACGACAATGGGTCGAATAATTTAATGAAACCAAGAAATGCAACTGCTCCAAGAGATGAATGCAAGAAAAATGACAAATATCGAAATGTCAAGATTTTTGCTATCCAATACAAAAACAGGGCAGACCCAATGATACCGCATGAATACTTTTTAATGTGCCAACGATACGACCAACACTCATTGTGTACGACGTTAACAATAGACGAAACATTTTTTTCGTGGGACGTTTATCTCAAGAGCTCATTCTTTTTTGAGGAATTCACATAAACTGCATTTATATGAAGTCGTATCTGTTAGAGGACAAAGGCTGGCTGTCGCGGTCCGAGGAATTGACAGCTGCAGAGTCCCCAAGCCAGTGCCCTAACCTACCGTGAAACTTGCACGCGGTCCAACAAAGCCGTTAGGAGTGAAAATAAAAATACGAATTTCATTTAAATCCTCTTGACAGTTAGTACCATTGATCGAAGCCAAGTTGCCACACCTACAGTTATTAATCGTATTGAAGGCGCCATTGATTTCGCATTCTGTCTTCTGAGGTAAATCGATTACCGAACAATGCCTATGTTTTTAATAGTTTCTTACAATTCATATGGTTACGGTTCATCGATCACACCCACGAGCTCAATATCTTTGGTTGGACATGGTATCATTCATAATTATTTCAACAACAGTCAGTTGGATGGATTTGAAGTAAGCAGGTCAAATTTTTGCCAGCTGTTGTACTTATTGGATCCTTTTTTTACTGTACACTAATCATAGTTTTATATTTCTTTCATTTTGTGTCAAATCACTAAGGAATTCAAAGTAGACTTCAAGTTTTACCAGTGTTTTCTTAGGACCGCTACTAAAATTGAAATCATGATACTATTGTGCAACCATCTGGGTCCTATCCATCAATGTCAAAATTTTGTACTTTTTCCTTAACCTTTATGTAAAATGTTTATTTTTCATTCTCAATATTTTTCTGACGATCGATATAATATATTTAAAAAAACTTTACTTTAATCCAAGACTACGTCAATATTTTTTATTTGAATACTTAAAATAGAACTTTATTCTATGTTTCACTTCAATATTGTAATTTATTAACTTCCTTCATACAGAATATTCAACTCTCTAATACACTTTTGTCCATGTCTTATTTTTTTTTTTTACTCATACGTTTATTTAACTATTTTAGCTACAAAAAACATCTTGTTCAAGTGAGCGTAAAACAAACCAAAACTTAGCTCATTTCTTTGCTATAATAAATTACTAGGCAATCGAGAGGAAACATATTATACAGCTGAACAATAGTTTTGTACCGATCGGCTCCTCTTTGACAGAGATAAGCTTCTAAATCCAGATAATAATCAGTATTCATGTTACAGCCTATTGTCCGTATATTTTTTATAACTACACAAATACACAAACGAAAATATTCAATTGCATTTAAGCTGCAATTTTGTCGCTGTTTTTCTGTAAAAGAAATAGATACATTTTGGTCTCCAAGTTTCCACAAAAGAAAGATTGCGTATTGATATCTGATATACCTGACGTTTTTCTTGCAATACTATTATTTTATTGAATAATAGGCATAGACGAGGGTATTACGTTTCTGATTAATCGCCAAATGTAGCAGACGATTGTATGTAAAATGCATACAGAAGAAACATTTTACATGATGTAATTACTTCGTACCTCCTTATTTTATGACTTATCTTTTTCTGTATTTCAGTTTTCCAGGACACAAGATTAACATAAAATAACAAGTCCCGTCTGTCTACTCGTATCAGTCAAATATTATTATTTACTGATAAAAAATGTTATAATCGTCCCAAGCTAGACTTTCCTATAAACATATTACTTACCTATTCGAAACGCTATGAATATGCAAAACAACCTAAAGAAAACATAGACGATTGAAACTAAACAAGGGACCATGATCCAAGAATCTAAAAATCGCAAATCTCAGTGGGCAATCGATTGAGGTAAAGAGCTCATGGGGCTCTAAGCAAATTGACAATGAGCAAGTAGTAGCCCCCCGTCATCATGTTTCAAGGAAGCCGGACAAGAGCTACCGAAATACATTGTTCAGCTCATGTTTTTACTGCACCATTTGTTTTCTCCGACACGACATAATAGGGTTACAAAACTTAAAGATGTTCGAAATCTATTGTTCCCATCTGCTGTAGCCTTCATTTATGGAAACGGTAGCAAAATATTGTTCATTTTATTCTTGAAAGAGCTTTTAAGAGGTGACATATGGACTATTTTTGTTGAGTGACTTTATAATTGATGGGCTCGTGACCACCGGAAGAATTGGGTTTGTTCATTTTAGAAAGCTATTTCTTTGAAACTATGTTTTATTCTTCGTGGCCACACACCGTTGCTAATTTAAACGGAAGTTTTGAGATAATAAGGTAATTATATTCTTTGCACAGGTATTCTCTAATTGCGTTCCCGAATGGTCTAAAAATAAAATTATGCACAAAAACGTTGAGCTCAGTATGACTATTAAATTACTTAACAGGTGATGCTCGACAGATGACCTCGGCAAACAATGGACAAAGTTGCAAGAAAGCGCTAGCGAAGCGAGGGCTTTTTACAACGCTTTAAAAATAACCTCAGAAGTGCACTTTGGGTTATAAACTTTTATTCTTGTTATATTCACTGTATGTTCAAGAAAGTCGATAATTGGGAAACGTATGGTTGAACAACCCAATCAAGTTGGTATGGAAACCGAAAAGGGAACGAATTCAGTCATAAAAATCTCATTAAAATGATAATAATACCGGCTAAAATACACTCGTATCAACTCATTTTACTTTAGAAGCTCGTTATATAATTGTCGAGAAAACTAGATGAATTCTTTTTTAATCTTTATTGGACGGATACATTAGAATCGACGAGCTTTCAACGAGAAAATCACAGTATGGTTGTATGGAGCAATTATATAAATTACAGCAATCAAAATCAATGGAGTGCCGCATGAAATGTGATCGAGCGTCGAATCGGGTTATGGCTGTGAGAAACAATAAATGTTGTGATTATAAACTCACAATTAATAAAACATTTTATATAAGTGATATAGAGCTGGCTCTGAGCATGATTTACTTATAATCCTAGATACGAAAACACATACACCTGCTTGATTCCATGTTCATTGTCAAGTTTCAGACTATATTTTGGTGACTGCAATTTTGTTTTGATTGTTTTACAGTACCTAATACCGATGTATGTTGATATTGGAACAATATCTTTTCTATCTGGATTTGATAATATTTTTCAAACTTTAAATCAAAATATTTGCAGTGGTTGTAATATAAATAAATAACTAAATTTCGTAGATCATCTACACTTAAATTTTTTAAATCTCTAATTCACAAAATATTTCGTTACTCAACTTTGTATAAGCCACCATACTTCCCAATAACAAATGCAGTTATATTGACCAATGCCGACTTCGAATGTGTATAGGCCTTACAATGATTGTTTTTATACGTACAAATTATACACTTGGACACCGTTTAGGAGCGATTGCGCAATGACCATAATGGTTATGACTGGTAATGATGCATTTTGTACGATAAACATTCAAATAAGATAGAATTAAGGCCTAAGTCTGTTTACTATAGACGAGATTTTTATTTGGAGGGCTTAAAGCCTATGGTATTAATAACTGAGAAAATATTTGACTTCGAAATTTTGGTGTTACCTGTAGCTTTTTGAGAAAAGTGTTCGTTTCGTAGTATTTTTTTCATATTATTCGATTCGACATATTGTTTTTAAATTCATATTTCGTTACCGATGGCAAAAAGATAAATGTTAAGAACAAAATGCTTGTAAATATAATAAAAATGTATTATTAAAAGAAATAACATCAGCTTATACAGCATGAAATTTACATCATACATGTACCCGTCAAACTGAACAACTTTTCACGAAAAAAAAATCCTGCGGCAAAAAAATTTTTGGTCTCTCCATACAAAGTGAGACTCCCGAGCGACCCATTTAGTATGGAGAGACTAAAAATTTTTTTGTCACTGGAATATTTTTTTCGTGAGAAGTTGTTCAGTTTGACGGGTACTATCACTACACGGCGGGAACAAAACGATGTAAATTTCACGGTGTAGTAAAATGAACAAAATTATCTAATATATCATCATAAATTTATTAAATATTTCTTTGAAGAACCGATGTTGTAGATGTCTTTAACGTGAATCATTTCTACAGATTTAAAAGTTATACGCCCATGGATGATTTGTTCACGTACGAGGGGAACCCATTGATTTCTCAAGCCTTACATCGCAGGGGTGAGCAGTAAAGAGGAAATCGCATAATGTGCGACGTTTACCCCCAAAATTGAGCATATTTATTTGCAATTAATATGATTTCTCAAGGGTGCTTACAAAAACTATCTTTAAATACAGTACAACCATCACACACAAACAATCAACTAAGCGGCCTTGTTTAGCCAACACCGCAATAAAATTGCGTACTTGTCCAATAAATTGTCCATACATAAGCTTTATCTATTAAAGACAAAAGTTTTCCAAATGGAATATCCAATTTAGAGTTTGGCTGATTCTCTTTTAACTATCGACAGAAACGACCAATAAAACAATACAAAAAAGGGAACGCTATTAAAAATCCGTTTAGTTAAATGTTTGTTTAAAACGTAACCTGTAATTATCTACTCGGGTGGTTTAGCTTTTAAACGTTATATTCGAATTTCAAATTTTAAATTAACGGATATGTTAAAATTAATGAACAGCTTGAAAAGAAAATTGGTCCTATGATAGCACTGTAATTTGCATCTAGACATAGTAGAAACATTGAAAAACTGTTTTTATTTAATTTTGTGTAAGCTCGAGCCCTATGTGGAATGTTTTGAGTATACGTTAAGTTGATGGTCACTAGCATAATTTTATCTGGTGCTATTAGATGTGGTTTCTCCTCAGTTCAGTATTCATCAGCACTATCATTTGAATTAACCACCCCTACCAAACCAAGCCGTTATTCACTGATAATGTCACAAATTGTAACAGCTTAATGTCTTAATAACTGTACAGTTTATCTCTATATGTGGTTGCCATGCTTTTATACTGTGGGTTTTAATTAGCTAAATTGCTCTATCCATAGAGACAATGCGATAGGGGAAAATTTTATTAACACTACGATCCATATCTGTTCCAGCCCATACGGGTGGGCTATCATTAAATTTAACAAATAGAATTGATTTGTTTGATTTTATCTCTACTTCGTGTGATTATTGGCACAATTTCTCTACCAGCGGCGTGAGTGATGTGATTTAGAGACCAGCGTGATGTGAATCAAACAGTTTTTAATATTTAGTGAAAAGAGTATTAATTTTTTATTTAAATATTTTACTTACAGATAAAAAAATCTAGGTTCAAACAACCTAAATCTTTTAACTACAGAAAAAGATAATACATATTTATTACGTAATTGTTGTCAAAGTCAAAGTCAAAAATGATTTATTTCCATAAGATGTTATTTACATCACTTAGATCCGTCATTACATTTTTTTGGGTGAGTTCACTAACACAATGACGGAATTATTCCAAAATAAACTTTGCGAAACCTTAAATCAGTATCAGCAGGAAATGTTAACAGGAGTGGTGTAACTGCAATATATCATAGATATCTACTGACCTGTAACTAATGAATGCTTCTGATGCTCAAGGGCATAATGACTGATAACTTGGATTACAAGGTCACTAAAATGAAGTCACAGAATATATCAAAAAGAAGAGAATCTTACTTTAGGCTACTCTGTGGAAAATATGAAACATAATGATTCTTGACTATAATACGTAGGTACTTTGGAATATTTTTAAAATACAAAAGCCACTAGAAGTAATTGTAATTTTTAATTTAAATAACTTTGCTTTAAAAAAAAAAAAAATTTTTAGATGTTTGCTGTCAGTATTAATATTATAACCAGTAAAAAGGCGTTTATATTTCATATTAATATCCAATACTCGATGTAAATGGAATAATTGAATTAGTCAGTGACAAATAATCGTCATTATAAGATGCTAATATAATAATCTATTGAAAAACTGTCAACATTAAAACAACGTGGACTTGAAGAGAACGTGAGTTCGATTAAGTAATACGAAACTCAACTCTCTCTGCTGTAGTCAATGAAAATTAATATAGCCCATTAATTCAAATCATAAAACGCGACATGTAACTATGCGACCTATCATAAAGACATGCAACCAAATAGCTATACATGCAGTATACATTGATGATAACTAATACTCCTTCAATTATTATTTTTATGATGCAACGGTTCTGGTTATTGATACGATAAGACACTTAGCAGAAGAACACGTGGTAATGATATGGTTTTGTCAGCTAAACTGTAGGTGTGTTTATAAGAGGCTTGATAAATATATCAGCTTTGATTTTGTACTAGGGCTACCGAGCTGTGATACTGTTAGGTAGTCGTTACCCGTTAGATATTCACATTGTAATTATCTGTAAGATTGTACAGAATTCACAGTGAAGCAATACATCGTGAAGTTACCTGCACGCACCACATACCTTTAATTGTGTGTGAAGTTGCACTGGGCTCGCGTAGTCTACCATTCAGAGTAGGATCGGACCCAAAAGGGCACGTATAGCATAAACCACCAATAGCATCACTTTATTTTCGTAGCCTCGCTCAACTCGGCTCGGAATAGGGCTTAGCGATGCGAGGTTTTTCTACATTCAAAACAGTTAAAACAAACGAGAAATGTGTGTGACAGATGATGCGAAGGATGTGTGCTGGTGACAAGCCCGAACATTTGAAATGAGTTTGCTACGCATCTTTCCACCGGTCATCTTCCTCGCAAATTTCTGGTGGAAATGCCCATACATTTTTACAGCTCCGCTACACATCTTCGCACGGGTCAGTTTCCTCGCATATCTCTATTGGATTCGTAGCCTCACAGTATATGTAATAATCAATTAAGTAGTAACTATTTAGCAATAGTCTCTTATAGATGAATTAACTACCTTACCACTCATGTTACCACCAAAACAAGATAGCACTTGAATTTTATTTGGTTCATATCTGCATTGTCGCCGCGTAGGCTCTTGGCATTTCAGACATAACGGACTAGATTAGGAGCGTGTACTTGACATTTCGTTGTTGGTCATCCATCAAGCCCCGTTTTGACAAACGATAATGTATGTTTGTCCTCCAAGTCTGTCTGTGAGTAAGAATGGGTGTACCTAAGAATTGTTTCAAAGAAAATTTTCACAAAAAGAGATAGTATTAACAAAGGTTTATTTTGATGAAATAAATTTTATTAAATTAGAGTATTTTTAGTCATTTCATGTTAAAGTATGGCTTGTTTTGTTTGACAGTGGTGTCGATTCGGCATACGCCCAACTAAACTAAACTATGTATAATAAAATAATAATAATAATTCAATTATTTGGTATGTACACATATTAATTTACCTCCACAAGCAATCACCACCAATAAGTTTATACATGCTCACCTACAACATAAAACTAATCATTATCTTATTAATTTTATTGTCAATGTGCTTGTAATAATTATTTAAACTACTTAAGCCCGTTATGAAAGTTTATTATGCAATAGCACTGTTTTAAAATTAAATAACTACGAAAATAAACAACAGTATTAGATATTTTATGCAGCAATTATTTTATCTATAATGCAGTCAGTTTGTTCCATATATAAGTAAAAATTAATAGAGACGCCAAATAAAAGTATACACAGTGAAATTTCACTGGGACACCTCCCAGGGAAATTTCACTGTGTATACTTGGGGAAAGTTGTTCAGTCAATTTAACTGAACAACTTTCCCCAAGGAACTTTGGCTGTAAAACGCTTAAAAAAATTGGCCCGTTCATACAAAGCCACGCGGACAGCTGATCTATGGGGGAAGCAGTATTTCAGTATTATTTTAGTTTTTTGTAGTTTTTAGAGTTTCAGTATTTGTTTTTTTGTAGTGTTTTTTTTTCCTTGGGAAAAGTTGTTCACTTTAATGGAAAGATTTTCTGTCCACTAAACTAAATAAGACTATAACCTCCCTATAACGAAAATCAGCTAGTTAAATTTCACGGTGTATAAACGTGTATAAATGCTCGTAGCAGATGTAATTATGTAAGAAAGACTGTTTATGAAAATGCGCAGTTATCTCTTCCTCTACAATTTGCCCTCGACACCACAGAATATTATAATAGTATTACCTGCTGTCCGTCCATACTCCCATCCTGCCCTTGTTTAAACCAACCAAGGAGTCTACTCCTTTCTTGTAGCTCTAGCTAGACACGTTTGTCTAGTATTATCTCGAAGTAAATATTTTTCACATGTTTGTAATTTCTAATCAATATTTAATTAAGTCGAGGTCACTACGAAAACCTAATAAGTATAAGAACATCATTGACTTGCTAGAAGCCGATTCATTTGTTTAAATAACATTAACTATTATAGTGATAACCCTTTGTGTTTACAAATGGAACTTTGAACTTCAATCTTATTATCTTTTATTACCAACAAAGAACAGGATAGAATATAATTTACAAGGTAGATTCAAATTGGTGCAACTACCAAGGTCTTCTTCCTACGAAGTAATGTCTATGTTCATTAATTAATAAAAAAATACATTTGAATACAACAGTTTAACGTATTTTTTCCAGCACACAAATATGTCATCAACAGCTCATATAAGTCCCCACCGAGTTCGAGCCTACCCTGAATTAGGGCGATCAGGCCTTAGTCGACCACGCTGGCCCGGTGCGGGTTGGTCGACTTCACACACAACCTTCGAATTTCTTCGCAGGAGTGTGCAGTTTTCATCACGATGTTTTCCTTCACCGTAAAAGCATTGAATAAACGTACACAAATATGTAGTAATACCTATTTCTGAGTATGCAATTATAATAATTATTATTAAAATGTATGTCGATACCTAGAACATAACATAGTTACATTCTATCATTTAAGTATTTATTTCTCTGAAACAAAAATATATTTATTTATTTTTGGTTTACCCATGATGTTGTAATCTTTGCTTCTGAATGGTATACGTATTATTGGCCGAGCGAGCGAAGCGTCTCTGCTTCAGCTTGGCCAAAATTGCTTTTGTATATCTGTGTGTCTGTCTGTCTGTTTGCTCCACTCTACACGTCGCGTTTCTCAATCGATTCTTGTGAAATTTTGTGAGCAGGTTCGATAAATTAATCAAATTTTTTTGTCGGGTCAGTTTTTGGAAATTTAAAATAATTACCGATTTATGGGGGTTGCCAGCTTACAACGTCCACCGCTGAAGCTGTTTTCCTCTACAGTCACATTTCTCAACTAATAAAAAATTGAATTAAATTAAATAAAAAAAATAAAAAAAAAAATACGAAGTTGGGTTGGAACGTAAAAAAATTATGATTTCATGATGATCAGCCATTTAAACAAAAAAGTACTCGCGAGGTCTACAGCTCACAGAGCTACTAGTATACCTAGGTACTACAACTTGAAAGTCACTCGGGAGTCGGAAAGCTAAATAATCATCATAATATTTTGATTAATAGAATCTTCATTACTAAATATAATTTTTCACGCATCAAACGAAAGATCATAATAGTAAAAGAGTCATAAAAAAGTTTGTATCAAATAGACGATTCCGAACTGAGATAAGTTAATCAATTATTATAATCTTAGTTTTTATTGCAATTTTACGACAAAACATGGAATGCCCATAACTATAACTTCTTAGCATGGGCATTGATTACGCAATAACGAGTTATTTTCTAAATGTCTACGGAGATAGTGGTGACAAGTTTGTATGAAAAATATTTAATTTAATACAATTTTCAGAGCAACAAAGAATCCTTCTTACTGATTGACAGTGGCACAGACTAAGTTTTTGTCAGAAAAAAATATAATAAAAAAAATTAGCAATCATCACTTCTTCAATAAGATAAAGTACCTATTCTTGTAAATACTCAAAAGAAAATTAAAATTATTTTAAATAATGTACTTTTTTCATAGAAAAAAATAGAATCATTGTCAGAAGATAAGATTGTGGCCGTTATTGTTGTTGTGATGAAAAAACAAAAAATAACTACCTACCAATTGACTAATCATAAAGTCTCTTAAAACTTAAATATTCTTAACTTAGATTAAAACTATAGGTAAACAGAAGCCTAAAATAGAATACAGAATGGATGCTTGTTAAATTATATCAGAGATAAGAGAATGAAGCTGTCATTGACATTAATTCTAACTATCTTCGACACGTTCAGATTGCACCCGTTCCTTCAGAAATGACGAGTGCACGTTTCCATTGTTTATTCTGATCGCCATGTTATACGTTAACGTTAAAAACTGGTCAAAGATGTGTCAGATCACGCACAGTGAATGATTCTGTAGTGTCACCAAAAAATGTATCTGTTAGTTACAGTAATTTTTTTTTTTTTTTTTTTTTTTAAACTGTTTTTTAAAAATAATTATTGAATGAAATTCAAACTAAATTGCATTGAGTGCTTTTTAACTTGAAGTAGTTATACCATTTTTATTTCCTTACATAGCAACATATCAAGAAAGCAGTCGCATGGTACATATTTTTACTGGCGCTACCATCAAACATTTTAAACTTTACGATTCCTCGTTACTGCATGACCTGTATTATGTAACTTATTGACTGAAAAAAAAAACAGAAAATATCGTCAAGATAACGGAAACAGTGTGCAGTAAACATGACTCAACATGCCTATAAGACCGCAGCGACAAGTCGGCTTGAGCGCCGATAAACCGATCCTATACGTCTGTAATTTAGCGATTAATTAAAACTCATACAACCGTGACCTGTGTAATTACATAGAGATTTGTGGAGCATTACTCCGTTTTATTAGCCGCTTTTAGAGTTCCTCAACCATATACAACATTTAGCTCGATCTAATTAATCTGAGGTTCTACGTATACGTCTTTTTAAAAAGTGATAGATTGATGATTGTTAAAAGCATTTTCATTGTCATTTCTATACGTGTGTATTTTAAGTTTTCTAAAGCATTCAATAGCACAAAATAAAGCCGCAGATATGTTACACCAAGTAGTTTTTTCCCTAGAACTAAAATTACCTATACTATATAAAATGTTCCAGAAACATACTAAATCCTCCTCGCGTCATCACATAATATGTCGTCTTCTAGAATGGTACCATTAGCAAATTAAATTGGTTAAACTTGACCAGTTGCATATGAATCAGGCACTTAAGTGAAATTGTGCATAAGAAAGTCATTATGTAGAATTGGAAAATAGTACTTCAAAACCAATTAATACTGAAAAGAGGTTGTTTCATTCCAAAAGAAATTAAAAAATACAGTGAAATAGATGATCACAAAATTAATGACTTTCCATACAAACTGATCAACTTCATCAACTGACCGAGTCTTATACCTACTTATATGTTTTTTTATGTTTAATTCCCTTTTGCATATACCTATAATATTGCCACTGCACATACAAGTACCATGCCATCGTTATCTTATCCAAGAATTAAATTACTAATTTCAGCTTATATTTTGAGCTCTCGATATCGCAAAATTAGCAATGTTCGTTTACCAGAGCGTTAACATGTCGGTATGGCGCAAAATTAGTTTCTAATCAGCTGAAATAGGTACGAGAAAACAAAGCTGAAAATTAATTACGTATTGCATTTATTATGCTTTCAAATTCAAGAGTCCTAACCTATATTTTAATAAGCACATATGAAGGATACAATATTTAGATAGAAAGTAACTAAGAAACAAACTTAATATATGCAAAGTCTTTCTAGTGAGCCGGCATTGGCATAGCGAGATTGCAATTCGTACATCAAACACTTTTTCACTTTTGAAAAAAGGATACACAGACTGGGAGGTCTACAATGAGACTTCCAGAATCTTTCATTTTTGATGACTCAACGCACAGTTTTAAAGACCACCCGGATATCATTCACATCCAGAGAGTCACCAATAAAACAGAAGCATTCCGTACCGCCACTCTTTGTAAATGACGTTAACACCTACTCAGCTAATACAAGCCAAGCTTTGATAAATAACTTTAAAGTCCACACCACAAGTGCAACAATTCGAGCAACCAAAGAAAATTACTTGATGCATAACGAACCTGCAAACAATGGTTAATAGTGGGCATTTACCATTCTGTGACGAATCGAGGAGGTCGGTAGTCCAGTAAAACACCATACAAAAAGGACCGAGTGCCATCACAATGCACCAACGTGAAGCCGTCGACGCTATGTGTCCACCATTTGCAACGCACCCCATAAATTTCAAGAGATAAATGGTGCGCCAACAATGGTTAAATAAACCTTTCTTATGATCCTCGAAAATAAGCTTTGTTTGGGCGTCGCGGTAAAAAGTTGAAATATCCATACCCGTACATTGATACAATGGAATCGGAATATTAAGGGGAGTATAACGCGCGTGGGCACCTTGACTTGTGCAAAAAATCTAGAGTGCCATATAATCTGCTTCATTTTATGGTCACACGCCGCCGGTCTATTAAAATAAAATCTTCTTTACCTGACGGTTATAGCAAAATGTTCCGTATTTCTCAAAATACCAGAACATTATTTAATAGGTCACATTTGTTTGCTGACATAATATTTGTGTTAAGAGTAACATCATTTTCATCGGGCGCTTAAACACTGCAAAATTTATGCAAAGTTTCCGAAAATTTATGATGGAACAGCTGCAAAATTTTGTCTAAGTAATTCGTGTTTCGTGTTATGTTTTTTGTTTCTGCAACTGAGTGTTAATAGTTATGAGGGCGTTTACGTGCCAATGAGTTTATGAATGAAACTAGTTATAAATTGTTACATTACGTAGATGTGATGCTATTGTCGATGTGGAGAGCGTAGGTGGTCTAGTGGTTAGGGTCTTCCACCACCTGGGAGACGTGGGTTCGATTCCCACCACATCTCAATGCGTTTTCGAATTTCGAATTCATATGTGCGTTTATTCGACGCTCTCACGGTGAAGGAAAACATCGTGATGAAACCTGCACGCACACTCCAGCGATGAAATTCAAGGCTTGTGTGTGAAGTCAACCAACCCGCATTAGGCCAGCGTGGTCGACTAAGGCCTAATTGCGCTACTCCAAGGTAGGCTTGAGCCCCTCGGTGGGGACGTATATGAGCTATTAATAATTATGCTATTGTGATTGCTAATTTAACTCTATTTCTTAGATAAAAAGTAAATAAATATTTAAAAAATTAAAATAATAACTCCAAAAACCAACAAATAAATATAAACAATAATTTAAAGCCAATGATATAAGTAGATCTAATTATGCATACATTTATAAAATTTATCATATTCATCATACATTACAAACATTTCTGTGAATAAACTGCTTGGGTTTTCATACTTCACGATATCAAAGTCGAAATTCAAGTACCCGAAAGAACCACGAACACGGAAAAGGCAACCAATTATTAGTAAACTCGTACAAAAGATCACAAAGAAGTTCTCGTAAAACAGCTAAGGTATAAATAAGTGTTTACTTTGTCGGAAGCTTCATACGAGTTGCTTTGAAGTGGCTTCCATTTATTTCTACTGTAGCAACACAACCCTTCTCGCATCTGCGGCGATAACGGTTAAATGTAACTATTTTCTGCTGTTATTTCCTCCCTCCTATTTTCGAGTTTAATCAAATCTAACCCTTTATTTTGATAAATGTTCCAAAAGAAATATCGTGTCTCATTACAGTTTCAATTATAGTTAAAAATTCGTAATGGCGCTTAACTGCTATGTTATGTGTGTCGCTCGCTCGACTCTATTATATTAAAAAAAACTGACAATTTAACAGGAATCATATAATACCTTATCTTTATATACAGGTAAATTAGTTTATAGTAGAGATTGATAACAGATTTTAATCCTATTGGCACAGCATCCACTAAACCAATTACTTTTATTTTTCAACCAATTTTGGAGTCCCTAACAGCTTTACTTATTAACGGCCACACACCAGAACCTTGTACCCTGACATCAGAAGATGGATTTGTCCATCCCCAGCCCACAAATTACATAGACCAATTTCATTTCACAATCTTACGAACGACATTACTGCCACGGAATCTTACCCACCAAGTTTTAGTGTGACCTATGGGCCTCGCATGGAGCTACGAATGAATAAATTTACAAAACGGTCAGTATTATAAATTTTACTTTCAATGCTAAAAGTGTTATAGTAGGACAAAGCTATCGAAAAGGTCAGAAAAATAAAAAATAATATTGTATGTGAAGATTCAAAATGCGCTTCAAACATGACTGCCTAGTTACGGAATTGTCGGCGAAACGAATTTTGGTAAATAAAAAACTCACTTTCATTTGAAATGTATTAACATTGATTTTTATTGAGCTTCAAACAAAGCCGTCATTGAGATAATAGCAAAACTTTTTGATTCATGGATCATGGCTGCTAGCTAATACAGTTATAGCAATCGAAAGTAAAATAAAACTTTTGATGCCCACTCGGCTTAATAAAGATCACACAGAACACATCAAATTTTAGCGAGGTTATAAAGTTTCATAGCGCCATTTGATTTATTTCGGTCAGTAGTATTGATTGCCACCGATCGATGGTAGACTCATCATTAAAATGTCATAAAAGTATCGAATGACAGAGACTTTTTAAATTGTAAATAAGTTTTGTATAGATTTATGAATTGAAATTTCTTAGATACGTCTTAGATGGTTCATTAAGTTTTAATGCACCGGACATCTTATTGAAATTTTATTTTACCGTCGAAGATCTTTCAGGAGTCTATCCTAAAGAAGGAATGTTAAGAAAGACTTTTACTTTTTCATAAGTTAAATGTAAGTCTAACATTTAATCTCATAGAAAATATCGTATTTTGATTGGTGTCAATAAAGAATATTTGTATTGTATTGTATTGTAATGTAAAATGTAACATCTACATTATAAACCATTTAAAAAATGTCCTACCCGCGAACACTTATTTTTTATAATACATAAACTTCAATATGTTGGTATTCTTTATTGACATCAAGGATTCACAAAAAAGACTTCTCCAAAGTTCATGGCTCTTCGTCGCGCCCCTAAAAGAATTTTTGTCCACGCATCGCGGGCTACCCTCTGAGCATCCCCTAGAAATTTTAGGGGAACGCAATCATGCCCTTTGATTCCTCCGTCCCGTTCAATTAGAAGGCGTCTCTGGCAACTGACTTGTGATAAAATGTTTGAAGTCGTACACTTGGGCGGTTATAGTAATTAGATGTTGATATTGAGAGCTTCCACATAATATGAAAGAAGGTTTCAAATTTTAATGGTTTCTTTGTATGAAGTTGTTTTATTAGTAATATTTTGGAACTCTCTGGTAACATTAAATATATATTTCAAATGTTTCTTTTTTGCGTTTCGTTACCATAAGGCATGTTCATTTATTTCTTTGAAAAATCGTCGTACATGTTCACTCAATCAAAGTACATTTTGCAATAATAATTTTCCATTCAATTTCAACAAATTGCCTCGAATTCGCTTCCTTCCTTCTAAAAGTACTGTCACATCTTTCGCTACGCATGACGGCTCTTTTGATTGTACCGCTGCTGCTTTAGAGGAAAAATATATAAACGCATGCACTTCCTGCATTGGGTGAGATGAGATGTATTTTATCCCAGCATACGAAATTAGGTCAGTGCTCTATGGAATGATTGACCGCGTACACTTTGAAGCTGGTAAACTTTTTGAAAACTGACCACGTATATTAAAATTTTCAACATCTACTTTTGTCTCTTTTGAATCATAATATGAATCCGCCTTTTCTTCTTTTTCTTCGTCTTTTTAATTCTTACTAATATTATAAATGCGAAAGTAACTCTGTCTGTCTGTCTATGAGTGTGTCTGTCTGTTACACTTTCACGCCTAAACCAATTTAGCGGTTTTGATGAAATTCAGTATAGAGATAGACTAGAGCTTGGAAAAGGACATAGGCTACCTTTTGTTGCGATAAAAAGGCTTGAAGAGGTTGAAATAGGGGATGAAAGTTTGTATGGAAGTTCGTCATTATCGAAGATGACACCCTGAAACTTATCACACTAATGGTAGGTTTAGTAGGGTAGGGCCTACCCTACACCTATCCTACCTAAACTTACCATTAGTGTAGGCGTAGGGTGTGTTTGGTAGGTATAAGGTAGGTGTAGGGTAGGTGTAGGGCTCTATAAATAAAAAAATTAATAAATATGTAGGGGAACGGAGGTCAGAAGAACTCATGAATACTTGTGAACACTAAAAATCTCGCTATTAGTCGACTCGTGAAAATCAGTTGAAGTCCACAATTTACCCAAAACAATGCTAACATAACTTTGTTCCGGTCTAATGAGGCGGCGTATGTAGTTCATTGCGCAAGCGTTCGCGATGACAGCGAGCGCCCGCGCACATTCGCCACGCGCCGCCGGATCGAATCGCACCCGAATGCGGGCGAGGCGACGCATGATGAGAGATTTTTGTGATTTGACTTGTTGTTATATAGTATGTTGGTTAAAAGTAGATTTCAATTTTGATTTTATTATCAAATGCAAAAAACCATCAACTAACAGAAAATGTGAGATCATCACTGCTATTATCGCGCGCACCCTAAAATTCTATTTCGAATATAAATATTTATTACAATATTTGAAGTTATAATAGTTTGAAGTGACAAAAGCTTTAAAAGCCGCTTCTTGAAGCCGAAAGAAAGCCACGTTTATTTAATTTTATAAATAAAATTACCAGTATTCATTGCTGTTGTACAGATCAAACAAAAGTGATTGTAAACCTAGAAAAAAGGGAAAAGTTATAAAGATGGACAGACGACCTTCGGACGACGACGATAGTGGCGGACGTGAGAAGCTATACTGGATGTGGTGATCCTTGGAGAAAGCCCTTATCACAGTTATCTCAGTGAACATCTGTCGGCTGAAATGATGATGACGATATTAATTGTTGGATGCCATTCTTATAACGTTTTGAGTACAAATAAACATTGCAGAACTTTTGTTTCCTGAAGAGTAATCATCAAGTTTCTCAGGTATAAACTTAGTAGGAAGGTTACGTTACTTACGAAGGTTACTTACGTCAAAAATAATCGAATTCAGTTCCCAAACAATCAATGAGATTACACATTGATGGACGTGCTTAGTTTGATTATCAACTAGGAGTTTGAATTGCAAATTATTGTCCACAGGTGGCAGCTGTGTTGTAGATTTTAATTAAACGGTTGTGTTTCGTATAAAGCTGTCGAGTTTATGTTATTTACATGCTATTATTTTCGTACCATGATAAAAATATATTATTCGATGCTATAAAATAAAAAAAACAATAATTTCAGACACAGTTTTTTTGCTACTGTGTCTGCCACAAAAATGAACGACGTACATGATTATTATAATAACTACGTCATGATGTATTCGGAAGATAAAATAAGTATTACTCCAACTTACAAAATATCACTCCAAAAACGCGACTGTAAGCATGCAATACCCGACCTCAGCAATACTTCGTAATAAATTGCCATTTCTCCAATCACCAGCAAAATATAGTCCGGGAGCCGAATATCGGTTTTTTATGCAAATCTAACAGCTGTTAATCAGTCGCCCGATTGCATTAAGTCAGTTGAAGTTGGCTTGAAGCTTAATTACTACGCGTGGGCGAACCTCCGGATCTTTTGGTACGCTTGGTAACAGAAGGTTTTTTCAATTTTTAATTTTCTTTATTTGGTAAAATAATGACTTACTCGTATATTTATTAGGTGGATTATATTTTTTTAAAAACTAGGTACTATTTTAAAACGATAAGTATAAAAAAGCTTTGAGTATCTAAAAAATGTTATTTATTAATTAAAGTACCTACTCCATATTGTTTTTATTTAGTTACCCAAGAAAACTTGAAACTATGGAGCTAATAGAGATTATAATATAGAATATAATACTAATTAAAACAGGGAGAGAGGTGATGACCCCCGTGCTGGTCCGTCCATTGCTATTCAGCGTGGTAACGCTGCAAGTGTGATGCTCCCATCCCTGATGAGCCTTTGCGCCTGGGATGTCTCAGGGCGGTATTTTTAATCTGAGAAAGCTGTAACAATTTAATCAATTATATTAAAAAAACACCCATCTAAATCTCAGCTTTTGTCCACATCAGTACACGCCAATCTCTCCAAGAAGACGAGAGTTACAGCACTACAACTAGTTCGAACACTAACAAAAACCGGTATTAATTAATTAGATTGACCGATAACGGAAAAAAGGAAAACGTACGTACTCCTAATGGCCAGTTTAGTAATGTGTCCACTGGACTGTCTACTGGAATGTCCTGGAGCCTTAATTGTATTGAAGTTTGACATGTGAACGCGTGTTGCTAGACTACCATTGAGTAAATAAGAGCGTGTCGGTAGTATAGTAGCTAGGGTTTCTCTCTGCCTCTCATCCGGGAGACTCGGGCTCAATCCCCACTACATACCAGTGAGTTTTTTAATTTCGAATTCATTTTCATATATATACGTTAGTTTGAAGCTTAAGTGGTGAAGAAAAAAATCGTGAGAATACCTGTATACTTCTACGGATAAAAATGGTTGTGTGTGAAGTTGATCCTCCCGCACTGGGCCAGCAGCGTGGTGACTAAGTTCTGATGGGTAGGCTCGATCCCTTCGGTTTATGACTATGATTGAGTAGATACTAGTATCCCTACCTAAGTATGAGAACATTGGCGATAATAATTAGTGTAGAACTTATCTAGGTAGAAATTAGGATAAGCTTAGATATTAAAAGGAGTCGCAAGTTGACGTCAGTGAATGTTAATAAAAATTTAAAAGTTTATATTATAATTAGCTTTTAAGCATTTTTTGTTTTAAACTACTCTTTCAACTCAAAATTATAAATAATAAGTGTAACAGAAAAATAGCTTATTTTGTTCTAAAATACTATATTCTCACCGTTACATACAGCTACTCCGACGCCCCTACATTAAAAAAGCTTAGAAACATTCTATACGTTTTCACTTAGCTGATGAAATAACTTCCCTTTAGAATATAATCAAATTAATGTAAGTACCTTCTGTATTTTTTTTACTCTAAAAATATTCACATACAATTGAAGAAAATGTCGTTTAAAAAAGCTACAACATGAAGTTTTATGACATAGGGGCACTTGATTTTAATAAATTTCGTTCATAATGTGCGTTTTATAAAAGAGTTTTAGAATATTTTTTATCAATAAAATGTACATCGTTACTTCAATAGGCCCCATGTTTGTATCATAAATAACTCTCACGCCGATTCGTCATACTTCTTACATCAATTATTTTCGATTATCTAACCGTAGATAGACGAGATTTTTAGCTTTATAAAGGGTGCGCTTGCGTTGCGTTTTCAAATATTAAAAGCGTATAAAATTCTTTGAACAATGTCAGCAAGTGGAAGTTTTTTATAGCAACATACAAGTCCGATTCGTCACATAATGGTAACATTGTTTTCTTTTACAATCCCACAAGGTTAGCTAATCTAGATATAGGTTGAGTTACACAGTTTATTACAACAATGAGGCCCCAGTTTTATATGAACACGTCTGAACCTGTTTCAAATTAATATGATTTACTATTTTAACAACGCAATTTCGCTGAAGTAGTAATTAAATTTACCTATGCGTATATTATTTACGCATAGGTAACATGGTAATTGTTAGTTAGGTATAGACTTGTTGAACATAACATTTTACTTCATTTGATAATGCAAAAGATGTAATACTCGAAATGTAAGATTAACGTAGTTTCATCTCAGAAATATGATATTTCTTGAGAACATAGTTAATAAATAATATTATAATTAATATTAATTAGATAAACAACATCCAGACACCAGATAAACTCAAGTGCTCCTCACACATAATTTTTGCTATGGGTGGGATTTGAACCTGAAAGCCTAATAATTTTTCATAAGCAGGCGTATAACAATCAACTAAGTTTCCGACCGATAGATTATTGTCACTAAATAAAACCTATAAAAATAAATTTATTTTCTAACTTGAATGTTGTTTTTTGACATACGAAAGCAAGTTGGAGATCTGCATCATAGTGGGTCGAGAGGCCATAAATATAAATATTGATTTGAATTGAACAAAATATCTAAAGTATAGATGCGTAAATCCATCTCGACTGCGTACTTGGCCGCAGCCATAGGGTGTTCAGTTCGGCCTCAGCAAATGTTATTTACCCGAAATGTACGTTAACAGAGGGTGTGCTAAAAGCTTAGTAAATAGAGCGGCAAAGTAACGTGTCAACTTAGACAAAGACGACTGTTTCCCTCGCTAGTGACTCACGCATGTTTCCTCGAGTTTCTCTGTTGATTTTTCGAAGTTTGTGTTATGTTCTTGGTCAAGGAAAGTTTAGAGTGTGTCAATCGAGTGTTTAAATCGATGTCTTTAAAACGGCTAACTAAAACAAATAATAGTACATTACGATACAAGGATCGTAGGTGGCATATTACAAACGAGGTGACTTGAGCTATGATACTACAGGTAAAGTTGATCATGTAGAAGTTGTAAAAACTAACCTTTATTGTATTGTGCGCAGTTTGAGCATCCTTACTATTCAAATTTATGACTAAATATCAACACTTAATCACTCGTAAAACAACATTCAATGTAAAACAATTAAATGAAAATTTCATAAAATTGGCGCCAACCACAAATCGATATTATGTTTCTTTTTTATAAGCATAATTACGGAGAAAAGGCTCTGGCGGACATTCAGCCTCTACGAATTAATTCTTTGGTAAATCGAGATAATTTTATTTTTATAATTAAAATATTACTTGCTCATAATATTTTTGATACAATTTGTTGAAATAAAAAATATAAAATACTTTTCTCTTTGTATGAATCGATTTAAATATTTTTTAGTGTCAAAATGATCCTGGCTGAATAATAATTTTGAAGACCGTAGAAATTAAAAAAAAATGCAATAAAATCGCACTAGTGCGGTAAAACGCATTTACCGCACAGTTTACTGCCTTCGTAAGTTCAATTTTCGAGCAAGGTGTATTGAAAATATATTTTTTACTCCGTGATTTTAAGATTATACTAATGTTTATCTAAGAGGCACGAAAGCATACCTAGGTTAATATAATTTTAAAAAACAAAGTAGTCAAAGAAAACAGTAAATAGTGTTTGCTTTAAATAATGAGGTTTTCGTTAGTTTACCAAAGAAATAGAACTTATTATAGTTTTTACATATCATTATAACTTACCACACTTTGACTTTGTTTACAGAATTTTAAACGTGAATTATTATCCTAATACCTGCATGCGTTTATATTAGGTAGGATAGATCGCGTGATCCATAAAATTGTAAAACCACATCAAAACGCATCCAAAATATGCATGAAACGAGCCATAAGGGCTTTGACGAGCATATGACATATTAATTAATTTACAAAAACAAGGAAAGGCCCTAAACTAATTTAATATATCTTTGGGTAAACATTTTATTTGCTTGCCGCCTGACTTCGGCACCAGCTGTGAAGACTAGGGTGCGAGTTACAGAATATGCAATGTAGAGGCGACGAAAAACTACAATTATACTTATTTTGATTAACGAATTTATCTTACACATGTTATAGTATGTGCATACCAAGATACATAATACTTGTTTCAAGAGCGCCACTCTGATTATCATAATAAAGACTTTCATAGTCATACCTATAGATACAATTAATTCGTTATTTAATAATTTATATGTAAAATGAAACCATCGCAACGGCAAACGGCAACTCTACCTTTTACATAATCTTTGCACTCACCAAGAATATTTAGGTTTTTGCATCAGCTTCTGACCGAAGTTTGTCTGATACTTAGTTAGAAATTGAACAAACAGTCAATTAATACAAACATAATTAGATAAATATGTTTTTTGTTTGATTAGACTCTTTTGTTTGAACATATTTATATCATAAATAAAACTAAGCACGAACATCTACTACGACTATCTACTCAAAAATAAGCAAGTACAAACTTGCTTTGTGGAAACATCTAAACAGTGTTGTAATTAGTTGTAAAGCACTGTATGATTTCCAAATAAAATAAATATCTGAATTGAACGGGCTTGTTACTAAGGCCTGATTGCCCCAATTTAGGGTAAAAACAAGCCCCTTGGTAGGGACGTATATGAGCAGTCAGATATCTAAATTGCAAAACTCAAATCTACTAAAAACTTCCTTGATTCTACAACTGGCAGCTACTGGTATATCAAAACTACGATTCAAACTGTTAAATTCAATCGCGTGAGTCTCAGAAACGCATCCCGTTGTTGGTAATAAACATAAGAACAGCTAATGCGATCGTTCGGATCGATTCAAAGCGATCACAGTTGAGATTTGGTCGGTGTCACTGATCGTATATTGACGCTTGAGATGACTTTGATAGCGTATGATAATGCGGTGCATGTTAGGGAGCGGAGAGAGAGGAAGAGCGATTTTGTAAACAAAAGTATTACGTGATATTGCAACGATTGAAAAACAGAAGTCAGCATTACTGTTTTTTATTTGCAAATATTCTATTTTATTTACTAAACTTTTATTTTGGATTTTCAATACAAAGGAAAGCTATAATAAGTGTTCCAAAAACATTGATTTGAGAAAGCTAAATTTTATTTTTAGTGTTATATTTTTATGACTTACGAGTAAATTACAAGATGATTTTGTTTCCTTAAAGGTTTTAAAATATATAAGTACTAATTTTTATGGTAATTTTGTGCAATAATCATGAAGGTGTGCTTTGTTTTGTTCAAGAATCTTAAGAATTTCACACGTTTTGTGTAATTTGTAGATAGAAGGAAATGTCAAGTCTTTTTTTAAATTTATCATGTCATTTTACTGTTCTTATTGCATAAATGGTGGTTTAATTGAATAAGTGTGAGAAACTCTCACACTAAATGAGTTGTTTCCCAAACAGTCGCATTAAAATGCAGGGTACATTAATTCTCGCATTATTCTAGTTAAAAAGTCCAAAGCCGCACCGTGCCCGCTATCTTATCTGATGTCATTTATAGGATTAAGGCTAGATGAGACAGATATCGAATAGATGGGTGGTTGGGCACCAAAGAATGTTTAAGAGAAATCGTTCAATGAATTTCTAGCTTTGTTTTTATGGTAATTAGAACGAACCAGTCTTTCGAGTTCGAATTTAAACTTCCGCAGCAAGTGTTTGAGTTTTACATCACATGTTACGTGGGTTTCTGTAAGATTTGTCGAGGTAATGAACTTTTCGATGATTTGTTCAAACAGAACTTGGAAACAGACGTTCGAGATTGTTGCTTCATTAAATTTCTTTGTGAGTATGCTTATTAAGATCTCTCAGATAGTGCTAATAGAGTTAGTAGCATACAGATGATTCTTAATTATTATAAGATTTCAGATTTTGTTCAAGTTTACATAATTTGTCAATTAGATTTTATCTTAATTCTCTTTTAACGTTATCATTCCTTAAAATAAAACACATATTTATCGTCATTTCACAAGTTTATATTTTAAAATATTTCTTATTAGGATTCGATCGATATAGTCGAATGCCTTGTTCTACAAAATTTCCTTTCGAAACCCGACATTGTTAAGCACCCAGATTTACTCCAAACAGTGGTCGAAGATAGCTTCACGGTGCAACCGCAAGACTGTCCAATGATGGGTGACCAAACCGCTATATCCTCGGTATAACGAGCTCAGCTGTCACGTGCTTGCCCACCAAATGTTTTTGTGGATGAACCAATTTTACTGATCATTGATGTTGACTTTGATTGGGTACTTGTTCTAAGGTCTCAGCTAAATGTTTTTCATTTTTTTACAATTTTGTTGCAAGTAAGTAATATGTTATTTTTTTCGAAATTGATTTAAATATACCAAACGTCTCACCTCACAATAACGAAGCTACAGGTAAAACCATCTACTCTCTAGTGCTCTTAGTTACGGAGATCAACATCATCAACATCAACGGCCAGTTACGGAGATAGCTAGAGCTAAAAACAATTATTATATAAACAACGGGTCTTAGGTTATTGAAGGCTTGAAGGCTCTTTTAAACTCGTGAAGGAAAAAGTCGTGAGGAAACTTATACACATCGGTGAAGAAATTCAAAGGTCATGGTCGTGTATAAATTCGATCAGTCAACTCTAGGCTACTCTAGGCCCGAAATTAAGGTAAGCTGGAGCCCCGCAGAGGAGACGTACCTACTCGTATTATGAGCTGTCTACAAATAATTGGAATATTCGTATTTATTCTGACTACAAAATTGGTTTGATAAAGATGTCAAATATTTATTCAACTAAAGTCACTTGCATAATATACAGGTACCTACTAATTTCCAACGTCACTTCCGTTTCTGGATGCACTAACTATCCAACCGCAAGGCGCGTGTCATCATAGCGTGATGGTTGTTTTTCTTGCAGCATTACCGCTTGCGGTTTGTACCGGCAATGATCTATCACATTACAATATCTTATCGACTTTGGAACCAGTTAATGTGATGTTACAAGAAAAATGTTAAGCCTGTCTTTGCAATAACCCGTGCCAACGGATCTCAAAAAGTTCACTATTTAATTATGCTGCTTTAGTAAGTAAATCAAAATGGTTGTCTTAAAAATTAGGGGCTTTTTACTCATTAACGGCCCGTTACAGTCCACTGTTGGACTATGAGCCTCCTCCACTTAAGTGGAGGGTTTTGCCATAATCTCCACGCTTGGCAGGCTTGGCGGCTTTTTACTATAGTCTTTAAATTCTTAAACAAACAAATAAGTATTTGTAATCAGTAAGTAATTTGTTCACGTTATTTGTAAAAACATGATCACTTAAATCTTTTCCCACAAGTTCATTGAATATTCAGCACCAAGCTGTTTAGTCGAATTCACTACCAGTTGAAAAACGATACTACACCTACGACGAAACGTTATCCAAATCACCAAATATTCTATCGTAAGTGGGAGTGTCAGTCATCATTCATTGAGCGTGTTCGTAAACTCTATGCCACCTACATGGGCGACCATTACCATGGAAAATTGAGTAACCTTAGGTTTAACAATGTGACTACTGTTGTTTCATTAAGGGAAGTTATTTCTTTAGTGCCTATTTTATTTGACATTTTTAGGACGATCAAGTGGTTTTCCAAAATTAGGATCTGGCCCTCACCTTCTTAAAATATCATTCTATTTATTTTTCTCTGCAAGAATTATAGTAATAATATCTCAAATACCTGACCCGTCCAGCTCGAAGCTAGTCCTAAAGACATTTTCATACATTTGGTTAATTTTATAAAAAATTGGCTCAAGTTTCTAACTGCAATATACAATACAATACAATACAAATATTATTTATAGACACCAATCAAAATTACAAGAAAACATTAAAACACATAAACATTAATATAGCATTAAACATTAATATAGTATTTAAATATAATTTTTATTTGTATTTAGATGATTCGTTTACTAAGCTTGAACATCTAAGTTCTTTTAAGTTATAATTACAAGCATCTACTTACTTCATAGTTATTGTAGCGTAAATGATAATAATAAACTGTTATTAGTTATCTTTTAATTAGAATGATTTGATGTTTCCGCCACAAAACATGTTTCCCGAAATTGCATCCCAATTATTTTCATTAGGAAGCTTTTTTGTTTGTCTATTTCAACCGCCAATTTGACTAATGATGCTGCTTTACCAGCATTTTATTGCCGTAATTATTGAGTACGGCCAAAATTATACACACTTGCCGTCAGTGTGAACGAAATTTTCAGTTTCGTCTCACATTTTTGTAAAATGTGGGAACTTAAAATTTTATGCAATAACTGTCACGGCATGATATGTGTGAAGCCACAGTGTTTAAGCGGATTTAAACTACGATCTATTGTCACATAAAATGTCCTCATTTTCCAGAGACCGAATGATATGAATGAATGGGCGAAAGTTTAGGTGCGGCAATCACGATTCACGCTTGTAATCGTGTCAAACGACATAGCACAAGGATTGCGGTTTTGCTATAAAATATCTCTTGTTGAGGTTTCCTTGAAGCTTTTGATTCACCATCTTTATTAGGGTCAGTGAAACTTTATTTTACAGTTCAATCCGATATTTGTTCGCAGGTAAACTGTAGATAAAAAACCACTTTGACAGTTTTATTGACCAACAAAATTTACTAATACACAAGCGTGATTTCTCATTGTAAAACTATTTCCTGCGAAGTAATATTATAAGGTTAACCTTGTCAAATTATCATTTCTATTTTATGGACTTACCAGTACATTTTAATAACCACTGACTGCCTAATGCTATCTTAATAAGATCAACGTCAGCTTTGAAAAGGTAGTCACATATTCTCCTTAATAACAATGTGCAAGAATGTATCACTAAAACGTGAGTTCCGTTTGTAGCTTATTTCTCAAACATAATGACAGTGTAACGATACCATCGCCCAAGCCAATCCTTTCGTTGAAAATACTCGACTCATAAGCCCTAGCCGACAAGGATAAAATGCAGGTGAATCATTTCACATGATTTGCAAATTTATTGTTTTAAGCCTCTGAATACCAAGTAGGCTTATTATGTGTGTTTAATGATGAATCACTTCGAGTGATACATTTATTATGTTAAAGGAATTTTAAGTAGGTGAGTGGTTAGTAGGAGCATGAGTAGGTACTTGGTCAATAAAGAAAAGAAATAGCCTTAATGATAGCTAGCAGCCATTGTTATAATCTTGCAATAAAAGGATGTCATTTTTTTCTTAGTAGGTATCTAAAAATTTGTTCGCTTTTATTTTTCGACGAAACATTCAAAAAATTTAAGATGATAATCACAGTAACGTAGATAAGATACCACAATATGTACAGATATACAATACTATGACTGTAGTTAAGCTGTACCAAATATGTAGACCTTAACAATAATGGTAATAAAATTCAGTGTACGGATCGGATCAGAAAGCGTATAAAAGAGCTGTAATAGCCCCTTGACCCTGAACAAGTGCAAAAGATGTTGAAGCTGAAAGACGTAAATCCTTATCAGATTTGCCCTTAAACGTTTCCATTGTGGCCTCGAATACATGCGAGGGAAGTTTGCTGAGAAAGAAGCCTCACGACCCGTGTTAAGCAACTTGGCACTCACTAAACTATTTTAAGATAATAAGGATCGAAACCCTTTGAAAGGGTGCGGGCAAGAGTCAATATTTGCAAATATAAGACGTTATTTAGATGCGAGACACGATCGTCTGCCCCAAGACTCGGCTATTCTGCCTTCTTATGCAAATCGCAGCCATATCTCCGACTATTCACTAAGAGGTTTATTTGGCGAGTTCCTTTAAAACTCTTCAAAGTGAATGTATTAAATTTTTCATAACTGTCCACTCAGCGAGAAGTGCAGCTATTGCCATTTTGTTGAGAAATACTGTCGTCGTTATTTGATTCTGATTTGCTTCTTGGCCCCACGAGGAGGTTTTTATAAAAACAAATTAAACCTTTAATCAAAAAATTCTAGACTGTTACTAATTTATTATAATATTTATTGTGATTTTGTTAAATTATTATTATTAGTAATTTACACTAATTAATTTAAAAGTTGAAGATTTGCTTCCTCCAAACTGTTCGATAAATCAACCTATTGGTAGGTATATAGGACTTCGTGGAATAAAGAAGCTTGAATTCACTTTTTTTTTGTAGGTTTTAATATTAAAAATATATTATATTTTTTTGCTATAATATCGTTGGTAGTCATTACAAACGTAAGAAACCGATAATTTGCGCATAAATTTGGTTAGTATAAAAGAACAAACACCCATTTACATCAGCAACGTGGTACAAATTATCTAAATATTTCGACAAATTGAGAACCTCCTTTTTTTAAGTCGGTTAAAAAGAATGCATGGTTACGCGTCTCCTAGAATTGGCTGTATTACCTGAAAAACACGTGCGCGTTTGGTTACCTTCATATCTTGTCAGCTTTCAATTAATGCTTTGAAAGCATTTAACTATTTAAAAAAAATGGTACATTTAATATTCATAGATAATATAATATCTAGTCATTTCTCTTGCTTAACGTCTTATTCTCACGATTTTGCTTACACTAAGAAAAGCTTCAATCCATGTAAGAAACGTGTCTTATCTTTATTTAAACTTTTTGTTGTTTGGAACATATACACAAAGGTCTATCAAACTAAGACTTTATGTTTAGGTACTTTTTTTGTTCTACTTCTGTAGAGCATTGCAGTATTATTTTATTCAATCCGACAATGTTTATTTTAGAAAAGTAGTAATAACATTCTGAAAAAGAGTCAGAAATAACTATCCATTCTTGAATCTCTAGAGTCAATTAAGATATGATCTAAGTCACGTTTTTACGGAAGAAACGGTACACAGATTACAAAATTTCCTTTTACAACACAAAATATCTGACCTCCACCCTACCTGTTGTTTCTCGACGAATTGAATTAAACGATTGCATGTCAGAGAGCAGTAAAAAGCCAAAAGAGGCTTTCGTCCACGAATAATGATATCAAATATTTCAACAACCATTGTTGTTGTCAAGGGTGAAGAGATAAGTTAATAATATAATGACGTATTATTGCTCCCTCTAAACCTATTCAACTATTCGAAAAGTTAGCTCTCATAATTCCCAAATTTCTTTTCCAAAGCTTTTTGAATTTCTATTATGTATAACTTTATGGGTCAGTTTAGCCTGACGCCGAATCGGGGCAACTAAACAATCGTGTTATTATGTTTATGGTGTAATGTCAAAATAAAATGTTTCTGTTCTTGTAAGCGCGTCATTAATTCGAATTTTATTCACATTAAGTTTCGTGACTACAGTTTTATTTTCCGTAAAGTGAAAACGTTTCGATAACGCATCTTAATAGGTTATTTCCATAAAAGCAATTGTGGTATTGGTGTAAGTATTACTATTTTGAATGGCAGTTAAGTTGTTAAAGGCGTGGTCCGCTCTGTCAAAGGAAGTCATATTTTTTGTTTAGTTCATTCTAAGCTAACCATAATGGTTGACTGCTTGATTACATCAGTTTCTTAGGGAATTAAATTACTCTTATGTCTCGTAAACTTCTGTATAAAATAAATCGCCATTCGAAATTACTGTACTGCGTAATATATAGGTACTGCTCTGTACAAAATTTGCAAAACCTGCGTATTTTTAAAAATATTTTTTTACATTGCAGCCATCAATCAGAGTTCAGTAATCCATTTTTCATCTCTTATCTGTAAACACAGTAATGTATGCGGGTGACCTCCCAACTCCCATCCACTAAGTCAACACTATTGCTTTGCTATAGAATATGAGACCGTTTACTGTTAGCTTACTTTACATTGCTTACCTAGCTTAAAATTATGTTTTATCCATCGAAGCTAATGCGCAATGTACTCTAGTCTAAGCGATATATTAATTTGATTTTTATGGTGAAAAATTGTACCCACATAGGATTATGGACACAATCCTCACCCTTGTTTGAACGAACTTTTTTAATTTTCTTCTGGAAAACCAATAAATTTGGTCAAGCAAGCTAAAGGGGAGTTTAGAAGTATGTTTATTTTGATCACCTATATTGACTTACAGAGCATCTCGTGACATATGTTTTGTGTCTTCAATTTACTACTTTTTAAAGCAATATCAAATAATAAGAAGTTATATTTTTTTTATATATTGACGTCTTTTAGAATAATTAATATCGATGGTTGACCATGAGCAATAAACTAAATTCCACTTAATTATAGGAAACCAAATTCAAATTTAGAACCTGCATGAAACATCAGGACGCGACAGAATTTCAGCAATTTTGAAATTAAATTTACCCCTTCCTACTTCCTTTATTCTCAAGTCATTTGAACCTGAAATGCACCTCACATAATGGAATGCGATCTTATTTGTATGTGAAGTCGGCACCGTGTCTGTAATACTGCGCGCATTAGCACAGAATAGTCTGCGCTTATTACAACCTGTGGACAGAATTGTTAATGTACAAAATGACACCTATCACGTCATTGAAAGAATGCCTTGAAGAGCTGTTATTAGTGTGACATGATGACAAGTTCTGAGAAGACAGATCAGGTGTTTTAGTTCTGTTTAGAGTAGATCGAATACTGTGAAGCGTTTGTAACAACGTTTTGAATCTCTAAGACATAAAAATATATAAAAAAAAAATTGCTGGCATGAGTTCATAAAAAACTGCATGAAAATATTTAAACTGTAAGTATTATCCTATAGGCCAGTTTAAGTACACGTCTATTCAATTTGATCGCTTCTTTTTAAATGATAAATATTATCAAGTTTATAAAAGTTTAAAGTGTCTTTCTATAATATATTGATATACTATCAGACTAGCTTTTCAAAATACCTTTCAAGATTCGCTGCAAAATCTCGAGTAGACTAAACTTAAAGCTTCTTGATCCTTTGGATAAGTTCAAAAAGTACTCGTGATACCTGCAAATAGGTGCTGACTTTTCGATATTTTCGAGTCGGTACTTTTACATCGGAAGTGAATTTGAATTTACATGAGGAGCAAATCCCGTGTGAAATTCTTACGTATTCTTGAATGTGTCGTTTTAGGAGTTAGTAACTGTAGAGAAGGTTGTTTATTTGTAAAAAAATACTAAAGAAGAAAATAAAGGTAGAATGGTTTTTATGAATGAATAATAAACACAAGTCTGAGTTATTGTAAATTAGATTTTCCGATTAATTTTAAAATTCACCAGAACGGCCAGACGAAACTCTAAATGACTCGCAAATTCTGTACTTATCTCTTCTATCTGCTAATACTATTTTAAGTAATAAAATAAACACCAGTAGTAATTTTACACTGCTGGATTATGAGCCTCCTCCACTTAAGTAAAAAAATGAATGTAAATTTGCTTTGTCTTAATATTTAATTTTCAACACTTGCAGATACACCTGTTTGCAGTTTAAGCTCTAATAATTTGTCTTTTTACACTATTTACGTATCTTGTGTTCTCTGGCTAAAAAAAAGATTAAAATAAAACCAATTTCAATGGTATTAATGATTCTTTTAATGTTGTCCTTTGCCAAAACTGTAGCTTTTTTTTTATGTCTTCACAGCTCCTCGCTCACTAGGTGGCACACTCGATCCACCTAAGAGTGTATTGATGTTGTTAGCTGTAGCACTTACCACGTTTACCGTTATGCAGTTTGGTTTGACTCACAAATATGTATCGAGCTCGGTCGAGACGTTTCACTTACGGGTTATTGTGTACCTAGGCTTGGTACATTATGTTGTAGTGTTTCGAAATTAGTTTCGTCTTGTGAGGTTTCTTGTTCCAAATTAGTAAGCCCATTTAAAAAAAAACATCTTTGTTTTCAATTGTGTTGCTAGTTTTAAACGGATTGACTTCAAAATAAGTAGAGTCTTATTTTCTTAAAGATTTTACAATTTGTATGTTTCAGTACAAGCTTAAGGTTAATAGAAACATGCTACTTACATTGAACGAATCAGTGGCTCTTAAACAACATGAAAACTATATTTATCACAAGTCACTGCAAAAAAAAGGGCAAAACGATCTAATGTAAAATTAACAGGAGGACATACACAATCATAAAGGGTTCACAAAAAGCCTTTTTATAAACTTCCAACCACACCTCGAAAGGCCCATCCTTCAAGATAGTAATAAAATGGCTCTTATACATATTATAGCATCGTAATAAAGGAGAGGGACACCTCAAGGGATCCATCGATTCTGGTTACCCATTAATACTATATTACATAATCGGACCCTCCTTGAACGGTCATTGATTTGTTTTGCGTCTAGAGATTTGGTTGCGGATATGGTTTATAGTGGGTAAATCAATATTGATTAATTATTATATCGTAGAAGGATAAATCTAACCCTAGCTTGTATACAGAAACAATAGTTATTCGTACCTAGTTAATGTGCTAAGATAAAGATGAATATACAATAACTAACATAAACCTGCTTTAGCAAAATATCCCTATAGAACCCTGTACAGTACACGTTATAAATCGGATTTATATAAAATTCCCAACAGACCTTCCTGCACGGGCACTTGATAAACACGAAAAACAAAAATAAAAGGCAACACAGAAGATAAAAATTAACATCTTAAAAGACGACTAAGCGTCGTGAAACAGGGGTTGAAAATTGCACTTAAAAATACACAGGTAAAACGAAATTAGCCAAAGCACCGCCCTCGGGCAAGCTTTGATATCAAGAGCATCGGAGATCAAACAACTGTAAAATTAAAAAGACTGCACTGTTTTTGCAAAGCAAGATACTCACTCATTTCTCATTTCATGGTTGTTTAACAATTTGGGATTCACAACTGTTTTGTTTGTGGGAGTAAAGTTATTTTGCGGCCTAAGGTGCATTCCACTGCGAATAATTAGTAAAAAAGTAAGATTTTTTAAGACGTACTGAATCTTATTTGATTACATACAGGCATATTTTGATATCCATTGTCATTTAACAATGATTTGAACAAATGTATCTATGACAGTTTCGACGGCAGCTAAATACTTAATCCTTTTAGTTTCAATAAATGCATTCCCCTATTCCTTCTTAGTAAATAAACCCCAAGAGACTGAATCGATAGAAAATGCCGCGTCATCTTAGCTAAGAGCATTGTTTAAATCATTATAGCCCGGCACACCCACTCCGATGACTTTATAGAAAGGGTTCCGGAACAATTTGAAGTAATCGTTGTCTGTAGGGTAAACATTGTAGGAATTTTAATTGAGTCAGAATCGTGTGCTTATAAATTTTGAGTAGAAATTTTTAGACTATGTATAGGTTCACTCTACAAACAGAATTTATTCAGATAAAGTAAACACGTGAATTTTCACAGACTGCTTTTGTTGAAGGTAAATTTCCAAAAAAAATATTGGAAGTTGGTCAGAATAAAACAAATACACCCACAAAAAGCAAGGCAGGTGCGTAGTTACAACTTCTGATTTGTTAATAACTTTTTTATTTAGTGACCGTAAAATAGATGTGGCTGATCATTAATTATCACGAGGGCAGCAATTTGTTTTACCTCGGTCACGGCCTACAAATTTATGTATGAGCAAAACCATTAAGGGATTGTCGCTTCGGGTCATTTGTGTCTGAAAACTCCTTTTGAAATAGCCTAATTTCGATTTTTTACTTTGTCTTAATCAAACAAAAAATTAAAATCCCTGAAGGCGTTTATAATTTATGATTCAAACGCTGTGTTTAATCAAAATTGTTAAGTGCCCCTTGTAAGCACTCCAAACAACCTGTCCAAATATAAACAATATACATACGTCTTGACATCTGTACAAAGTATCATGTATCAGATTTAAAAGACAGGTGTATGGTCAGTTTTTGTCTTGTTTGCATATCAGGTGGTATATGGGTTCAAACCCTATAATTGTCACCTGTTGTATGTGACACATATTGCGTGTGAGCTAACACCTGACTTGTGTCCAAGGACATTTATTACTCCTTAATAATCAACCTACTGTTTCAAACTTGCTGCCTATTATCTATCTGCTTTAAGTTTTCTAATGAGCTATAGTTAGCACTAATGCACAACTTTCTCAATGAAAAAAATAATGATTGACACGGAAAAATATGAACCTTTAAATATCATTAATTCAAATAGGAAAATATACCCTGTGCTTTCACTTTTATTGCCTCAATCAAAATGAGCATCTATAGATTTTATTAGGGATCAGTGAGAAATGATGCAAGGGAATTCGCATTGTTTTTTGTGATATTTTTTCTTTTGTGGTTTGATTCACACGCCTACACGTGTGGAAAATCCTTATGCAACTGCAAAAAATAATTGACCTGGATACATGTCATTGTATTTAATAACGATGTCGAATCCATCCACTATTATCCTGCGTGACACTGATCCAGTGACTCGTTTTGCACATAGTATCAGGTAACCTGTGACAGATGCAACGAAGCCGGTTAGTGGGAAAGTTTGAGATGCAAACTAAGGCAGACGTGACTACGTCGGACTTTCTTCCATAATAGCGTTCCTGGGCGCACTTAACTTGTCATTCGTGGGAACACAAATTATAGGTATGATAATCTCGAGTGTCATCAGCGAAACAACGAGAAAGTTTGCGTTTTAGAATCGTTAGTTTTTGCTTACGGTTTTGTGAGTTGAATTGCACTTGAAGCGAAATTAATTGATGAAAATGTGGAGCGTGTGCATTTGGAGAGGTGATTAGCGGAAACCCCATCTTCAATCCCTAATCTGAATTCGTCCCTATTAATTCGGGATTGGACGTGCGCTGGACAATTGAAACAGTCGGTAATGGGAACGGTTTAACACGTCCTGTGGGTAATTATGGTCGTCCAATTGCATTGAACATGAATGCGCATATACTGTGTTAATGCGGTCTTTAAACTGTATTGTGGCTACGCAATTCTAGTTTTGATTAAATTTTGAAACCATTTTCTGGATTCTTATTCAAAATTTATTTACGTTGCCGTTATTAAGTCACATTTTTCAATTATGGGCTTTTTTATTTAACAAGATCCATTTAATTCAATAAAATCATAAATGAAGTCATATTTTGAAATGTTTTAATAATAATTTTACAAGGTTATTATAAATTAATCATATATTTTTTAATAAAAACAGCGTTTTAGATATACTTTTACAACCTCAGCAGTAGTCTGCTGCCTTATATTCAAATGAACAAATTTTACTTCAATTATTCTGAAGTGATCCGGGTCGAACCGTATCCTTTTCACATTCACCCTTCCCCTCATTACAATCGACGATCCTCTACTCCTACATCTAGATAAGAACCACCCATCTTTATTTTTCTGCCGCACACCCTCCTGTATTTTTGCTTTTTAGGGGTACCTACCATTCATTTCATTACGATTCAATTCGTAGCAAATGAATTCATTTTTTCTCTATCAATGCAGGAAACTACAGATGAGTTTGCTGATAACGCACTAATCTGTTATTTATGACTGCGGGATATTCTTTTATAATAAACTATAGAAATAGAGCAGTCAATATAAAATCGTCGAAACAGATGTAGATTATTTCACAGGATTTTTATTTTCTTATCAGATGAAAAAGTACTGTCATTGTTCTTATTGTGTCTCTATACTATAAAGGCGACCTTTACTTTCACTTACTCGTAAGCAGTGTCATCTTAAAGTCCCATGATGCCATTTCTGGTTGATCGTATGTGAAGTTTTACAATGCTAACGTCCCGATCGTGACTCTAGAGCAGGTATCCCTGGCGCCATCTCACGACATTGGACGTCAAAACTAAGAGCAGTGAATGCCTCTTTATGTGTTCATGTTGTTACAGTGCTAATAGCCTGTGGACAACACAAATTGCCACTATTAGCCTCTTTTCGCGGGAAATCTCTAAAATTATCGACACCCAATTAGAGCACATTGTCACTACTTTCTTTTAACGAAAAGTGTCTCTTTCATCACCACCGTCTTTGTTTGTTTCGGGCTAAATATTTTTCTAGCACACTCATGTCTCACAATATTTATTTATTTACATAAGTATAGGTATTGTTAGATGGATACTATAGCAATTTGATAAGATGACCTTCAAAAATCTAATAAAGTAAAAAACCAGAATGTCACCCTCAGCAATTTCATTTTTACGAAATGGTTTGAGCATTCATGCATTGAGGCACTCGTCACCGATCTATTTTGCGAGTGTTGTGTATGAAATGAAATGACATACCGACTGAACCGTCCCCTTTGCAAACTTATTTTTGCAGCTAAAGAATATTTTTGTAAAAACCTTTCTTTGGCGTTTCAAACAACATGAACGGCAATTGTATCATTGTCTTTGTGATTCCTAGTTGCACCGTCAGCTCCTCCCTTGTGTAGCACCCTAATCGAATTGCTACACGCATGGTGCCTCCTGTCTTGTGGGTCGAACCCCATGTTCTGGACATCAGAGGTCTCTGCAAAAATAAATACGCACCCAAATCAAACGACTGAGTTTAATTGGACCCTATTTTCCGGTCATCTTTGAGGATTACTTAATTTTCTATTGTTAACGACACTCTCGTTAATTTTAACAACTAATGTAAAGTTCAAAAATTGATTTACATAAATAAGCACATTTAAATTCTTATAAGAATACAAAAATGTTGTACGGTAAGTATATTTTGTCACATACGCACCACTTGACTGTCAAAAACGGTGCGATCAATCATGTCCCCTACTCTAAGCCAAATTTTAGCTTCATCGTAAATCTATACATCATCTCTAACTAATTCTGTGCTAGTTAAATAGTCTCTTAAATCAGCCTTTACCAAACTACCACAGAAAATATATGCAGCTTATAAAAGCTAATTTGCTTTGACCTTCTATACTTTATATCGTATCGTAACAGCATTTTTAACTTTGTAATCACCGAATATGGCAAGATTCTCTTTGCTTTTGAGAAACGGTATGTTATTACGGACTGCTCTACAATAAGCTGTGTTTTGGTGGTAATGTTAAGTTTGTGATACTGATAATTCAAAGTCAGGCACAGGGCGCGCGTGGTTCGGACTTGACAGCGACCGTCGGCATTTCGTCATGCTTCGCTGGAACGAATTGTCTAGTAGGGGGATATGTCTAATACAATGTAAGCACTGTTACGACTATTAAGTAATCCTAGACTGGCTCGTAATTAATGTTGATAACCAATATATAGCTTTATTTTTTATGGGATTTTTCCAAGGAATTTGGGTGCCCCTCATTGGAACAGGATTTGAGCTGCGATGACGACCAAATATTACTTAAGCTACCTTTTTTTAATAAACATAATAAATTGAGTTTGTAATGCTTCTTTTTAATGCTAGATGTAAGAAAATATAGAGTTGCTATGATGCATTAAAACATAACATTACGACGAATGCAATATCCGAAAAAAGACCCCTTTCCTATTACAATCCCAAATTCATTTCTATTAGAGGAACTTTGTCATATGTCCAAAACAATAAAGGGAACTATGAAGATTAATGTTTTTTGGGACTATTTTTTTATTATCGAAACACTTTTTTTTATCCTGTTTGTGATTTAATGTACTCTACAAACGAAATTTGAAGATATATAGATGTTATTATTAATAGTGCGTCAATGCGATAAATAAGTACCTACTTAGTTTTTTAAACTAACTATTACCTCACTATATTTATGTACTTTACTGTAAAGAAAACATTGAAAAACATTATAATATGTACATAGTAGGTATTGTAGTGTTAAAAATAAAAACCGAAAAGTACTACTTTACACGTATATAATTTAGATTTTAAAAAAGGAGTAAAAAGGCCAAGATTTGATAAAAAGTTACTTACCAAAATAGCAAAGTACCAAAATAGAACACAAACAAAAAAACAGAAAACAAAGAACGGTAACACGGTAGAAGACGACTATTATAACAAAAATAATTTGGAATAAAAGTCTAACGGTTCCTCAAAATTACTGAAGGTTCAACAAGTGTAAGAGATAGAGGAGTAAATAATGCCCTACCTGTCTAGGGAATCGTTGCGCAACAAATCTATAGACTAAGTAAGGAGTCAAACGTTTTGTACCAAAAGTCTTTGCCAGGAATGGTTGACGGTGGCGTGGAGAGCCGGTTTGAATTTAGGAAATAACAAACCAAACTTGCAACGCTCCAATTTAAGGGATGGTTCACAAGATGTTCCTGAATTTAAAATGTTCGTTAAAAAAACGTAAAAGGTAAACTTATAACTATAACCAAACTTCCAGCCGTAGGTCTTGAAAGTCCGCACGTGCAACTGCTGCAATCCCCAAGGCACCAAAGCCCAGGTTATCAATGTAGCGGCGGGTCTGCAGCCGGGATCAGTCACTCGTGCGACCACAGAAGCGACCTCAGGTCCAGTGCGCCAGACTCCGACGACTCGGCTAGGTCCGTTCGCTGGGTACCCGTTCGAACCTGATGCCCTGTCCACAAGGCTATCGGTTATAGGATGGCTCTCCTCTGCTCCCACTCAGACAATGCTTCAAGAAGCGGCTTTACCAAGCTTTTAACTTTTTAAACTAGAAGCGGCTTTAGCAAGCTTTTGACTATTTAATCTAGAGCTTCAGAAATTGAATTTGCACATTTTTTTTAATAAAGGTGCAGCACAAGCAACACAGCTCAATAACGATACAAGAAAATGAATGCCAAAAAAAAACAAAACCAACCAAAAGCCTTTCAAAATCGAATTCAAAATTTGAAATTTGAAAAAGAAAAAAACTGAGAAGAACACGAAAAAAGTTTCGAACACCGAAGCGTAACACAACGCTACAGTATGTGTATGTACGAAATGCATGTATGTTTTTCTTAAGAAAGGACGTTCTAAGAATGACTTTACATGCATTAAAAGGAGAAAATAATTTTTGATGTGCATTAATATCTTAAGAAAATTAACTTAAATTGTTTCTCATCAAATTCAATTACTAAACTTCTTATTAGCCAATAACATCGACTTATAAGAATCGAATTCACCTGTCCTCTTACAAAAAAGGTAATAAAAGTCGTCTTAAGTTCGTTTTAATTTCAATATATTACGGAAATTATTCTTTTAGAAATCGGATTCTGTTTTCCCTTATTCTGCTCAATGTGCCATAAATACTGATCAGTGTCTGCGTAAGAGGCGTGCTTTTTAATTTTCATGGTTATTTGAATCACATTACTGAATTAGATGAAACCAGGTGGGTGACATACTTCTTTAATGGTAACTAAGAAAGGGAATGATAATATGCTTGGACTATATTTTTATTTTTGAAACAAATTTTGATCATTACTTTCTAATTATTTAGTTTTTTTTATTATTGTGTTAACCCTAATGTAATATTTTGGGCACATTCCAAATCACACTTTCAGCGATGTCAGCGATCAGAAAAGCAAAAAAACGTATGAGTTTTGACAGCTGACAGTAATTCGAAACGCGATTACGCGTGCTTTAATCGATTTCAGCGCGTCTCGGAACGCAGGGTTTGTAAATAAACGACAAATTAATGTCAATTCTAATATGCGCTTTTTTCTCCATTACTGCTACAGTCAAAGTGTAGCTACGAAAGTGTAATATGACCTTTTCTTTCTTTAGTTTTAATCGCTGAACAATTTCTTAAAAAACAGCAAAAAGTGCAAGTTCAGCGGGGTTTTTGTAAAAGTCGGTTTTTAATTATTCAGTTACAATGTATAACATATAGAAATTAGGAAGATGTTTGAAAAACACAAAAATAAAAATATTAATTTCAAAAATAAAACATTTGAAACTGTATTTTAGAAAGACAAAGAAATGGAAAAACATAATCATTCAACGACTAATCTCCACTCATTTTCTCCTCATTCTATCGTAAAAACTTCTGCCACATCAAAGTTATCTTCAGAAACATCAAAAATCTAATTTTAATTACGTCACTTTGAAGTAGGACTTTTAATATTTAATTTCGTCTACTTCCTTCTTTATAGACAGACGGCAGGTTAGGAGCTTTATTTTTATGAAAAATGCAGACAATTGTAATTTACCGCGTCACTGCGTCGTCGCGAGAAGAAAAATGCTCAGTTTTTCAGAGTGGAGGGGAACGTGGGGCAAAGCGGGTTTTACTTTTTATGACGTCATTAACTGGAGGAAGCTGGGGCAAATAGAGCTTGCGGTCGCGAGTCTGTATTTCAAACTGTTGATTGCTAACGTGGCACAGAAAATAGATTCCAAAGCTCAGTTGGAACCTTGTGAGAATACCAAAACAATTCTTTGACTTAATTATTTATTTAAAAATAAATACTTGGAGAAAGCATCTGCACCAAACAGAGCAATTCGGAGATTATTACAGTTGCAATGCAGCTATGTCAATTGCAACGGAACTGCATACAAACTACTACGAATATTCTGCTAAAATTCTGTTGATACAGTCCGTCTGTAAAATATCATTAGGAGTTCGAAAATGTCAAGAGCTGACACTAAAAATTGCTATGACTTGCTTAACAGAATTAACGACACAATAAATAATAATAATAAAAAAATTGCAGTACTTACATGATCTTTATCAAAAAACGTTCAGTTTATTACACAGGTGTTGAATATACAAGCGGGATTGTGGCACTTCTACCATTCTAATTTTTTATTGTGTTCTAATAGAATAAGAATAGTAATACAGGCTAAAGTAAAAGTTTCAATGGCATCAAATATGTACTGTATCTGATAATACCTAGTGTGTATATATTATAATTGTGGCGTATGTAAATCATAAAATTTACTATTACAGTAGTAGGCATCTCCACTGGCTCGCGCATGTTCACTGTCGCGGCGCTAACAGAATAACAGCGCAGTGGCACTGTGCTAAGCGTGTCACTACAACATGCTGAGTTAGGGCCGTTTTGTGGATGTGGTACACTCGCTTAAGTCTTACGTTAAGTATTAATTTTTTAGCATGCTACAAAAACTGTGTATTGCATTTACAAATAAACGATTTATCTATCTATCTATCTAATTTATAGGTCTTGCTGTTTGATACCAATCGTTAAGAAATCAAGCATCTAGTACAGACAACATTAATGATGGATTCTTATTAGGTAGGTGCATAGTTTATAATTTTCTCGAGATATAATGCCGTGTGTAAAGATGTCCCCACATATTTATTTTTATTTTATAATAGCATTATGAGGATGCAATTTTGTTGCAGTTTTTTTTTATACTATTTAATTTATTAAGATAAGTAACTTACTAACTGTACTGTATTCCGTAATCCTACTAATATTATAAATACGAAAGTATGGATCTTTCGATGTTTGTTGCCAAATCACGCTTGAACCACTGGACGGATCGGGATGAAACTTGGCACACATTTAAATTAGGCCCTAAAATAGGACATAGGCTACTTTTTACCCTGGCAAAACATTTCATTCTCATGGGAAAACTCATTTAACGCGGGTGAAACTGCGGGCGGAAAGCTAGTTCTAATATACCTATATACCTGCCGCAATAACAAACGTATGTATAAGAGTTAGTGGAAGTTATGTCGATTAAGAAGCCGTTTTCCAACTTGAAAACGTTGAAAACTGGGCTAGTTTGTCTGACTATACACTGATATCCATCTACCTTTATTGCCTTTGTCCTCACCAAAAATTCCAGATAAAAAGTACCTTCCGTCGTTGTAAAAACCTGTGAAGACAGATACTCTCACCAGGGGACTGTCACCCAATCCAGCTACCGTTCACGCCGTCAACCCACTTTGACGGCCGAAGACTATCAGGTTACTTGGATTACTGGAGTAATATTGACTTCATGATGGCGTTAGTCGATGATCTTTTTTTTAAGGTCTATCCACACTGCTCAGTGCCGTGTCAAGGACGGGGCCGGAACGTGGCAAATGTCATAAAAAATGTATGTACCGATATTTTTTTAGACTCGTGACGATGACGATTTTCTATGACATTTGCCACGTTCCGGCCCCGTCCCTGACACGGCACTGAGCTGTGTGGATAGACCTTTAAACGTATTATATTGATGAATTTCTGCACCTACGGTTCTTTTGTAATTTTATAGTAAAATTGTTTACTCCTGACTTCCTTAATGCTCGCATTTACAACATTTTTAGACATAAAATCTTTTGCTTTTTTTCATTGACCTCTTTTCACATCAAAGTAGCCTTAACCCTTTATTTTTTTAATTAAAAGACCCTAAGGCGTTAATTATTTAATTTGTAAATAAGTACCGTCTGACTTGTAACTTAAACTTTATCCTCAAGAATACCTGAAGACGTCATTTTGCCTTTTTGTGTTATGATAAAAGTTCTTGCGAGAAGCGGAACGCGTCCGTTAGGTACCTAGCAATTTGCGATAATCGTTGTATAAAGAAAGCTGCCCTTTGGAGTTGATTCAGAAACTCATTTGCGGTCTAGGTTTTTGATCTCCACTGTTTCTCTGCACCCATGGTGTAGGGTAGCCATACCTGTAGAGGATAAAAATATTCTAACATTATCATAACATTACAAAGGAAATTTATTCAGAAAAAAGATAAATAATAAGATAAATAGTTTGTTTAAAAAAATGTTGCCAATTTCAAATCAATCTGAAAGCTTTACCAATACCTAATACTAAGTATTAGAAAAATATATTTGTTTACATTATGGTCAGCCTTTTTTTCTGATTTTTATAGCAAGGAAGGCGATTCGCATTTGGTAGAATAGGCTATTTTTTATAGTTACATTGCAGGAAAATATATGGCGTAGCCGCGAGAGTACAGCAAGTTTTAAATTGAAATTAAAAAAAAAACTAAAGAAACTATAGTAGCAACAAAGTAATGCGGTCACCCTACTCTCAACGCCAGTCTTATTACAAGGCGCTCAAGCGCATAATTTTGCGGTTGGTGACGAGACGAGGTCGCCAGCGCCAGTTGGCTTGGCCACGCGCGGGGAGGGCTTTTGACCACTTCTATTCTACTTCCATCTTCACTTAGCTGTAGAAAACTGTGTTGGATAAAAACTAACTATAGTTTTATTTGCAATATTAATAGAACTGTCTCAGCTCATATTATTTTTATGCATGTAACTTGTTAAGTCAATGACCGATCTCAATATCTAAGCTAATTAATATTTAAATACGAAAGTTTTGTTCGTGATGTTCGGCAAAGACAGAAATAGAAAAGAAAATAAAGTTCGGAAATATTGGAAAATGATGTAAAATACGCGAGCAACGCAAGGAGAGCAATTAATTAATGGACTTTGCGCAAAGTGTTCCATATCATGGTATATCGTATTTTATTACGTTTTGTGTATATTGAACGTTCAAGTCATCATGATAATAATGAACAAACATTTACTTAAGTTCCATTAACCTCCTTTTATAATCTTCGGAAGTCCTCTTTTATTGACCATGTCTGTTCTGTCTTCACGTATCACGTTGACACCAATGAATTAAAATTCAAATACGTACATTAAACTGAGCTTTTGTTGTATTCAATTCGACAGATTCTCCACGGTCTCTTCAGAGCCATGAGCCCAATTGTGCTCGATTCAGGCCTCATTGAGCTAAAAGCCGCGTGATACAGCACATTGAAATTTTATAGTTGGTTTTTATTACGTATAAATGAGACTATTAAATTTATGATTCCTATGATTAAGTAAGTTTACGACGACGGACCGGTTATGTTACAACATCCCAGGTTTCGCTATCTCCACGGGTGTACGATTGTCCGCGGCACTTTATACCATCGAAATATTAATTAGGTAATAAAGTTAGAATTTAGAGAAATAGGAGATATCTGGATTTTATCTGTCGTTGAAATGATAAACGAAATTAAAAGGTAGGTGAACTTTAGACGACCCCGGTTCGTTCACTGACTAAAAAACTCACAAAATAAAAATAGGAAGATGAGAAATATACATGAGAAAACAAATATTTTTAAAATGTTTAAAACTCTTCGCGTATTGTAACTGGACAATCACGACCAGAACTGTGCCAAGGCTACAACAAATCAAATCATGGGTTTCGGTAGTCAAACATAGCCACGGCGTGTTACCGATACCTATTTTGAAATAAAATGAACCATTCAATAAATCGTGACAAGTATCAAAGAAACTTTTAACGAACCTTACAAAAGTGATACGAAAATGTCGAGTATTGAGAGTTGAGACTATTTACATAAGATCATCTCCTAATTCTTGAATAAATAAACCAAATTGAGAAATCCGATTCTTAGACAGTTATGATACTATCGAATCGGGCCAAGGCTGAATAACAATAGTAATTGTTAAGAAAACACTTCAAAGATGAAAAGGAGATCGTATGGAACGCATCGGTTCAACATACATAAACATGACATACAGCCTAATGAATCTTTTGCAAAAGCAACACAACTGAAAATAGAAGACGTACTTCACATCAAAGAAATAGATACTTATTGAATCCATTGCTGAATGCTTACGTAAGTCAATCTGCAATCTCATATGACTGATGATAGAGGAAGATAGATAAAATCTGAAGTACCAGGAGTGAAGGAGTACGAAGATGTCATATCAGTTAACCCCAAGATTCCTTACAACAATCAGCGTGCGAAGTGAAGACGATCAACTCTTGTTGGTCCTGTCATCCTTGTTAAGCATGAAACCCAAGACATATTCGATTAGAACAAGAGAGTCAATAAAACTACATCATCACTTAAAATATCTTTCAGAGACTATTGTAAAGAGTTCATGACGTCATAAAACAAATGTTGCACTCAATCATTGCCCAAAAATGTTAATTAAGTGAACATAAATATATCGTCGGAAGTTGCGTCGAAAAATAAAATAGTAATTTGTTTATGACATCAAAACGCTAATGATCTCAGGAGAAATGTGGCATCACGTACGTATTTAAAAATATATAAAGGTAAAATTAAATATGATCTAAGGCATCAGTCTTACTAACTGACACATTCAAACAAAGGCACAAACCTCAAAACAATAGTATTGATAAATGGAATGATTACTGGTAATAAATCAAACAGAAATAACCCAAAAGAAATTAAGATTGTCTCCAAAAATAGTCGTTTGTCGAATTTTTTGCCGCTCGGTCAGATATGATTTAATGGAGTGCCGAGAGGTTCGTTAACATTAATAAATTCAGAGCTACTACTACTATTTTTTAGTAAAATAAGTTGTACTATGTCCTCAAATCAACACAGGCAAAAAATATCTCAGATGTGCAGAATATTTGAAGTCTAACCAATTATTACCTACCGTTCGGAAAATTGCATTAGTGCTTTTTTAACACTCTTTTTGCATTTTAGAGCCAAACCTTACCAATCAAACCACTTACCATGTAAACAAAATTTTTGGCTAACCACAACAAAGTCTTGAAAAGACGAAAATCTTGTGAGAAATTTTCGACTGTCACTACCACAGTAGGAGCCAACTCCTTCCTTACCAGTCGCTTTTAACTTTCCTTCGGCACTTCGTTAGCCGGTGTTTGTATTTATTTAGAGCGTGATAAGTTAGCCCGGCGACTGAGAGGGAAACAGGATATGTGTCTACCTATAACGTCTTAGAATTATTTGCCATTTCCTCGCCCGATCTCATTTACTTTATTTAATTGAATTAGCTGTTGGCACTGCTACGGTATACCGCGGTCTGGATGTTCCTTGAACTATCCTTTTAATCTATTTTTATTTCACTTGAAAGGCAATATGTGAGTCACAGTCATACGAGACGGTGAAATTGTATACGTATAGCCATGAGAAGGTATATTTATATATTTTGACCAAACGTCTTCCAACTGATTGACGAATATTTTAATGTTGTTCTTTTGTATAGAATACTTTTGCATTGCACTGCTCCAATATTAAAATAAAATTATAATATTCTCAAACAGGCAGCTCACGTGCAAAAGCTCAAAGATCATAAAATAATTTTATATTTGCAGCCCTTGCAATACTAAAGTTAAACTTAAAATCGTAATTCAGCATATAAAACTGTTTTCTGTATGCGCATTTTATGTTCGCATTTAAAATTTCAATTTCCTTTGTGTTCAGATATAAATATGACCACAGTTCATGGTTTATTTTAGAAATATACGTCAACATTTACTTCAGTCAGGTCAGGAAGAAATTGATTTTGCAACCGGATAACATACCTATAGGTACCTGTTTTACGAAGCCTTATTGCATTGCAGGCAATATAATATTTTTCAAAGTTGGGAGCTGCTTAAAAAATTGCCTGGGAAAAATTTCTATCTTGACAAAAAGTTGACAAATTGTATTATTATTTCTCACTCACTCTCTTGTAATTTTGTTAATTTGTGTCTGTCTGCAATAAAGTGCCTAAATTTCATTCATTCATTAATTTCACGTTGATTGTAAACCCAAATTAAAATATATATTTAATCTAACCAGAACTTGGGAAGTGACAATTTTTCTTGTTCTAAAACCATACTAGATTTTCAGTTCATAAGTAAAAATTCGTAAGTCCCCTTTTCATTGAGGGGTGACGATATTGGGTCTAATAATGTAAAGCGACAATGCTTGTTCCGAAATGAAGAGGTCGCGATGGGAATTAAAATACTGCTTTCATTACGTTGATTAGGGCATTCATTATTGCAGCCGATCGTGAAAGCTGTCTGAACCACTGGCCTATTTTATTCAATGACCTTTTCCATAATTAAAGGATTGTTTTTATATTGTTTTTATATTGACCAATGAGATTTTAAAACGGAATGCATCTTTGTAGGCTGTATGCTTCCTTCAGTACTATACGTAAATTTTAATATTTATGTCTACTTGTTATGTGTAGTTGCATTTTTTTGTGTAACCTACCTGGGTGGGTACTAATAAACCGATAAGAATGAATAATGAATGACTAGGAACAAAAAATAAAAAATAAAATTGTTTTATAGTAATACTAGATTTAATAGGTAAATTAAACAAATAAAATGCTAGTTATGATCTGTCACATATCCAAAACTGCGAATTTGGCGAAATGCATCTAAACAAAACAATGATTCATAATAAACATGAATTTGAGTGTCCTATTTCGTATCTCTATATCAGATTACTACACAAGACTCTCTTGCCTTTGGAACCGGATCTGTACGAATCCGAGAATGATCAAGAGGGCACAAGGGACCGAGTGGACTCCAATGGTTGGACTAAATTAGAACTCTAAGCTTCTCGTTACGTTGTTGAAAGGCAAGAGATTAGGGCAGGATAAACAAAATGGTCTCCACACTATCGTAAGAGCCTTAAGGATCTTGTATTAGATTTTCATGGCAAAAGGATTTAGCAATTAGTGTGTACGTAAATTGGGGTATGGTTGACTGCTCTTATTTGGAACTTGTAAGGTAGAAGCAATTATATTTTAGAAACAAAAAATAAAAAGCCAGTCTTAACTATTTATTTTGCAGGAAAAGAATGAAATAACTTTTAAGAATTCTAATAAGGAAATACTCACCCCTCAAAATGCAATGTTTTTAAGTATACTTCTATAAGAACCCAAGACTTTATAGTTAAACACAACAAAAGATAGATGTACCATTAAATATTCATTTAATTTTAAAATATTAACTAACTTCCTCTTTGTAAAACTAAACAACTTATACCCTTGCGGGCACGCAACTGCATTAAAAGCAATATAAAAATGAAATACCAACAGAAAATATGCTCTACAATGCTTTCATACGATACAAAGTACGTGAGAAGAGAGAAGTTTGAATTAAATTAGCTTAAATAGCACCGAAGTGACCTGAAGAATAATTTACCAGGGGCTCTCAGAGGCTAATGAAGAATACTACCCTCCAGACGAGTATTTGTGCGAACTTGCCCCATTAAGATATTACAACCTCGGGTGGAATTGGGGAAACGGGAAGAAGGCGGACGCTTTGAAAATGTAAATAATATTGTGTGGTGTTTTAAGAAGAGGAAAGATGGCGAAGAATATTAAGTTTAGAGCATCTCTGGGTTGTAACTGTGCATCTTACTAAACCAAAAGAAACATTTTCATGACTCGAGTGAAGTCTTTAAAAATTACTTATAAAATATCAGCACTGATTTACAATAAATTTATGATATAGCTACTATTATGAGCAAAATATCATACCATTATGTTATTGATAGCAATATAATTTATTATTTATATAACCAACAAAATGAGAAAAATATCAGTAGGTATCTAATTAAATATCAACAAAGCTTGAAACCCAGCTTGGTAATAAAGATATGCATATTTGATACGTGATTGATTATGTAAATATATGCTATTTCTTTAAAGAAAATACTTAGTCTAGACATTCATCAAATAGACACTATAAAGACTTGATTGATATGATTAAAAAAAAAAATGTTTGTTTGAGCTCGACTTGGTGTAATCAGTGATTTTTAATCACAATTTTTTAAAATATAAATATATATATATACATAATATGGTAAAGCAAAGCACATAATACAAAATTGAATGGCGTAAATTGTTGTTAGTTTCGTATATGAATCATTGCAAGTATATTATCATTCGTAGTAGGGACTCGACAGCTTTCTATAGGTAGGTATTACGTTTTTTTATATTAATGAATATGTCGAAACAATTAGAGGTATAATTATAAAACCGTTATCATAGCAAACATCGTAAATTTTATACCTATCTCTACCGAATACGCCGATCTCTATAAATCAAGTTTAGTTATCTACACTGATAGAAAATAATTAGAATAGTTTCTTAATTACGAGTATTCGAGTTTCGGCTCTTTACTTAAGAAAAATTATGATAATTAATTCATTTGTTTCAATAGAAGTCTATAATTCTAATATAAGTTGTTATTTTTATTTCTACTATTCTGCATTTAATTACAAATTGTTTACGAAATTATGGTGTTTAATAATACTATGATAGTAACAAAATTTGTTTTTGTACAAAACATTAAAAAGAAAATTTACTGATTTTTATGACAACAAGGACGTGTTTTCATTTTTTTTATTGTTATTTAAATACCTGATGATGACAATACGGTAACCATTTAATGTATGTATGCTGTTACTTAAATAAAGAATCGCTCTATAAGTTCTATCATTTGTTAATTTTGTAACGAGTTCCATGGGGTATCGTAAAACACCACAAAACGCACATGAACAGCTGTAAACGTAAGCTTACTTACTCCAATAAGAAAGCTCTTCTGCTCCATCCAACGTTGAAACCAATAAACCCATGGAACTAGTCACGCGTGTTGATAGTACAATACGAACTAGATAGATGGCGCTACTTGGTACAGAGTAGAATTAAAAGTAAATTTCGATTGCCATGTACGCAAGTCGTATAAAGAAGTAAACCAAACCGTGGAACTAATGAAAAAAAAACTAAAAACACTCAGCTAAAAGTGTAAGTATAATGTGACCTGTGATTTTTGAAATAACTGAAAAGTAAGAAAATAATAATTGCTAAGTAATTTTTAACAAAACAAATCGCATAAAATTTCTTAGAAGCAAATCGAATTTATTAAATGGAGCTCAAACAAATATGAAGGAATGTAACTAACACCGGGTGGTCGGTCTCCTCAGGCAAAACTTTCTTGTTCCTGTTATTTTTATAGGTCTCCTGTTAAACCATCATGCTAACAACCTTCGATATTTATTACGAAACAAACATAATAAATCCATTTTGAAACATTAATAACAACTGACCGAACAACTTTGTTTTATTTTCAAATTTATACCCATCGTGTTGAAGGATGAATTACTGATATAGACAGAATAGTTAAGACTCTGCTATGAAGAGGGTAATTTATTGCACACATAACCCATCAATTAATAAAATAAAATAAAAATTACGTAAACTAAATTCATATAGAACAAAAATAGAAAAATTGTTTGAACAGAAGATAACTCCTGATCTGTTACAGATAACTTGGGTTAACTTGGGTATCTATCTATATATAAAATATAAAAATTACGAGCGTAACTGGGCTTTTTTAAACTAGATTTTACCAGTAAAATTCTAATGTAGGAATAATTCCCATAACACTATAATATAGGTAATATAGGTATATCAATTAGCAATCAAGGAGTCGTAATTTTGTAACGATATGATATTGAACTTGATCTAAGCAAAATAGGCAAAATATCTTCGCTATGTATATTTAAAAAAAGCTGCAAAATCTATTGTTTAGCCTTATGTCAATATAATTAGGTAAAAATAATAATATCAATAAAATTATAAAAGCAATCAATTTACTTACAAATAAAAATAATATTTTTCAAAAACCTTGCTGTGCGTTTGACTTGCATATTATTTAGTTCACTACAATTTTGGAAAGTAGCATACTCTTCTGTTACTTGGTCTGTGATTACTAAATTTGAATATTAGTAATATATTGATGGTTGTAGGGATAATAATTGGTTGATTGGCTGATGTCTAAGTAAGGAATTTGATTTGTAGTCGGCAATCAATTTAAATATTCAAAGTAACTGCAAGATTTCTGCCTTCAGGGCTAACACCTAGTTACGTATGATTATATTTCAATTCAACAAAAAAAAAAAATTGTAAGGAGAAAACTACAAAAAACTCGTAATTATTGCTATGTCTAATTTGCATAATAAGGAAGACGACTTTCCTGCTTAAAAATGTATCAAATCTGTCAATTATAAAATGTGACGAAAAACCTTGCTCAATGATATGTTTATTATTAATAAAATATCCAGTGGAAACATAATAGGTAGTATATTTCTGAAAGAAAAGACTCGTCTGGTTTGTTTAAAATATGTTATTATCAAACCGGTTAAAGCACTGCCGTAAAAACACAACTGGCATTCGTTTGAACAACAAAAAGGCGTGCAAATGTATCAAAACAAATTCCTTAACCCTTTTAAGCGGATCAAAACGAGCCGCATTTTTCAAAATGATACACTTAACGGATGTCAAAACAAAAAATGTGTTTCTCAAGATTCGCAGAACTAATACAAATTAGCTCTGCGTATCTCCACAAAAAGATCCGGTTAATAAAACACAATGGGCCAAAACCAACCGCAGAAGAGGTGTAGCGGTACAAGTTCAAATTTTAGATTGTGGCTTGATCTTGACGCACCAATTGATATCGTATAGAAACCGTAATTGCGTTACACTGTTTATAGAGATATACGAGTATTAATTGTTAATGATCTTGTAAAGGGCATAGTAGAGATAGGTATATCAGATTCAGGGGACGAAATAAATATCTATTTTACGAACGCTCACTGCTTGTACAAAACATTAGAAGCCGATGAAGAAACAACACACAAACAATAACTTGAAATAAATAGGATGGCAAAAGATACAGGATAAAAGTCAGAGATGATGATGTGTACCTTTCATGCCTTAATTATTTCGATACAAACTTAGTAAATTTTGCGATTCTTAATAACAATATCCTTCTTCGGTTTCATTTTTGACCATCCCAACTTTGTTCACCACAGCAATATTGAATATAATAAACTAGTAGTTATGTATGGCTAACAAGGCGTGAGATTCGTATTGTTGAGGTCACTTTTATCGCGTCGCCATCTCAGTGAGGTGTCTGTGTTGCGATCGACGGTTTTGAGAATCGTGACCACACAGGGTGAATCAGCTCAACTGAACTATACCTTTAGGTGTCTATTTTGAATGTTATTAATGTTTGTTTGTTTAATGTTTGATCGGTGAGCATTAGGCACTTAGTTGCGGTTATTTTTTATGGGTTAAATTAAGGGCTTCCCGAGAAAATGTATACGGTCGGAGATTTTTACGATCTGTCTGATGTTGTAGGTGTAGGCAGTGTATCAGTTTTGAGGAGTAGGTTATGTTCGATCTTGTTTAGAAAATAATATAATTGTATCGTCAGAATACTAACAAGCTGTACCTACGTACTCAATGTCAACCTACCTAACTCAATAAATAATTTTAACTGTTCGATGTTTCCTATTATGACTCCAATGCCTTCTTTCTGCTAGAAACATCAAGAGTATGTTTTGTAGCAAAAAACTATTGAATTAGAATAAATAATTAAAATTAACCTACAATTTGCTGTCCTACAGTTTTCTATTTAACCAATCCATTTAACATAATAAGAAAAGGAAAAATGGGATTGAAGGTTTCCAAAGTCCGATTCATATCTGTTGTAAAACGTACAAAAACGACCACATATCTTCTCACCTCAGTATTTCCGGAGATAAAAAAGGAATACCTCCATTAATTTATGATACACGGTGAGATAAATGAGGGTCCGACCGCAAAATAGATATTGCTAATGTTCAGTGTGAGTAACAAGGTGTGATTTAAACATTCTTGGATATTCATTGAAGATATCAGAAATTTTGTAACTAATTAAAATCTTTTACAGGAAACAGATCAAACTTTTTAAGGCAATATTTAGACTTATGTACGAGATAACAAGATAGTTTTACATGCTGATCAATTCAGTGTGATAAAAATGAGTGTGATATGGGATCTCAAAATTCAAATATCCAAATCACTGTTAGGCAAAAAAACGAAATACCAAATCACGCTTTACCAAAAACATCTTTAACCAAATCACTGAAAGTCAAATGAACGAAATCCCAAGGTACATAGTAAAAGAAATAATGTCCTAAAGGAACATATAACGTCTCTCCCATCATTACCACAACTTTATGATTCAGTTAAAAAAATGTCGCCTTTAGTTGCCTGGGTTGGTTACATCAAGACGTCTTGTGTCGGGTTTTACGACAATCTGTGGTCATACTAACGTGTCACAATATTTATTGGTATTAATGTTACATTTTATTACATTTCTGAAAATATTGTTATGATAACTATAGAAAATTTCGGACTATTTGTCTGGATTGCACTCGTTCTAACGTATAAAAAATTACACCGGGGTAAAAAAAACGAAATTCTATTTTGTCCGTCAGTCAGGTAGGTAATACAAAAATATTACATGCAATAACTTAGTTAAACCGCATTAAAGTTGGAGAGTGGGGACTAAGTAAGTTACAACTTGATATAAAATCGACTCAAGCGTGACGTCATACACTTTTTCAACTCAATATATCTCCGTAATTATTTATTACATGAAATAAAAATACGTGTCCAATACTTTTTAATAATCTACCTGAGAGACAAAGGAAAAAAGTAGTCATCATCCCTATGAAATCGGTCAAGTGGAAGTGCATTAGAGAGCCATAATGTCCAACAGTAGGAAAAGTGAATGCTGAGGAAGTTACTTAGTGTATGAAAAACATAAAATTAGGTGTTTATTGTATTGTTCAATACAAACGCAGCATGTACGAGTCATATGCGCTGCGTTTGTTCTTTATTGGACGAAATAATTTGGTTTTGAATGGTTTAATTCATAACTAATTTGATGAAAGTATTAAATTTAAATGCGTCGATAGAGTCTCGACTAAATAATATGGCGCCATGGCGATTTATTTTATTGCTTTAGTAATAATTTCGTAGTCAGCCCACGTTAGATGATGTTAAACATTCATAAAAAAATTCGTGCTTTTTAACAGACCATATTTTAATGCGTTGTCGTAGCCATATTAAGCTTAGATCATGACAAAATTATCATCATTACAACCTATTCTTGATGCAGTATTGTGAAATTATCCGTAAAAAGTAAGTCGTAAAACTTTAAGTACGGAGCAGTTCAGACAACCGATTTCTTACTATGCACAATTTTATTACAAAGCATAGCTTTTTTCAAGAAAGTGTTTTTTTCATTTGTCTTGAAGTTCTTCTTTGAGTTTCATCAGCGCTAAAAATAAATAAGAACATGAATAAATTATGTTCGGTATTTATAAAGTCAATCAAATAAAATTTATTATTGAAATGTGTTTTCGGATTTAAAATTTATTCAATTGAAGAATTTAAGGTTAGGTATTCAAAAAGTGTTAGACCCACAACATCTACAGCATCTGATTCTGTGGGAATAGTTTAGGTCTAACTTTAATTTATTTGAAAATGATAAATTTATTAATTATTGTAACCTGCACACTCTTGCAAACAAATTAAAAGGTTGTTTGTGAAGTCGACCAACCCGCATTGGGCCAGCGTGGTCGACTAAAGCCTAATCACCCTAATTCAGAGTAGGCTCGAGCCCCTTTGTGTACGTATATGAGCTGTTGTTGAACCTAACCTGTAGTACAGTATAAATATTCTTTTACCAAGATAACAAAGACATAAGGAGTGTTTTGTTGTCGATAAAAATATTATAAAATCCACTGCAGGTAAGTTTGTTGCCACTACGTTGCCATTAAGATAATGTTATCATGTTTATGTTATGAGAATATTCACTAAACGACCTAATAGAGGCGGGATATATCTGAGATGAGATAACAGGGGAGATTGTGCCTAATTCACCCACATACGGTAGTAGATTATGAATTTTAAGTAATTCATTGCGTTGAGTTTTGGCCGCAATGTTTATCTTAATGGTCTGTTTGAGATTTACGGCCTAACTCCAGAAGGTTGCAGCGGTGGGTGACACATTTATAAATTCTTTTAAGAACAAACAATGATTTGTATAATAACAAGATAAGTACAAAGAGGTCAGACTACAGTAGCTAGTAATATAGTTAAATCAAATTTCCATTGAAAAAGCTCAACGTGGAAAGCTGGAATAGACCGCAATTCTGACCAAAGATTTTACTTTGTATTTTTTAAAACTGATTAATAAAAAACTTTATAAAAAATATTAAAATGAGCTTTCTATTTATACCACTAGTAATAGAGCAAAAAATGTGAAGAACTTTTCTCAATGATACCTACTTATATTTATACAGTAAGGTAGCTATCAAGATGAAGGTAAATGTTTGCAAAACTGGAGTGGGCGCAGGGCAGAGTAAACGGACTACCATTCAACAGGTATCTTACGTAAACTTGAGAGCTTCTTCAAAAAGCGCCTTCCAAGTGTTGCAATGTTGGTTTTATTCATTAAAGATGTCACCGATTTTCTGAGATTTGTTGGTATGAAAATTAGTAAACATACTTTTGGTATAAAATTGTTAAACTTTAACAATAATGAACTTATAACCTTTGTAGATTTAACTACCAAACATATTACCAAAGTCAGAATATGAGATGAACTAGTAATGTTATAAAATTCCACGAACGACGAGAAAGTGAAAAAGTCATCCCTGTGAAACTTTTCCATCATATTCCCAGTATCTTTACCCGAACATCTTCCCTCTTCGACACCACCTAAAGCATTTGATAGAAAACTGCAATATCCTTACAAATCGTCGGTGAACTATGAACTATAGGAGGATGGATCTTCAGATAAGATCCTATTCAGACGGATACTATCAATCATAGTTTGGCGGGCTTTATATCAATACCGCAGAGTTGCTGTGTCACCCACCTTTTATGAAGATTTTCTACGATCGTCTCGCGATCGGCCGTCAATCATAATCGTTTTGAGAATAATAGGAAAACATATCATTGAGCCTTTGATATTCTTAAAAAAAGGTAACATTCTTTTATTTCGTCCAATTAAAACAAAAACCGTAAAGTCCCTTTCAATAGAATCCGGCAATAATGTAAACAAACCAATTTAAACACGATAACTCCGTAATTACTTACATTTGACTATCAATCCTGGTCATATTCACATTTCAAGGAACCATACGTTCTTTTACAATCATTCCGCCCCCTATTAACTTTCAATAATTTGTAAAACGGCCATGTTATTTTTGTACTCATCAAAGTCTTGCTTGTCTTTGAAAAGTTGGTGTCAAAAAATTGTTTTGTTTACATTATTGTCGGAGTCTATTGAAAGGGAAAGGTCCCGGTCCAATCTCCTTAGATTGCCAAGCGTACCCGATTTTGAAGTCAGTAAACCATCATCGTAATAATGATTAGTGAAGTAAAGTGACAGTTAAATTTAAAAAAGTCTTGGCTTAAAGGTCTAGTAACCGGGCCATAAATTACAAAAAAAATACAACAAAGAAATATCTGCATTATGTAGGTTTGTAAAAGTTATTTGATCCAAGTCAACAGCTTTTCTTCATTGAAATCAAACATTTGTGTAGCTAACGTCGCGCTTATTGACACTATTAAAGTGTTGTCGCGTGCGGCGATCCATTTTGTTTGCATTCTTAATTAACTTGAAAATTTGTATTTGCTGAATTTTTAAACCTGTTTGTCTAAGATAAGAGTCAATAGCACACTTGCACCATACCAGTCTTTATTGACCAAAATGGTAATCAAAGATAATCTGTCTCTGTGACAGAGATAAAAATACTTTCATCAAGTATATGAATGACTGCTTTGACATTTTGGTAAGCTTAGGTGTATATAGATAGACTTTTAAAAGTCTCTTTATCTTTGGCTTATCAAGCAGGTATTATTTTAGTTTAATTGGCATACGTATATTTATCATTTCTTACACTCTTGCACGTTTACACATAAAACTCAGAGTATCTATTTCATACTGCTATTTAAAAGTGTCCCATATTGTCCATGTGGCCTTTGATGGTAATTAGTGCTTTATTTTACGCGTATTTCGAACATGGACGTTTGTATTTCGATTTGTGTATCGTCTAACCCCTTATTTCACCAACAGGAGATCTCTTGGGAGGAATGAAATAGCCTCATTTGCGACACCGACGCAATCCGGTTAATTCGTTACGCGGCAACCCCCCAATGATTAAGATCGGCGCGTTCGGGATTAAAAGAAAATTAAACGTTTGGGACTTATGTCAACCCCACTAAACAAAAACCTACGCGGTAGCAAGCGAACATCACTTTCGTTCTTATTGAGAAGAAGATAACGATACTTATTGCTCTGGAGAAGGCTCTGGGTAAACTGGTCGAGATGCAACCGCAGACACAGACTGTTTAGTAAGCCCCTCAAGATTTTATTCCATGTTTAGGGCGTTCCTTTGGCAACTGCTGTTGATTGTGCAGCTTAATTAAACTGCATTATATCGGATCTAAGCAATTTCATCAAGAATTCAAAGATAAATAAAGTGCCACTTCGTGCCCACAAGGCAATTTGGGATATCTCTCCCTTAGCCAAGATAAAATTCTAAAAGTGAGAAGAGTAAGGCTGTGGTTGAGAAAGTAATCATGTCGTTGACATTGCATCATTTAAAGTATGGCTCTAGGTAAAATATTTTTTTATGGAATTGAATGACAATCCATTTTTAAACTGGTTTAGCGAGTAACTAAATTAATTGTTAAGGTTGTCTAATTATTATGAATGCCTGTTTTACATTTATCTTTTACATTGTCTTCATATTTGTATAACTTGGAGATTATGCAATTTCGGCTCCTCCCTAGATCGAGATCAACAAAGAAGGAAAATAATTTGCCCAGCAAGGACGAGAACATATTATACATTTAAAAAATAATGTGTAGTTTATAATAATTACCAAAACACTACATTCTGCTTAATCGATAGTATTGTAACAAAACAATAACAATAAATTTAACAGCTTAGAACATGATAAAGATAAATATTTATTATCTTAAAGTTCTCAATACTCTCTCCACAAGTCTTAATACACATTTGATAGCAACGAAGACTTCACTTGTGAACACAGAAATTATTGTCTTAGAGATAAAAATGTTTCAAATTACTAGTACTAAGATAGCGCTTTACGATTTCCGAACAAAAGCCAAGCAATCCAGTGTATTGATTGTGGCCCAAGTGCACAGCAGTTTGTCGTCAAAAGAGGTGACCTCTTGAGAAATTTACTATTTGCTCTTATGGAATGGAAAATTGGAGAATAATAGATTTTCAATAGTCAAGTAGTAAAATTATCCTGTGTATTTTAAGGATAGGGCCACCCCATATTTTGACATAGATGTCATATGAATAAGTTTATGCAGTAGGCTGAAAACAGGCCACATGTCACTAGGTGTGTGTACTAAGAAACACAGAGATCTGCGTATCTTCGATTTTTTTGTGTGTTCCCTGGCGGTCAATCTCCTTTAGAAATAAGAGCTTGATTTTATGTCTACTTTATATTCAAATTTCATGGCGAAGGTCGTCAAAAAAAGAAGTATTGCCTTTAAATTGATGTTTCAAACTAATCTTAGTTTCTTATTCATGATAATATTACATTTTCACACAGACGTTTTGATAAATATTATTTTATACCAGAAGTTTAAAATGAATAAATATTTTATTAGAAATCAAATAATAGGTCGTCGCAACACGGTAATATTGGAAAGTTCAGTCTTGAAATAATACTCCAGTGAAATCCAATATGTAGTGTAGGTAATGGTAGGGTTTGGTATTTATCGGCAACTTCCTTCGAAATGTAACAGACGTTGCTAACATTGCTTTGTTTCTAGATTTCATAATGCTTCAGTTATCTTAACTATTAATCGTACCGTATACGTTCAAAAATAGTTATACAAGATGTTATTTTTTAATCTGAGCATTCTCAATCTCAGGCACCGAATATGTCAAGTTTTTCTTCTTTTTACATATAACTCATAAAGATTTCAGTAAACATTTTCTGAGCAACAAAGAAATCCCATCTACTGACAATACGTAAGCAAGTAATAAAAAACCCTTTATCATAAAGAGGTAGAGACATTCATAACGTTATGCTATCCTTTGTTACTACTGTCTCAATAATACATAAAACGGCATATCTTTAGCGAGTTTTGTGCGTTATAAAAACATGAAAGACCCAATTTCGCGAAGAGATATTACTACTCGACGGAGAGCGAGCGTGTTTTCTGCGTAATATAACCATTTTGCAAAGGAATTTGCGTGTATCACTGCCTCCTCCAATTATTGTTTTTATTCAACTGGGGAAGGATTTCTGTGTATTTTATTACAATTTACATGAGATGTCGTCCGTTACTTTGTATTAGTACTTGCGGTTAATTTATAGCTAAGAAAGTTATGGTTATAAGTTCTGGTAATTATTTGGCAACTGTAATCTATATCTATCTATACTATCTTTACTATTATTATAAAGAGAGAAGTCCGTACTGACTGACTGACTCATCAACGCACAGCCGAAACTACTGAAGCTAGAAATACCAAATTTACACAGTAGGTTACATTTATGGCGTAGAGAAGCAATAAGAAGGAATTTCAGAAAATTCCCCCTCTAAGGGGGGAAAAAGGGGGATTCAAGTTTGTATGAAAGTCCGTCATTTCAAAAGTTGGGATCATGAAAATTTGGATTTAGACTGCAATTAATAAATCATTTGATATGTGTTTTAGCATTTTATCAATATCCCTATTTTGGGGGGCAGAGTAGGGATTAAAGGTTTGTATGTAAAGTCTGTCATTTCTAAAGGTAGGAACTTGAAAATTTGGATTTAGACAGAGATTATTAAATAATTTGACACTTGTTTTAGCATTTTTTCGAAATCCCTATTTTAAAGGGAAAGTAGGGATTAAATATTTGTGTGGAAAGTCTGTCATTTCTAAAAGATAAGAACTTAAAAATTTGGATGCAGACCGAGATAAATAAATAACTTCACAAGTATTTAGGTACTTTTTCGAAATCCCTATTTTAAGGAGGAAAGTAAGGATTAATTGTTAACATAGAAAGTCTGTCATTTCTAAAGGTAGGAACATGAAAATTTGGATTTAGACTGCAATTAATAAATCATTTGATACGTGTTTTAGCATTTTATCAATATCCCTATTTTGGGGGGCAGAGTAGGGATTAAAGGTTTGTATGTAAAGTCTATCATTACTAAAGGTAGGAACTTGAAAAATTTGGATTTAGACTAAAATTAACAAATAATTTGACACGTGTTTCAGCATTTTTTCGAAATCCGTATTTTGAAGAGGAAGTAAGGATTAAATATTTGTTGTCATTTCTAAAAGATAAGAACTTAAATTATAAATTATAATTATAATTTTGATGCAAACTGAGATAAATAAATCATTTGACACGTATTTAAGTACTTTTTTGAAATTCCTATTTTAAAGTGGAAGCAGGGATTTAATGTTTGGATGGAAAGTCCGTCATTTGGGATCATGAATTTTTTTATTTAGACTGCGATTAATAGATCATTTGACACATGTTTTAGAATTTTATCAAAATCCCTATTTTAAGGAGGAAAGTTTTAGGGATTAATTGTTTGTATGGAATGTCTGTCATTTCTAAAGGTAAGAACATGAAAATTTGGATTTAGGCTGAAATCAATAAAACATTTGACATGTGTTTTAGCATTTTATCAAAATACTTATTTGAGGGGGAGAGTAGGGATTAAAAGTTTGTATGGAAAGTCTGTCATTTCTTAAGATAGGAACTTAAAAATTTGGATTTAGGCAGAGATTATTAAATAATTTAATACATATTTTAGCCCTTTTTAGAAATCTCTATTTTAAATGGAAAGTAAGGATAAATGTTGTTATGGAGAGTCTGTCATTTCTAAAGGTAAGAACTTGAAAATTTGGATTAACAAATCATTTGATTCATGTTTAAGCATTTTTTCGAAATCCCTATTCTTAAGTACAAATTACCGTACAATACCCTAAGACTGTTATATATGTGGCATATGGCATAAGGCAGAATCAATTATTAGCTATGGTATTTCTAGCTATGGCAGAACGTTTAAAACTTATCTACAAAGTATTTATAATTTACAACTAAGGCTATTAAAAGCTATTGTTCCTCTAAAGATCAAAATATAAGTAAAAAAAAAAATGATATCTTATTCCAGCATTCCAGGGTTTTAAATATATTCGATAAAGTGAAATTCACTATTGTGTCCCATTAGTCGAAGGGTCGGGAGGTGCATCCTTCCTCAGATACTGAATAGTTTACCAAAAATTTTTGCAGAAAAAGTAATTAATGAGACAAATCCCAAATATATCAAAAACATTGTCAAAACATATTAATTAAGGGATATGTATAAATCTTTAGTGCTGTCTGAGGGGGATGCACCCCCGTCCTCCTAAATTCATGGAAATCCTTCATGGAAAGTGTCATTTCTAAGGCAAGAACTTAAAAATTGTCATTTAGACTAAGGAAAAATAATCGTTTCTCATTTTCTTGAAATCCCTATTTTGAAGGGAAAGTAGGGATAAATTTTTGTTATAGAAAGTTTGTCATTTCTAAAGGTAGGATATTGAAAATTTTGATTAAGACTGAGATTAATAAATAATTTGATACGTGTTTAAGCTATTTACGAAATTCCTATTTTGAGGAGGAAGCAGGGATGAAATGTTTGTATGGAAAGTCTGTAATTTCTAAAAGGTAAAAACTTAAAACATTGATGTTAGACTGAGACTAATAATTTATTTGATACATGTTTTAGCATTTTATCAAATTCCCTATTTTGAGGAGGAAAGTAGGGTTAAATGTTTTTATGGAAAGTCCAGTTCTAAAGTTAGAAAATTGAAAATTTGGATGTAAGCTAAGATTAGTAAATGATTTGACACGTCTTTTAGGATTGTTTCGAAATCCCTATTTGAAAAGGGAAGTAGGGATTAAATTTTGTATGGAATGTCAGCCATTTTTAAAGTTAGGAACTTAAAAAAATATATAATAAGATAAGACTGAATTATTCGGTTCGAGTTCCAAAATTTTTTTGAAATCCCGACTTAAATGGTCCCTCTCCTTAAAGAAGGTATTTAAAAAAAACTATAAAAAATGAGCCTCCTCCATTTTGAAGTTGGTTAAAAACGTGTTAAAGTATGAATTAATCTACCCGTGCGAAGCCGCTAGTACTGATATAATTTTGGTACGTCATATAGGTAGATATGAGACAGTCACTTGTACACTTTTTTTAATTACGATTATAGCTTGTTGCAGGCCACATTATAAATATATTTTTTAAAATGACTTTCAGACTTATTTAACAAAGGTTCCCATACATGAAACTGCGAAAAAATACTTAAATTCATACAAAGCATTCTAACAGAAATTGTCTTCAATGTTCTCAGGAAAACTAGGTACACACTGAAGTGCAATATTGTCGAACTTATTCTGCAAATCATGAAATAGAGCGACGAATTATAGATCTTCAGTTTGCAACATCGATATCATAACAACTAACGATCAGCCGAATAATTTCGAACCCTACACCTGTCTACCGATCCGTCTGCCGATAGTTCCAGACCAGACCGTTATTTGGACACAACCTCTGCCCCACCCGTGGTTTTGCATAAACATTTACAGTTCCGAATCACTGGCTTAGATGATTACATTAATGTACATACACATTACGCAGCTGCAGCGACGATGGGACGATTTTGCATTCGCTACGTGAAAATGTCGTGAATAATGTTGATGAGTTGACTTTGGGAATATTGTTTAAAATAGTCCATTTTATACGTTTTATCCGAAGATAACTAAGCCTTAGATAACTAAAGGCGTAGCGTGTGAATATATAGGTATACTACCAACACAAACTGTTCTGATATGGATAGAAGTACTACAGGTAGCACTTATTGTTGTAAAAGAAAATGAACAAGTTATTATCATCAACAGCAAAAGGATGTTGAACTAACAACACCGTTTTTGCTATCTTATGCCGACTAATTGAAGTAAACACGTACTTTTATGCCAATGGTATGACAAAAAAGCAAGAAGAACATATCTTGTTAAGGCTAACATAGCATAAAATGAAACTCTACCATAGCATTATTCTAATTTCTCCGCTCAACTGTTTCAAAATATTAATAAATGCAAAATTCCTTAGCGTGCATCTTCTTAGGCCACGGGAATGTTGATTACTCGTCCACTCCCTAGCTCTTTTGTATTAACCATTACAACACAATTTTCAACCATAATTTAACATCCACTGACTGCTCTACAAACAAAGTTGCTCATGATAATAAAGTGAAAGCGGTAACAAATTATAAAGCTTTTCAAGTCGCCTTACCGTCGTACAAAGTACAAACGGAACCCACGGTCCATTTGATTTACAACGCTTTGCTTTAGACATATAACATAGTTCATACGACTCTTCAACATACAAACTTATATTATCCTTTATTTACTTACAATAAGGTGCAAGCCAGTGTTCAATTTAAGTTGGTTAATGTTTTCATTAATTAAGAGATATTTCATCTGGTGACGCCGGCGCCGACGACTAAACGCTTTGACGAAATATTCTTAAGGGTGCGTCGTTTCTAAGAAAACTATTTTAGTTTGTAGTTCAAAATTAGCTGCTTGCTTTTTAGTTGTTTGTAATTTTAGCTTAGATCATATAGTAAATTGTTAGACTGTTTTCTTCTTTAAACTAATTTCGTTGTTACGACGTTTGTATGGACGTTACTGTCGACAGATACATCTTAGAGTACATCATCATCATTTTTAGTGACGTTTTTTAAGCTGAAATATAATTTAAGGTAAACTAACTAAACCTGTGACATAACTCGTTAATAATAATTAGGTATTCTTACAAAAAAATATTAGTAACTTTAATAGCTAAAATATCAATTGCACGTAATATACAAATTTGTGTCTGCAAGGAAATATCGGATTTTCAATACTTAATTGCTTAACTCACCAAATAATGTTACACTGCTATATCCCTGAGCAAATCTACGAAAATCCATCGAGTATCCCTATTCTGTCACCTCGCTCGACACTTCCGATGGCGGAAAAGGAAAGGAAAATTCTCACATGTCGTCCATTATCAGATCAGTGGCTGTCATCGCGACAGTAAGCGCCACTCGCGTCAATCTCGAGGTAATGCGTGCTCGCTTCATTTGTCACGATTCCTGATGCGAGAGGATCGAGCTGTCAACACACGAGGGTATCCGAGGGTTTTTGATTGAGAAAAGTTTAATTTCGATTCTGATTAAAAGACTGTTACATGTATACTTACCAGTACAAAAGAAATGTGGTATTTGGAACAAAAACAACAAAAATAAATACTCACAGATCATGTTTATTTTTCTATCGTAAAATTGACTTTTGGTTAGATAAACACATTACTAAAAACTAGAAAGACAAGAAATACAATTAGTTGAACTAAAAACTTAAGAAAACAAATAAGGTATATCTCATGAAACCACCAATAAACGCAATTTTTTAAACTGTTCAATCAATTATTCAAGTAAAACTTTTATATAGTAAAATTTATCTTCGTTTTAAATTAAGACTAAATCCAATAACAAAAATCTGCATTCGAATAAATAACTTGATAGATACAGAGATATTTAAAAGATGGAATAGTTTAAACTGCTAAAAGTCGTACGTTGACTCATCATAACTCTTCGACACACCCCGCTTCGACCATTTACAGCCTCTGCAAAAATAAAAGAGATATTGGTTACACTGATGTTGACATTTAAGTGGATATGGCAGTTAAACTACACTGGCCAAAGTTTCTAAATGAGCCTTAGGGAGGATTTTAGATATGAAATTGTCAAAATGCGTAGTGACCGGCCCAAAATATTATGTTTAATTCATCATCATCATCATCATCATACTCAGCCCACATCAATCCACTGCTGGGTATAGATCTCTTCTCTATAGCGCCAATTCTCACGGTCCTGTGCCAGCCTCATCCAGTAAGATCCCGTCATCTTGACGATATCGTCTGACCATCGGGCTGGTGGTCTGCCCACTGGCCTTGTCGCCCCTCTAGGCCACCACTCTGTGACTGCTTTGGTCCACCGTCGTCCGTCGTCTCGTCTAGCCAAGTTTTTTAATGTTTAATGTTTTTAATGTAAGTTGTTTAATTGGGAATGAATAATTTGCTGCATTTCTCAAAGTTTTCGGTGTCTTAAAAAATGCTTTTGAACTCGATGTAAACGGAATAATTCTAATTTTCATGATACTTTCCAAACTAACTTAAGAAATAAACAAAAAATAAATATTACGGTATTTTGACACACAATGACGTAAATTAAGTTTATCTGTGATTTTGTTCGTGATATCTTCACAAACAGTTAAATTGACTTAGTTCAAACTCAATAAGCTCTACAATCTGATATTTACAATTTTATTCTCCTTTTTCATAAAAATACGAATATAACAAATCAGATCTGTAGATTTACTTACAATCCGATTTAAATGAAGTTCTGTCAGAGGAAAGCAAATTGTAGCTATTACAAGATTTGATTGAAATCAGCCAAGAGCTCGTCCTATTTTTTTTATTACATCTTTAAAAAAATATCATAATCATCATCATTTCAGCCTGTTAAAGTCCACTGTTGAATATAGGTGTTGCACTTATTAATTGATGTGTATGGAGATTAATTAACACCATTAAAACACCAAATTACTGATAACAACACTCTCTATTTATTTATGAAGTAGAACACTACAAAACAATACGTCGCGATGTACACTCAAAAACCGAGAGAGAGAGTTGGGGTTGCCACACTCTTCCCCACTACATTTTATTTTAATAACATTTTATGTAAATAACTATATATAAGAATAAGGCATGCAACTTACGAACTATAACGTTTGCGAACATTTAATCATTTGATTAACATGTTGTTTAACATTCTTATTATCTACCTCCACCATAAATGTTACAGGTGACAGAAGTTTTACAATTTTTCCTAACACCCATTTCTTTGCATTTTTTCTATAATCCCTTGTCATTACTTTCTCCCCTTCTACAAAATTTACATTTCTATCTCCACCTCCTGAATTAACTTGTCTATCTAAATCCATAGTTATATTTTGTATAATAGGTTCTGGCCTTAATAAGGAAAATCTGGTTCTCAACTCCCTTCCAAAAATCATTTTAGCTGGACTCACCCCTGTCGCTTTATGAGTCGTTGTTCTATAATCAAATAGAAAAAGATTTATCGCATATTGAAGGGTATGTCCACTTTCAACAATTTTCATAATATGATTTTTAAATGACCCGACAAATCTTTCGGCTGCTCCGTTTGTTGCCGGATAATAGGGTGGCGTAAAACTTTGACGGACTCCTGTTGCTTTGCAAAAATTTTTAAATTCTTGACTTGTCCAAGTGGTCCCATTATCTGTCACCAGATGGAGTGGAAAACCAAATCTTACATAAATTTCTTTAAAAATGCTTATTGTTTTTGTTGCTGTAATGTTACTCATGATAAATGCTTCCGGCCATTTTGATAGACTATCTATTACCACTAAGAACATTTTACCAAATATTGGTCCCAAAAAGTCTGCATGTAATCTTTGCCAAACTTGTTGCGCTACCGGCCAAGGAGTTAGTTGAACTTTCTCTGGAGCTTTTCTATTTTGTAAACAAATTATGCATGATTCAGTAATACTGTCTATATCATTATCTAGTGCCGGCCACCAAAAATATGATCGCGCTATTTGTTTCATTCTAGTTGTACCAAAATGACTGGAATGCAAATCATTTAATACCAAATTTTGCAATGTTTTTGGTACTATCACTCTATAGCCCCATAAAATACAACCCTTATCAATTGATAATTCCGTCTTACGATTACAATATGGCTTATATTCATCCGTCAAATTATCATCTGGCCATCCATCTATAATATAACGAATAATTGTTGATAAAACTACATCCTTTTTTGTCGCTTTTTGTATATCTTGCCAATTTAATGACTCAAAATTTGATAAAGAAATAAAATTAATATATCCATATTCTTCTGCTTCTAATAATGGATGTTTCATGCTGTCACTATCAATTTGTGGATGCCTAGATAAATAATCTGCTGGATTTTTACATGTGCTTATATGCTTAAGTTCATAATCGAAACCTGACAAAAAAATAGCCCAATGTTGAAGCCTGCGACATGCCATTTTAGGTATGCCCTTTTTTGGTCCTAATATTCTCACTAATGCTGTATTGTCCTGAAATTTATTTGCTTTATATTCTACTGTCAAATTTTTTAATAATCCTATCGGCTTTGAAACTGATTGATTAAAATTTGTAAATATTACATTAGACGGTGAAATATCTATATATGGAAATAAACTCTCTTTATCGCTCCGACTCAGAGTAGTAATATCTGCCCCTGTATCCACCTCAAATCTTAAACTTTGACCATTCACACTCAACTGTAATAACATTGGTTCAACTTTAGACACTGATAACACCTTTTCTTTTTTGACCTGAAAAATATTAAATTCATCTTCATACTCATTTTTTTCTTCATTGTCCAAATCCTTGTTCCCATCTGTCATTGTCTCTTCTTGATTGACAACTGCATTATTAACTTTGCGTTTGTTCTGTTTACACATCCTGAAAATATGTCCTTTTGCTCCGCATTCACTGCAATACTTATAACGCAAGGAACATGCACTGCGCATGTGCCCTTTTTTCCCGCAACAGAAACAAACACCAGAGTTCCATGTTGCTTTATTCAACTGATCCTTATTGGATTTAACTATAGTATTATTTTTTCTTAATAAAAACATTTCTGCATTCTTTGTTTTTTCCTTATTTTCTTGTGTTATTTTATATGCAACTTCCACTGTTTCTGCTATATTTTTCAGTTCCTGAAATGATTTGTTTCCAGATTTCAATAACTCAAACCTCACCACTTCTTCACATACTCCATTCAGTAATCTTTCCTTGATTTGGTCATCTAAGTCAGTAAATTCACATGATTTTGCCAGTTTTCTTAATTCCAGTATGTACTCATTTATAGATTCACCTGTTCTCTGACATCTATCCCTAAATTTGGCTCTTTGCAGAGTAGTATTTGTTTTTGGGTGATAATACCCACTTAATGTTGTACATATTACTTCATATGACATAGATATTGGCTTTTTAGGTGAGCTCAATGTAGTTAATATGTCATAAACTGCCGGTGTTAATTTAGTCAATAATAATGGAACCTTCTTTTCTGCAGAAATATCATTTAACAACATAAAACAATCTAGTTGTTCCTGGTAGCTATTCCAATTGCCACCACTGAAACTATCTATACCCGTTGCCAAAGACATATTTGTATTATTTTTCGATCGTTCTTTTTGTTTCTCAATGTGTTGTATGTAACTTCTTACACACACTCTCAATTCTTCTAACGTTATCTTGTCTGCATCACCCTCAGGTATTTCTATCAAGCCTAAATGTTCTGCTATCTCTACTAATTTCTTTTTGTTACACTGTTGAATCCAGCTAGTTTTGCTCTCTTCAATATGTTTCTGTATCAAATCGTCCATCGGTTGTTGTTTATTTATTTTCCACTGCTGGTTTTTGACGATTCAGATATAATGTAAAACAAACAAACATTTCACATTCCTTGTCCATAAAAATAAAACATAACCTCAATTCAATACCACCTCATTTAATTTTGACAACTTGACTTGACAGACAAGACAATCAATACTGCCAACCTTTCAATGTAAGCTCCTTTGTCTATGACTAATTTTCGTTTAGAAAATCCACTCAATATTTAAAATATTATTTTCTGTGCGTGTTTACTTGCGACTGTCGCGTCACTTCAGAACGCGCTCGATTTCCAACCTCAAAAAGATGTTCTATTCTGATGCACGAGACGGGTTCTAATTATCAACAAACTGTTGATTCCTCGTCGCCAAATCTGTTGCACTTATTAATTGATGTGTATGGAGATTAATTAACACCATTAAAACACCAAATTACTGATAACAACACTCTCTATTTATTTATGAAGTAGAACACTACAAAACAATACGTCGCGATGTACACTCAAAAACCGAGAGAGAGAGTTGGGGTTGCCACAATAGGCCTCTCCAATCGCACTCCAGCGCGACCGGTCCAGACACCTGCATCCAACGAGACCCAGCGGTCCTCACCAGGTCGTCGGTCCATCTCGTAGGTGGCCGTCCCACACTGCGCTTGCCAGTACGTAGTCTCCATTCAAGGACTTTCTTGCCCCATCGGCCATCCGATCTTCGCGCTATGTGGCCTGCCCATTGCCACTTCAGCTTGCTTATCCTACGAGCTATGTCAGCAACTTTGGTTCTTCTACGGATCTCCTCATTTCTGACTCGATCTCGTAGAGAAATAACAAGCATAGCCCTCTCCATAGCTCGCTGCGCGACACTGAGCCTCTGAAAAAGTCCTTTTGTGAAGCACCACGTCTCAGAGCCGTAAGTCATCACTGGTAACACAGTGTGTGTTGTACACTTTGGTCTTCAGGCACTGAGGGATTTTTGGGCGAGAAGACATTGTGTAATTTACCGAACGCTGCCCAACCTAGTTGGATCCGTCTACTGACCTCTCTCTCAAAATTGGACTTACCTCATCGGACTGCCTGTCCCAGGTATATTCGTCAACAACTTCGAGAGTAGAGTTGAAAAAATATAAAGAATAGAAATAGTGTATAGCTTTTCACATTCGAAGCTCCTTGAATTCGTCCTAGCCGGGCGATAACGCGAGCGACGACGACGCGACTGCGTCGCGTGCGGGGAGGATTTACAGCCACAATTAGTTATGTACCCGACGCACGACAAACGATGTCGCCTGACTAATGGTTGGGTAGTCGGGTTGTCGGGTGCCCCTATGCAGCAGACAATGAGCGCCAAACGCTCCAAAAACGTTCAATCATTCACTTGACTTAGGAATAGTGATTTTTTTTTAATTCCGATGTGGTTAAAATTGACAGAAGATTCATTAAAGTTCGGAAGAATCCGATGAAAATGAATTTTCGCATCTTGTTTTATATTCCGTGGGTAATCGTTAGAGATTTTATTTTTTTATCAGATCTTATAGTAAAAAAATAATGACAATTCTGAATTAACGAATGCAATTACGCGAACACAAACCGCGTGAATGTAAATGCGTGAATCGAGTCAGTGTGAGCCCTAAAGTTTAAACTTGTGTTTTACGTTACAACAACATTTTTTTTCTACTTTGGAGACTTGAAAAACCTAATAGAGGCTCCTTTCAATAGGCTCGTTACATGACAAATTATCCAACTTAATCAACGAATTGACCTATAGATAATTCGTTTACCTTAATACATTGTCACAGAAAATTTTATATTTTGTCAACATCAAGCTTAACATCACCTACAATTTTTAATAGCATAACACTAATTCCTATGTAATCCGCTCGCGAGTACAAATCCATGTACAGCACAGGTATTAGCCAACCACTTCAATTAGGCTACCGGTGTTCTGGCTACATGACACGTCTAACTAATCTGGGCTTACAACAGGACCTGTAGACCAGCAACCGACAGGGAAGTTCCTACGTGTATATCAGTTTCAGTACATATTTACGACTGCTTGTAAATGATGTGTTTATTATTATTAGACTTGAACATTAACTTTATTGGCCTATACCTATATTAAATGTAAATACGAAAGATTTTCTACGATTTTATTTGAAATTGAAATTATGTATTTCAGCAAATAATATAGAAAACAATATATATGCCTTTGCAGTTCTTAACATTGTACTTTTTTTGGAATAAGCAATTTGGAAGGCATTTTGGTTTCATATAACTTGTCAGGGAAAAAAGATATTGGATAAGATGTTCGTTATACTGGGTTGTGAAGTTCTTACTTACAAATTTCATTAAAAAGTCGATGACCAATATCACAAACTGTGGTGTAGGTCTTTAAAACTTCTGATTTCAAAGTTCATCATCATCCTGGTTTGACATCTTCCTAAAATAATCCCAAATTAATTTTAGAAAATAGCAGGGAACAGCAAAAGGTATACCTTATCAATCTGAGGATAGTAGACTTTTGTCTAGGAGGCAATGCAAAAATTATAAAAAAGAAGCTTGGTTGGTTAGTAAATTTAACAAAATAAAATGGTAGTTCTATATAAATACCGAAATTTAGGAACGTAATCGGAACATGAGTACTTTGTCCTCTAGCTACAACACTAATGCGGAACAGTTGAAACCCTATGCACTGAAGCGTGCCTTTGAAGCCTATAGGAGGATCAAGAGCTCGCTTCCCAGATACATTGTAAGGCTAAAAGGTGGCTAGCGCTAATAACATGAGCCTAGAGACTCTAGCAAGTGTCAATATTACCAAAGAGCTTATCTTAACTACGGATTAACTGGACTGCCTTTTGCAATTTCAAGATAATAAACTACAGATCCACATTGCTTTGAAAACTAAAATATGCCATAGTAGAAAAATTTGGCAATAAATTTAAATTCTACAATACTTCGACATCTGACGGCTACGAACCCCTCTTAATTTAAAAGGAATACGAAAATAAACCAGCAAAATGAAATATGCATTACTTTTTAAAACGGTATACAGGAAATGAGCTGCCTGTACGTCAACAGTAATAATGGGTACGGGTAGTCGGCTACACTAACAAGTAGCCAAAGATTCATTTTTAACTGAACTTTTGAAATGAATTGCAAATGATGTTGCTTAAAAGATACATCGAACATAAAATTCGAAAGGAAATGAGTTTAACTTTAAATATTAATGTGGGAATGTTGTAGATTTACGAAATCATTTTAATGCTTTGATTTTGACAACGAAGAATTAAAGCCACGTTATTAATGCCACGCAAGAATAGAAATACAATACTCATAAAGTCGCATTCGCATTTTTCTTTCTAGCTCTCTATAAATTCCTCGCTTTACATATATTTTTGTTAACAACTCGTTTGCAGTTCTTTACACGAACAATCTATTACAAGTTTACAACTGCACATAAATATTACATAGATGACTGTTACCAGAAGACAATCGCAAATTAAAACGGGTGATGACAAAACAATTGCACATCAAAGAACACTAGCTCGGGCACCACAATTGCACAACTTATCAATTACACTCAGCAAAAGAGACAAGTTGACAATTTTACGACACGGCTCTTGTAGTATCTTACGAATATTGCTTACAAGCCCATGTGCACTTCTGCTACTAACATGTCAGTAAAAATTTTAAGAAAGTATTTATAAATGTCCTAATTTTGGGTTTCATTACTTACCTGAATGATAATTGTTGAATATAAAATTCTTAAGTATCCAGTATTAGCTTTAGCAATATCACCTTAAAATAAGTTTAGTTTCCATTCCATTGATGTAAATCGTTTAAATTGGATAGTCATTAAACTTAAAGGTACGGATAGATTAGATGCTGTGTACAGAAATGATATTTCACAACCGGATGAAGGTTTTAATTATTTGGACAAAGGCTTACTTATCAATTCAAGAATATTTTATATACCTAGATGCCCTGCAAACCTGCAATCAAATCTTACGATTCATGAATCCTCCCGAGGCGATAAAGCAATCAGACCAAGCGTTGACATCTCATACGATATGCAATCACTTAACCGCCATACAACTCATGTTAGTCGCTTTTTAAGTAGTCATTATATGCAAATTACTGAATCGTGATGATGTCTGTCTAGATAGACAGAACGTGTTTCGTTGCAATGGATTACACACGGATAATGCAGCTGCTTGTATTTTTTGCATATGCACATACTGAGTAACAAACAAAAATTTGTCTTTGAAATAAATTAAGCCATTGCAAATCTGTTTAAAAAAAATTGTCTTTTCTTATTACAATGACGAATATATTATCTGCTTTTGTATTTCTTATTATAATAATTATCATCTATCGCATCAACAAATTGTAATTGACTATCAAGGAAGATGAAATGATACTATTATTATAAATCTTAAGGAATTAAGAAATTTTTTGTTCATAAAAATGTTTTCTAAGATTCGAAGCTCGCTATCTACAACAGTCGTGTGTCTTACACCAAGAACTGGAAGCGTAATTGTTTTGAAAGTAACTGTCAGTTAATATCCATGTGGGAGTTTCTGTGGTCTATCCAACTTGCACAATTCAGCAAATGTTTGCACGAAACTCAGCAACAAACACGCTAAGTATTCCTTTAATAATTTCTGGTTAGAATTTAATGCCAGTCGAGGCATGCTAAGTAGTTGCTTTGACCCAAAACAGAGGTGGACTATCAGATTGTACTCAAAAGCTTTTTGAGGTAATTTATGGCGGTGCAAGTTTGCATTGGTGACGGAAACTAAGGAACTATTGTTATATTAGTAAATAGGTACTTACAGTTACAGCTAATTATATATGTGTAACTGTGTGTGGTCTGCCTTTTGATGTTGGTAAATTGCTTGCACGATTACAAAACCCACGTTTGGAATATTAAATCCTGTTTCCAGGTTCCAGGCAAATATCTCTGATAATTGAAATTTTCGGGCACATCAAATTGTTTTTATAAAAAACAAACTGTTGCAATCTAACTAAATAAACAATAAGTATATAATTCGTTATAACATAAATTAGAATACTAAATACTTTATTGCACACTTAATAAATCACAAGATCCTTAGATTGAATCCATCAAGGCGAATTCAATTCTCATTTATAAAATATCTCTCTATAAAATGTAAATCGATTTACCTTTATGAAAGACGGTCCGATGCATTCACAATGCCAATAGCAGCTACGAATGTGCCCTAATATCAAAATCAAGATTAGAATTCAATTTATATTTCCGTATATACGGTCCCCACTCCTGTTTTAAATCAAAAGCACCCCTGAGTATTAGATTCGCTGATGGCAATCTCAGTGTCCCGCCCGCAGATATTATAGAAAGAACTGATAAAAATCTATCAATACAAATAAACTATTACTCCACAAGCAAACTATGGGAAAAGTAATCAGAACTAGAGATTTATTATCGAAAGGGGTGCGGTTGTGTAGACGTTATTAGTTTATGTAAATAAGTTGCTTCTATTATATGAAGTCAACAATGATCATAACTAGAGCAAATATATGGGATATGGTAGAAATTTATGAACACGTCTTTTTTTATAAAGCAGGATGTACATGGAATGCAGTAAAGAATGTAGAACCAAACGTGTGTCATAGACATTATGTTTATGTTACATTCAAGGATAGATTTCAAAGTCAGCGGGTAATGACGAAGGCTTAAATATTTTTGTGATGTAGTTAGAAGTCATTGAAGAAGGTATGATAAAAGTCAGATGACAATAAATTATTGTCTGACCTCATATTTTATCAGATTCGTTTATAAGAAACATCATAATATTACTGATATGAAACTAATACCGATCCAAGTCTCTTCACTCACAGATCTGCCAAATTTGGAGTGTAAAACTCGTCAGGTGTGTGTGACAGCTGCCTCTATCAGATATCTTGCCAAATCCGATGGAGAGGCACTTGGAGAGCTTCCAACTTGGCACTTGATGTCACATGACCCATAGCAATAAACGACCGTAGCTTAGAACCTAGTTAGACGCATTTACATTTGGTTGTAGATCCGGCTATTATCCCTTTGTTATTATGCTCCTGTGTGTATGATGTATGAATTGACTATAACATCAACGGGCTGTTACAGTCCACTGCTGGACTATGAACCTCCTCCAATTAAGTGGAGGGTTTTGCCATAATCTCCACGCTTGGCAGGTGGGTTGGAGATCGCAGACTAAAAGGTTACTGTATCAGAGAGCGCTGCTGCCCGTTCCCTGTTCAATGTGTAGTCCCTAAGTCGCCTCTTACGACACCCACGGGAAAAGTCGTGGTTGGTGATAAATGTATTCAACTCTGCCGTCACCACACGGCTAAAAATTGACTATAAATACTATATATTTATAATCTTCTTCTTATCGTATCTGTTGTTCTCATTATTTTCTTGTAGTTAGTAAATCTTCATAGTCCCAGTACCAAATTTTGCTACGAGATTTACATTTTCAGTAGCCTTTATCAGATATTCCTCTGTGCAGTTATTGTAAGTTTAAGATTGACCACAAATTACGGAGCTGCCAAAGGCCCCATCATTGCTCATGAAGCAACTATTTTCTGTTATATAATAGTCAGTTGACAAGACTGAAAGTGTATTCTGTAGCACGAAATCGTCTTTCTTTTCAGACTATAAGGTGATTGAATAAGCTAGATGTTAACGAAACTACGCAGGACAGTTTTACAACTTGATTTTTTATTGACCTCTACCGCTCTTTATTGTTTCATTTTACAGTCACAAGGGATAGTATGCAGGGAAAATTAGACTGGTTTACTAGCTTACCAAGCAATATTTTTACACTTGCAAATCTTATGGCTGAGTATAAAAAGGAACAAATGCATATTATGAGACTTACCGTTAACTCGAAGCTCGAGGTAATAAAATACAAATGTTAATTTTTAACTGAGGTTCTTTATTGTCTAAGCTATTAAGTGTTACCTATTTATTTTAAATTGTTTAAAGCTATTAAAATAGGGCACTAAATCACTTGTTTAAATAATTGTATCCAAACAGAAGCTTAATCATATCAGAAAATATGACCCTAATATTTCAACAAGAAACTTAATTGAGAGCTCAAGTAATAACAGGTTTGCCTTATGGCCTAGATTGAAAATATCTAACATTTCAATTATATTTAACAATATTTTATCGATTTATCTAAATCCAATCACTGGACAATTTATTTAGGTCCTTGTAAAATTGAAACGAGTACCTAAGTACTCCGTTACCTACTTCGTTTCTATCCTACCTACTAAAATTATATTAAAAGTCTGATACACTAATAATCCAATAAACGAGGACATTCGTTGTATGGAGAACTTCGAGCAATTCCCCCGCCTATGAAACTTGGCATGTGATGAAGGTATTTAATACAGATTACAGATGGACAATAAGCTAACAAACTTTGTTACGAGAAGTTAGGTATTTTTACCTTTTACTAGGTTGGCCTGGCCTACCATCAAACAATGTCTACACAATACTCGTATGTATGGATGAATTCCGCACCGTTCGTCTGGTTCTCCGTTCATCTAGTCAGTCTCTGTTCGAATGACCTAAAATACACAATACCAGTGTCACGTAGTCTCTCTCGAAGGCTTTGAGATCGTCTTACCAGATCGTTTACGAGGTCTACCACTACATCACCTGTATTTATAAACATCTACTCAGAAAATACTAAAATATACAGGTTTGCTTCACAAAACAACATTTTGATAGTCACGATTTTCTGAGTGTGCTAAAACATGACGTTACTATAAAACTAAAGAACATTTTTATCATTGTCTGAGTAAGCTTCATGGAGAATATAGAATAGTTTAAAGCAAAAGTTTTGTTCACTCTTTTATTTCCTTCATGAAAATAGTTTAAAATAGCTCTCCAAGTGCCAATAAACGTTTATGACGTCAACATTGTAAACTGGGATTTCATTTTCATATTATTACTGTAATATTCTATCGTTACGATTAGAAAATTGTTTTATTTTCATGAATTCTGTCTGATAGTTTGTTTGGGCTCTATTACTTTTATGCTAAGCTCTTGTTTAAATTTTTTTTTTAGACTACACTAAACTGATAATTAATTATTTACTATAGGTTTTACGTGTAGATCCACTACGAAAATCCTATCGTCTACTTTGCCCACTGAAATTAAATTTCACAAAATTTAAAACATATGAACTATGGCTTTGTCATTGCATTTTTTTTTTGGTGAGTTAACTAACACAATTAATGCGGATTTCGTAGAGAAGGAACTCTCCGAAGAAACTATACTAAATTAGATACATATTTTAACATGATAGTTAAGGAAATTTTACGAAATTGTTTTAGACTTGACAAGAAAATCGTTTCCCAGTAGTGGAAGTTTATAGAGTAGCCAGCCTTTATTTTCTGCAGCACCTTTCTTGACAATTGTTTCACTTTACATTCACATTTCCTACGAAGTGAAGAGGCATATAAAAGTTCCACTGAGTGTCGCCTTGATACGGCGTAGGTGTAACGCCCCATAAAGAAGGATTGTCCATAAACTCCTGTGCGTTTCAATGTAAATCTGGTGCAGGATGGCTTTAATACCGTAATGCTGACGATGAAATTTATTGCAGGCCATTGTGGGGAGTTTTGAAACTTATGTTTTAAAAGGGAATCTTTCTTACTTTTATTTTTTAATTTACTTGAAGTTTACATTTTAGATGTAGAACACAGCTAAGGCCGCTGTCTCCTGTCCGGGACGTGGCAGTTTGAGCCCCACCACATCCCAATGTGTTTCAGAATTTAACGCTATTTGATTAGGTCCGCGCAAAAAAGCCCTTACGGTACAGGAAAGCATCGTAATAAAATCTGCACATGTGAAGTAGACATCAATGGGGTTGATTTGTATGATTTAGGCCTGATCTTTTCAGGGTAAGCTCGAGTCCCTTGGTGGGGAAATATATGAGCTGGTTATGATGATGATAACAACAACTTTGCATTTTGATTTGCAGTATAAGACAGAAGTGATCAAGGTATAAATAAAGTAGTTGTAGTGAACGTAGCTGAAACGATATACAGAGATAGGTATGGCGTATTTTGCATCTAAAATTCAGCCCTTGTCGTTCAATTTCGCCTCCATCGTTACATTTCTCGTCAAACGCAAAACCGCCAATTCTCAAAGAGTGGATACCGCATCCTCAACAAAGCCAATATTTGAAGACCTCTGACTTTTTGATGTTTTACAATGTTTTTATGACTGCAAATATGATCTGAAATTTTATCAGGATTGATTTTATTTTTGTTAACCAGCCGTGGGTGGTATTGTAAATTTCTAGTTCTTAATTTACTTTCGAAGCACGAAACATGTTTGATCCAATTTTTTTTTTTCATAGTCCATGGTTAATCAGAAAGCCGATTTTTTTTATCTTCCACAAAGAATATGCAATGTAAGCTTCGAAAACATGAGCGTCTTGTAAATTTTAACGTTCTAAAATATGTACATTCTGATATCTATAGATTGCTGCTCGTTGCTTCAGTCAGACGTCAAATTGTACAAAACTCAAGTCCGCGCCCGCTATATTACCACTCTGGTAGAAATAGCGATTAGGTCCGTCAAAAAAAAACAAAATACTCTGGCGTGAGCAAAAATTTCTGACGCACGTCGCCTCGAGGGAACTAAGCGATCGTCTTTTATTTCCTCTGAAGGCCGTGAGGCCTACTTACATTAGAAAATGGCATGGCTCAACCAGAAATCGCTGGCCAACGTGTTCCGATTTTCACACCGTTTCACTACTGAAGTGGTGATTAGTAGTTAGTAGAATGCTCACTATTAATTTGTCGGTTCCAATTTGTGACAGAGTGTAATTGGTGGAGTGTCGCGGCTGGTTACCTATTCGATGCCTTATTAGATAATTGTTCTGTTAATTTGCTTTTAAGTTAGTTCGTTACGTATTTTGGGTAAGATTAAATTTAATAGGGAATCAAATCACGAACGAACTGATGTCGGTGGCAAATGATTGCGATCATCAAGACAGTTTATCGTCTGGATATTTTGAACTGGACTTTAAAAAATGAGGATGCAAGATGGGAGGATGGGATTTTCATAGTTAATCATATTTTTACATTATAAAGAATGGATGAATGAATATACTTGTAAAGATCAGCAGACTTTTGTAGCATATAATAACACAATCCTAGTCATTTTAAACTTTAATCTAAATAAATCAATCATACTAAATATCATAAATGATACAAGATTTGCTCTGAGATGCAGCAGGTGTGTTTGATATTGTGACGGATTGACGTGTTTCTTTGCAAAGAGATTTGTAAGCGACAGATTTTGAGACAGACTAAAATGATATTCCTGGGAAAAAACCGAAAAAACAATTACTTTTAAATTGATGTAAGTAACTGAAGGGAAACGACTCCGTTATATTTTGGTTTGGAAGGCAGCTTATATTTTACCACACTACCACAGCGCATTAAACAACAATAAAAGAAAGAAAGAAAAAAGGTGTTTCAATTACGATTCACTTCATAAGTGAAAACGATTATTCATTTTAGGTAAGGTACAACATTAATTCTTTAAAAAAATATCTAAAAATATACTTAATGGCCATATTTATATCTAATAACGAGTACTAACCTCTTAACCGAAACTCGACTGTGATAAATAAACATGCCGAGATGAAAGCTCCCTCTTCTACCCTGATATGACTTAAGCAGCTCTTCGTAAAGGATAATTAATTCAAATGACATCGACTGTGAAGACGCTTTTAAAAAGTCTTTTGAGAGTAAATGAGTACTTTCGACGTTTGTATTTAAAGCACATATTCCATGTATGTATTAACAAATATGTTTTTGTGAGCCAACGTAACATGTTGCGTTATTTTATGCTACGTTACGAGTAGCATGTAGTTCTGTGATCGTCTCATTTTCTTCCCCATCAAAAAAGAAAAGAAAAGAAAGAAAGAAAAAGGGGTCAAGGGGAGCCTAGGGGGACAGAACAGCTGAGCAGTTCTAGCAACTGCACCACCGAAGATAGAACAAAGATTTATATTCGCTCATTTTCAACAAAACTGATGCATGTCAAAAAAAATTGGGGTTATGAATACTGTATGAGCAAAAAATTTTTCTTTTTTTTAAAAAACGCGGTAGCATTTTCATAAAAAAATTTAAGCGTTTTTTTTACTGTAGCGCCTATTTAAAACCTTGAATATAACTTTACAATTTCCTAGCATTTCCCTACTTTTATTTTTCCGTAGCATGTTGTTTTACACTTAGATTCATCTTTTTTTTATGTAATGAGTACATCGCCTTAAGGTACTTTTCATACAATCCTGAAAATAAATACGTGCGCTATTGCGACTATTTTTAAAGAAACGAGACGTTATACTTTTTTAGATCTTTGTTAACTGATCAATTAATATTAATCAGAAACAGAAAAAAAGCATGAGTCAAGAGTAGGCAATAACGCATCAATATCTTGAAAAGACACAGGAAATCAGCGTATAAAATAAACGAACCTGATTTATAGTTGAATTTAATGTTTATTTATAATTTTGACATATTTGGCTATTATTATTTATAACCTGTAAATATGTATAACCTTTACCAATTTGACTACTTAGGTACTCTTCGACTGAATATAATATAACCTACCTCAACCGGTCCTGATTATGCCAAGTAAAAAGTAATTGTTACAATTTGATTTACAAATGAAATAAATAGCATTGTGTCTAGAACAGCGTCGTGGGTGGCAAATGGCCATGTAGGTGTAAGAACTAAGAACCCTTTCAGTCATTGTGGCACTTGGTGGTCACAGTAGGCACTAAAAGTCACCACATAATCGTTAGTCACTTGTTACTATTCAAATTACTTGAGTTACTGGATCACATTCTACAAAAGGTATTTCTCATACAAAATTCGATTCTCAAATATTGTAAGGAGTAGCGACATCTCTGGAACAAGGCGGGAAAGTCGTTTGTTCTTCTCTTTTACGTTAGAGGGCGGGAGGAATCTCATGCGTATGATTCGTAAAAGCTTTCAAAGGTCGAGTTACTTAGTCACTTTTTTTTTAAGTTTGAGTAATTTTCAATGTTAAGATTTTTCATGGTATTTATACGAGTTTATTGCATTTAAAATTAGTGGGTAATTTTTTTAAACATGATTATTTTCTGCCTCATATTTACAACATATCTATAGGATTCTGAAACTTATAATCATAATGTGCTATCTCTTTTAACGTCAAAATAACATTAATAATAATAATTTTAATTTTATTTAAATAATAACAAGTGACTAACGATAATATGAGAGTTGTAAGAGAGTTAGTAAGAGAGTTGTAAGAGAGAGAATAAGAGAGTTGTAATGAGAGTGAATTATTGTGTGCTGATGTTATCAAGTTGGGTATGTCTTCAAATACATATACTTTTGTTAGCGATGCCAATGGTAGTAGATCTTGGCTTGATCACTGTGTGGTGACTAAGTCAGCTATGGATACTGTGACAGATGTTAGTGTTTTGTATGATGTTTTCTGGTCGGATCATTTTCCCCTGCAGGTAAAGTGTAACCTAGGCATAATTAATTCTAAGCATTTAGTTAAAGAAAATGCACCAAATAAAATTATATGGGGGTTTCGATCCTTGGAGGAGATAGATAAATATAGTACATTGTGTAATATCAAGTTGAAATGTATAGATTTCCCACAGGAACTGAGTCAATGTGCTGATGGAATGTGTAGTAACCCTGAGCATAAAGCTGTCATTGATGAGTTTTACAATAAAATTGTTACTGCTTTGTGTGAAGCTTCTATGGAAAGTCGTATTAACAGGAAACCTGTAAAAGGGAAACCTATATTAGGTTGGAATAAACATTGTGTCAGAAGCCCACAAACAGGCTCGTCTGGATTATGAGGTGTATGTATTGTATGGTAAGCCTCGTAGTGGTGCTATTTATGAGAAAATGTGTAACAGTCGTAAATATTTTAAGTCCAGGTTAAAATACTGTATTAAAAATCAGGAGCAATTAAAAATGGAAATATTGGCCAAACAGCACTCAAATAAAAAGTTTTGTAATTTTTGGAAGAACATTAAAAAGATGGAGGGTAAAGTTAGCATACCTTTGAATGTAGATGGTGTTTGTGAGCAAAAAAATATTGCAAATATTTTTAAAGAGCACTTTAAAGTTGAAGTTGGTAATACTGGGTTGATCAATTCTGAGTCCGGTCATGTTCAGGAGCCCATGAGAATAACAAATAAGCAGGTTCAAAGAAGCATCAAACAAATGAACAGGGGAAAATCTCCTGGACATGACGGACTCAGTGTTGAGCATCTGAAATTTGCCGGCCCCCATATAAATAGACTGTTATCTATGTTGTACACTTTCTGTATCAGACATACATACCTGCCATCGGATTTGACTAGAACTGTGGTTATACCAATTCCGAAGAACCGTACTGGGGATCTAGCAGATAAGACTAATTATAGACCCATTTCTCTTGCTACAGTTATGGCTAAGGTTTTCGATTGCATACTTGACAATTGCATAAGTGAACATTTAGAACTGCAGGATAATCAGTTTGGTTTTCGGGAGGGCCTTTCTACAGAGACTGCAATTTTAGCATTAAAACACACTGTAACTTATTATGTGAAAAGGAAAACGCCTGTTTACGCCTGCTTCTTAGACTTGTCCAAAGCTTTTGATCTGGTGCGTTATGATCTCTTATGGGACAAGTTAAGAGAGGCAGGCGTACCGGCGGAGGTGGTAAGGATTTTTTCTTACTGGTATGACAACCAAATAAATGTAGTTAAATGGGGTAATAAATATTCTGATGAGTATATTTTGAAGTGTGGTGTCAGACAGGGAGGCCTGTCCTCACCAAGACTTTTTAACGTGTATGTCAATAAACTGATTGAGGGACTCAACAGCATGCATGTCGGATGCCATATAGATAATGTTTGTGTAAATAACATTAGTTACGCTGACGACATGGTGCTGTTGAGTCCATCAATTAGTGGTCTTAGAAAATTGCTTAAATTTTGTACTACTTATGCCGAGGAACACGGTCTGAGGTATAATGAAAAGAAAAGTGAATACATGGTATTTAGAGGCAATTTGAAAGGACCAAGTATAGTGCCATCACTTTTTCTCAATAGTGCACCTCTTGAACGTGTTTATCAGTTTAAGTACTTAGGACACATAGTCACTGATACACTTAAAGATGATCAGGACATTGAGCGGGAGAGGAGGGCTCTGTCAGCTCGTGGGAACATGTTGGCACATAGGTTTGCCAGGTGTTCAGTTGAAGTAAAGCTTACCTTGTTTAAAGCTTTTTGTCAAAATTTCTACACTGGCAGCCTATGGGTCAATTACACACAAAGGACATACAGGGCTCTCCGGGTCCTCTATAACAATGTCTTTAGGGCCCTAGTGAGGCTTCCCCGCTACTGCAGTGCCTCAGGGATGTTTGCCGACGCTAGAATTGATGACTTCTTTGCAGTCATGAGAAAGAAATCTACATCCCTGGTAAGCAGGGTGCGGGCAAGCTCCAATAGGATTTTGAAAATGGTTGGGGGAAGATTGGATTCTTTGTTAATGGAAAGATTTACTTTTTTACATGTAATTCTTGTAGGGGTTGGCTGATTAACAGCTGTCTGTCACAGTATACAGTTCTCTCTCCTATTATTAACTTAGGCTTAAGCACTACTAACACAATTATGGATTGAAAAGTCTGAAATAAAAACATTTTATTTTATTTATTTTTATTTATAATGTGGTGACTTTTAGTGCCTACTGTGACCTCTACCCTATCCTGTCTTTTCCAAATTATTCTGTTGATATTATTTAAGCGCGTTTAGTTTCCCAAACTTGACACTGGCACAAAGTTAATCTAGAGCCATAACAAAAAAAAAAAGATGAGCTGAAAAGTTTCCCCATAATTTTATATTATTTATTTGTTTTTATTTTTCATCTTGGTTAATGCAATTGGCCATTGGTGAAGAAAAGGAAACTATAAGAGCTACACAAAAAAATGAAAGCAAACAATAAAAGAAGAACAGTTTTAAATACTGTCTTATACTGCACGTCTTAAAGACTAGTTTTGATAACTGAATGTTAATTTTGAAATTTATCATATATCCAGAGAGGTATCCAGTTGCAATTCCATTAAATCATCACATTCCATTTGGAATCATCATGAACTTGTTTATTTGTAAACTCATGACTCTATCGAGTGAAGTCATCTCCACAGAGCCTTTAATGGCAACCATGACATTTCAATCGCTTATTTCATAGATTAATTGACTCGATATCTTTGTATTATGAGCTTCTTAATCTATAAGCGTTTTTGTGTAGGTTTTTAATTGATTTTTATTTAGGTTTGGAATAAAAAGCGGTGATAATTGGGATTTTTTAATTTACATATTATGATTTAGTGTTGCAAGTTAGGACCTTACCTAATAATGTGTAAGAGCGTAACTTTATTAATGAATACATTTTGTTTTTTAATATACTGTTGAAAACATATTTTAAACAACGATATAAATAACAAATTCATAGAAAAAATAAAAATAAATAAATAGATATTATGTACTTTTGACTAATAGTACGATAATATTCTAACACTTTTTTATCAGCCGGTCTCAAACTATCTAATTATATTCCATCAAAATTTACATTAATTCTGTAAATTTACAGATATTCCCAAAAACATACTACAAGCGAGCCGAATTTCACATCAATCGGCCATCGTAGTCGGAAAACCTGTCTCGTCGGCCATCAATATGTATGGAATCAATCACATTAGCCAGCCCTGTGTTTTGCACGGCGGCGCGAGCGCAAGAACCAACAGACACGATTGGGGAATGCAATGACTCCGCTGATTGAGAATCAGTATAAAAAAATTCGTATTTGTGGTCACAAAATTCAGCGCGGATTTTAACTTAATTGAGATGAGAGTCCTTTTATATAGATGAATACTGCGAAAGAAGCGACCAACATAATTATTCAAGTTTCTTTATTGATGCTTTTACTTAGTATTAACAGGTAAATCCGTAATAAGAATATTAACAAGAACTTTCTAAATAAACAAAGATTTAATTACTTAATTCACAATCGTTATGACATAATTTTTGTAAGTTCACTGACAAAACTTGCATTCTAATTTGAAAAAAAAACCTGTCTAAGAAACTCCACAGACCAAACATCTAACATTTTCTTTTCAATTTGTTTATGTTTATTATTTTTTATATTCTAAAGGCATCCTACTATATATAAAAAACTCCTAACTCAAAGGATAGCTGATAAAGATTTCGTGATAATTATGATTTATTTCCTAATATTACTATGCCTGAAACGCAACTAAAAAAAGTAAGGAAGGTAATCTCGAAATCTGAGTTCATACGAGCTTTAACTGTAATCTAGATCTCCCATTTGCCGGCTTTTGTCCGACACAAGCAAAGACTACGAAATTAAGGGGCCTAGACCCATATTCAGTGGCGCTCGGAATACCACCATTAGTACGATACGTTATGAATTCAAAAAGCATTATGTCTAGAATTTTTTTTTAAAGAATCATTTAATAGGTTTATCTTATCTTATCTTATTTAGCCTAGACTGTCCCACTGCTGAGCAAAGGCTTCCCTCTTCTTCTTCCACCCTTCCCTATCCTGGGCTTCCTCATCCCAACTCCTAATAGCTTTATGAATTCGATAAATAAAAGCATAAAATTTTCCCTTCCGTGATATGGTGCTCATAGTGTTTTACTCTCGATCGTATGGTTTAGGGTTTGATGCCCATTTGGGACACTGTTAAACGAAATCTATTTTGTCCGAAATGTAAAATATTTCCGTGGTTTGGCAGTCACGTTAATCCGTTGTGGTATGTGCCACAAAATACATCTTTGGTAGTTCTTTTACAACCCAAACGATATGATAAGATATAACCATTCATTGTAACAGTAACTTCCGGTTGAGAGGTTGTTTTTTTTTTTCAGTAACTGAGAATAAGGCTCTGTATTCCAAGCGGGCCTACGTGTGTGGCTTAACTGAAGATACTAAGCTGACGTTGCGGGATAATTCCATTTTGGCACTGAATGCGCACATTGGTTAATTTTCTGCCTACGGCTAACAAAGCGTTTTAAAATTCAGGATCTTGCCAAATTAACACGGTTATTATAAATTTTTTGTATAACTCAAAGTATAATTTCCATTATAATTTTATTTTGCTAGTTCTAGGCATGAGGTAGTAGGAATTCGATCGTTATTATTATATCACAATACAGGTCATTGTGGAAATCATTAGGAGAGGCTTTTGTCCGAGCAGTAGAAGTCTTTCGGTTAAAATGATTATGATGATTATATTAACCTGCTTGGCCAGCGTGGTAGGCTCGAGCCCCTCGGTGGGCACGTATATGAGCCGTTGATGATGATTATATCACAGTGAACACGCATCGGAAAACCCAAAGTGAGCCGGTTCCCCACAAGGTGGACCGACATCTGGGGAAGGCATCGTGAGTAGCAGGATATGGGCATGTCTTTAAGAAAAGCAAGAGAGATCTTGAAGAAAGCCTTTTTCCAACAGTGGATATCTTTTATCTGAATGAAGTCACAGTGAAGACTCGTCTTAAGTAACGATTATAATTTTCTAAAATTATATGATTCCAACTCCTGATAATTGCTTTCGCAGTGCAAATGTCTCAAATGCAACTTTACGCAACAATCCAAAGTAGTCACTAAATCTAAGATCTCTGCCTTGACATGGCTTTTTAAATAAAATGAGTCTTTTCTTTCCATATTTCTGGGAAGAACACTAGACGAACCTATTCCATTTAAAATAAATGTGGATGTACTAAAACTAGAACTTTATTTTATTCTTTAATCTTTGGTTCCCTATAACGGTAATGGTGCAATAGACCCGTATGAACTTTTAATCGCTCGCTGCATAATTTGAGCACTAAAAGCTTTTACCGTCGCATAACATTTATCTGACCTTTAAAATTATTAAAATACTTCAACATTCTATTTAAATACTATTTTATGATTTCCATATAATACTATGTTTCAAGCATAACGAGTAATTAGTAGGTATACATGTGTACTGAGAGAAACATAGGCAGTGCGTGTTCAAATTCTCTGCCTAATTAACAAGAACTGCCTGCGGCTTACCTAACATTTAGGTACATTTAGCGATGGGCAGGGAAAAAAAGATTGGATGGGAAAGAAAATATGAGAAAATAAGGAAAAAAACCAGAAAAAATCCAAAAGAGAGGGAAAATATGACGTCACGACGTAACAACGTTTTAAATCATATTGGCCTCGATTCGGGATGTCATGCACTAATTCTAATTTTAAAATCCAGCTCTCCTTTTCCTTTTTATGACCAATGAAAGAGAGATGATGAACGAATTATATTAACTTGAAGGAATGGTAACCTAAAAAAATATTTTTAACAAAAAAATAGAAACCTCCTTCAAATTACCTTATATGGTTATCTCCACTAAAAAGTAACAAATAAAATAACATTCCAGATGGAACATGAAAAAAAATATTGCCAATATCCACAATTAAGTAGATAGGTAGTGTATTAAGTAAATATTTAGAATTTTGTACTTCCTTTTGGAGTCGGTGCCAGCCAAAAATTCGTCGTCTACAATTTTTGGCTGGCACCGACTCCAAAAGGAAGTACAAAATTCTAAATATTTACTTAATACACTACCTATCTACTTAATTGTGGATATTGGCAATATTTTTTTTCATGTTCCATCTGGAATGTTATTTTATTTGTTACTTTTTAGTGGAGATAACCATATAAGGTAATTTGAAGGAGGTTTCTATTTTTTTGTTAAAATTATTTTTATTTTATTATTTTCAGTGTTTCATTCAATATATTTTATGTAAGTAATTAATCCTAACCTCGAAACATTTCCTATTATTTTTCTTCATTATCTAAAGCTAGGTTTTGTTATTTAACAGTTTCAGTACAAAGATATTATATTTTTGGTATTTGCTTAGTTTAGACTGCGTCTTTCGTGCTTTGCAAGTGCGTTTAGTTTTTTATTATAATGATTGTTTCGAAAATAACACAAGTTAAACTGGTTAAGAGGCTACGAAGTAAGAGGTCATTTAGTAGTCCAGCTGGCCACTAAACTGACAATGCTAAGAGGAAAGAATACTACCTTCGCGATCCTAACGAAATAGGTATTTAGGAAAACATTTGCTATCGCTCGTGCGCTCATGCCCCCGGGAGAGAGAGAGCGAGAGCGTTGCAGCTCGCGACTGACAATAGTTACTTTTCTTGAAGAAATTCCCATTTCGGGAGAAAACTATTTCCAATAACTAAATTTCAACAAATCACTTTTATTTTGTTGTCGATCGTTTCAGCACAATATATTCTAGGTTCATAGGTTTGGTTTTAAAAAAAAAATCCATTGTTTTTGTTCAACAAACGGCTTAATTCGACACAGTTTTAATCATAAAAATTACGTTACTTGATGTAACTATATAAGTTTGAATCTATAGCGAATTTTGTAAAAAGAAAAAACTATAAACCTAGTTATTCACTGTATCAATAACATACAAAAAAATCATGGAGATTGGAAAATATTTAGAAGTGGAAAAACGTTTTCTCTTTTTGTATGGACGAGCACGTACTATTCTTCCCTCTTAATAAGCTTATAGTTTACCCCGATACTTGGGCTATTCGTAAGGAGTTTCAGGTTTGAGATGGTATCTTGAAAGTCTGTCGTTAGCTGATTACATACAAATAGTGAACGTAGGCTGGCTTCTTCTTTTTCTTCATATTGTGGATTGTAAGGTCGACAACCAACCTCACATACCCTGGTCACACAGTTAATATAGTACCGGGCCCTTGTCAAAACCCACTGACTTAGCACGAGTAACGACGCCTTCTGTAGATATTAGAGCCGAGACACATGGCTTAACGTGCCTTCCGAATCACGGAATCATCTTTCTTTTCAGACAATCAGGTGATTCAGGCAGCAATGTCCCAACTAAACTGAAAAAAGTCTCACAAGTCTCTCGTTTAAGAGTGTCTTCACCGGGATTCGAACCCGAAACCTCCGTAAAGAGAGTAAAACACTCGACCACTTGGCCATAGAAGCTAAATTATTTGTGATATCCAATACAATATCCGAAGATTGCAGGTTCTTGTCCTGTCACGTTCGCCAAAAAATGTGATAAAATCGAATAATATAATTTTATATGGATATAATTTTAAATGTGATATAATATAATTTTAAACGTGATAAAATCGAATAATATAATTTTATATAATTTTATATGAAACGTAGATTTTCAGCAAACTGACAAAACAAATTTATTTCGTTGCCTAGCAACATTCCACCACAAACGGTATCGCGCGCGATGCATGTTGCTATCACTGGTTGAGGAGTTTCCGCTTTTATCTCTTATTCCATCATCAGATTTTAACAAAATTGATATGGATCTATCCCTAAAGCACGTTCTATCGTATGAAAAAAGAATCATCAAAATCGGTTGAAAACTGACTGAGATATGACTAAAAGAATAGACGAATAACGACGCGAATGCTACATTCCGTTGAGGAATTTCCAAGTTTTACCTCATGTTCCACCATCAGATTTTGACGAAATTGATATGGGACCACCTCGAGAGTAAATCCTATCGAATGAAAAAAGAATTATTAAAATCGGTTAACAATTGGCGGAGATATCTAATAACATACATAAAAAAAAAAAAAAAAAAAACAGACGAATTGAGAACCTCTTCCTTTTTTGAAGTCGGTTAATAAGGGCATAGCTGTCAGTTTAAGAGATTTTTAAGTCGCATGTTTTAAGTTCTCTCTAAAATTGTGCCATCGACACGGCCATAAGGTTCAAATTTGATGTTTGACAGCTCTAATATTAGAATGGCCATCTCCTGTCCATTTTCAATCTTTAAAAGGTAAAAGGAAAGACTATGTAACTTAAATTAAGGATTAGAGCGTGACAGTGTGAATTGGGGCCATTTTCGATCAAATTGATAGGATTATTAGACAAAAGAACGTAATAAAGGATTTTAATTAAAAAACTGTTTAGTAATAACCATATTTATATTTCTAATCACAATATTCTTTGAACAAATAACTTTAATTTAAGCAATTTTACAACTTCTTGAATTTTTGTAAATTTTGACATTGCGTTGTTGTTTTAATGCCAAAATAGTATGTCAAACCAAGTTTTATCAAAATCACTCCATAAACAAAAAAGTTGGCCGCCATCTTGAATTTTTATAAATTTTAGCATCGCGTTATTGTTTTTATGCCAAAATAGTACTTATGTCAAGCCAAGTTTTATCAAAATCAGTCTACGAACTTTCATTCTATGTAGTATTTGTTCAAAGAATATTGTGATTAAAAATATAAATATTGTTATTACTAAACAGTTTTTTAATTAAACACAGATATTGTATGACGTCATATTTTCCCTCTTAGGAAATTTTTCGGGTTTTTTCTCTTGTATTTGGGAAAGTTCCCTAGCGTCGGGAATGTTCCGGGCAAAAACCCATCAACATTATAATAAATTTGACCTTGACCAGTGGACTTACTATTCAGAATTTAGTGCAGTTAGATTTACCTTTCGAAAGAAAAAAAGTAAGAATGAAAAAGGAGAATTAGATTTGAGAGAAAAAAAACTTATTATGTCAACCAAGATGGATTTGTACTAAAAAGTATAAATGCTAAGTAAAAAAATATGTTTCAGTTTTATTTAATCTGATATTTTTCATTTACATCCTTCTCATGTTAATATTCACCTGTTTCATCTGGACACATCTTTAACTTAATTAAAGCTCTCAACAACTGCTTTTTTAACTTAAAGCGGATATATCGGGCACCAGCATTTATTAAGCCATCATAAAGTACGAAGTTACAGTTCTTTGTGTAAGTATTGTCGACTAAAATTATCCGTAATTTACTTGATAAGAGCGTAAAAAATAAATACATCATAATCCACTACGATGGCGGATGATTGCTTTAGCCAAAGCGTGCGTCTGCGCTTTGAGTAGGGTGACTACGACCATAGGTGTTTTTCAGTAGTTGTCGCAATAAACATCCTACATAAAAAAAAAGAAAGTACAATTCATTATAATACGACGTTAGCCAAAAAGCAAATAAACTACTTGAAGAATTGGAAATTAAAGGGAGTGCTAGTAAAAGGTATATCAATAAATAAATAAATGTGGTCAAATATTATGTGATACATCATCCGTAACTGGAAAAATAGTTCTTCCAGTTACAATACTTTTCAAGACCTTTTAATAGTATTCAAATCTTCAAAATGAAAATTAATTCAAAACGTGTATTTACTATATAATAGTGCTTTAGAGATGTATAGGTATTTACTAAAATACATATCTTAGCTTCGTCATGCATCACATCGTTATGTTTTAACAGCTTTGGTGGGTTGTTATAGATTTTTATAGGGATAAGCAAGCTGGAGCATGTTTTGGTATATAAAAAAGCTTATGGACTAGGTGGTAACTTATCTCTTTTTAAAGTTATTCATTTGCCCCTAAATCATGGTCATTCGACACTGCAAATAGACCGGTTACTTCACATCCTTCAAGATCTCATCAGCGGATCAATGAGAAATGAGTTTATTTACTCTTACTCTTCGCTTATCCTAACTTTTGTTTGTTTTACTGAACGTTCGATGTTTAATAGAATAATAACTGACTAAGCACGTGTCAGACCACGCAAAGTGTAGGGTTCCGTAGTTGCCTAATATGCAAACATCATATACATTACTACCGTTAATTTTTTAACATTTCCAAATACAACGGTTTCGCTGGTAGAGGGGGGGGGGCAAACCTGACTCTAACAAAAATAAGCACTTAAAATATTTCTGAAACGTAAACTAGCATCAAAAAATAGTTTTAGCAAACCCCTATTATTTTTTTAAACCCTATCCAACGATACCTCAGATACCTCGGACAGACAGACAGACAGACAGACCGAAACTATAAGGGTTCCTTTTTTACTACGGAACTCTAAAAATGACGGTGTGCGCCGCCAGTTTGTCGCCACCTCTGTAGGGTTGAGAAAAAAATAATTTCGCTTGACTGCTGAAGGGTTAATGTTTTGTGAAACATATCTTTCTTGTGTTTATTCTTTGATGCGGCGGTGAGACCTATCAAGTTAGGCAGTAAGAGAAAGGCAGCGCTAGAAGTAATATAAAGTTGTATTTCAATCAATCGCGACCGTTCTGAAAATTAACATTTCCTAGCCGTATTTTTTCTAGCAATTTTGTTTATTTCACAGATACTTTTTACTAGACAAAGATACTATCGTTGTTGGTAGGCCCGTAAAAGTCAAAACTTTAGTTTTTTTTGGTGATTCTTCATTTTCATATAAAGAAGTACTTTTTCTAAACAAACAAACAACAGAAAAGAAAATAAAAACAGAACAGTCACACAAAAACATTCAGTTAGAAGAACAATCTGGACTCGGCAGTTTGGTCATGAAAGTGGTAGGAAAAAAAAATCAAAATTTTGCCTTTAAATGTTCCAAACATTTCCACTATGTTTTCACGTAATTTCAACACTGATTTCTAACGCAAACCAATACCAGATTTCTCGTACCAGTAATAAGTCCCCAGACACATTGTGATTTGTGCGCCACAGTCGCAGCTAGGATGGACGGGTAATCACGCGCATGGATAGTTGAAGCTTAGTTCCGCAAAGGCAAAGCTGAGGGATTGAAGAATTATGTCAAAACATTTGAAGCAATTCTACTACTATTTTCTTAAAAGTTAAATGAAATCAATTTCATAACATTATTATTTATTTAAAATGGAAACACTCACGTAAATAATAATGTATAAAAATCACGTATCGTTCAATAATTAAATTTCATGAAAATTTGAAAAAAAGTACAAAAGGTAAAACTGAAAAACTGGCGAAAAGTAAAAATCTAAAAACATATATTATATATGTATTCTGTGGTTAATCTAATGTGAAATGGTAATTTAGCAATATATATAGGTAAATATATCGTATTATAATATAATATCTAACGTTAAAAACTAAAAAAAAAAGACGCTTCTAAAGATGGCCTGTAATTATTTGCAATTTCATAGAATACGCACTTATTCTAAACGAATTTGTAGAACTTCATAATCTTTATTTAAGTAGATTAAGTTCTAGGATAGGCAAGCTAAAAAGCAACTTTGTGATACAAACAAACACAAGCAGTGTTGAACGCTGATTCAAAGAATCTGAATCGTACACACCTCGAAATGTTTTGATACTCTGTATTATTTTACATTTATCATAGTCACCGGCAAGAGATAATCACGTGCATGAGAACCGACGTGGAAAACACAATCGCGTCAAAGCGTGGACTGAGCAAACATGTGGATTTGTGGGGTGTAGCAAATTCAGGTTGAGCAAATTTATAAACCCGAGCATTATTTGCCATTGACAGAGAATGTCCCTGAAGAGAGTGTTTTGTATGCATGGCTTAATAGAATATTGGTGTCGAAAGTAAAATCAAGTATATTATTATAATGATACATATCATTATAATAATTATAAACACTTAATAATAATAATTAAAAACACTTATTTTAAACACTTTTAAGTTTTCGCGGTATGTTATTTTGCTCAACGTACGAGAAAACCCAACTGATATTGGAATTTAATGGTCTTATATATTTATAAACTATAATTCGCGCCAAAAATACCCTTACTATCATAACAAAGCTGTCCAAGCCAAACTTGCAACCAATTTACTTCATCGAAAGGAACAAAGCCCTTTTTACAATACATTGCTACAACGGACTTGCAGACTCCGGGCCAAAGGGTCATTTACATAACTACCTTATTTTATTTAAGAGCAGCCCCAGTGTTGCAGACACGGATATCTTTATGTCGTTCTCTGTTGTTTTTTATGCCTGTTTTATTCAGATGGATGTATGGAAGGATTCGGGTTTTCGTCACATATTCAATACGGTATTGTTTTAGGGTCTGTTCATAACTCGATATACTTATTTTTGTGAGCAAAGGCTTTTGCTTGAGCAAAGGATTTTGTTTAGACTTTTTGATTTTGTGTTAAAAATGGTGTAAGTTTCCTTCACCGTTGACTAGCATGGCAGCTATAGTTTCAAGTAAAATATTAGATTGCTACAAATACATAATGTCAGTCAACCTTTAAAGCTTTTTAGGTAACTAATGTTCGCCTTCTAACTGTTAGTTGACTTATACTCAATTGCTAATCGTTATCTGAACTGGCTATTTCAAACTGGTAAATTGGCTTAAAAACAATAAAGATTGCCATTTTAACTCATTATTATAACTTTGGAATGGTTACTTTAAATATAAATATATCAATCAATGTTCCCTGCGGTATTTATTTGGATTACTTAAATGCCCATAAAGACTAACTTCCTTCATAACTCTATCGAGTCCTTTCTATGCTCTACTTTACCATGTTTCTCATAAACTAACCAATGTAGGCAATACCTATTGAGTAACGAAATGTTTCCTTCAAATAGTCGTGTCTAGATGTCGATTTTGCATAGATTAAACAATTTCACGTTCGTTCTCAAAGCATGAGATCGATATTGCTTAACACACATTTTCATCATATATAAACAGCTATTACGTCTAAAAACATTACAATGGTAATAGAATTAGGAAATGTCCTACCTAGTAACACAAGACAAAACGTAAGACTTGGAGAATTTTCTAAAAATAGTTAATATTTGTTTCATTCAATAATGATGCATTACGTTGGTATTTTGTTCTCTGCGTGACCTGAAACAAGATGAAATTTGTAAGAAAAAGTGAAGAGTTGTTTGTTACCTTCCAGACATTTTTTTACTTTAAATGTAAATTATTTCACATCATTGTCGTTAATGTTTTCTGGTGCATTGTTCGTCTCAGAAATAGAAGACATAGCTTCTGAAACAGTAAATCACTACTACCTAAAACATTTACCGCTAACGACCGGAAATATTCTACAAATTGTGTACCTATCTGAAACTCACACTTGAACCTGTAGCAGTTGACAGCCTTTCTAGGGTCAAGGAGTGTCGCCTGTGTCAACAGTTCCTTCCTACTTTCAATACAAACGTCTCAAATGTCAGTGTGGCCGCGTCTCCATGCAACCTGTGCACTGTACCGCGTCATTTGTAGCAGATGAAATGTAAATGTGCACTCGTTACGCGGCGCCCGCCGCCGCTCCGTATTCATGAGAACACCGCCTAAGCTATAAGAGAATCTTAAGAATAATTTTGGCGATTATTTCAGCAGCCCTAGCAGGATAACGAGTGGCTGGGTTCATGGTATTTGTCGTGCTTCAAGAGGCAAGCTTCATCTTGGTTTTAAGCAGATAGTCAAAGTGGTCCGAAAGACAAGTCAGGGTTAAGCTGCTAAAATACTCCGGGTCAGCCTTTACAGGGAAGTGTAGCATTTTGCAAAACAGTATAAACATAAAGATTATTATTGTTACAGATAACGTCTGTTCGTCTGTCTGTTCTGTTTTTCATACTAAATGTACTATTGCAATTCTGCAAAATAGTTATCCATATCCACACTACTTACTACTATGTTTATACTAATAATTATAAAACAGAAAATGAAAAATTTGGTCGACCTTGGACAGGAGATGCAGGGTCAAGTCCTGTCCAAGATCGACAAAATTTATCATTTTCAATTACGATTTCGTATGTAAAATCAGTGAAAGGCAATCCATTTTCATTTACCTCTCTTAATTTTTATCTTACTTGCGTATTTTTACTTCTTCATGAGTTTGTTACATCGATTTGTTTTTTTCCATAATTTTTCTTTGTATTAGGTACCTACTTACTCGGCCAGTGTATTCTTTAAAGTCAACATCAATTTCATTAGAAAAAACGACTGGCGCTACATTGGAAATAAATTAAAGCACTCCGTTCATTCGAATTCTTGTTTCCTACAACCTCGGACCAAGTTGGTCCGAGCCTACAACTTACACCACACCCTTTTCAGAGGGAACATGCGCATATTATCTTCAAATGTGTCAACAGCTCTCGCTCTAACTCGCTTACTACTATCGGTCTATTGTGAGTTTTTTCCTTTTATTTACGTAGCACTTATGGGGTTTCGCCATTTTTCACTGGTTGTCTCGTTGCATGAGCTTTCGTATAATAGGGATGTTTGTTCCCTTACTTTTACGCTGTTTTCTTTCGTTTACATATTCAAGACGTCTATTCTTTTACTTTATATATTCCGTTGTAGAAGTAGGTGTGCTTTCTGTTGGATACGGCTGTATTTCCACATTGCGCTGGTGTAAGTTATTCGCAAAACAATTCTAAAAAATTCTAGTAATATGGGTCAGCAAATAGCTGCAGCAGTTGATATTTTTGCCTTCGCCATTATTATATGGGTATCCGCTTATTAGATTTAGGGTATCCGTGTCGTATTATCTCAAATAATGATGTCTAAGCGTTAATTATGTTTATTTCTCAAAAATGTGATACCTTTTTTTTAACATTATCAACTTCATATCTTTTGTAGATGACACATTTTATCTATTTTACAGCTTTGCAACTCTCCATTTCAATAAGCCAAACACCGATTCTTGATTTATTTTTAAATCAATGCAAGATGACACTTCAATAACACCGGCGATTGAAACATCTCTTGCAGAATTATTCAACAAAAGTGCCGAGGGGCCCAATTCTGCACTGAAAATTTATGCGTTCCGTACAGCGGGCGATGCATCTCCTTTCCGTGTCAACCGGCCGGAGCCCAATTAAGTTCGACTCACGACCCTGGGCTGGGGCTCTGAGATTAGGTATAGCTACTTGTGTCTGATTGGATTGTAGCTGGTTTTATAATATAAGTATGAAAAAATGCTCATGTTGTTCAGTATTTCTTTTATCTATTTTGTACAGAACGAAATAGTGAAGAATGTTTTAATATTAAATAATTTTATTTCAGAATTTATTGTTAAGAGCCTTGGAGTTAAGCACTGAAGAAGTTTTGTTTAAAAAAAAAAAAAATTTTTGGGGCATAGAATAATACTTTTTTATTTTAAGAATCTTCTGTTTACACGTCTTTAGAATACATAAAGATGATTATCGTTAGGAAGATTTTAAAGGATTGAGTAAAAAAACACACGAAAAGGACTCTACTTTTAAAGAAGAAAAAGCTATTTCATTATTTTTGGTATGGCTTGCGATCAGATGGCCGTGTGTGAAATGACCCATATTTATTGTTTATTTATTTGAAATCCATTCTTCTCCAAGTCGCTATTTTTAGAGCCACAGTCCCAGTAAGGACTTCGTGCGAGAGAAAGCGGAAAGCGGGTCGCGGCTAGATCACCGCTATTAGATTGTCATGCATGTTGGATGAGGTAATTAATTGTGACAGACTATTGCTGGATACCGTACATGTTCTTACTTCGTACTATCTTGGTGTTGTGTGCGAACAAATGACGGAATCTAATGCGTTTGAAAGGCAGTATGATTATCTTCTAGTAGGTGATACTGTGTATCTATGCAGGCAATCTACTTGGGTTCTGTATTTGTGTTTGTTAGCTTTCGATACCAAACTAGTCCATTAGTAGTCCATGTTTTGTATGTGATGTGTCTTTCAGTTTTTCTCTATAAACTCGAGTATACTCAGAGCTGGAGAATTTTATTTGGTGCTCTGGTTTGATATACTGCAAAATGATTTCGAATAGGTTTGAAACCTGATAGACAAATAAAAAAAATAAAAATATTAGTATGCATAGGGTTAAACAAATATATTTCATTTTTTTATAGAATTAACAAGTATAAATATTAACTATTTGAATAACAATTTAAAGTGAAGACAGCGATATTAATCTCTAAATTAAGTCACGTCAAAATCAAATTCAGTTCCCAGAACTAACCTGTTAAAGAAGACTACCGACTACACATTCATACTTCTGACAGTCTGCCATTATACAATTTGCGTAATTGTACCTTTTGTAATAAGAGCAATATTCAGAAGTGGGAGAAATGCAAATTCAAAGCTGGGGTGAAAACGGCACGCCTCGACACATGTTTCAACGGTCGTCTCGGGTCGATGGCTATGGTTGTTAGCGCTTTAGGTAACTGTTTATTTGGTTTTATGGGTGTAAATTGCATAGTGTCAGTTTGGTCTTATAGAAGGCAGTCTTGGTTTTCATTGCTCGTAGTTTAAATTGTATAGACACGGCCAATATTGTTAACATCTCATAGAGATTTACATTTTAATTTTACATTTGAAAAAGGTTGTAGTTACTTTATCAAATTGCACTGATTAAGAAGCTCACAGTATTTCAAATTGTAAATTAGTAATAATGTATTTATCATCATCATCATCGTATTTGATAGCTAATAACAAAATAAATTGTAATTAAGCGGTTGTAAGTTGAAATAACGATTGATCCTGTCACAGTTACTGAAAGAGATATTATATAAAACTCACAGCATGGAGGGTTCCATTGGCTGCCAAGAGGAACTGCATACAAAAGGAGTGAAATGAGTATAAGGTGAAAGTTCAACCATCTATTGAAACTCAAGACGGCAGCATTGTGGCGAGTCCTTTGTCGTGAACAAAAACCCCGGAACAATGAACAACCCTATTGATTGATTAATTAAACCAATTCTAAGTCTTTGAAGATGTGTTAATATTTAATGGTAAGATTTCGCCAAAGGATTTCGCTTCCAGAATCAAGTTAATTTTGATTGGATGGAGAAATGACTTTAATATTGTTGATTTTATTTCATATATCCTACTTGTATTACTAACAGAACATTTTCATATCCAAATATTAACAAAATATGGTTTTAATTAAAAAGGACACATTTTTTTATAGTTTTCTTAACATCAGTAATATAAGAGGACATGATCTGAGCAAGCACACAAAAAACCGATATGGTAAAAAAAAAAAACTAAACTAAAGGAAAAAATCCTGGACTAACCTAAAGAGCTCAATCGAATCACAACATCCGCTCAAAATTTCGTCACATTTTTAGAAACCACCCAAAAATTAATTACGTCTGACAAATGAAGCGATACGTCCATTCGTTTCCCGCCTCCAGCAAAGTGGGCTATAAGAAGATGTTCCAAATCTATTCTGGACTGCTTTAATACGTTCTATCAAAGTGTATAAATAAGCTGCGGACAGACGTCGCGTCGATTCCACGGGCAATATTTCACCGCCAGTGAGGTGCTTTGATGGTGCTACTTATGAATATTGCGCGCGTGGTTTTCTGACAGGATTGGGAATACAACCCGCTGGGTGGAACGTTGGGTGGTTGTTTGAATTCGAATCAGATGAATTTCAACATCCTGAATTTGTTGATATTCTAGACGGTAATCTAAAATTGAATATTCCTGAAAAAAGTCAAATTGTATGTTCTATCTAATCAAACCAGCCAGCTACATTTTCTTCCAGCCATCAAGATCCAGCCTATTTCTAACAACACGCCACAATTACTCGTAAATAGAGAAATAAACTTTTCTCTCTCTTATCAACGTAATAGCAGTAGCTTAGGTTAACCTACAAAAAGACAATTCTGGTTCCATTTTCCTTACAAAAAATAAAACTGTAGGAATAAATTGTCTTCGCTAACAAGACCTCAGATGGTTATGCGGTGGGGTGTAATGTTTTGTGACCGCAAAACCAGGCAAGCGGCGAGGAAGATAAAGATATAACATAATATCTATAGGTAACTGAAGAACCAGTAAAAGGAATCATTAGAAAGCTGCACAAAACTTAAACTTTGACATAACAACAATAGCTGCAAAACAAGAACTTTAACTTCCTAACTAAATTATAACAAAGCTTTAAAATAAAACTAGACCTCGTGGCTCTAACTGTTAATTTTATAGTCAAGAAACGGTACTTTCAGACGACATAAAGTTGCAAGCATAAAGCTCATTGATTTAAATGGGCTTTAAGTGCATAATATAAACAAAAAATATTGCTAGCTTACTAATGCTTATTTATTCAAGTTGTGTCATAGACCATAATAATAGTGAACAAATTTATTGTAGGCTTACCCACTTACTTCAGCTTTGGAATTGGAGACGAAAAAAATATAGTTTTAACTAAACGTAATCATCGTTTTCATATAAATAAAGCTGTTCAATGTTCCCACTCTAGTGCAGTTTTGGAATATTTCTACGCAATGTGCAGAGTGGCGGACGGCTATATTATTTACTTTTTACGTTTTATTCTTTAGAGAGCAATGTAAATAGCGCGCGCTGAGTTGAGCTGGCTGAAATAAAAATGAATTATCTCAATTTTTCACATTTTTGTGAGTTGTTTGTAAATACAATGTCTGCTGTTTCTGCTTTTAGCGAGTTGGCACATTTTGATGAAATTAAATTACTTTACACCAGATAAGTTGCACATAATTCCTGTTGTCAAACTTTCAATCGTGCAAATATTAAAAGAACGATTCTTAATCTTTATGTATTGTATGTATGTTTATTACGAAATTTTTATCAAACTTAAACTAAGTGTCAGTTTCAGTTCATCTCTAAGGACTGTTATTGAAACTGTCTTCTTCAATAGCACATTATACTTAGCCTACTCTTAATGTGAATAAAGGTGATTGAAAACAGAAAACGGTTTAAAGCATACATCCTCCCTTTTGTTTCAGTCCACTGCGCCGGCGCTGCCAGGTGCAATTGCCCGCAATTTGCGTCAGAGTCGGCTCGCTCGCAATTACAACGTCTCGCTGGAGAAGAATTGATTTTTCAATGTTGGTTTTAAGGTGGCCTCTGTGATTATCAACGTCTCTGTACGCAAGACCTTCAACTGTAACAACTTAAGGCATATCTACTTTCGATGTATTAAGGTAATGTCAATCTGATTGCAATCTGCAGCATCAAGCATTCATTTCATGTCATTTATTAGTTAATTTTATTTCGTTAAATTGTTTCTGCATCAATATTACATAATATTGTTTTTACATCCCATTTCGACATTATGAGCTGTCGCCGTAAAAAGACTTATTTAGATGTAAAATAATAACAATTAGGTATGCTGACATTTTGTTGCCCTATCATACGCAAATTGAGTAACTTAACAACGACATAACATTAAACACCGCTTTCTGATGCTGTGTCCTTTTGCATTCATATTTCTCATTATCAGCATGCAACTATTCATGATAACATTTCACGTACGGCTTGGTTTTAGTTATAGACTTGTAGTATGATAAAATAAAATAAAACGTTTTCTCCCGATTTTGGTATCAGATATTATCATATTCGTAGTTTTAGATAGAACGTATCTTAACAAAGTTATTGTGTTATTCTTTTTTAAATTCATAACACCAATATTGACCTGGTTGAGTCACACACGACTAATCATACAATTAACTCTATTCACCCTCAATAACTAATATGCCATTGCATTTGTCGGTTATGCTTCTATTGCCATCATTATTGTCGCTGGACATGCGATAGACCAATCGAATAAATTCTCATTCGACACAATTCCCTTTAACCCCTTTTTATCGGACGATAAACTAGTTTGTTTATTACGTAATCGATTACCAATTTAGGTTTGTTTCAGTGACTGGAAATTAATGTTTCTAAAATTTTTTTGTTGTTGTATAACATTTAAACACCTGTGTTATGTTAATGTCTCTTCTTCTTTGACAAGTTAGTTGCAAGATCAACAACCGACACAAACCTCAAGAAGAAGTAGCGATTCTACCACTTTAAAAGAAATAGCTATTACAACCGTCACAAACCCTGGTGTTATAAGGCTTCTAACTGCTAATGTTTTTGTTGATGTTCTTACTAATGCGATTTATAGCAATCTTTGACAAGATACTCTTCTAGGCGTAATACGTAATCCTCATTTGGTTAACAAACATCTTCTTCATATTAATATTGTGTAAATAAGGAAGTAACAAACTGTTGCCACAGAAGCTGGCAATTTGACCTATCTCCCAAGCCACTTTGCAGGGGTCAAAACATGACATAACTCGAAGATACGCAAGATATTTTCATTCACATGTGCTTGCATTGAAATAACCTTCTTGGCCTATGTCTTCTGCGAAATTTAACTGTCACATGCTTAGAATATTTACTTAGCAGAACGGGCCGTTTCTCGATCGCGGACCGTTAAGGCCAAGGCACAAGTGATTTGGGTCTAAGAGGTCTTCGCATACCCTTATTAATTAAATTTAACATGCCATATGTCGACGAAACTGTCTGCGAAGGATTTTCAATTACGATCATATATTATGTTATATGCGGGTTGTTGATATACGGCATTTCATTTATTTTTTGTAGAAGCAAACTTTTCTCAAGCTCTCTTCAAAATTGAATGCTGAAAATTTTGTTTGTGATCATTTCCTTTCAGAAATTCCAGACTGTAGTCTTTGAGTGTTTTTCAGTTCCATATTCAAACTATTAATGCTTAAATTTGACACTTTCAAATACTTCAGAATTGTTCATAGTTATTTGTACTAATGTTTTATTTATCATTGCAAAAACAATAGGGAACATTCGAGATGAATCTGCTCCTCTAATGACCTACGCATTCTAAACAAAGCAGCAAACAATACTATCATTAACATTAAAATGTTATAGCGAGTTCGAGAACAAATATTTTAATGTCGGCGATGCCTTCAAAAGATATCATATGGTATTGGTACCAAAATATTTTAACTTCAACCTTAATCTACCCATAGTACGAGCTCGGATTAGTTTGAAATCAGATGGCCGTGTGTGATTTGTCCCCAGATATTTACTTTATTTTAATATACCAATGTATTACACGATAATTTTAAAAAATTAAAGCATATAATACAGCTGTTAGAAATGTGTTGTCTATAATATCTAATAAATCATTCAATTGTTTGAAAAACTAGCTCCATAATGACGATTTGATAAAAGGATAAAACTAGTAAATAATAGGCTTTGTACCTTATCGTTTAACTAGATAAACGCACAAGAAAGACTACCTAGTATAGTAGACCAAGATGTAGACCCCAGTCATTTCCCTGCAGATAGAGCCAGTCTTATAAACTTAATACAGTTTATCGGATAATGATGATTACTCCAAGAAACCGGGCAATATTTTCTGCTTCATAACACGAGAAAATCACATCAAGTTTCTTCCAACAGGTTCTTAGATAAGTAAGTCACCTTATATAATTGCTATAAAAGATATAAAACAAATAAGAGCTGACTGGTCATGAAATTTATCAGCAATATCTTGTCAACTATGGGTTACGCAAGCGATTTATAATATTGGCCTCTCATTTGCACGACGTCCTCATAAATTCTCGTTTGCGGCATCCCTATGACACTTTTATGATAGTGCTTGATATAAAAAGGATAAAAGCCTATTTGTACAGCACGCAAGGCAAATCTTGTCTGGCTTTTGGCCCCTTCAATTCGCTTTTTCTTCTCAGGTAAATAGTCAACGACAATCACAATAAATTTAACTGTTTTCCTTTTTATGCGTCGGTGGTGTGATGGCTAGGGCTGCTGCCTTTCATCTGGGAAAAGTGAGTTCAAATTTTTGAGTTTAATTTTTTTTTAATTTTTCTTTTTTTTTCTTAATTACAAGAACAAACAAATAAATTTGATATTTATGATTATAATAATAATCGATGAAATGTTATTATACAGCTCTTTACAAGTTAACTTTATTCTACCCCCAGGTCACGCAGCAGCAGAGCCACATCCATGATACATTGTGACAATACAATAGAAAAGCCATACAATGTAGTAGTCCTGCATTAGATTGTCTTTGTTATCTAGGGACCGAGTTGCAGAGCGAAATAATATTGAGTCCACTAACTAATTCCAAAGGAACAATAAGTATGAGATTGTTTTAGATGGCTCCGTAGCCCAGGTGGTAGTGTATCTGCCTCCGACGCACAGGGTCGCGGGTTCGAATCCCGCCCAGGGCAAACATTTGTGTGATGAGCACTTGTGTTTGCCTTGTGTCTGGTTGTTGATTATCTATATATAAGTATGTATTTATCTATTTAAGTAATGTATATCAGCTGTCTGGTACCCATAGTACAAGCTCTGCTTAGTTTGGGATCAGATGGCCATGTGTGAAGATGTCCTCACTCACATATTTATTTTATTTATTTAAAGAACAAATATAATATAGTAATACACCACAATTCTCGCAAAAGTATTTCCGTAGTTAACATTTAAGATAATAACAGAACCTTTGATAAAATACTACACCTTACAATTTACGATGTATCCTGCTTCGGTAATTACGAAGATTTTGCCACATGATGTTAATTTTTATTAGTAATTAAAATGCTTCAATGGCTTATTGCCTTGATTGCATTTTACTGTGCAAAATGAAAGGTATTATAACGCATTAGCCTCCCACTTTTGTGCAATTGTGAGCAATAAAAGCCTGGAGTAAAAGTTTATTTTCATTGAGTTTTTAAAGTTCCTGGGCGGGTAGCAATAAAATTGTATTTGCAGTCGAGTAAATCTGAGCTTTTCGGTATCGTAAAAGTAAAAATATAGGTAATACTTTTTATTAAGCTTTATGTAATTTATTTTTAATTAGAAATCAACGTAATAAACAAAATTGTATTTCTTCATAAACAAAATGTTTACAACATATTATGAAGTGTAAAATCATTCCCTTAGTTTGGCCAGAAAATTTACAATGATATTTCGCTTGCATATTTTGCGAATGAAAAAAGCTTTAATTTGCTTTAGAATTATTTTTTTTCTAGAAAAAAGAAAAACGTATAGGTTTTTATCTACACTCATGTCGTAAATCCTTCATTTACTTATCAGAAACGCTAAGCAAATGATATACCTTTCGATGGAGCCGTGACTAAGGATCCATACAAATTTCATTTCGTTATCGCAAAGTTGTAACAAAATGAAGTTTTTTTTTTTAATTTTTACGCAGATGCTTGCTATTTGAGCACACTAGCGTGTTTCGGAACGCAACCTCGGCGGCGCGCATGCGCGGTGCGATATTACTGCAAATTTATTTTCGCGCCATTAACGTTTGTAATGTCAATAATTATTACAATAAACAATGATTACTTTATTTTGTCTTTAATTTAAATTTGTTGTATGAGTGTAGATAAACTATTGTATGCAACTGTACATAATTAGTATTTAACACTCGTGTATACTTTTATGAAACTCGCTGCGCTCGTTTCATAAACCACACTCATGTTAAATACCCCTCATTATGCAACAGTTGCATAAATAGCTATTTACAGTACAAGGTTTTATTGTAGGTTACTTGTCTTGTTATTTTCACTCTCTGAATAATAATATTGTTATATTATCATCATCATCATCATCATCATCGTCATCGTCACCATGTATGTATCATAATGATGTTTGATGATGGATTTTGTCTATTAAAAGTTAAAATATATGCTTTTTGCCTATCAGTATCATAATATTATATTACCATCATAGTTGTATACGCTATTTATTTAGGCTTGGATAGATCTCATCTCGCCTATACTCCTTTGTTTGTGAAGATTATTTAATTAATCCACATGGGCACACCTGACTGGTCAATATTTATGGATATTATTATCGTGAGCTATATTTCTTTGAGTTCCAATTGACTGCTGAAGCTGAGGCGGGCTACTCGTGCTGTAAATATAATTTGAACCTCACTTGATTAATATTAGTCGTATCCTTAATATTAGCAATTATTATTTTGGGTAACTGAGAAAATACCTAATATTTTTGTACCTAAGTTTTTTAACATTTTGTTTTTCTTCAACTTAATCTTTCTTGGAAATTGTATCGCCTTCGTAGTAGACAAACTGCCATACTGTAAAAAATATCTATGAATGCAACATCTCTTGTCACTAAAATCGATGACATGGGTCTTCTTCACAGAGTTACCCATACTGACCCATCTAAAAGGGCCACCCTGTATATTATTACGTTACGCACGTTATCTATCACCAATAAACAAATCTGGATTTAAGAAATCCACTTCTTTTCCTATACGTGCAAAGTTACGTAGTATTTTCTTATCATTCTACTCACATCAATCCACTGCTGGGTGTACCTAGTTAAGCTTCTTCTAACATCCATTTCCATCCGCATAACCATTATTAATATTCCTAAAAAATCTTCTAGTTACTTCTTTACCTATTTCTACGGCGCCATGCCTCCGAAGGCGGAGCCACTCGACCTCAACATCTAATACTTACTTACCTGGGTTCCCATTACATGTTTGTTTGTTTGTTCGTTCAGTAACAGGTGATTAACTCAAACTACCTTGCCGACAGTCGATGCCACTGTATTATACTTATTAGTAAGTGTAAGTACTTTTAGAAAGCTTAATATAGCAAGCGAAGTTTTTAAGGTCATGATTTTTTTTTGTCAATGGCGGTCACGGTTTTACGTAGCGAACTCAAGTTACTTTAATCTTAATTATACTATAATAATAATACTTAATATAATTTTTATTGCCTTATAAAAAAATAACTAGCACATTTGTTAGACTATACAAAATTAACAAATAATAACAATAAACTACGAGAAACTTTACAGAAATGTACAAATACCATTCATTAATTTTTTTGTGTTTATTTCATAACATTTACCAAGATAATAATGAAAAAGAATCTTTATTTAAACCAACCTTTATCTTAGATCTAAGTTATTCTTACCAATTCGAAAAAGTAAACTATTATTTAGTTTTTTTTTTAAATCAATACCGTACAATTTTTACAAAACCAAATTTCACCGAGTAAGGCATAGAAATGAGCATCATATTTTTAATACACCTTGTTATCATATATCTCTGCTGATTTAATGTATTTAATTGGTGCTAGTATCATTAATCCCTCCTATTGAATATTTGCTATTGATTGGGTTTGTACATAAATCTTTAACAATTGCCTAAATTCGATTATGGCTCTACAATTCGTTAAGAACTATTCATCAGTGTTGATTGGCAGCTCCTAGTCTATAATAGTTTGTGAGTAGTAGCTATTGCTACTGGCGTTAATTTTATCTGACGATGGGTTTTATAGGTTAACAATATTTCAAATGTACTCGTAATTTCGAAAATGATAGCTGTTTGAAATCTTTTTTCAATAGCTTCTTCATTACTAACCTCTACATTGATCACTGTCTACAAGTGTTGGGTGTTCTCACGTATTTTGTAAAACCTTAGTTTGTCCCACTAATAGGCAAAGGCCTCTTTTTTTCACAGGCTTTTTGCCGTAAACAAATATTTTATAGATAGACAGAAACATTTAATTGTGTGGTATTTCATAGCTTCTTTTAGATACTAAATTAGTAATTGTCAACTGTCAAAAACACTGAACTCAAAAATCTTGCCACTAAAGTGACAATGATTACAACACGTCCAATTACTTTTTGTTGTTATAAGAGTGGTTACAAGCGTGTGCGCAACTTTTGATATTGACGATCGTGACTCGTAGATATTTTATAATGGATTTATAGATGAGTTTGTCGAAGATCATGGTGAGGCAATAATCTTATACACAAATATTTCGATAAATCTACTCAAGGAGATTTTGTTTTACAAGCTAGAAATTTTCTTCTTGTATTTATTTTTGTTTTTTTTTTCAATGTTTAGTAATATGCTATTTGCGGCGGAGACAAACCCAACAAATCAAAGATTATAAAATCGGTCCAGCCGTTCGTTATCGTGAACTAACCCGACTTTGATTTATATATTTAAAAGATAAGATTTGCATAAAAAATACAATTATTCAAATACCACAAGAAAACTAAATAACCAAAATATATTTTGATGTAACCCTCTTAAGAGATTCCAGATAGGTGTAAGCTAATAGAACCTACCTAGGACATACGCCATAAATTATTGGCTTCCCTTTATAGAACCGCTACAATCTCTAAATTCTAATTGAAATCGAGTAAAACCCACATAGAAGTAAATGCTTTATTGCTAATTGATCGGGAAACTAGGCCGAAAGGCGGAGACAGGGGAAAACAGTAGCTAAATTGTTTATTGCAAGTTGCGAAATGCCAACTTGTAGTTTACTTAACTTTCAAGTTGCATTTTACTTTATCGTAGGTGAAAGACTTTCGCTCTTTGTGCTATTTTATATTATTTATTGACTACAAGTAATTATTCAATAGGCCGTGTGGTGACGGCAGAGTAGAATACATTTGTCACCAACCCCTACTCTTCCCGTGGGTGTCGTAAGAGGCGACTTAGGGACTACACATTGAACAGGGAACGGGCAGCAGCACTCTCTGATACAGTAACCTTTTAATCTGCGATCTCCAACCCGCCTGCCAAGCGTGGAGATTATGGCAAACCCCTCCACTTAGTGGAGGAGGCTCATAGTCCAGCAGTACAAATAATGTTTTAATTAGGTATCTATTTCAAATTGCGAATTAAAGTTCGCAAAACAGGTTTTTTGTGTAGTGTGTGTAAATAACTTGCCAAGTCCCGAAAGTTCTCGAATTTGTATATTTTTTTAACTAACTTCAGAATAATATAATTTTAGATACTCGTACATCACAAAGCTCACAAACATTTAATACATATATTTACAATGCTCTGTGGGTTCATGGTCTAAAAAATGATTTGATGATCGACCACAAACAAATAATTGAAAGCATTGGCTTTCAATTATTTTTTTCGTTTATATTTAAACAGTGGAGTATTTTTTCTCACGGTAAGGTGTGATGTGATACGATACGCCAATCTATAAGGTTTATGAAGACGGAGCAAATTCCCGATCTGAACCATAATTTATACTTAGGTGTTTCACAGACTTTGTATTGATACTGTCGCTAAAGCAGCATCTCTATAACATCTTATAGACTCGTCACCTATATATAAAACTGTTAAAGATTGTTTGCTCTTTTTCTACTGTGCTGCATTAGATAGATGCTGTATTTTTTTAGTCCATTACTGTAGTAAAAAAGTTAGGTATTTAACTGATTTAGTGAAAAAATAAACGAAACTACTTGACCTTGAACTTGTAAGTTACATTCAAGACCTAAACGTATTATTATTTAACTTGCTTTCAATATTTTAAGCATGAATATTTGTCAAGTACTTACGTTTATTTTTTCACTAAATCAGTTAAATACCTAACTTATTTCATGATAAAAAGAAATGATTGTATGGTTGTTGTTGTAATGCTCGGACCGAGTTGTAATGGTACGTAGATCGAAACAATGTTTTGTTTTTAAACTGGTACGACAATTAACAGAAAAATCTACACCGTCGTCAGGTCTATTAGGGAAGTGGCGGTATCCTATAGAATTATCACATAAATCAAGGTAGTATGATTAATACGCAGCTAGACGATGCGACTAGCGTTGTCGTTATAACGGTAATTCATAATTAAATCGGGCTTCCGTGCACCATCTATAGTTGGATTATTACTTTATGATTATGACCCTTTATTTTATGAGAAGGAAGGCTAAATAGTGCTTATTTTCTTAAATAAGAAAATGATACACTAAAAAGAGTCTCTGGAAATTAAATTATATTATTCCTGAGAAGTCGAAAGTAATAAAATAATTGTATTGTTTATGTTGTAATCAGCTTATTGCTCATAATAAGAGCCTGCCTTGAATTGAGGCAGTGATTTCAGATCTTGGTAATACCCATAGAACATATACCTCTTTAATATGTTCTGTGGTAATACCCAAATACGAGACATGTTTTTGATCAGATAGAAAATGACTTGGCACTATGCCTGGTTATTTTATTATTCTTTTGCTAATTTAGTGGGATATTTAACTTTTGCCTTTTGTATTTAATATTATGTTTGCGCCTATTTGAAAATTATAGATAGAAGTCATGTCATGATGGCGAACAAAAGACGATCGCTTTGGATGGCGACGACGACGAGACGACGGCGCGGCGGCGGTTTTTGCACAAACATCAAAATTTTTAGATCGTTGTAAAAAAACGTTTCAAAAATGATGAGTTTTTTAAGTAAATGAAAATTTTAATCACCATTATAAAGCATTTCGGTTTTTTGTAATCTACAAATAAATTTTTCAAAATTGGAATTGACATTAAAAAAAACACACACACAATAGGAGCATTTATCAATAGATACTAAGCTAGACTACTGTGCTTGCATTATTGATAGGACTGTGCAGAAAAAAGTAGTCAGTCAACTAAACGATTAGGCGAAAACAATGTCTTTATTTTTAAATTTGTCAGGTCAACATCAACAGCTCATATACTTCCCAGGGTGATTAGGCCTTTGTTGACCACGCTGGCCCAGTGCGGGTTGGTAGACTTCACACTCAACATTTGAATTTCTTCGCAGGAGTGTGCAGGTTTCATCACAATGTTTTCCTTCACCGTAGGAGCGTCGAATAAACGTACATGAATTCGAAAACACATTGGTACGTGGTGGGGATCGAACTCGTGTCTCCCGGACGGGAGGCAGCGGCCCTAGCCACTAGACCACCGAACGCTCTGAATTTGTCAGGTAAGGCTGATCTGTAACAAGAAAAAAATACAAAAGCCACTTAAACATTAGTTTCCGCAGTAGGTACATTCATACAAAGCCACTAACAAGGCACTACACATTGGGCCACGTTAAATTCACCCCTCATTCTGCGGTGAAAACAAACAATTTGCAGCAATTTGTTTAGCGATGCTAATTTTAAAATGAACTTCGTGAAATACAACAAACGTGCCTGAGCAGGAGACGTGGAACGGACCACCGCGGTAGATCCGCTTAGCGCCAACCATGCGTGCCAAGAAACGTTATTTATCGTATGTACACATTCGTTTGTTTCGAATAGTTTGAATTTGGAATGAATTTTATTTTTCTTTTGTGGTTTTCTGAGTTGCTTGGACTGAAACGCTCTTCATAGTTGGCAACTGTGATGCAAATGCAATGAAGACAGCAAATGCACTTCAAAAATAATTAGGTATCGTTCGTACCTTAGATATGATAAACTTATCTAAAACATAAGATGTGGAAGACGACCAACCAACAAATAAAACTGTGGTAAGACAACTAATTCAATAAGCTATTTCGGTGAGTAACATCAAAGCTTTTGCGTAACAACTAATTAAACGTCAAAAACATTTAGATTACCAATCTATTCAAGGTAATCGAACAATGTTAAGATAGATACAATTTAGTACATATAATCCAGCTTATAAATACTGTTTACTAACAATAAGAAAACGTAGAACGACCGACGAACGTGAAAAATGAACGTGAAACGTCTCAAGAAACGTAGTGTGGGACGCCCCCTCGCCAGGTGGACAGATGACCTGAGGAAGGTCGCTGGTGGTGACTGGATGAGGAAAGCGGGTGATCGTGCGCTTTGGCGTGTCCTTGGGGAGGCAGCAGTCCAACAGTGGACTGCAATAGGCTGATTGATTGAACAATAAGAAAATATTGTTTGAGTAACCAGTCGAAACCAAATTTATTACGAACAAAATGCTAATTGACTCGAGCACCAAAAGGTCTTTAGAGTTTTAAGTGATCCATTGGAATGTTCCCTGCGCAAACAAACATAAGAAGTGGCTAAAGACGCCACGCCAGTATAATAACGATTACGATGTAGAAGTATTGACTTTTAATTATTTATAGAAGCTCATTACCTCCCACTTCAATAATAAACGACATTACCATATGCATTTTATGGAAATACCTCTCTCCGTCGACCACACAACGATCAAAATGGATCACCCGTATTTTGCATATTTTCTGCATTGTCAAGCAAAAGTCTTTTGTCAATATTGTCTTTTCGATTCATTGTGCAAACGTGGATGTCTACTAAAAACGCAAAATGCAAATCAGACGCTATAGTCTTCGTGTATCTTTTACCTGGTCACGCAAAGCCAAAGGGAGCTGTATCCACTATATCGATATCATCAATAACAGCTCATATACGTTCGGTCCCCACCAAGTGGCTCGAACTTAACCTGAATAAGGGCGACATTCAGTGAGAAAGCTTAGCCAAATCTTATCTAAGCATGCTTGAAAAAATATCGAACAACAACAAAGCTCAAAACATTACACTAACAGATTATCTTAGCAGATTACATTTCAAATCATAAATTAAAAATTTAAAAACCCAAGTAATTTTTATAGAAATTGATGGATGGCACGATTTGATTTGCTTGTTGAAATGACGCTATAATGTCGCGTCGGGGTACCGCTTAAGCTTAAGTAAGTCAGACGCTTCATTTAATTGACTATCTATTAATTTGCTAGCATATCCGACCAACTTGCTTTGATACGATATTTTTTTTAAAACTTAGCGGTACTAGTTTGGAGAGTACTAGTGTGCTGGATATTCTGGCTACAGCATCAGCTCATCGTGTAGCCACCAGTGCATTGTATGTAGAATCAAATACTGATCAAAACGAATCCAAACACGATAAATCGGCTATTATTTTTTCAAGAGTGTACTAGAGTGCTGGATATCCTGGCTGCAGCATCAGCTCATCGTGTTGCCACCATTGCAATGTATGTAGAATCAAATACTGACCAAAACGAATCCAAACACGACATATCTGCTATTATTTTTTCAAGAGTGCTGGATATCCTGGCTGCAGCATCAGACCAATAATTTTATCAACATGCAAAGTTATATAGCATACATGAGTTTTTCAAATTTTAGGTCACACGTACTTTTAAAAATAAAAAGTAAATACACATTATGCGTCTAAGAACCCTACCGCAGTTAACAAAAGAGCTGATGACCTTGAAACGGCTGAACAGATTTTGATGAAACATGTCTAAGAACCATCGCTAGAAAACCTGATTCTAAATAAAAAAAACCGCATCCAAATCGGTTGACCCGTTTAAGAGCTACAGTGCCACAGACAGACAGACACACAGACACACAGAGCGGTCAAACTTATAACACCCCTCTTTTTGCGTCGGGGGTTAAAAATGACATTTATAAGTCAAAGTGTTCCTTATGTCACTAACTTCAGCGACTTTGACTCGGCTAAGAACAATTTAAGTATGCCATTTGACATTTCTAAGAACAATGCTTAGATTAGTTTTCGTCTCTGAATGTTGCCCTAAGAGGCATCAGGCCTTAGTTTAACAAAAATGTAGAGATGTATCTCAAAACAATCCACATTAGGTCCACGTGGTCTCGCGTGCCCCTCGATGGGGACGGGAACGTGAGTGTTAATCCTTCGCAACCAGACGGATTGACCAATTTCGATAAGGCAATTAGTTTTCACTCTTTATCTCAAGTAACAGAGTAAAGTTCACTTACAGTCATATCAGGATTTTATTTTATATATTTTAAAACGTATCTTAACAGACGCACTACATGAAACACACATATCTACCGGGTTATTACTACAAATAACAACTGTGAAATCTTAAGTGTTTCCATGAAATATGATTTTTGTACTTGCAATTTTCAAAATGTGATTTTTTGTTTTACAGCATAAAATTATTTTCATCAATTAAAATTTAATAACAAAAAAGATAATACAGAAATATTTTAAGAATCATTGTAAAGCTAATTCCATTTGACATTTAGTCATAACGCGATCTAGTGCCTTTTACTTATTAGGTACAGTACACCGATTTGAAACTATTTTTTTTATACAAAAGTAGGCTATTTTATTTTATGTAATGTCAAGACAATGATAAATAAATGAAAACCTTTTCTTTAAATTTATTATTAAGATGAAACACGTACATGAATATATTAATGCTGTATGACAAAACAACGATTTACGAATTGGCAATACATATAAATCTGATGCTAATAAAAATCATACCCATAAGCACTTATACTTACTGAAATTGTGAACAACAAAATAAACAGAACTATAATCGCAATATCATTCAAACCTAGACAAAATGCTTCGCAGTCGCTGCTTTAGGCACGACAAAATAATCTTGAAAGTTGACAAAACATAGCCTTGTACGGGCGGATTGTCCGACGGAGGCTCAACAAAGGTTTTTAATATCAGCACACACCCCGAGGCAGCTTGAGGTTATTTACATAAAAGCCACGTACTTATTTAAGAACAATCCGAGGTACAGCTGCAGTGAAAACTTCGTGGACGAGCTTTTAGAAGCTATTTAGGAATCAACACTAATAAAATCGAAAAAAGAAGAAAATTTTAAACGAGCGTAGATTCGAATGGGCATTGTACGAAATCTGTTTATTTTTTTCTAAATTTTGGTAAGTATATCCTTGATGTTTAGAATTTGTATTATACACGTAGAGGGACACGTAGAGACACAGAAGCTAGATATAACATCTATTAAAAAATAAAATTTGGTTTGCTTGATTTAGTTGTTTGGGCATTACGTTGATCTGTCAGTAGTTACCACTCGTAGTTAGTCTGTTTCTCTTTTTATAACCCAATCCTCTATTCTACGAGTGTAAATTTGTTTAATATAGGTACAGCTAATATGAACTAATTCTGTTTGTGAGTGTACCCATTCGTGTGGCGGCGACACGACCGAGACACGAATATTGTTATGCTAACTGGCTTCGTTAGTTTGTTCCTGGGAATGCTACAGCTTTGTAAGACTCGCCGGTAGCGGGTTCGAATCCCAGATAACTCCTCTAAACTCGCTACTAATTTGAATTGAACTGAACTGAAATCAGTTATATGGTATTGTATGGATCGAGGTATGAATGTTTAAGATTATGGAAAATTATATTTAATAGAATATGGATTACGCCGTGTGGTGACTGCAGAGTATAATATATTTGTCACCAACCCCTACTCTTCCCGTGGGTGTCGTAAAGTTAGGGACTGACTACACATTGAACAGGGAACGGGCAGCAGCGCTCTCTGATACAGTAACCTTTTAATCTGCGATCTCGAACCCGCCTGCCAAGCGTGGAGATTATGGCAAAACTCTCCACTTAAGTGGAGGAGGCTCATAGTCCAGCAGTGGACTGTAACGGGCCGTTGATGTTGATGTTGATGAATATGAAATTAAGAAAAGTAATATTTTACTATATTATGGGTTCTTATTTAATTGTCTTGACATTGTTTTTGGAATTAGATATGTCACTATGTCACAAATTATTTTATCTTTAGAGAATGTTTGGAGCGTGATCTTATATTTGGAGTGACTGTAATTTTTTTCAATCAGCATCCTATGACCATTGAGTTTGATACGGAGATGGGCAGGGCACTTGGATAGACGGGATGGCGGGCGGCAGAATCAGGCTAGATGCGGATAGCACAGGACCGTGAGGAGTGGCGCTGTTGAGAAGAGGCATTGCACTGGGTGATCCCAATGCTGGGTGGATGTGGGCTAATGACGATGGATCATCAATAAAAAGAAAACTGTTATACTGGTTGGTATTTCTGTTATACTGTTATACTCGTAAATATTAAGTCATGTCAAAAATCAACTTCAAAATATTAACAACAAGATTTCCAAAGTTCAGACGACAAAAAAGTTGTTATAGTAACAGATATAAATAAATACATAAATAAAGTAACTTCTGCTTCCATTACAGAATATTTCAATAGGCTCTGTAACGTTATCTACAATAAAGAGAACGCTTAAGTGCTGTTACGTCAACATGATTACTAGCCAGAGACGTTTGCAAATTGCTCCTTTGGCTTTAACGTACCGATAATACAGTATTGGATATTTCGTCATACTGTTTATTATGCATAGGTTCAATGACTTTTAGTCTGTAGTCTATATTTAGTCTGAAGTTTTAACCTAGTCTTCATCTTCAGCCTTAGCGAATCAATAATAGATATGGACCATTTCATTTTGCTTATCCCAATAAAAATAATGTATGACGCAACAAAACCATTTTTTTTGTCTTAAGTACAGGTTGCTTAGTTTCTTGTTTTCACTCTACGGCAAAATTTTTACAGATAGAATAGAGATATTGTTTTAGATGTCTTCCTTTTGAGCTATGTATCCCATAATTTCATGGCAAAAGCATAACCTAGGAAATATTAATCAACAGTTGGTAATTGTATTAAATTCATTTGCGAAAACAGATCAAAGGTGTTCTATTTTTGCGGTTGTTAAACTTCTCGTAAACTATGGTTTGCAGATTTGCGCACGATTCAATAAACTTTTATGATCGTACGCATTAGCGTTCGTCAAGAATCTAGTATTGCAAATGGACTTTCTTTTTAGTGGGTACAATTGCAATGGAAACAATTTACATAAATGTGATTTAAAATTATGCTCGAGTTTGGATACACAAATTAACTTTAAATCGGAGTGAGTTAAAATTTCAGGTAGGTGCTAACTGAAACCACTGATAGAATAGCTTCAAATTTTTGAAAAAATACAAAGAAATTACTACTCTTGGTGGCGAGGTAACAAAATAAGTATATGATGAAATATAACCCCAAAACTACAGTCACTATCATTTAACAAAAACAAAGTAACTGCCATTGTACATTACAAAATGAGTAATAAGATCATGCATTTTGCAAGTTACTCAACCTTTTTTACTGTTGCAAGTTTCCTTTACAGTCACCAGCAGTAATTACGACTTCGCTAACATTCACGAGCAGTCATTCAATGAAGACATTCACGATATTTATAGCCAACATGATCTTTGCAACGGAAACAATCCATAGAAATGAATTTTGTACACAAATAAAGTTATCTGACATTTAAATAATCGTTTGCGATTTGCAATTGTCACATTTTCAGATATAGACCTGCTTACCCGGTGGTACATAATGCTGGAGAATAAGAGCAAGTATATTCAACTTTAGAGCCATATTTTTTGTACTAGGTACGCTTTAAGATTTGTGCTTTAAGAAAGATGTATCAGGACGATCAATTTCACACATCTTAATGGTATAAACAAAGTGCGAAGACCTTTACTCATAAAATAGGCTTCGTGAGTAACATTCGACCATATGAGCGCCAAAATCGGAGCTGAAGTAGTCGCCGTGGCCAAAATCAGTCAGGAGTTCATCATCATCATCGTCATCATGAGAATGAGATAAAACAAAATAACGATTTACTCCAAGGATCTTGGTTATAAAAGTTACCGTCAATAAATTATGCACGATTAAATTACGCAAGCGTATCGAGTTCCCTGGAGAAAATTGCATGTCTAGTGGTAACCAAAAGATAAATAGAATTATATAGAGTAACATAACCATATTCATGCTTACCAAATTATAATAATTAAGAGGTCAAATCATCTTGACCACCCAGCTCTTGACTACCCTTAATGAGTATAATTGCACTAACAACTTGCATTTATGTAATTACTGTACATTCTAAAGACAAGATCTCGGATAATCCTTTATGCATTGAGTAACTAAATACTGCCTATTGACTGTGTGGTCTATCCTATATGTATAGAAAGTTGATTTTACGCTCGAAAACAAAGCGAGGAAACCTACACAGCACACTCCTGCGAAGAAATTCAAAGGTTGTGTGTGAAGTCGACCAACCCGCACTAGGCCAGTGTGGTCGACTAATGGCCTGATTGTCCTACTCCAAGGTACGCTCGAGCCCGTCGGTGGGGACGTATATGAGCTGTTGATGATGATGAAAATTATTAATACACATAAGACTTGCGACGTTCACATAATCTTGAGACTGTCATACTTCAAATAAAACCCACCGACTTTTTGTCAAAATCTCTTACTTTAATAAGCCGTCAGTTAATTAGATGTAATCTAGGTTTATCTGCGCGCACGCCGGCAGAGGCGTCGTAGCTTCATGTTTGGTAAATATTTCCCTTGATGAGTGGCCCCGGTCTAAGATAACGTTTTAAAGGTTAAGTTCCATGTTACTTGACCGCTGCTGTAGAATATTTTTTTGTATAGTCAGTAACTAGTCAGCTTTATGAAGAGCAAGAATTGAGTTTGGTTTGTTAGTCGGATAGTGATCAATATTTTTTATTAGGTCTTGTTTGTGGAACTGCTTGTTTTATGATATTTTCATCTTCATCATCATCATCATCATCAACTGTACTAAACAGGAAACACTTGCACCTTATCGTCGTTAAATCAACTTGTTTCATTTTAATTCTTAGTGTCAAGTGAATTGACTTCTAATAGAAAAAAAACATTAATTATCAGACATCACGGTCTTAAACAATATTCATTACCTCCTTCGATATAACCTCAAATAAAAAGTTTTATATTTTTCATGTTCATCTGCCACAAATTAACACTTAATTATAAAAGCTGTACGGGCAAGTGGGTCCTCACCTTTACTTGTAGGCGTGAGATTGGAATTCTTTCTTGACTTACAACTGTCTCATAACTGTCTCATACAAAGAGATTACCTTATCATAGCTGTTTAAAAAATCCCTGATTTAGAAAACAAATCATAGTAAACACGGTAAGATTTTAAAATAGTTGGTAATTTTGTAAGCTCACACAGGGATTATTCAAAAACCGTTTCAAGTCTATAAAAACCAATGACGATTTACATAAGTAATACCGTATTGTTTTTATCGTAAGAGGTTAGATTTGTATGTTCATGGAGCGTTTCATTCAGTGTCTGAATTGTTTTAGAGAAGATAAAATGCATGAGCTTTTAGATCTACACTCGCATACAAAACACCATTATATCTTCGGATTTTAGATTAAATTAGTTCTTCCCCATAGCGTGCGTACACTGGTAGCGAACGTGCCATCCATGATAGCTTTGACGTCAAAAAATGATTATTAAAACTTCGAATAAATATAATTTTGATTTTATAAAGACAATTTTTGCACGTGTTGAAGCGGCTTCTTTCAATACCTTTTACTTACTAACAAGTAAGATACCTTAATAGAGTTTGTACTCATCACAAGTTATTTCTATCATTGCACATGTTTGACAAAGTTCTCCAATTCTTTTAAAATAATAATATGCATTCAAAGTTACCATCTTTACCTCCTCTCCAAAGTCTACTGTGGGACTCGAAAAAAAGAATTATATTAATAGTAGGTTTAATTACTTGCCTTGTAATTACATTTCCAAATGTACCTATATAATAGAAGGTATTAAAAAAGCTACTAGCAATTTGTTTACGATTTCCCAGCAAAATCATTACTACCAACGCTCCCTTAGTTGTATACGTTCTTTCCGCTGCACATTCCTTCGGCACCAAACTTTGCACGCAGGGCCTTGCGGAATAGAGTCACGTGCTACCGACACGCGAAGCCACTTTACTTGTCTCCAAATTTATGCAACTTTCCTCACCGCAATGTAAATAGCCCTCATAACCCTCCGAACCTCTCTTTGTATCCCAATTGGATATTCCTTTCCTTTCCAACCCTTATTTAGGGAGTTTAAGTTTATTTGATGCTTTTGTGCTTTGAAGCTTAAATTTTTTTGGATGAATTTTTATAGGAAATTTTAAGCCTCTTTCAGAATATTTTTAAGTGTAATGGATTGATATGCACTGAAAAGCTGTGGTAAAATGTATGATTTATAACAAAGAAAAGGGAATAGAAAATTGAAAGAAGTTTTTTTTATCTTGCATAAAAACTTACACTTTAAATTGAGAGCTAATTATTAACTATAAAAAATTAGGTGTAGTCTATGAAGAATTTGTCCTTATTTAGAAAACTTTTAAAAAGCAGTTCCGTTTGTGTCTAGCTAGAGGCACGCACGAACGCTTACAAAGTAGGGTTATTCGGTCTCGCACTTCGTTATTTACAGCGAGACCACTCTGATCCCGCGGGGAATTGTTGCATTTATGTTTATGGAAAACTCTTTAAACATTTTTCGCTTTTATTTTGCATTTCAATGTGACGATATTTTTGTGTGATTTTCCAAATTTTTCAATAAATAAATAAAATGTAATTTCAGAGTTTTTAATGTACCACAACAGGTATGAACTAACGACAATCTTTGACAACTAATGGATTTTGATAAAAAAATAATCAAAGTGTCAGTGGTTTCATTATTTGTATTTTATTTTCCCAGAATATAGCTACTTCTACGGTGCTTTTAGTGGTAGCACACGGCTCTCTCAAAGTGCAGCCCCTGGGACTTAGAAGTTGCATATTTTGTGAATCGGCGCCACACACAACCACAGCAAATATTGAAAAAATCTAACACGTGAAAGGATAGGCGATATGTTTAGTATGAAACCCTGTTTTTCGCGAATAAAGATGTACAAAACATTCAATAATGACCATTATCGCCCTTATGGCAACTTAAAAAAGGTAAAATATTCTGCACACTACATATTCAGCAGATTATTTTCAACTATGTTTACAAAATTACTACCGGGACCAAAATTTCATATCAAAAGACATGTGTAGATGTTAACTTTGTATACCACAGATTTCCAATAAACCCTTCCCGTGCAGGTTACCCTGTAGTCTGTAGGTATAAGTACTTCAGGCTCGTGATAGCTCGTGTTAGGAAATCACCACTTAATTGGATTATTCCGGGTATGGGCTCATCATAGAGTATACAACATATGTGGCACACAGAAAGAAACAATGGAGAGTTGTAGAAAATATTTGACGAACAAGAAATTGTACTTTACTCATACAAGACCACGTGCTCAACTCATTCTTCTTTAACGGTGCGTTGTCATTGATATCAGGTGATCCGGGCCTTCGCCTCTCGATTAGGAAGGCACGGTTTAATCCACACCACGTACCTTATCAACGTGTTTTTTATAGTAATTAAGTGATCGTAAGGATGTGTGTGAAGTTACCCATCAGAAACATGATCGCCTTAAAGACTGTGTGACGTACCTTAGTTTTATGACCTGACAACAAAATGCAAAAGATTCTCCTCTAGTGAGATTATTTGCTCCTTTTTACGAGATATTCCACTTTCATCACTAAGTTTATGAGCGCCTTTTAACTAAGCAGCAATGTTAAGTAAGCCTATGAAATGACAAAACTATAGGTATTAATCTGTTTTGTTTTCTAGCATTTATAATACTCTTCTGTGTTTATAATCTTTGACGCATAGTATGAGGCAATATAACCTTATTAATGAACGACAAATACTAATTTCAGTGCCTTTGTGTTTGGACGATCATCGAACGCAATCTGAGTTGCAATAACCAGTTGACTGACGTGTATGGCAAATAATACATAAACCTATCTACATATAGGACAATGCACAATGCAGTATTGTAGAATAATCAATAGGTACGGAAGGTGTATAGTAAGGAGTGTCCTAAAGGCCGCATCTAGCTTTATTACCATATTGGTATATAGTCACATCATCAACGGCCCGTTACAGTCCACTGCTGGACTATGAGCCTCCTCCACTCAAGTGGAGGGTTTTGCCATAATCTCCACGCTTGGCGGGCGGGTTGGAGATCGCACATTAAAAGGTTACTGTATCAGAGAGCGCTGCTGCCCGTTCCCTGTTCAATGTGTGGTCCCTAAGTCACCTCTCACGACACCCACGGGGAGGGTAAGGGTTGGTGACAAATGTATTCTACTCTGCCGTCACCACACGGCGTAATATAGTCACATAATTTATTACTATAGTACCTAATATATAGTGTGCATTATACATTATATAACGGTAGAGCATTCGGCCTTGGGTTCGAACCCTGGCAGAGACAATGTCAAACAACAAACATTTTGTAAGACTCGTAATGACAAGCCATTTTTTTTTTTCAAATGTGGAATAAAATTTAAACAAAATAGAGGCCACAACAGTATGCCCTGGGCATTATTGGATGACAAAACGGTAAAAATTCCATTTGACATTTGTTTAGTCCATTCACAACCCTAAGAAAAATATTGCTTATGCGACGCCACTGCCAGTTTTATTCCTTCAGTAGTAAGACTAGTTTTGCTGAAACTTACAATTAAATGCGAATAATTTCACCTTTAGACCACAAATTATTCTCGCATCAAATTAATAGTACTTGCAGAATGTAATCAACTTCCTCGCCCCTTACAATTTTGGGAACGTACCCTAATAATTCTGTTTAGGAACCCATCCATTCACATCAATTTGACCGCAAATACCTGGGCAATGTATTTGTGTTTAATGTGCTGCATTGAGAGAGAAAAACCAGGCATTTAGCAAAAGTTACCAAGTAGTAATACAAGACCTTTACCTATACAACAACGCTCTCGATAGAAAAAGGTGGAAGGAACAGAGAGAAATCTTTACCACAAAGTAGATAAAGCGGCGCGGGATTTTGAGTCTTTGCTCAGTAGTCGAACAAGAAAGCCAGAGTAATGAATGAATGAATGAATGAATGAATGAATATACTTTAGTAATATACAACTATTGAAAATATTAACAAACAAAGAGATAGTCAATGTTTTTATTCCGTATTCACTAATGCTGAACATGAAAACGGTTCGGATGTATTTCAATTTTAGTCTAAAATAATAGAGATGTATCAAATAAACCGAATTTCGGCTTTGAATACGTGAACACATTTTCCTTGACAAATTTTTCAGAGTAATATAACCGGTGACTTTTGTTAAGGTCTAACAACGGGTTAGTTCTAGTATGCACAATTCCGCTATACTCGAGGTCAATACAATACAAATATCCGAAATCAATATCACGGATTGTTGGAAAGAAAAGTGTTGTTTAAAAGAAATAAAAATATCTCCATAATACAATCTGTAACTAAACGCATTGACTGCAACATTGTAAGTATCTAGATATCAGCATAGAGAAATGCAACACCACCCACGTGCAGTCGGCAGTCGCAACCGATTTGTCAGTTGTCGTCGAGCGCGTTCCGACTAATTGATGTTATAAATCGACAAGGGGCAACTGTAACTAACGGCATACAGCCCACTGGTAGTGAGAGGGTTAAGTGTATGTTAAAGAGAGTCAACATGTTTCGGTTGAGGGGCAGCTAAGTAGTTAAGTGTGATGTTTGAAAGCGTAGTGCTTATTTCTACGGATCAGCTTTAACAGCTCATATACGTCTCCACTGAGGAGCTTAAACCTACCCTTATTTAGAGTGATTAGGCCTTAGTCGACCACGCTGGCCCAGTGCGGGTTGGTCGATTTCACACACAACCTTTAAATTTCTTCGCAGGAGTGTGCAGGTTTCATCACGATGTTTTCCTTCACCGTAAGAGCGTCGAATAAATGTGCATATGAATTCGAAATTCGAAAACACATGGGTACATGGTGGGGATCGAACTCGCATCTCCCGGACGGGAGGCAGCGGCCCTAACCCCTAAACCACCGACGCTCTTACTTCTCGGATAGGTGTAGTATGTATATCTATTTGGCATGTAGTAGAAAAAAAGTTTGCGCAGGTAATTAACGCAGTAAATTAGAATACATTACCCAGAAAGATGTGAAAAATAACCTTTACCAAAAAAAAGGAACACGTTCACCAAGAAAAGTATTTCAAAATAAGCAAAGCTTTAAGGATGATGCCTTCGCAAGTCAGACAGAAATCACCTACACTGAAGAAATCCGTAAAAATTGTTTATTAGAGGAAGGTTAAGCATTTTTTAGATTTAGCTGACAATATTTTTAGCATCGGAGAACAAAATAAAACCTCACTTATCACAATTTGCTCCGACATACCAGTGCAATGGCGTCACAAAATAATGCGAGACATGTGAAAAATATCATCAACAAATAGTCCCCTCATTTTCCTTTCGAATGAGCACATATTGCTCGTTGGCAAAAATGCGAGTCGTTTAACTAATTAAAACACATTATAAGCCGTCACATGGTGTTAATGTGAGGGTAGTTACGAGAGAGCCGTGAGTGCTCATTTTATCATCAACTCAAAAATCGTAATGGACACTTTATAGAATTGACTCTATATTTTCGTCGGAGCGAGATATTTTCTGATTTAATGAGCGTCGACAAAAATTTTGATAAATTTTATGACGAAAAGTAATGATTCAATGTTTTTTTTCTGTTATAAATAAACGGTTTAATCCGCTTGTAAACTATTTTGTGAATTTTCTTTGTATCTAAGCAAAGATTCTAATGCTGTTAATACCCATATAGGTATTCATATAGATATTATCTCAACAGGCCTGCAAAACCGACACCAATATGCCTAGTTAAAAATGAGACGAGTTAGGAAAGTGACAAGTTAGAAGAAGGTAATACTTTCCCAGTGTAATACATGTAGGGATGTTATTAAATACTTAGGATTTAACCAATTTGCATTTTAATAATGACAATCAATTTAAGCGATTGGGTGGAGCTGTACTATCAATAATTGGGTTTTAATTCCCAGTAGGATATGAAGAAACACTAAAGTAATTAAAATGTGTCATTATCAATTAGTGTGCGAAGGTAGACCTATTTGCAATCAAAGGGTTAATTTTCATAATTACAGGGTGGTTCGCCGTATGATTGGATTGTAATTGATTTCAATTTATAATCGTGCATTCAATTTGTAGGCAAGCCAAGCAAGCTTAGGTGATGTATCGTTTGTAGTAAGTTGTGTGAATATGTTTGTACTGTCTTTTAGTAACTTAAAAAATATATATTTATTATCACTGACTAAACGTTATTAATAGTAGCTAATATTATGTAAATAGTTTACGAATGAATTTTAAAAGAAGTATGAGTAATACAAGAAGATTCAAAATATTTTAGTATATCGAATTTATTATGTGATAAACAAACAGCTATAAGAATCTTGATTAAATATTGGTACATTGAATCAGGCCACAATGGAATCTCTTCATGTCCGCTTTCAAAAATTTCAATTTTGTATAGTGCCACGATAGGATTTTAATAATTATCATCACGTTCTGTCATGAAGCTTACTAACACTACTTGTTCGTAAGAAAATATGTCGCTGAGAAGGCGATACATTAAACAGTTTAATTCATCTTGCCCACTCGTGTCTCGCCTTCTAGTAACTTCGCGTGCTGACTTAGAATTTCACCCACGAAAGTAATAAACCAGATCATTATCATGGATCTTGCACTGTACAGTCAGCGTACGAAAAGATACTCATCATGATATTTTATCATGTATAAGATTAGGCGATGATTTGCGACGTTTTATTACGGAAACTCGCAGGTCACAACTGAGATGCGAATAACGCAGGACCGGTTATTGAGGGAGTAAGTTTTTCAGCTGATAAGATTCTTACTAATATTATAAACTTAAAAGTTTGTACGTATTTTGGGATGTATGGATGTTTGTTTCTCTTTCACGCAAAAGCTACTGAACGGATTGGGATGAAATTTGGTATAGTGATAGTTTGTACTCTGATTTAACACATAGGATACTTGTTACAGGGAAAAGTCTTATTCCCACAGGAAAATATTATACAACGCGAGGGTAGCCGCGGGTGGACCGCTAGTAAGTAATAAAAAATATACTATAGCAAGACACACATTCCTAAAGTATATTTATTCATAAAGTGTATACTTATCATACTCATCTTTCATTCATTCATTCATTCATTCATTCATTCATTCATTCATTCATTCATTCCTATTTGGGCATTATATTTTGATAAGTGATGGAATACTACAAACTAAAGAAAATCTACAGCAACAACAACAGTAAGAAAATCTGCAATAAGATGGGACTAAGGATTGATTGCTTTATTCAGGTTAGACTCTAGCTCCTTGGTGGAGATGCATGAGCTGAAACATTGCGAGAGAGACTGTATGAACTAATAACTAATTCCGACCAATATTGTGATGTTCTGTCATTCCGATCTAACTAATTCCAACCAATATTGTAATGTTCTGTATTCCCAGCTGTAGGGGGTAATAGGGGTACCAACATGACAGGCGGACGCGAATATTTTTAAAGCCGATAGTGGATTATTCAGGGCTGCAGCGCGTCACGACGCGATAGCCGAACGAGCCTGTGTGGGCCGAGCAATTTAAAATTTAATCACACGCTGTGTACGGATAGCATGGAACACTAACAAGGAAAACAGGAAATGGTTGGTTAGAGTGTGCTTTTACCTCGTTGCAAAGTTTGTGTTGTCTTTTACGATGTCCTGATTGATTAAAAATATTGATTATTTTTAATTTTTTCTGATTCGATCACGTAGTTTTTATAAAGTGCTCAATTTATCAAGTATTCCACATCAGAATATCTACTCTCTGCTGCTAGCAACAGATCAGCCTCCGTGGCTGAGTGCTCGAGATTTCGACGCCCATTACGGAGGTTCCGGATTCGATTCCCGGTGGGGACACTGTCAAGCAAAAATCTCTTTATGAGACTTTCCCCAGTTTGGTTAGGACATTGCAGGCTGAATCACCTGATTGTCTGAAGAGAAAGATGGTTCTGTGTTTCGGAAGGCACGTCAAGCCATTGCGGTCCCGGCTACTATCTATAGTCGTTGCATGAGCCAAGTCAGTGGCCTTTGGTGGCGACTGGTGTCAACCTTACAACCCACACGATGATGATGATGAAAGTACAAAGGAAATGCAATGTTATATTTTTACTGTCCGCGCGCGATCTGATTGCCTGGGCCATGGCCAGTAGTTACACACATTGGACCTGCATTCAGTCAGATCCCACGCGAACTGTAGATATATCACCCTATGTTATCACCAAATATCGTCACCTCTGAGCTTCAATTATCGTCTTCCGTTACGAAAGTAGAAGTTTACCTCAGCAGCCTCTGTGGCAGAGTGATCGAGAGTTCAACTTTTATTTCGGAGGTTCCAGGTTCAAATCCCGATTTATCAAACAACAAATCTCTTTGTTAGACTTTTCCCAGTTTGCTTAGGACGTTTGCAGGCTGAATTACTTGATTGCCTGAAATATATACCTATATTTTTCTTACTGACCTAATTGCTAAGCATACCAAAGTGGTAACATAACAATGCCTTGCGGAGGATCAGAAGGAAGCACAGTCAGATGAGCACAAACCTCGACCCAGGACGTTACCGAAAAGAAAATGATCTTGTTCTTCGGTAAGCATGTTAAGCCGTTGGACCCGTCTACTGTCTACCGAAGTACTTTGTCGTTATATGAACCATGTCCTTGGTCTCTTTTGACCCTTTTTTTTGAGGTCAAGGTGAGGTCAACGATGAAGAAGAAGCCCACATCACCTTTTGAGGACAAAACCTATATTTATTCGTGGACCATACAGGCACGTTTTCAACTAGTTAGTTATTACTTCTCATTATCCTCAAATAAACCGTGGAGTGAGCGCATGAGTTAATTTGATCAGTGCTGCGATTACGACTCGCAAGGCAGGCCACTTAAAAACTGATTTGTTAAATTACTTATTTACTTAACGATATTATTGGTGACATTAAACGGAAGATAGGTCATAGTCATAAAATAAAATAAAAAAATGGTAAGAATAGCTGTAGATTTAGGAATAATACTTTTTAGAAAACTGTTTAGAAAAGAAATAGGTACCGTTTTCACACCGGTGCGTGACACTGTACATAGACTTGGAGCTAAACGATGTTTAGGTACATAAAAAGTATTTTTATTTAAAAAATAATATTTGCTTTTTTCCAAAATACAAATATGTTAAAAAATACAGTTATTATCACTTTGAATTTTGCCTTGAAAATGTACGTAATTAACATTTCTTATAAAACTATAAGAAAGTTTAAAAAAAAACAAAAGAGTGGCGCCACGTGGATAACCAAGGATTTCTAATGTTTATATGGTAACAGCGTATGTATCCTTTTATGTGAGCAACTGAGCCAGAGAACAAACATTTGCACTTCTATGAGCGGATAAAGTTGTCTCTAGCTGACAGCGTTTTTAGAATTTTAACTGGAGCGTTATACTATAAAGATAAAGTTTTGTATTATAGGGCTGCCTTAAAATGAGTATACTAAAACTGCAATGTAAATAAAATGTAGTGCTGCTGCGTTATTATCTTATATATAACTTAATAATTATAACCTAAAAATTTTATATATAAATGTTAGACGTTTTCTTTTCAGATGCGTCTGAAAACACAAAAAAGACGTGAAAAAATATTTTAAATCACAACAAAAAAAAATAATGCTTAGTCACTTTACTATAGATATTTTATTATTACAATGTTATTTTAAATATTAGCAAAGATAAATAAATTACTAACCACTACATATAAAAATATAAGTACAGACAGATGTATGGCCATCACTTAGATATACCACTTTTAATTATATTTATTATAATTTCAAAACTATTAATGAAGGTAGTAGGTGAAGAATATTATTTTAATGCCACAGTTAACAAACGAGAAGTTAAAACTTTCTCCAGAGAGGATAATCAAAACCAGAAATTTATTATTTTAATTTTAATTCATGATAGGTACATACCAACCGTCGTAAAAATTTTATGGTAATTAATTTCGAAGGGAAGACGTTTTAAACTTAATCCATAGGTATATACATACTTGTTTAATAATTAACTTTATTTCCAGAATATGAAATTATAATTATTATTCTATACCCTTCATTGAAAGAAATTCACGTTATTATGCTCTTTTAGAAATGTCTCATTCATAAAAGTAATTATTATAAACAATATAAATTACTATTTAACAAATAGAGGCAAATAAAGAAATAATCAAATAACAAACAACAAATAAAGTAAATATAGGTACATTTGAATAAAATCTGTCATTGTGATTTACAATGCTACGGAAGTGAATAAAATAGCAAATCAAAAAAGGACAAAACAGCACTGGACATCGAACACTTTGCCGGCTCGGCACTCTCGGTGTTGCTCTTATTCACACAGATTCTCCAGGAACCCAACTCATAGTAGTTTTAAATCCTAACTGCAAATCCATTGCTGCATATTCCAAATAATCTAATACACACCCTGGAAGGAAAACAGTAATAGATGATGACAATGAAACAGTCGTCGATAAAGCAGTGTGAGAAAATATATTGGGCCATTACCCATGTATCAGTCTTAAACAAGATGGATGGAGCACAAGCGATTTATATCAATTCGTTCGGAGTTCGAGACATCCTTTCCGGGTCGATCTAAAAACTATTAGAGGCTGTTGAGATGGGTGATTACAGTTTTCATTGTAGATAGACGCTTTGGTCCATTTGTCTCTGTCGATTACGAGATTCTTGATTCGAAATATTAAAAACTAAGGTATGAAATTATCGGATTACAAACTATAAGTAAGATACAAGGCTAAATTTTTCGTCAACCGTTAACAACCTAACTAAATTAGAAATATGTATTCATATGTTTTTGTTTGTAAATTTCAACATACTTTCTTGAGTAAAAAATTGGCTTTTTCCTTCAAAACGGTTAACCAATGCAAAATATTCAACGTCAAGATTACCAAGTTTCTTTCTAGACACAGTAACAGAGTTTGTTTAGCATCCTGCAGCCAAATTACGCTAGCCAATTTACGGAACACTTTTTTTTCAAATTCTTTTTATACAGGATATGAGCTAGATTTAGGCCAGAGAAGTGCGGAATAGTGTTTTTGAGATGGATAAAATGGCGCGCGTCGAGGGGAGCCTGTCGCGTCTACCCGGTTCTAGCACTTTGCTAAATGCGCCTATAATCCGGATTATCTCACATTGCCTGGATAAAGAATATACAAACTACATTGACAGCTGCTGAACTAATTCAATTGAATTATACCAGACTCAGAATCAATATCACACATCACTGACTAACTTATTTTTGTCCTTTTATGATAATTCCATTCTATCAATATTTAAGTTGATCGAGAACAAAACAAGCTACAAATGATTCGATAAATCTGTCCAAACAAATGCCTGCACTTAAATAATTTTCCTGCATCCGATTAATTTGATTTTAACCTTTTTAATCATCAAGATCTCGTTTTATAATTGGCGGCAATTTAATCTGATTTCCATTATGTTTCGCCTTTTCGGCTTCAAAGGGCCAATAAATTGCATGCGAAATATTCGGCTCGAGTCGGAATACTTCGGATGGTTCCGGCGCTGCCTACAAGGCACTCCTGCGCACGTAAAGTGAAGTTGCGTGTACCGCTGTCAAATAGACCTACTTTACTGCGGGTTTTGTACCAACAAGCTTTTAAATTAAACGAGAGCACTTTAAAAAAACATTGCAAATTTCGAAATTTTTCGTCTCGGTTTGTTTGCTTGTTTTATTTAATTAAAGACCATTGTAACTGTCTCTTTCGATATTCGTATGGGTTTTTATTTATCGTGGGTAGTATTCAGTGGGCCTGTTTTGCCGTTTTTACTGTCTTTACGAACCAAGATGACAGACATTAAATCGCAAGGCAGGACGTGTGCGAAATACAAAACCAGTTGTATATTAATTGTACGATTGTAAATCAGCTTCTTTTTCGAAATTCTTTTACATTTTTGGAGTAAAAGCATCAAATCTTAAAGCGTAAAAAACTTGGATCTATTTTTGAATTCTGGTCCTATTCACGAAGACCGCACTTCGGATTGTAAGCACGTACACGCAGGACGTCAGTAACATCTGTCAGCGAGGGCGGTTTATAACTGATACCGCTAGGAAAATTGTATGAGTAGGTATTGTATCTACCTATATACTGATACAAAGCAGTGCTGTTTCAATCTAAACGACAGCGACGTAACCCTCAAGTACCTGACAACCATGGTAAAATATTGCAAGAAAAAACATCTACGATACATCTCATAAACTTTATGACTTTACAAATTTAAAACTACACGTGTACGCACTCGCACTTGCAGCAAATGAAACAAATTATGGGCATCTACACTGAAATACTGATGAGCTCCCAACTATAGACTTCAAATTTCTAAAAAATATCCACATAAAATATTACAGTACATTCAAAATTACGAGACAAGGTAGACACAAACTACACCTAACATCATCATCACCTTTTTAGGTTGTAAGTAATGAATAAAACTACCTATACAAAGTTGCAAACAGGTTTACCGCAGACCTCTAAACGCTTCCTTAAACCATGCACCCCTACAAACACGAACAGCTAGTTTCACGTTCATTGCAAGACAAGCACTATTAAAATACTCTTGTGCATCAAACTGGTCTTTCCTATAAGAGATGGAATTCGTAATAAAACTTTTGAAATAAAACAAAGTTATTTCATAAGACGTGTCTCCACATGGAAAGTAAATTGTAATTCAAGTCCTTTCGTTTATATGGCTTCTTTATCTAAACACAAAAAATCAGTAAAAAAATAATAATATTAAAAAATTCTGATTTCCGAGCACTGTGAACAATTTCGATTTTACAAACATACAACATACGAGAAATTCTCTTTCTTCAGTATCATGTATTGGCAAGACATGACTTTGAAAATAGGTGTTTCTCTTTCCATTTCATGTCAATTGGAGCAAATGTTTTTGTTGTATATATAAAACTCCACACAATTCCCATTTTAGTCAATTCTTCGTTACTTCGTTGGATATTTTCTGCTACATTTTTAAAGTGTTGTCATTTTCAAACCCGTAGCCGACTCTAAACTCGTAAGACCACACCTTAAGGCTACCACATTCCGAAATTTCACAAAACAAGCGTTGATTTCATGGCCCATTTCACATAAACTTTTTAAGTAAGCACTTCTTACTGGAGCTCCCAACTTAGCAGATAAAACAACAAAAGCATGTGCTCTATTACGTTGGTTTGAGAGCAATCATCAAATCTAACAAAAACGTAATGGGCTCCAAATCAGGCCCACCCAAGTGGGTTGATTTTGGAACGTGAGGTTTATGTAACACGTCCTTAAATTCTACAATACAAGAAACACTATGGTGTAAATCTGTGGTGGGTTTGGTGATTGGTGATAGCTTCTGTTTTCATTGCCGCTTTTGTTTCTTCATCAGTTACTTTGTCGCTACTTTAAACCAACAGGGTTATGAATGAATGTGTGTGTGTATTTCTGGCTGTAGGCAAATTTAAAATTGACGTTTTGTTGAAGATGTCGTTTGAATTCAGCAATCGAACGCAAAATCATTTTTATCACCGTCTCTCTAAACTAAAAGCCCACCTCGTTGAATCTAAACTCTTCGCAGAAAAGTGCATGCATGCCGTTCAAAGAGGCTTTTTTCAAGAAACGAAACGTAGAAAGTATTGCACAGAGAATTTTTTCCTCGAACGCTGAGAATTTAAATTCTTTTCCCTACTTACACAATCGCGTGTGGCCTAATTATGAATACTACGGCAAAATAACATTTACCATTTTTGTTAGGGCTCTTTCAGACTTTACAGTAAAATTATCTTGAAAAATAATTTCATTTCTTACTTAAAAAACGATGGCATGTTTACTTAGCAAATATGTATTGACCTGATTAAAATAGTCATTTTTGATATTTATGTGCACACTATAAAAATAACTTAAACTGAATATTACTTTTTAGATATCAATTGTTTTTTAAATCATTGAATAATATATGTTTTTTTACGAGAGTATTGTTTCCTGCAAACTCGCTATACAATTAGGTATGAGAGTAAGTGCCTTAAAGCACAAAAAGTTTAATGTTTCTTCTGAAAATGGGCTAACAAAGTAATGGATAAAGAAAGTTCTAGGCCTGTGAAATGGTGATAGCCTTTCAGCTACTTACTTTGCATTTTGTGTCGCCGTCAGCTGTAGGTGCTAAAGTGCTGGCAACTTTTTTATTTTCCTCATTTTATTTTTCCTTTGTGCGAAGTCTGCCAGGTAAGTGTTTGATAGAGCGGTTTTACTGCTCAAGAGACATAATAAGCTATTTCATGCTTATCGTTAAATGGTACAGTTTATCGGCGCTAACCTAAACGCTAGGGAAAAAATAAAATTATTTATGACAAAATTCTGCAAGCATTTTTTCTGCAACTAAAACCTGTCGCTTATTAAAAACCTCATAAAGATAAATCTAATAGATAAGCGTATAACTAAACATATAACACCCAATTAGAAATGGAATTTGTTATGCAAATGATATGTGAACGACTCGATAAGAGCCAGGTAGAAATATTAAATCATCAGCAAATATACATATAAGAAACTTCGCTTTTGTGTATTTTAAAAACGATAACAGTTGAGATTTATTATAAATTTCTGCATATTATTACTATTAGTTGTATAATAAGTAACGGAAGCATTTCAGCGTAAATTATGATTTGATAACAGAATGTCGTCACTGAATTTAAACATAATTTTTGAAACTTTAAAAAGTTAAGGAGCTAAATTATCTTTATCAATCGCAACTGGTGTTGAAATAATTTACTAATAAATTATGTCATTTTATTTTAATGTTGTTGTCGCTACTAATTATGTTATAAATCAAAAATTGAAGATTACATCGAATATTTTGTATATAAAAAGTATATTTTTGCTTTTGGGGCCTTCTAACGCACAAATTAGCTCAGTAAAACGCAAAATATTTTCTCGTAATAAACATTTACGATTCTTACAAATAAATGTTGCTGTTATTATTGTAAACTTTTCAATATTATTTATATTGACCTGCTTTATTGTATGACCCCATCGGTTTTGTTTGATGAAATCGAGCATTTACTCATTGAAATATTTTAATGTGGTGTTAAGTATAATACAGTGTGAGAACAATAAGCTATAAACATTCATCCAGATGGATAAATTGCATCGCATTGCTATGAAATGTTTTGTTTTTTATTTATTTCAATAATGCTAGCCCTTGGATCAAGCTAACAATAACAATGTACAGTGTAGAGTTACTGAGGTTATTTCAAAGGGATTGCAAAAAGGTGATATGTACAAACCGGTATCTGTAACTAAACAAAACGAGCTATTGTGGCTTGAGGTGTTTGTTATTATTACAAACGCCGTAATATGTAATAGAAAATATTAATATACCATCTAACATATTAATATAAGCCGTGTGGTGACGGCAGAATAGAATACATTTGTCACCAACCCCTACTCTTCCCGTGGGTGTCGTAAGAGGCGACTAAGGGACTACACATTGAACAGGGAACGGGCAGCAGCGCTCTCTGATACAGTAACCTTTTAATCTGCAATCTCCAACCCGCCTGCCAAGCGTGGAGATTATGGCAAAACCCTCCACTTAAGTGGAGGAGGCTCATAGTCCAGCAGTGGACTTTAACGGGCCGTTGATGTTGATGATGATGATGTATCAAAGAAGATGAAGAGTTATTTAGATATTATCTCAAAAAATAGTAGGTGCAAGGTAAAAAAGGCCAGTAAAAACTTTAAAATATGAATAACTTCACGCTCCATCCCTCGCAGGGCTGTCTCGGAAGTGCTCAATTATTGACTATGGAGGTGCGCAACTTGCACGAAGCAGTTGTTACATGAATAATAAAATACTAGAATACGCCGTAAAAACTGCGAAGAAACTGCCAGGGTGCAGCACAATAGTCATATAAATGCAACAGTGTATCTTTATACCCGTTGACAATGTGCATTGTGCTTAGGACCTCCAGCGACTCGGGAAGAATTTTAATATTCCTAGCTACGAGATACACTCATCTAAGCTCGGCTAGTTTGCACTACATGAAATTCTTTTCAAATTCATGCTGGTCATTCAACTCTGTGAATTGCGTTGCCATGTTCTCCCTGTACTAGATATTTCGCGATTTTTTTTAAGGAAACTTTAATTGAGGTTAATTTGAGAAGTAGCGCTTTAATCCTCAATTTAAATTCGTCTGTCCTTTTCACTTTTCAAAGATAAAAATGGGATAGAATATAGACATAATAATTTTAAATCTGTAAAACAATGCACAATTTTAGAGCAGACGTAAAGAAAGCAAAAAGTCTTAGTCGACAACGCTGGCGGTACGGGTTGGTCGATTTCACGTCATCAACGGCTCATATACGTCCTCACCGAGGGGCTCGAGCCTACCTTGAATTAGGGCGATTAGGCCTTAGTCGACCACGCTGGCCCAGTGCAGGTGGGTCGATTTCAAGTACGACATTTGAATTTATTCGCAACGTAAAAAAAACGTGAATATGAATTCGAAACTTCAAAACACATCACACTAATAATATTATAAATGTGAAAATATATTTGGATGTTTAGATGTTTGGATGATTGTTCCGCTTTGACACTTAATCTACTGAACGAATTTAGATGAAATTTGGATTGGAGATAGTTTGTTACTTGGATTAACACATAGGATACTTTTTACGGGAAAAAAAATACACAACGCGAGCGTAGCTGCGGGCGGATCGCTGGTTGATAATATTGTGTGGTTCAAAGCAGAGAGGAGTCAGCTGTTCTATCCACTACAGCACCGACACAGAAAAAGTACTCCATTGTGAAGAAAACGTCGTCTTCACCGTCTGTGTTTATGATAAACAGTCTACGGACAATAAACACAGCGTAGGAGGACAGCCGTACATCTGTTATCGCATCTAGCACCGTGAATCAGCTTTTTACAACTAATTAAAGATAAACAACGTTAGAAGCGCGCGCGCAACTTCGCCGCCTGGAGGTCTCTGCTCCAAGTAGAGATGAGAAGTGTTTGTAACATGTATGAAGTAATATGAAAGAATGGATTAGGTCTGTTGTAGAATAAATTAAAAATATTATCTAATCGAGGCCTGTCATGAAAATTTCAAGTTTTAGTAATTATGGACGTCATTTTGAGTTATATATATTTTGTGGGTACTTCGTGTCATCATCAACAGTTCATATACGTCCCCACCAAGGAGCTCGAGTCGACCACGTTGGCCGAGTGCGGGTTGGTTGACTTCATTCACACACAACCTTTGAATTTCTTCGCAGAAATGTGTTCATCACGATGTTTTCCATCACCATAAGAGCGATCTCCGAGTCTTTCGTGTAGATATTGCCAATTAAGTACCTATCCATTTCGTTGGCTTATTGCCAGAATTTTAAGTGCCTGATTGTTGATGCGGGCGGAGATGTTTCAGATAATGATACCTGTATTCAGGTAACTATTACAAATACTAGCTACACAGAGCCCAACCCAATTGTTCAGAAAGATCAGATATATTTTTTAATAAATAATTAAGTGCGTGGAGAAAATTAACTCCTCTTACAGTGACGGGGCGCGACAGGGGAGTGACGTGGGTAGCCATTAGACCTGGGTTTGGAGGTCCACAGGGCAATGACCTTGCAGGTGGAGAAAGTATGATTTTCTCAATGTCAAGATCACATTGATTGCAACTTTACAAAACAGTGATGTAATGCTCTAGGGGCGTCGCGTTGGTCTGACCAAAATTAGATCGATCACGCGAATTATTAATCGTGCACTATCGCAACTTCAAAAAATTATCACGACTTAGCCATTACTAAAATTACTATTATTTACTTGCAACCTTATTAATTTATTATAATTATTTGGAATTCAAAATTTTATTCTATTTAAAAGTAGGTGTTAATTAACTCTTGATCTACATAAACTTGACTGTCAAAAAGTTTAAAATGCCGTAAAATTCCGCTTGAACTAAAATGTTTTCTAAAATTGTGAAATTGAAACTTCTATGCAGAATACAAATTACTTTATCTTTCAAAAGGTTTTCATTGTACGAATATTTGCATATTAACAGTCAAGTGTTTACAAGTAAACAAAAGTTATATTACACTTAAGGGACAACGACCGCCATCAAAAGTACAGTAAGTACCTAGATATTATTAAATTTACGTTTGTATCGTTTTCATTGGAAACACACCCTTTGACGCAATCGAACAGATAAATATGTAGAGCGTTGTAATAATAATAGTAATAATATAAGTTTTAAAATATAAATAATAATAATAATATTTATTTGCTATAGATATGGTTACAAGGGTGTTACAATATAAATGGTTACATACCAGTTTCACATATCTAGCCTAAAAACTAAGCATGCAAACAATAATAATAATACAAATCTTTGTCTAATATTTTTTACACATATTACACGTCTTAAACTGATGCTCCAAAAATTCCTTAAATGAATAAAAATTATGTTCACGCAGCCATTCTTTCAATATCTTTTTTATTTTTGAAAACATCTGGGATTTGTTGTACGTAGCTTTGCGAATAAATGAAGGGTTGCCTTAAATTTTGTAAATTTAGCTATAAAATATATGAAATGTTCTATTAGCATATAAATTGCCATGCTAACAAATCAAAAAAATACTTTTAATTACTCTTCTCGAGTAATATGACACAAATAATTTTAAAGCTACTTAAGAACGTTGTGCTTTCTTGTTGCGATGTTTTACGATACTTCTATTATATTATATTATAACTTGATACCCGTGTTCATCTCACTTCTTTAATCGGCGAAGCTCTTACTGAAAATAGGCACCTATTCACATACTATGTTTTTGTGGGATCGAATTTATACTGATAGAGCACGAAGATCAATTATTTGAGAGCCTTATCTCTTTTTTCATTAATAACTTCTAGCAGTTTTTTACGGTTTCGTAAAGTAGATTATTAAAATAACGTAGGTAGATGATATAAAATACTATATAACCTATATAAATTTGTTAATTTTGACATGTACGTCTCCAGGGAAGGAGGTCTTGACACTTCCTGCAATGATGCGTTTAAAAAAAAAACTACTTCATCTGATCTCGATAGATGATGACGGTCGTCGTTGTTTCAATAAGTGTCGTGTGCGGTCCTCATGGTATAGTGTATTTTATTTTGTTTGCGTAGTATTTTTGACAGCTTTATTTTAAGTTCTTCAATTCCACTTACCTTTGAATACTTGGCTGATAGATATCTCCTAAAACAGCTCATTATCATGACACGGCGACTCCACGACATTTTTGTTCTTCCTGACATAGGAGTTTAATAAAAGGGCGGGCGCCCGTATGCCATAGACAGGCCACAGATAAGATCATAGACATGTGAGCCACCAATTGGCCGATACCCTTTCGTACCAATTGTCTTTTATTGATCCCGATATCCTGAACACCGTGAAAACCAGCCCAACAGAAATATTTAATTGAACATAAAAGGGTGACGGGGATTTCAATTAATTAAATTATGCTTTTGAACCATTCTTCCATTATCTGGCTTATTGTGTATGTTTTTAACTTCTGATGCGTATAATCAAGTACAAAAGTACTAATTGTAACAGAGTTTAGTAGATAGATGGGAAAACCCATTTATCAAAAAATCTGTTACAATAACCATCCGACAAGCAAAACAAAAGTGTTACAAGATCTATCGTTTACAAATTACAAATTGAGTATTCAAAATTCGCCACCAAATAAACTAAAGGACAGATTTTAGCATATTTAACGAATTATGAAATTAGAGTCTTAAATACGTTATATTAATACAAGGATTGGACTACTAATCTTATGGTCGCGCGCGTTTGGTTAGCGAGGCTCCCCGCCGTGATACAATCAATTTATGACAGCCACTGAGACAAATTGCATACTGGTGTCTAATTACAGTTTAGTATATTTGATTTGGAACGAAAATCGGTTAATATATTTATATAATTTTACATAAAATTATCTTGCGTATCATGTTATGACACATTCATAATAATAGGGAATAACTAAATGGCACTAGTGGCTCCACAAAAGCATTTAGCAAATGGCGCCAATTGGATATAAAAGTTACAATAAACGCCTTTAAAGAAATTAACGCTCAGTAGCAGCGCTATTTAGGTGTTTTTTGTCTGGCATGAAATTAGCATATTTCTTTGGATATTTTTTAATGTATTACTTGAGGTTGTAAATCCTTCGTGATCCTTATTTTTAACTCTTATAACGGATAATTAGTTTTAAGTTAACTAATTAATTATTTATTTAACGTTTTATGCATATATGATACCAATTAGAAGCAAGGAATAAAGTAGTAAGATATCCTACACTTTGCAATATCCATCATAAATAAATCGATGCGTACAAGTAGCTACATTTTATAGCCAATTTATAACGGCACTTTCAAAAAGTAATCGACATAACTGTATTAATAAGATCCAACACTCTTTACATTGCTTATGATAACTATAAATAACTAATAGACAAACTTCGTCTTTTCCAGAATTTGAAGGAGCATAGATTAGTCTTTTACGACAGATTTTACTGTGGTGGTGTAAGAGCTATGCTGAGTTTTAGGGTCTTTTCAGATGAGCTGCTTTCTAACAGCTTGCAAAACCATTATGAGGCTCAACTAACTCCATCAAGTAAACTTTTAAAACCGATTCTCCGGTTAAGAAGAATAAGTAGGACAATATTTAATTCTAGCTTTTAGAGCTTTTAAATTTTAATATCAAAAGACTTGACATCTTGAACTGATTCCACGTTACAGACTCTATATCACTAATACATTATAGCTAATATCATTACTCCGTTGTTGTGTAAAGTGTTTCCATTGTCAAAACTGTATTCATGTCAGCCCGCATTGTCTGACTCTGGCTGTCAGACTTGTCAGACGTCGATTATACGTCACTTTCTGACAGCTGTGGTCAGGACGTCTCGGAGGGTTCGAGGAATGCCAAGTTGTCTGACGTCACTTATAGTTTTTTTCGTATGATTCACCTGAAAATGTTTTTATTGCGATATTATATATTTGACTCGGAAATGATAATGTTAAAATTATGTTTCTCTGAGTTTAGCTTCTTCTATTAAAGCAGATATTTTTTCTTTTCATTCTAAATTTAACCAAAGCCAAAAATATTTAGGAACGTTAATATAATTTTTATACCTTTTGTATTACTCAGAAAAACCATTTAAAGTTTAACATTTTAATTAAAAAATAAATAAACTCTTGTTCCAGTCTTAATTTTTTGCGCAAGATTAAAATGTCAATCTACTCGTACTTTATACAAATAAATCCCCTCGACGCATAATGTGCTAATTTACCAATACGAAAAATAAAAACTTCCTTGTAACTTAATTAAAAACAAATTGTTTCTTTTATAACACAAAAAATATAATCAAGTTTATCGAACCAAAGTAGCTTCTCAATATTTTTGTGCTGAATTATTTTTTTACTAGACAGTTTTTTTATAGACAGTTCCAGTTAGCCGTGTGGTGACGGCAGAGTAGAATACATTTGTCACCAACCCCTACTCTTCCCGTGGGTGTCGTAAGAGGCGACTTAGGGACTACACATTGAACAGGGAACGGGCAGCAGCGCTCTTTGATACAGTTACCTTTTAATCTGCGATCTCCAACCCGCCTGCCAAGCGTGGAGATTAATTATGGCAAAACCCTCCACTTAAGTGGAGGAGGCTCATAGTCCAGCAGTGGACTGTAACGGGCCGTTGATGTTGATGTTGAGACAATTTCTAAACGCATCTGCATTTTTTCCACAAATAGGCTGTGAACTTTAGGCTTTCTTAAGCCTGAAATGTTTTTTTTTTTCTAATGTATCACCCGAAAGGTTCAACTACGTAGCATGCTCCTCACCAACGCAATGCAACCAAACGCAGCATTTACTAGGGTTTCAATTACGCATTTCCCCGATCGTCCGCGGGCAGGATCCTGCGCAAGGATCCAGATCCGCAGATTGCACATGAGATCCGCGATCCCATTGAGTACGCTGTTTACCCGCACAGGCTATCATTAACCGTTCATTGCTGGTGGATTTATACCTTATACCGTCACGGACGGTTCCCTTATGCAATTATCCTTGTTGCGATCTCCCCATTGTTGTCGAAATTTAAAACAAATTTCCTGTACGAGGGGGGTCGCGTTTTTCTGCCCCGCCAAATTGGATAAGCACTGTAATTACTCGTTCTCTGAACGCCCAGTTTGTGGGTATTCGGAAATGGTGGCAGGGTTACCGGGCCACTAGACTTTACACTTTTACTGATAAGCGAGTCCTAATCTCTAATGTAATTTTTGTGCCGGAACTGAAGAACTTTTAGTCAGACATAGTAACGTCTGCAAGTTATTAAGTGTGCTCTCAACAATTAGGTACTGGCAATAAGCAAACGTGATTCAAGAAGGTTGACAAATGGTAAAATATCATGCGTTTTATTAAAACCAAACTTCTCTCAGGGAATCCTTGAACATAATTTTCTGTCCAACTTTGTAATTCTTTAAATAAAAAACACTCAAAAATTCATGTTGATTACATCTTAATTACATTTATAATTAAAAAACTAACTTCATAAAATAGATTTAAATTGTGTGTGTTCAGGAGAGTAGATACTAAAGCGGCGGTCTATATTAGATAGTGTGTTTATTTAATATACTTGACTACGGTTTTGTAGCGTTAGTTATTAACATTTATCTGTAAGTTGTATATTTAGTTTTTTATATGCGCAAGCTTATTATTAGCCTCAGATGTTTTATGTTTGAATTATTTACGTAATGTTAGTGCTGTTAGCTTCCCTACAATATTAAAATAAAATAATCGCACATAAAAAATATTGACTCCTTTAACATCTTTAAATCTCAATTACAAAAACACATTCTTTGTAAATTCTCCATTTGAATGAACACCCCGTAGGTGGTTTTTGCTTACTACGTCAGAACCACAAAGTACGTATCGGCGGCAGCGGCCGGTGCGCCTACAAACTTAGAGTAAGATAGGAATTCTTTTATTAAGTACCCACTGCATGTTTTTCGTAAACGGACATTTGCCAATGTATACTTTTTTAATTTTTTAGTTCTCATGTTAAGTGACTTATGTGTAGTCTTTATGAGAATAAAGTTCTTTAAACTGAAATAAAACCTTTCATGCCTGAAAGAGAATCTACTCTACTAGAAGGTTAGACTTTCAAATATAAAGTAATCACTCAATAAAGTATGTATGTGTGCAATAAAGTTTATTCATAGATTCATTCATTCATTCACTCGCAACAGAAAAATACTTGATGAAACGACAACCCTAATGGATGCGCAAAATTTCTCTTTACGATACGGAACGCATTTTGCGGGGGCAGGACCTAAAGCATATAAGTAGATTGACCTGGGGGCCGTTTCACAAAGCTACAAGTTAAAAATTACAAGTACAATTCGTTGTACATTGCGTAGACAGTGAGATTAAAACGATAAAGCCTTACAGTTTAGGTGAATTAACTACGCAATGAATATCACATTGTAACTTGTTACTAGTAAATTGTTGCTTCGTGAAACGGGGCCCTGTTGTCATTAAATAATGTGGGTTGGCCTGAAAATGCCCCAGGAGATCCATGCTCTGTTATATGGCTTAGGGTAAAGCATTTTGGGGTCTAAAACGGTGTGTCAAAGTTACTTAGGTTTAATGAGTTTTTTAATGGCAGTATTTTGATTTCTTACCTATTCGTTACCAAGTTATATTGTGCCTTCATGAGGTGGTTCAAGTCTAAATAAAATTAGAGGGATCAGTGCGTAGCAGAGCTGCTATCCTATACCTTCTCCTGCTATTTTGTTACTGTGTTGTGTATAGTACTGGCAGTTTCATCATCCATTTTCAAATTTATTTTCAAATTTCGAATCCATCCGTTCTTGTTTTGTCTTTTCCTGTAACAATCAATCTAAGTAACTAATTTGGACTGGACTCTGTTTTTTTCCACGCTGCTATCATCATCATCTAACATCGTGCGGCCAGCGGTCTTAACGTCTCGGCTGTTGGGCCACAATTCCTTCCTGTACGATAACGCGAGCCTGATGTGGATTGGCAACACCACATTTTAATTTCTTCTCATGTCCAGGCTTAGAAACTTTACAAAAAATATAATTATTAAAATGCATGCGCCAGTATATTCCTTCATTGAAGCGTCAAATTAATTTTTTTTTTTTATTATTGTAACGTGATAAGATTCGAAGCACAATCTGCTATACGGTGACATTAATCGAACCACTACAACACCAATGCTATTTTTTTCGATTACAGAATAAAAATAAATGCTAAAGTTAAAAATACACCCATAAAATAGTTTTTGTTATTCGACTGAAAACATTTTATAGCGAATAGAAAATATTCCAAGGCGCATCGAATTCAGTAAGTTTAAAATAGTTCGAAAGAACTGTAAACAAAAACTTTTTACTACCTACCTATGTCAGCCAATAAATCAGAAAGATTATAAATCGCTTTAACGACTGAAAGACGATCTCGGGAACTATCGTAAATCATAAAGACGCGAAGGTTGATCAGTGAAAGACACGGGGGAAGAATGCGTCTTGGGAACGTGTTATATTTACAACATTTCATCTATAAAAATTATCACCACTTCACAAAGAGATTTGACAAATATGCTGCTCTTAGAACAAAATCCGGTGACCCATTCGCAATTTCATCAGTTCCACCTTTAATCATGGCTGTTGCACAGCCCAAATATCTGTAAGCTCATTACAAATAACATTGTACCCCGTTAAAAACGTGAGTTATTAAATATAAAAACGAAAAAAAATTAACATCTCAAAACGTTTTTTATTTTCTGTAGAAACTCTGTAATAATGTTTACGTCTTCGAAAACGTACCTATCATAACTGAATCACTCTCCTGTTAGTTTCTAAGTATAATATTATTGTTACTAATCAAAACATTAAAAAAATTATCCACATTCATCTTGCCTGAAATATCACTTTGTCTATTTTACACTGGCTAATAAAATTGTAATCGAGTCGTACCTCAGATACTCTCGTAAAGGTATTATAGTACAATAGGATCACCATGACCAAATAAATCCAATCTGGACTGGGACTTTAGAGCTTTGACCGGATTTCACAAAATTAAGGTCAGTCGGATATACTTTGTGCAGTTTGATATAACCGCACATGATCCTACAAATTGGCTCGTGTTACTGGGTAAGGTTAAAAACTTTAAAACAATTTTTTTTTTGTTTCCTTACTTTGAATTTGACGAAAAATTCATTATTGTAAATTTTAAATTTAATGTTATGTTATGTGTCATATTTTGTTGCGATACAGAAGGAATGGTCTAGACTAAACTAAACTAAAGAAGTTATTTTAGTTAACATAATATTATAGATAAAATCTTTAAATAATGTTCACAATATTACTTTTACGTCTAAGGCTTGCTTACTTACTAGCCAATCTTCTTCTCTTCTAGTAACTAACAATCATTATTATTTAAATTACCACCCAAGTAATAATTAACTGTTTCTAATATATTATGTTGTAAAAGTAAATAGTTTCAATCAAAACATCAACATTTATAGTAATTAGTTCAAATCAATCACTATAAAAATATTTAGGCAAATAAATACTTAACTAATGGTGTTTTTGTATGACACACTAGTGAATGTAGGTGTAAACCAACATCCAATCGAAACTGGCATAAATAAATTGCTAAATTATTTAAATCATGTCTGGCCTCATACAACGAACAGCCTAATATTTTAATAAGCTATGCTGAATTCTCAGTTTTTATAATGGATGAGATTCATAATGCTATTTAAAACAATATGGTATAAACATTCCATTGGAACTTTGGAACTCTAGAGGTTAAATGGTGATTTAAATTTTAGCTGTGTTATGTTTATCTCTCTATTTTTATAAATAACATGCAAGACCAAAACGAAAGCGTAAAAAATTGCTAAGAAAGAGGGCTTTCTACAGCTGAAATAACCATAAACAGGATAAATTTGGCTTGTCAAATACCAAAACATGCAATTAATAAAATAATACTTTAACTATTTATAATGATTTAATAATCATCCTAAACAGAAGAGTGATATCTCTAGAATAAGTATGACCCTGACCTACATCACCTTGCACGACACTTTTTAGCCAGAAATTATTGTCATACTCATAAATTTAGAATAGAATAAAATAAAATAGAAAAACGTTTATTCAGCATAGCACACAATACAAATGATAACATCTAAAACAGCACAATACAGATTAAACCCAAATGAACAAAGAACAACAACAATAAGAGTAACTATGCTAAAAAGGTGCCGACTCAGCATACTGTTACTAGCCTGGCCAGTAACGCTGATTTTCAGTCGTGACCCTAGAAGTGAGAGTGAGCGAGATTTAATTTTATATTATTTACCATAAGTGTACTAGAACGACTTATTATTTTGTTGTTCGAAAGACTGTTTCTTAAAGTAGTTTCTCATGTAAGAAGTACGTGACTAAGAACGTGTCTAGAGAGACACAACCAAACTTACCATCTTACACATAGTACAATCCTAATGGAAACCTTAATTAATGCTCTAAACTTTCTCCAGAAATCGTTGTCTGGAGACCACTAGTCTTCATTACAATGATTATTACGTTTTGTTAACGTCGTATAAATAAATTATCCGTGACATCTTTTAAGAGACATTAATAACTGGTAGTACAATGTGAATTACAATAACAATCGGGACAGGAAGCCTGTAAACCGATTATGTTGATCGGTCGTCAGTCAATATGACATGTGCATAATCATTCTGTAGATTTATAAGCAAGATATCGACATTTCGATTTTAATCTAACAGTACTTTGAGAGAGTCGTGTGAAATTGACATATGATATTTTTTTTACAATATTGATTACATTGAAATGCTGATTGAGTTCAATCTACACACGATAGAGATTGAGAGACGTCATAGCAAAAGAATTAAAATACAATAAACGTGATATCTTAACCAACAAACAAAGTGATACTTGAACTTTGTCTGAAAGCTAATGAGTTGCTGAAGATGATAAGGATACTAATAATACTCAATTGGCTCAATTGAACCACATCGTTGTTCTAATTGAATTAAAACAGACACCGGGATGAAGTCAGTCTTTAAAAAAATCCGTTGCCAACAATAAGTGCAAAGACACTGGAATGCAAATAAAATTGCAAACACGCCGATGTTATAGGACACAATAAACCGAAGGACTCAACGACCAGTTTACTAAAAGATATTGCTCAAAAGATTACAGTGATGCGTCAATTCCGTGAGATAATTTTCAATAGTAAAATAAGACGATCAAATAAAGGGCGGGATAAATTGCGGTCCTCGACGTCGGAGTTCGATGGAGCGGTGCTGATAAAACGCAAAGCGAGTCTGCAACAATAACCGATGCACTTCCTTTGACAATAGTCTCAGGCGCATCGGCCAGGTCGGCAATTTATACGACGCCCTGAGATCGCAACGATACGCCCCACTAAATCGATCAATAGTCATAGAAAGTGATAAGGAATAGGGACTATCAAATTGAAACGTCAGCGGCGTATAATCAACTGTGGTAGACAATTTATTGTGGGGGCAACTTCGTGGCGACTAGGAGTCGAGTCGAAGCAGTTTTATGTTATCTTCGATCTTCAGCTAGGAACTTCCAAACTAGAATCGTTTTGAGATCCTTATAAGTCCTTAACCTTCGACGCCGTAACAACCACTGTTATAATAATATTTTTATCACTTCGCGGAATGTGAGACTATCGGAGCAAAATCTTGATAATTTGTATAAAATCGGTTCCTGTATCTGCCCCGGTGGTCCTAGTTGGCTCTTTATAAGTAGCATTTCAATTGTTGAAATAGAGATAGTCTGGAAAAGACCAGGCTTATTGTAATTTTTCTATTAACATGCAAAAACGTAATCCTTAACTGAATCCAATAATGCTAATAATTTTATAAATTTACATTTATTACAAAAACAAATATCATCCAATCAAATACTAAGAATGATGACAGCGATTTATTTATCTGCGAGACCAACACACTTAACATATTAATCGACATGACATTGTGTATCCTACAAGTAATTTTTTTTTCATAGTCTAGGCTTCCTTTGAACAACAGTTGAGATATGGTCCTGCACCATCTAGTAAGTTTGTTTGCTTATGTCAAACAGGTATATGATCACAAGTGGCACCTACATCACATCACGGATGTAGCCGAGAACATGACGGCACACGCTCAGTTTGTCTTCGGCGACAAACACAAATATTAGGGCCGAACAAGCACAAGACGGAATAGCAAATCAACCTGTATTTGTATAAGAAGAGTACGCTGAACCGAACCGAAGCAGGTTTGGATTAGTGATGGGATAGCTTGGCGAAACAGATATAGGCGTAGGAAGCAGATGTAGAGGATAATTATCATGGTTTGTTTCAGTTGATCCAAGTTACTAATTAGAAATGTTTGCAGTCTGAAAGAAAAATCTCATAATAATTATACATTTCATGTTCTTTTGTTTATATTTCATGGAAATCCTAAATTGATAAAAATCACCCTATTGTGAATCTCATTTCAAAATCAGTTGTCTTAAAAATTTTATTTTGTAATTATTGTATGTTTGCTAGGCTTTTGTACGTCACTAGTTCGAATTGTAAACAGAACAGTGAAATGTTCAATATAGTTACCTGTCAATGCCAGTAGGAATGTTGCTAACAAAATCAACTTGTATAAGGAAAAAACCAAAAAATTTGAACGGTAGGTCCGCTATTTCTACCAGAGTGGCCAACCAGCTTATCAACCTACTTTGATGGTCTATATTTTTTTGCCCTAGTAAAGTTGGCTGTATATCTACGAGTACTAATACTACTAATACAATAGATAGATAGATAGATAACAAGTTTAGAAGGTGCATAATAATAAAAGACCACTCTATCCATCTTTGCTGTCAGGAAACGTCTTTTAAATTAGATAATAACAGTCTTTTTTATCTGAAATAAAAAGAAACTGACGTATACGCAGTTTGTAGGATTAAAAAAAAAATACCTACCTTCAGAAATTCTACAGTAATAGGAGGAGAGGGTTTCAAATGTCAAATAAGTAATCTAATACCACAATTGCTTTTATCTCTTAATTACTACAAAGTTCTGACAAAACGATTCAAAGCACTTGTTTTTACTCTTACGACTAAGGTACATGCATGAGAGTCACATTATGATCCAAACATTCACATGGTAACTTGGTAACAACAACTTATCACAAAAAGTAGTTCTTCAAAGCCCTGGCAGGCAAAAGTCTCGTTCGCCAACTAAAAAATTGTATTTTATTCATGAAAGAAACTTTAACATCAAGTTTATGTTAAAATTCGTAGTGTAATGGAAACAATGCATTATTCATCGAGCTTGCTTGACACAATGACATATGGAGTAAGTTTTCTTTGACGTTAGAGCTAAGCTAAACTGGTAGAAATATCAACATCAAAATACAAGAGTAAGGTACTTTACCAATAACTTTTTCATAGTTTTTCTCATGGTGACCTGTTAACTTTTTTCGAGCATTAAGGTTTTTGGTATCGATTTATAACGATAAAAGATCAATGTTCGAGTTTAAGTGGACGTAGCGTCTGCGCATAATTGGAAGTCGTTTTTGCGCACGAGGCGAATACGAAATGTGCAGAGAAACAATTTTTATTTCTTCTTCGGTCTTGTGACTGTAATGGACAGTGTTCAAAATCAGGGTTTTTTCGTAGAGTCAACAGTTTTTAGCTAGATTTAGTTTGTGTCTTGTATTAAAAATTTATATGATCAGCTTGACGATAGCATTAAGACAACTCTGACTTCTCAACCACAAATAACAATAAAAAGCTAATTCGTAGAGCATGTTCCATACTTCGGAAAGCACAAAGGAATTCGTTTCGGACACTATTCTGTCAGCGGCGGCGGCGGCTTGAAAACTATAAAGACAGTCTATCGTGCTCGTAAAAATTAAGAATATTCATTTTTAATATTTAACTAATGTAATATTATGAGAACGAAGGAAGCGACAAAGATAAAAAAAGTTAAATTTTCACAAAAAGATAACTAAAGGTTCTAGCTATCAAGGTATACATTTTGTAGATCAGCACATAAACATAGTAGCACAGTTAATTGCTAATTAGTGAATTCAATACATCACGAATTCGACCATGTAGGTTAATGAAAGGCAAACGATGTGAACAGACGTAAATACATATAGTGCCAATGCCAACCTATGTTACAGTAGCCAGCACATACCGTTGAACAATCAAATTACGAATGGGTTTGTGGGTATGTTCGGGCGAAATCTTGCAACTTAATTTTGAAGCACTTGCTGCCATTGGAATTTGCTGAAATTTGGTATACTTATGTTACCGCAATGACAATGCAATATTATGATACCATGGAGCTGGTTTGATGATGGAGACGGAAAGTGGCCATAGGAACTCCTCTAATACACAACACAACCTAGTCGTGTTTGGGCTCGTTGGATTTGTCTTGACAAGATTTTTAGTCGTACGTGATGTCCAGGGTCTCATGATGGAGCTGGAACGTGGCCATAGGAACTCCTTAAATACACACCACAACCTAGTCGTGTTTGGGCTCGTTGGATTTGTCTTAACAAGATCTTTAGTCATACGTGATGTCCAGGGTTTCATGATGGAGCCGGAAGGTATCCATAGGAACTCCTTAAATACACACCACAACCTAGTCGTGTTTGTGCTCGTTGGATTTGTCTTAACAAGATCTTTAGTCATACGTGATGTCCAGGGTTTCATGATGGAGCCGGAAGGTATCCATAGGAACTCCTTAAATACACACCACAACCTAGTCGTGTTTGGGCGCGTTGGATTTGTCTTAACAAGGATACTCCACTCCACGGCTTTAAAAGCTTGTTTAAAAAGGATTTTTAATTATTACTTATTGAAAATTTATTTTTAAAATTTAGATTTCTTACGTTTCAATTTTGTCTTTTTTCTGCCAAATTCTTCACTTCATGTCCTGATCTCCAACAGTAAACTTGTCCATGTTATTATCTTCCAGTTTTATAAAATATATTATATAAATACATAAATAAATACACGGATGAAATTTGGTTCTGTTCTACGCCACGCCGGACCTTATTTTCACGGACCCGGATCGGATTCGGATCGGACGTAATGCGTAACCGCTCTAACAGCTAACTTTAAGAGCATAGAATAGACAAGATTTAGTAGTTCAGTCAAAAAGATTTCAAAAATCTGCACAATGAACAATGACCGGCCATAATTTTGCCTGTAACGTACCTATACGTAAAAAAAAACTAAATTCTATTCAGTGTGATGTTGTCGATAGAAGGAAGAGCGAACACAATGTGAGAGGGCGTGACCTGCGCGTAGGCATGCGTCGGTGGACATTGTTCTGATCCCGATCATACACAGCCGAGTTGCAATTGGTTAGTTTAACGATATAGGAACTTTATTCTTAGAGTTTAAACGTAGGAATTTTATTTTTTGCTGTAGCGCCATTGAAAGGCATTTGAAGAGCTCTGGGTAAGATCATTGTTCCGTGGTAAAGATAATAAAAATCATGTCCTATAAAAAAATGCTTATAAATAAATGCTCGGTACACATAAGTTCACTCAATTTAAAAATTAATATACATGGTTGTCTTCTGTGTATTTTTTTTAAACAAAAGAATTTTTGTTTTATTATAATAAAAATATTTACAAAAACAAATAACAATAAGTCAATAAATATAATTATCTTAGAATAGTGTTTTTTTTTATTAGAAAAATCAAAGGTTATTGGTAAAAACCTCAGAGATAGAAATGCAAAATAATTAAGGAAATATTATATTATGTTACCTAATTAGTTAAGTTTATTCGTTTATGCTCGATATCAACTAATCTAATTTGTATACTTATCTACAAATTAGTGTGTATCGTTTGTCTCTAAGTATGTTTAATTAAACTTTTAACCGTTCAAAGTTCAACTAATCAGTGAATTAACTCCTTGTTAACCGATTGGAAATGCAAGTTAGCCTCTAACATTAAGCCCACTGTTCTAAAAATGGGGCCGCGATGCTATCATGATTATAATGTTCTTTTATTGGTATTTACTTAACTGCACACGTACGATAATATCGGGAACTCGATCGGTATGTGTAGCTTTCTTCCGATGATAGATTCTAATGTGAAAGGTTTATGATCATAATATTTGTTAAACTTGTTTACGAAGATAATGATGATGGGTCGTAAATTGAATATCTTTGTAGAATGAATACACGGCGTTGTAATAGTTTACACATGTGTGTGCACATGCATGGAAATTGTTTTCGTGACTAAACTTTTTTAAACTAATTAAGTACACAATATCAAATCAAAAAGTCACAGAATAAATTTGACAATTTATACAACGGGTTAGCGAAATAAAGCTAATCAGCTAATTGAGTCAATTGGCATGAAAGTTCAAGTCTTGGGAATTTTAAAAAGTTATGTAACAAAAGTTGAGAGCGTCGGTGGTCTAGTGGCTAAGGCCGTGACAACGTGTACCTAAATAGTATTAGCCGGAAAAAATAAACCGAACGACTAGGACATCCCTATCAGCCGTAAGACGTCCACTACTGAACATAAGGCCTCCCCATAGGTTTCCACCGTGAACGGTCCTGCGCTACTTGCATCCACTGGCGCCCAGCAGCTTTCACCAAGTCATCTTGCAGTCTATATAGTTTCATAATGTGTCACATCCCTAGTTCTATCACTTTCCCTGCGAGACGCGCTGAAATCGATTTTAGCGCACTCAAAGCGCGTACCGAATCTTTTGGTTTTTTGATCGCTAACGGCGCTGACAGTTTGATTCGGAACACACTCCATGACGTTTGTATTTTGAGCGGCTAGTGCGTGTTGTAAGCATTTTATTAGAATAATGTAGTTTTCGAGTAAGAAACACAAAACCTTACGGGGCGTCGTAACTGAACAACTTGGGTTTTAGAACTTTTCAATTTTTTTTTATTTCATACTGATAGTAAAAATATATTTTTTTAAGAATTATGAAAAGCAGTTTAACGCAAAGACGAGAAGATTTTCGTTATTTAAATAACACACGTATAGAACCTTAAAATAGATGCCCTGTGTTATAAAGTTATATTACTTTCTAACACTTACAGTAAAATGGTTTAGTGTCAGACGCGAACAGTAAAACTAAACCACAGTATGGCTCCCGTTTTAAACAGCTCTCCAACTCCAACATAGCTATCATTTTATGGGCACATTTAGTAGCAGTTACTTAAAATACTAACAGCTACTAACTTGTCCGTAAATCTAAACACAGTTGGTTACTGGTAATATCTCTTACAATCTTTACTCTTCAGTTTATAACAAATTTTAAAGAATAGCCATGATTTCTAAAAATACTCGTTTCAGATATCTATCAAGTAATATATAAAGTGAAAATGAAAAATTTGGTCAATCTTGGACTCGAACCTGCATCTTCACGGCAATCTGAGTCAGACGTAGGTGCTTCAACTTAATGCTCAGAACACAGAATATATATTATAATAGTACTACGCTCAGAGTGCATTCAGCTCCATCTATCGGATGTAAATACAAATTAGCGACATTCATATTTCAATTTAGGATATAATACGATATATCGTAGTAGATAGATAGTTAATCAATTTATTGCATCAATAGCCCAGCCCAGTTTACAGCAGCTCAACAGAAAAGCTCAACTACAGTTCTCACAGTAGACGTAAGGACACGCAATAAGGGATCGGACTGTTCCTAAATTTACCATATTTTATGAATTATTTTCAAACTATAGATTAGTAGCAGACAATTCGCGAAGATAAAAACAAAATCGGTTAAAAAACGAATTTACAGTGTTTTTTTAAAGTTTCAATATGTCTGTCTCTTTCAAAAACGATTTTTTGTATGGAGATTATATGGCGTTACTAACAAATGACGTCACAAGTAGATATGTGCCTCTCTGTCTAATCTTCAATTTCAAACCATTATAACTCGGTAAATTTTAAAGATAGAGCAAAAATTCTTTTTATTTAGTGTTCGATAGCAGACACTAAGAAGTTTGGATTTATAAAATAAACATAAAAAGTCCGATCCCCTATTAGAACACTGAAGTATCTGCGTAACTGGTGAACTAAAAAAGGGTAAATCCTACCACACGTGACGTCACGACTAAACATGAGTTCAGAGTTGACCCAGCTAATTAAACGATGCACGACACTCAATGTCAGTCACCACAGATGAGTTGGCTCTAGAGAAGTGACGGATTTTCTAAACTGTACCAATAAAATTATAAAATAAGTTTAATTAAAAATCCTTTTTAAACAAGCTTTTAAAGCCGTGGAGTGGAGTATCCTTGTTAAGACTAATCCAACGCGACTAGGTTGTGGTGTGTATTTAAGGAGTTCCTATGGCCACCTTCCGGCTCCATCATGAGACCCTGGACATCACGTATGACTAAAGATCTTGTTAAGACAAATCCAACGAGCCCAAACACGACTAGGTTGTGTTGTGTATTAGAGGAATTCCTATGGCCACCGTCCGGCTCCATCATGAGACCCTGGATATCACGTATGATTAAAGATCTTGTTAATACAAATCCAACGAGCCCAAACACGACTAGGTTGTGTTTTGTATTAAAGGAGTTCCTATGGCCACCTTCCGTCTCCATCATCAGACCAGCTCCATATTATTGCATTGTCAATACTCCATCCATGATCGGACTTGGGCTTTGTAAAGAGTTACCTATATAATAAGAAATGAGGTAATATTGATATTAAATAAATGAAAGACCAAATAGAGTTATGAGTTACTAAAATGTAAATAGTTCACGTAAGAGAAAGAGTTAACGGGAGAGTTTTGAATGCATGTCTTTCTGATCGTTAAAATGTCACGTTGAGACACTAAACTCAAGAGAGACAAAAAAACAAAATCGGTCATACAACCAGTGTCAGTCTACGACCACCTCTAGCTTTACCCGTCTGTGCCATCATAAGATCATGCCGTCATGGAGAAAGCAAATGAGCCCTATTAGTCCACGCCACAGGAGAATCCGCAAGGCAAGCCCCGGGCGGCATATTAGGTGCTCTAATTAATCACGGTTTATTTGGTTCATCTTCATTTGTACTGCTGTAATGGCTGCTTTCTAAAGATGTCTTCACAACAAACTCATGAGCGCTCTGTGATTTGAAAATGTTGGCCTTTTATCTACTGTGATCCTTGCATGTAAGCCTAGAAGAAATTGTTTAAAGCAATAAGGCCGCCTCAATAGGCAATCCGCCGTCTTATATATTTATTTGTTGTAATTGTTTATGTGTACAATAAAAAATAAATTTAAAAGAAAAACGAACGTAAGAAGCACTCAACTGTGGGATCCCACATAAAAACAACTGAAGATGGAAAGAAACGTCAAACTTTGAAATTAAAACCAAACCGCATTTAAAGTAGCAAAAAATACAGCAATCTTTAATTTTAGTGGCAAGTTTATGTTAAATGAAAATTAAGAAGCAAAAATTCTTGATTCTTATCGGGATTAACGTCATAACACATATGGCATTTTATGATAAGTATCAATGATACGTAAAGAATACAAAAAGCAAATTGAAAGGATGAAGCTTCAGATGGTTAATATATTACCGGCTACTTATTACTTCACACTTGAATTTTCTTATTGGGTGGTGGTTGTTTTTAAAAACCTCAAAGATAAGAGCTAAACACATGTATCTTTATATAGAGGAATTCGGTATAAAGGTTTCCCTAAACACTGACATATTGTAGCAAGTAAATCATAAACCCATACCATCTAACAAGACATTTTAATTGACCGAGCGAGCGCGAAGCGTCTCTGTTTCAGCAAGGCCAAAATTGCGTTTGTATGTCTATCTGTCTGTTTGTTCCACTCTACAGGTCGCGTTCCTCAACCGATTCTCGTGAAATTTTGTGAGCAGGTTCAATATATTAATTGAAATTTTTTGTCAAGTCAGTTTTTGGAATTTTTTAAAATGACGCAGTTATGAGAGTTGAAAATGTCAAAAAATCATAAATAAGACATTTCAAAACAAATATATTATAAATTAGCGAGGTCTACAGCTCACAGAGCCACTAGTTTTTAAAACATGCAAAACATCTATAAATAAAAATAAATTAAAAATTTAAAAACCCCCGAAGCAAAAAAAGCAAAAATTTTAAAAGTCAAAAATAATACTTATTGTTGAGCCATCAAATTCGATAAAATAACACCTATATATTTTAATTTTATTATAGAAATTGATGGATGGCACGATTTGGTTTGCTCTTTGAAATGACGCTATAATGTCGCGTCGGGGTACCGCTTAAGCTTAAGTAAGTCAGACGCTTCATTTGATTGACTATCTATTAATTTGCTGGCATATCCGACTTGTTTTGGTACGATATTTTTTTTTAAACTTAGCGGTACCCGGACGTGACATTATAGCGTCATTTCAAAGAGCAAACCAAATCGTGCCATCTATCAATTTCTATAATAAAATTAAAATATATAGGTGTTATTTTATCGAATTTGATGGCTCAACAATAAGTATTATTATTGACTTTTTAAATTTTTGCTTTTTTTGCTTCGGGGGTTTTTAAATTTTTAATTTATTTTTATTTCATAATTTTTAAACTTTATTACAAATAAATTATGATATATGAGTACAGTTATATCTAAAAATTGAGTGGAACGCACTTCGCAGTTGGAAGAAGGAGAACTCCCGAAAAAGATATTATAGAATTCGATGACAAATCAATCGCATATGGAAGGTAGTCAAATCCTCTCATCAACTATTATAGAGCTGATGATCTTCGAACGGCTGATCAGGTTCATGGTTTACCTTTCCATATACTTTCAATATCATTGAAGTAACACGGTACCAAATTTCGAATCGATAGGACATATGGAAGTAAGTCAGATCCCCTCATCAACTAGAAAAGAGCTGATGATCTTCAAACGGTTGAAGATATTTTCATAAAACATGGCTAAGAACACTCATGGTAAAATTATCTATGTTACAAAAACAAACTAAACGAAAATCGGTCATCCGCTTAGGAGCTACGATACCACAGACAGATACACAGATACACAACTCTCTCATAACTCTTAAACGGCTCAATCGATTTTTATAAAACATAGCTAAGAACACTCTCGATTAAGTCTCCTTTCATCCAAAAAAAAAACTAAACTGAAATCGGTTCAGTGGTTCGGGCGCTATGATGCCACAGACAGACAGACAGACAGACACACAGACAAACAGACACGTCAAACACCCCTCTTTTGCGTCGGGGGTTAAAAATCTAAGTAACGTTACAAATTTAAGTGGACCAATTCCTTTCCGAAGCTCAAATACGTTCAGAATATTATGATCACAAAAGCGATGGTCATATTTCAATGCATGAAGACGCGTTCACTGGTTTATAGCCTAGATGGAGTTTACGAGGGATGAACCATACGTCCTGATTCCTGAGACACTTACTCTACCGCATGCATGCATAACAAATAGAAATTCTAGTTTTGTCAAACTGCCTACATCAATAACATTCATAATCGGTTCACGGGGTTATTTCACGACACAGATATCGTAAATTATTTCATAAATCATATTATTATGTTCATGTCTTACTCATAAATTGAATATTATTTTAAGTTTTAGTACTAGACTGGACGTTCCAGTAAAAGGATACGCTCTGAAGTCGTATGGAAACGCAATGAATTGATGTGAAAGAACAATACATCAAACAACGTCAGACATTGAAGTTAGTTAAACCATTAGAATAAAAGATACTTAATTAAAATTAAAACTTACGCCTGTTAATTAAAATAATTTATTTACTAAAACAACAAAAGACACAAATCAAAAATGTGTTTAAATTACGAAGAACTCTAAATTTTCTAGACATTCATCCATTCATTAACTTTGGAAGAGGGTCAGTGTTCTAGTGGCAAAGGCCGCTCTCTTTCGTCCGGGAGACGTGGGTTCGGTCTTCACCACGTACCAATGTGTTTTCGAATTTCTAATTCATATGTACGTTTTTCGACGCTCTTACGGTGAAGGAAAACATCGTGATGAAACCAGCACACTCCTCCGAAGAAATTCAAAGGTTGTGTGTGAAGTCAAAGTTTGGTCGACTAAGGCCTGATCACTTTAATTCAGGGTAGGCTCGAGCCTCTCGGTGGGGACGTATATGAGCTGCTGATGATGATGATGCATTCATTATCTTAAGATGAGTAAAATTTGTACTACCTAGTATAAATTCTAAAACAATTACGAGTAGATACTTACCAACACAAATCACGAATGCTCCCACCGGCACCGGTTCATATCATAAAGTATTAAAAAGACACTCAAGCAGCTATTAAATCGTTTCAGGGGCTTCATAACGTATTCTGTAATTTGGTCATACGTCTTGTTATGGTCGTTTCGTAAGATTAAATCCAGCCCACCCTTCATAAATCCAGCCACACTTCGCCCTTTAAAATATTCATCTCCTCGAAATACGAGAAAACGAATCGGAGACTGGCAAATTGACAATGTCCATGTTGCAATGTTTTGTGTCTGCGAGAAGTCTCCTGGGTCTAAGAGAATTTGATGAAAGAGATTGGAGTTTCTTCGGCGAGTTCTTTTCGCCAAAAAAATATCTTTATTAATAATTTTATTTTATTTAAGCTTTAACATTAAACGATGCCACTATCGGAAGTGAATAATTATTTTATGACGTTGGTAAAGAGAGAGGACTGAATTGAAGCATTAGAAGAGTACACGCACATAAGATATAATTAAAATGTTTAAGCAAATTTACGGGAATGAAGCTTTTCTAGAAATCATTGTCCACGTAGTGATATCTTACCTAACCTATGCATACCAAAAGGATAGCGAAATAGAACAGGATAATCACCCTTTAATGTTCTTTAGAAACACCATTAAAATCAATATTCATTATGGTAATATGACAGTTTTCACGAACAAATAGAATTTCACTTTCGCCTGAAAACTGAACGTTACGTATATATTATTGGTTTGGTACTCGGTCCAAAAAATATTTCCACCTCAACGTCCCATCCTATCCAAACGTCCGTTACCGGTCTTTACTACATATTTTAGAGTTAACCTCAAATAAAATGGATTCTATGCATATTAAAGTATCATCATATGGGCGGGATGGTGTTTTATTCGCCACAAGGGTAGCTTTTATGGGCCTTTACTGGGGAAGTGTCAATAGTAAAAGCCCGATGTGGTCATTTCCGTCCGGTCAATAACAAATTCCGGGCTAGAGTACGCTTTAACACTACAAGTAAATGAAATTGCGTTGTGTCGTAAAATTTTTGGGGTAAATCTCGGCTTGAATGTTTAATTAAGTGAAAAACAAAACTACATAAAGTCAAAAAGGTATCTCCTATGTGACTTTTACCATGTTTTAACAGGAAACTCATGTTTATTTAATACAGCTCAAATAATATTGTTATGACTTGGAACTATCTTTTATTACAATTACGTTATTTATTATAATTAATGGGGACAATGGTGCTGGTTGTACAATAAGTACTGCGGTTAATTATTTTTGTATTTAATTAAGCTACTGTACAATTGTTTATTGTCCCTAATAAATAAAATGTAATTAATAAATACGCTTCTAATAGAAATAATATTCTTAAACTTTGGAAGGTGTATGCAGATAAGCCCGAGGCTATTCTAATACTATAATACAGAATTTTCCACAAAATGTCTGGTAGAGTCGGTCTTATTAGTCTGAATATAGGTATATTACTTATGATCCTTATTACTTAGGCATTTAGCTTTCGTAAATTTAATGTAAGTACTAAACTTTAGCTGTATCTAAATTAAGAAGTTTAATAGCTTATTCCTGAACTTCAAACAAACTATTTTCTGTTGATTCTCCTACATTTCCTACAATTCCATAGATATATTTCGAGATCTCTAAATTAGTAAATTTATTATCTTCACTAAAAGCACCTAGGTACCAATCTACCCTTTTTTTTTCTTGCTTCTTGATGTTGATACTCAAAATGCCGAATATGAGGTCCCGCGCCACTTTAACTACTTGGTGGCATTAAGTTGAGAAATAAAAGAAAAATGTGTAAGACATCATCGTACTTATATCAGATGAAAGACGACTGGACATATCTTTCTTCAATAGCACAACTACTAGTCATATTTATTATTAGGACATAATAAATTTTAATCCAAAACAAATCCAACAAGTGTGCCTAAACCGCGTGATAAAATTCAATCATGTTCGCGGGCGGTTCCGTTTCTGTCCGACAATAATGTTTTATGGTGACGTTGCTCCCACGCTAAGAATCAACGGAGATTCCGTTCATATGTCTGAGGATGCAGAACCAACGCCACAATATACTAGCTATAAAAAAAAGCACTATAAAATTCTTCATTTCTCCCGTCTTGTTGAAAAAGAAACAAAATATGTCACATGATCAATAATTACATGGTCTTGTCCAAGTCTTGTCTATCCATGCGCTGCGTTTAGAAGTATTCCCTATAATAGGTGTGCTAGCGCTCTTCTTCAAAAAAGTTTAGTGAAATAGGCAAATTTTCAACGGATTGTAATGCTTTTTCTAGACTAGACCATATTGTAACCGAGAAAGAAATTTATGATAATCAGCGCATAGACCATTGAACAAAAAATGGTTAACTTTATCATGCTACAACTTTGGTTTTTACCTCATAAATAAACATAATAATATGCAACTCTTTTGCTTAGCTTTAGTTCTGCACTCTCGCATCGAGCCAAGCGCTAAAATATTGAGAACGCTTCGAAATGTCGGATGCAGTTTGACGAACGGTCTTGTAACGAATAGCACACAATTGCAATTAGCTTCAATGTTATTACAATGTTGATGTATTTGCAACAAATAAATCGTAAAGTGTAACAGATTATATATATAATATATGAAACAAGGTTTATGTATGTCTTCCTCATTAATTTTAATACGAAGGCAGTTTGCATCAGTATAATGATAGATTTCTAATATTGGCCACTATAACGATGGGACAGAAATATTTAGTACGATACAAATGATGTTCTAGATTTTGTAATCATAATATTGTGTACTTTTTAAGGCAACTCTATACAATTTGCAAGTTTCCTATGCAAACAAACTTATAAAATACTTGCTTTGGGGATGCTAAAAATAAGTTTCTACCTACCTAACAAGTGCGACTTTTTGATTGAGTTATAACCTTTAAAACAAATAAAACTAGTCAATCAAATCAACGAAAACTTAATTTAAAAACATCTGTCACTGAAGCACCTGCAAATTATTAAGACGGCCGAGTGTTGTCTTTGTGATGACTTCGTACCCTTTAATAATTAATTCAAGGGCTTATAACCCTTTGAAAGGGTATTCGTTAACAAAGTAAAGGGCCTTGTAGATAAGAAGGTAAGTGGCAACGATATTATATGAGTAAAAATGAGCTTCTTATATACGTGTACGTATTGCTTATTATTAATATTTTTATACAAAGTAAAGATGAACATGTTATATAAAACTTTTTTAAGCATGTACTATCGCAATTAATGTTATTACAAAAAAGTAGCCAAATCCTATACAATCTTAACAGTTCAAAGAATTTTATAGCAGTAATATGGAAAGTCCCTTAGAATTAGTGTAAAGGTTCTTTAATTTTATGGTCGTACGCATCAGTCAACTTATCTATGTTATAACGAATAGACTGTTGTACAAAGGGTACACTTCGATAGTGATAGAATGATAGAGATACACAAGGGGCGAATCCAAAAACAATTTTTTACTCTCAGGCGGAAATGGGTGACGTGAAGGCTTAGACTTTTAAAACTTTAACGCCTCAAGGGTTGATCTCTCATTTGTTTTTGGAATTCCATTAGTTTTGGACGTTGTTAAGTTTAAGGTTACAATAAAAAGACTTTGGTTACGGTCTTATGAAAAAATGAATACCTTATGAATCAAGTCCGGATTACGCACGTCTTCTTTTTTTAAGACATTAATTTTGATTCATTTATCTTTTGGATATATTGCCAGTAATTTCAATAATTTTATGTTTTCTATCAAATAAGCTACTAAGATAAAACATGTGTTGTTAAGTGTTTAGTATGCTTGTTTTCATATGGATGACAAAATATTTAAAGCGTACGGTAAACAACACAGGAAGACATTATCATCCTTCCTGTGAACTTTAAGAAATCATTTTGAAATCTGTACCCTCATCGATACTTAAACTATTCATTGTAAGAGAGAAGTGTCCCACGCATTTTGCTTCTATCTGATACCAGTTAAGAATTAGCCATCCATCATTTAATGATAATAATATTTGACGGCCTCTCTCGATCGAGGTCCCGATAAATGTAATACCGTACAAACAGATTGATGCAGTGCGTATTGTAATGCCAAAAATATTATAAAGCACGTGGGAATGAGCTACTTTATTACCTACATCGAAGACTGGAGGTGCTTGTTGGTTTTTATTTTGCACTCCTGAGTATTTGTACACGATTACATGTGTCAAGCTTGTTTTATTTTTAACAATATTTTTTATGTGTGGTTGATGGTGGCAACACCAATAACAATTAAAAATATATATTTTTTACTTTTTGACAATTGCTGTCAAATGTTACTTCCTTCCGCCCTTCTGGCATAGCGTTTGTATCGGCTCTCCATGTGCTAGTAATTAACGTGTAAATACTAATTTCAATAGCGAACTTTGTTAACTACAAACGGTGTTTTTACTGTGCCACGACCCCCTGGAATAATCACAACAATATAAAGATACAGTCCACTTCAACCCCAAGCTACCGAGGCCTTTGCGTACATCCGTACAGTTGATTTTCAGTATTTATTTAATTATCCGAAAATTAATAACGTTTTCTATAAGTAGATATAGACGAGAAAGCAGATTTTAAACAAATGTAGCAGTGCAAGTAATAAAAGTTGTGGTTATATAATATTTACAACTTTAACTTATTTTTCTGTGTGTAATGTTATATTCGGTTTTGTGGTGAATTTTATCGCAAACACAACATTCCTCACGATATTGTAGTACCTTTACCCTTTAACCCTGGCACTAGACTATTAGGTTTGCCCCGGAAACCTTGAAAGTAGGGTCTAATCAAGCTAAGCGTGTGTTTACAATGTCCCAGTCCTCACAACGGTCTGTTCGTGATCTTAGATTTGGACGCCCCACATACTGAGACGGAATGTTACGTTTTACATAGAATATTGTGAGCTAGATGTTCTTTGATTCAGATGTATTCAGTCTCTCACTTTCTTTTGTTTTGTGATTTATAGCAACATTTTTTTTTAATCAAACTGAAAATCGTTACCGTACTAGAGATATGATTATAATATCAGAGATAGGTATTACTAAACATACTGTTTTATTTGTAACTCTCTCTTAATTTGCGACATAGAACTATCGTGTTGCCACTTATTATTATATAGATATCTGTGTATGTTGTGGTTACCTTTAACTGAATGAGTATCTAACACTTTTGTACTTTAAAATATTATTTGTAAAGGTGCATCATTCGTCGGTAATCCTTCAACAATAAATAAATAAATACTATAAGTATACCCCTCTATTTAACACGATTCTTCGATTCCTATAATAATGCAACTTAGCTTTTTTTTCAGGAATTTATTTCTTATTTCTCGCTCATCTTTTCTATGATCTACGCTAATATTAACTGTCCTAACCTAACTCAATAATTCATCAACGGCCCGTTACTGTCCACTGCTGGACTATGAGCCTCCTCCACTTAAGTGGAGGGTTTTGCCATAATTTCCACGCTTGGCAGCCGGGTTGGAGATCGCAGATTAAAAGGTTACTGCATCAGAGAGCGCTGCTGCCCGTTCCTTGTTCAATGTGTAGTCCCTAAGTCGCCTCTTACGACACCCACGGGAAGAGTAGGGGTTGGTGACAAATGTATTCTACTTTGCCGTCACCACGTTTGCGGTTAACGGTTAACACTCAATGATTATGTATTTTTTATTACACTTTTTAATTATTATAAAAGCTCTTCCAGCAGCTATCTCTACTCTACTTCTTTGATTAGCTCCGTACACCGGATCCAATCAAATTTATACGGTACATATTTCACAACGCATTTGTCAAGACCACTGGTTCGTAGTAATTACTCATCTTGTACGGCAAATTGATATTATATTTGTAGTTGGTCATGATTAATTTGAAAGTTAGATAATTTGTTTTAACTTCCAGGTTGTTCGAATATTTCCGTCTACTAGGCAGGTATCTATAGAGCGTCGGTGGTCTAGTGGTTAGGGCCGCTGCGCTGCCTCCCATACGGGAGACGGGGTTCGATCCCCACCACGTACCAATGTGTTTTCGAATTTCGAATTCATATTTACGTTTATTCGACGCTCTTACGATAAAGGAAAACATCGTGATGGAACCTGCACACACTCCTGCGAAGAAATTCAAAGGTTGTGTGTGAAGTCGACCAACCCGCACTGGGCCAGCGTGGTCGACTAAGGCCTAATCACTCTAAATCAGGGTAGGCTCGAGCCCCTCGGTAAGGATGTATATGAGCTGTTGATGAGGCAGACCCAGGATTTAGTAGAGATAAAAATATTCATTCAACCCGCACCTACTTGTATAGCGTGTTCGACTAGAGCCTGAATCGCCCCATGAATTAGGGTAGGCTCAAGCCCCCCTTTATAAACGTTTATTAGCTGTTGATGATGATGAACAATAGCCAATTTAAAACACACTATAGATATGGTAATATAAGCTGAAGTAGCAGTGGGCTGGCCACGTCTGTCGTAGAATCGATGAGCGTTGGAGCAGACGGGTTCTCGAATGTAGATCATGTCTCGGAAAACTTAGTGTGGGACGCCCCCCTGCCAGGTGAACTGATGACCTGAGGAAGGTCGCTGATGATAGCTGGATGAGGAAAGCGGGTGATCGTGCGCTTTGGCGTGCCCTTGGGGAGGCTTACGTCCAGCAGTGGACTGCAATAGGCTGATTGATTGAATATATAATGTACCTAAAAAAAAAACTTGCATAACCACATCCAAAACATCAAAATTTAAAATAATCTTAACACTTCACACCTTGAATCAAGAATCTTCAGTATTATTGCCAACGAAGAAAGCAAGATTCACACGCTTTCGCTTAACCGCAGAATTCAAAACAAAACTAACCAAAATAATAACACAATGAAGATATAATATAGCACCCCACACACTGACACGCTTTGCTCTCGCCGCGACCATAACTCGTGATTGCTAATGCCCAAACAAACCTGGAGCGAGCAAACAAATTTACCGAAATTGTTCACCGGCCGGCGAATAAAAATTACGACCGGTTTGTGCGCCTGCGGTCTGCGCCGGAGTGTGGTCGTAGCGTGGGTCATTCCCGTTTTGCTGAAGGTTCCTAGCACCCCTCTTTTGGGTGGGATAAGTGAATAATGATCGTTGGAATTTTTATTTTTGGTGATGATGAGACAATTTTTCTTTCCATCCGTTCCATCGTCCTAGTATTTTTTGTCTTATAAGACTTGGGTCATTTTCGGGTTAAAAACTGTCTTTTTCTTTATGCCCTACATGCAGTATATTTCCTATCACTATAAACTAGACAAGATAAATCATATTATATAGGTAAGTCGATGATTTTGTCGAATTTTCTATTAAAAACCTAAACAAATAAAGATAACAGTAATAACAAATCGCTATTGCACTAGCTGGACCTTACAGGCGGGCCTAGAAAAACGATTCTTCCGTAGTCCAATTGATAAGAACATGAAAGATCAAAAGACCCATAGTCCTACGTCCTACCGATAAGGCCATGGGTTTAAAAAGTACCCATGGTTCAACTAGTAGGATCAAGCGGTAGTACCATGACCAGCAAATGAATTAATCGTGCAATTGCTAAGTATTCGTAGTCCAATTGTATCTTTTAGACCCCCACGACCGGGCAGATATTATTACATTCCCCACTTGTTTCAGGTGAAACAGGAATGCACCATCGATACCACGTCCTGCCCGTCCTTCCATATTTATGCGCTCATAAAATCCAAACACGCTCCGAACGGTCACAAAACGGCCACAATTGTGTCCTTCAATAACACGGAGGAATAAAAGCCTAAACATGTATGATCGCCTTTACGATGGATCGCTAGAACTTAGATATTGTTATGGTGCTATTAAGATATTTTATTTAAATACCAGGAAAGTGCTTTTCTTGGGTAAGGTGATAGGTTCTAGTGTCTGCATTAAGCACTTTAGACGATACAATAGCAAGGTAAGTATTTATCTGTCCTGTCCTATCTATTCATAAAGCTTAATCTTTATTGTATTCGTCTTCGTTCTCTTGTTAGTTAACAGCAACACTGACATAATATACAAATCAAAAGAAAAACAGCTTATAGATATTTAAGTAGAACTCAGGACACGATATTAAGTTTTCTATTATTTTTAGGGGTGACACCAATCTTCAGAGACTCCAGAATGTCCAGAAAACCCCTGGACAGTTTCGGTCAACTTGAGCCCGAAAGCTTTTAAGAGACTTCCATAAAGGTCATGGCAATGGAGAGAAGAAATTAAAAGAGATAACAGAGTCAAGACAGCCACTTTCACTGTTTGTTTATGATCCGTAAAAACCTCACTTGGTATATTTTCACAAATATTTTTGCAGTGCTTCTTCTTCATCGTGCGTAGGTTGTAAGGTCAATAACCGACCTCAGAAACCTTGGCGTCAGTGTTATAGAACCAAAGCCAAAGGCTCATTTAACGACAACTACCATAAAAAGCAGCCGGGACATCATATATTTTTTCGGACAATCAAGACTCTTTTTGAGTCTTCTCGGTCTCTACCTTTGCCACGCATACGCACGACGAAATAAAAACTTGAAATAAAAATAAATTTAAAATTTAAGACACCCGAAGCAAAAAAAGCAAAAATTTAAAAAGTCAAAAATAATACCTATTGTTGAGCCATCAAATTCGATAAAGTAACACCTATATATTTTAATTTTATTATAGAAATTGACGGATGGAACGATTTGGTTTGCTCGTTGAAATGACGCTATATGTCGCGTCGGGGTACCGCTTAAGCTTAAGTAAGTCAGACGCTTCATTTGTTTGATTATCTATTAATTTGCTCGCATACTCGACCAACTTGCTTTGATACGATATTTTTTTTTAAACTTAGCGGTACCCCGACGTGACATTATAGCGTTCAAGAGTGCTGGATATCCTGGCTGCAGCATCAGACCAATAATTCCATCATCATGCAAAGTTATAAAGCATACATGAGTTTTTCAAATTTTAGGTCACACGTACGTTTAAAAGTATAAATACACATTATGCGTCTAAGAACCTTACCGCAGTTAACAAAAGAGCTGATGACCTTGAAACCGCTGAACCGATTTTGATGAAACATGTCTAAGAACCATCGCTAGAAAACCTGCTTTCAAATAAAAATAACCGCATCTAAATCGGTTGACCCGTTTAAGAGCTACGGTGCCACAGACAGACACACAGACACACAGAGCGGTCAAACTTATAACACCCCTCTTTTTTGCGTCGGGGGTTAAAAAAAGTGGTTGAGCCTGCATTAGCTTACTTTACCAAATTAGAGAAAGTTTCGCAAAGAAATTTAGTCAAAAGTCTAGGGACCTCAATACAATTTCAATTTCTTATCCTGCATATTTTTATCTTTGTACTAATAAGTTTTTTCACTGTTTGAATTGACAAGCTAATGCCATTTCAAAAGTGATCATCATTATAGGTTCCCATATAATTATTGATAGCCTATCTTGTTCCCAAACCGGTTGATTATTTTTTTAATCCGTTGACTGCTGTGCGCCACCCACGTTTATAAATAGTTTTTGCAATAGCACGTCTACAACGGGTTATTAAACAATTTTTCATCTGTATGGCCTGCAGTCACATTCGTACGACTTGTTTCTCTATTTGGAGTTCGTACTTTTTCTTTGTTTGGCAAAAAATGTATTGGAGACTTAAAGAAGTAGTACACAAATTGTATTTAAGTACAGTATTTTAAAACTAAAAAAGTAGATTTGTAGTCTAGTTGTAGGTTACCGTAAATGGCAAGTTAAATATCAACAATGAATATACTTTATTCTACTAGAGACTGGAATCAATTCTAGACTTTAAATAATACAGTTTCAATTTTTTTTGTAGAGCATCATTACATTTTATGTAAAACGGCGAAAATAATTAATAATTTTGTTAAGTTTGTTGGCATAGTATTTCATAAAACTAACAAAATTACTTTATTAACGTTACACAAACTCATCAAATAAAACTTTATTTTAATAACTTTTCCTTTGCCCTGTGACAGCCGGCGGGCACACGTCAGCCGCTCGTGTAAAATGAAACGCGGACGACAGATTGTCTGTCTGTCCGTCTGTCCAATGGTTAGTAAAAGTCTTTTTCTGTTTGACGGGATGCCGGCGAGATGTCGCCGAGCTACCGATGTCATCAGAAGATAACGTCGCGTCGATTTGATGAGTTAATTCGATAGCCAGTGGGTTTAAAGAAGCATAGATGTGAATGCGACCTGACAGTTTTGGGTATGCGTATGCGGCTAGAGCATTTTGTCTGACGATAATTTTAATTGCTGGATTCCAAATTGAGTTCCTAAAGCAGTTGTCTAAATCTATTTGGTACTGTTGTGTTATTAACGATCTGAAACCATTTGATTTATGGATAAAGAATAAACAACAGAAGAAATGCTTGGACTAGTAATTTTTTTGATAGGTATTTATAATTTATCAACGCTGCAAATTATTGTACAGTGAAATCAACTCAAATGATAGGAATGACCAAATGTTTCTGACGCGCTCGCGCAAGCCGCCTCCTCGCAAATGACACAAACAGCTAGACGTACGTATATATTATAATATCATTATTAGGTATACATTGGCCCCGATTCACACTGTCACGCTCTCTTCTAATCTTTAATTTAAGTTAGTCTGTCCTTTTACCTTTTAAAGATTGAAAAGGGACAGAAGATGGAATCGTGATATGGGAAAATAGTTGTGATATAAATAAAGCGTTTTTAGCTCAAAAAAAGTGCATAAGAGCCATAATGGGGGTACCACCGAATAATTCCTGTAAACCCTTGTTTACCACACTTAAAATTCTACCTCTTCCTTGTATTTATATTGGAATTAGCTATGTTTACTAAACGAAATATAACACTATTTACATTAAAAGAAGATTTCATCTCAAGAAATGTAAGGAAAAAGGATATGATAGTCTATGATGTTGTACCGAGAAATGCAAAATTCCGAAAAAATTGTTATGCAATGTGCAAAGCAGTATACAATAAATTACCAAGAGTGTTCAAAAATATAAGAAAGTTCAAAATAATATTGGATAATGGCTATTGAATTATATGTTTTACTCAACAAAAGATTTCTTAGAGCACCAGCATAAAATTTGTAGTTATTGTAAAGACTTATATTAAAATTACACATTAGAATTAAGGTAGAATAAGTTTTAATTTGTAAAATGTTTGCATGCTTCTATTTTTGTAAGGCTAGATATGTGACACTGATATTGATGCTAAAATTGTACTTTTGCAAGTACCATGTCTAAAGCAAATAAAAATGTTTGAGTTTGATGGCCATTCCAATATTAGAGCTGTTAAACATCGAATTTGAACCTTATGGCCGTGTCGATGGCCAATTTTAGAGAGCACTTAAAATATGCGACTTAAAAATCTCTTAAACTGACAGCTATGCCCTTATTAACACGCTTTTATTAGCTTCACTTGTATGTATGTAAGAAAATCTTGGAATCTTAATTTGACCCACTTCCCGGTCTTCGATTAGGATGAAATTTGACGTGACTTAAATCCAACATGGCAGACATCCAAGATGGCGGATTGGCTATTTGAAATGCACCTCTATGATATGGGTATTAAATGAAAGGGTTTGCTGTATGGGATACGAAATGTTTTTTTTAATTTTTAGTGCGTGCTAAAGCGTGTATTTTAGTTTTTTAAACTATTATTTTAGGTTATCATTCCTTCAAATTAATATCATTCGTTCATCACCTCTCTTTCATTCACCTCTCTTGCAAATTGCAAAACGAAAAAGATAGCTGGATTTTAAAATTAGAATTAGAGCATGACATCCCGAATCGAGGCCATTATAAAATGTTTGTTTATAACTTTCACGCTTTGTACTTAGTTTAATAGAATAACAACATTACCGAGCTACTAATCGCAGTTACTAGACGTCAAATACCAAAGCTAACACGAGACGAGACTTTCAGTTTTACCTTACCCACCGCGTATACCGTTAACTAAATAGTGTTATTAATCACAATCTTGCGCAGCGAGATTCGCCCAAGTATTTTAGATGATAGTTATTAGCTCCACGTCATGAATAGATGTAAAGAATTATTGTTGATGAGCTCTTCAGCTAATGGAATTTTAAGAGGCCATTCTTTATTAAAAACTGTCCGTGAGATCAGCAAAAATGTCGCTCGGAACAAAAAACGTTTCAATTATGAAGCGAAAATGGAATTTTTGTTTTGAGATTTCAATGGGTAAATACTCGTAATTCTATAAGCAAACGTGTCGTAAAAAATAGTCGGCATGCTTACTCTAGTGAAAGTTAACCTTTACCCTATGCGCGCACTAGCGACTTTTGTCTCTCGAGACACTATGTGCCTCTCATTCGCACTCTAGTAAACTTGACGAGAGAGGCATACTGTCGCCGCGACAAAAGTCGCTAGTGCGCGCATAGGGTTAGAACTCTTTTACAAGTTCTTACTTCCAATGTAATTTGATTTTATTCTTTTATTTTGCTCGCCCGTAGCTAAGTATATCTGCTTTGTTTTTTTCTTTTGCGGAAATAAGATTTTTTCTCGTGGTAAAACGTACCTCTATCTTAAGGGATCATAAATGTAAAAAACATCACTTCGTCAGTGAGCAAGAAAAATTGACAAACCAACAAAAAATAAATATTATTTTAAGTGTGATGGAAGTGTGACGGGCAGCAGCGCTCTCTGATACAGTAACCTTTTAATCTGCGATCTCCAACCCGCCTGCCAAGCGTGGAGATTATGGCAAAACCCTCCACTTAAGTAGAGGAGGCTCATAGTCCAGCAGTGGACTGTAACGGGCCGTTGGTTTTTTTGAAGTGTGATAGAAAACCTTTCTGTGATCGAAGTGGAAAACACAATAATATGTTAGGCTTTCAAAATATATATGACGGGGGATCCTCAGGAGATTCGTTTGCAGAACCAGCTTCTCTTGTGGGGGATGTAATCCTACTTCTGCTGACGGAGATCCGGTGCCAGCAGGATCGCACATGTGAATAGATTGCCGAAATAATGTAGTCTCTTCTTAGTTTAGGCTTGTATTTTAACGTTCGCAAAATCACAATTCGAAAATAACAAACGATTGGTAAGATTTAGACGGATACAAATTGAAAACGCGAGAAGTTTGGCACAGAGTAATGGCCTCTTCTCAAAAACTAGTTATCGGTACGCCGCTCCAGAAAAGAATGAAAATAAAATGGCGGATGGGTTCCTCAATCCCTCCGAATCTCGTTACAGGTTAGGCAATCCCGGATGTCAGTTAGCCAACCTAACCAAAACAATACAGTGTGACCATTTACTCCGTGTCAACCATCTCCAAGCTGTCAGCTTGACGTTTCCATAGACGAATGGACGAATAATTATTTCCAATCTTCAGCAATTGATGGCGCCCTCCGCCAATGTCATTGGTATCGCGAATATGACAGTTGGCCCAGCTTGGCCCACAGCGCTTGGTTGGTGGCGTCAACGTCCATCTCCGACATATATATATACATCAATAAAATTATAATAACAATTAATTATACTTTTGTGTTCCATTTGATTCATATAAATCTCATCCAAATAATGATATAATATGCTGATAAAAAGAATACTTTTAATAAAACCAAATAAATAACAATTCGATTATAGCAATAATACAAAGTACACTTTTAAATAAGTAGGTAATAAATTGTATTCGGTGGACATAAAATATGGTCAAAAGTTGCAAATGCAATTATTACAGGAACCCCTACTGGCGTTGAGGAATTCAAATTGACATTGTATTTGTCTTCGTGAGATTTAGTACCTATACCAGTATTTGGTATAAAAATACCTTACAAAGAATTAAGTATAATGGATTAAACTTAAAATTGACGGTTTTTTTTATATTCTCACACTTCTCTTAATTAGGAAGAGTTTTATAAATTAATATAGGTATTGTAAGTATAACTATTTACAACACTGCAGTAGTACTACTATCATCATCATCATCATCATCATACTTAGCCCACATCAACCCACTGCTGGGTATAGGCCTCTTCTCAATAGCGTCAATTCTCACGGTCCTGTGCCAGCCTCATCCAGTGAGATCCCGTCATCTTGACAATATCGTCTGACCATCGGGCTGGTGGTCTGCCCACTGGTCTTGTCGCCCCTCTAGGCCACCACTCTGCGACTGCTTTGGTCCACCGTCCGTCGTCCCGTCTAGCCAAATGCCCCGCCCATCTCCACCTCAGTCTCGTTAGCTGAACAACTTTCCCCAAGGAACATGGGCTGTAAAACGACAAAAAAATGACCCGTTCATACAAAACCGCGCGGCCAGCTGATCGATTTACTATGGGGGAAGCATTTTTTTTTTCAATTTCCAGCCAATGCTCCTTGGGGAAAGTTGTTCAGTTTAATGGACTGAACACTCCATTTAACGAAAAAGAACCAGTTAAATTTCATGACGTATAGGTATACAAGCGGTCCGCCCGCGGCTACACTTGCATTGCGTTAGATTTTTCCGTGAAAAAAAGACTTTTTCCCGTAAAAAGTATCCTATGTGTTAATCCAATTTCATCCCAATCCGTTCAGTAGTTTTTGCGTGAAAGAGTAACAAACATTCATACATACAAACTTTTGCGTTTATAATATTATTAAGGATTTTGTGACCGCGGGCTGACTGCCTCATTTTAAAATATATTAAAAATCCGTTTTACATTATTATATTATGAAACGTAATTTTTTTTTAGTTCATCGTTTTTTCGTTCGTTTATTTATTTATTTTTAGTATATTCATTCATTCATTCATTCGTCAATTTAGTTCTGCTAACATAGAATATATCTAGAAATCAAATCTAGAAAGTGCTTAGGCACAGTAAAAATAACAAGCAAGTTCAGTCATAATTATAATACGCTTTTACTGGACATGAATTGACGATTTTTTTTATTCCTATATTACATTACGTAAATATAAAAAGAACATCAACATCAACGGCCCATTACAGTCCACTGCTGGACTATGAGCCTCCTCCACTTAAGTGGAGGGTTTTGCCATAATCTCCACGCTTGGCAGGCGGGTTGGAGATCGCAGATTAAAAGGTTACTGTATCAGAGAGCGCTGCTGCCCGTTCCCTGTTCAATGTGTAGTCCCTAAGTCGCCTCTTACGACACCCACGGGAAGAGTAGGGGTTGGTGACAAATGTATTCTACTCTGCCGTCACCACTAGGATAGGTATAAAAAGAATGGAAAGTTAAAATTATGGTCAATGATATCACAGAGTATTATAATCAACAAAATCAGGAATCACCACATGACTCAGAGGTACGCAGCAATAAAAAAACAGTGAAGTTGATAGGTAGTAAAAAATTGAATCAAAACCGCAAACCAGAAATAAATGGATAAAGGTAGCGAAACGAGCCTTTTGAATGCGACAATGACGAACAAATAGATAATTGAAAACGAATTATGCGCGAGTTTCGTGGAAATAAAACCGCGAAATGTATTGATTGAAATTCTAAGTATTGTTTGAAGTTTTCCGTTGATGTTTTTTTAAGACAGAGGTGGACAAGTTTTTTTTAAATGAACGTGTCATTGGGGTCTCGTTCCATCTCCTTAAAAGGTCGACCTGACCAAACCCTGAGGTTAGTTAGGACAATTATCCTGTGACATATACATAGCGATTGACTGTTTACTACGGGAAAACTAACTTCAACTTCAACGGTCCGTTACAGTCCACTGCTGGACTATGAGCCTTCTCCACTTAAGTGTTTGGTTTTGCCATAATCTCCACGCTTGGCAGGCGGGTTGGAGATCGCAGATTAAAAGGTTACTGTATCAGAGAGCGCTGCTGCCCGTTCCCTGTTCAATGTGTAGTCCCTAAATCGCCTCTTACGACACCCACGGGAAGAGTAGGGGTTGGTGACAAATGTATTCTACTCTGCCGTCACCACACGGCGTGACGGCCTTAAAGTTTAGGCGAATTAACTACACAATGAATATCAAATTGTAACTTGTTGCTTCGTGAAACGGGGCCCTGGACTATATATGAAAATTCATCTTATACATACAAAACACACATCACATCATTTGTTACATCTGAAACAAAGAGCGTCGGTGGTGCAGTGTCTGGGGCCGCTGTCTTCCGTCCGGGAGACTCGAGTTCGATCCCCACCACGTACCAAAGTGTTTTCGAATTCATACGTTTATTTGACGTTAATCGTGACGTGCAACACGTTTCCACTCGAAATGGAACGGGAATTATTTTCAACGAAGGAAAATGGATTGTTTTTATACTATGTTTCATTAGCAAATCGAAAAGAATAATGCTTGAAAGTTGAAGGCAAGTTGGGTAAGCCTGAGTCAGCTGAAATTTAACACGAAAGTGTTGTGACGGGTCAACTGTTCAATAACTCTATAATTCAATGTACCAAATCAAATCAAATTAACGGCCCGTTACAGTCCACTGCTGGACTATGAGCCTCCTCCACTTAAGTGGAGGGTTTTACCATAATCTCCACGCTTGGCAGGCGGGTTGGAGATCGCAGATTAAAAGGTTACTGTATCAGAGAGCGCTGCTGCCCGTTCCCTGTTCAATGTGTAGTCCCTAAGTCACCTCTTACGACACCCACGGGAAGAGTAGGGGTTGGTGTCAAATGTATTCTACTCTGCCGTCACCACAGGGCTGAAAACTAACTTATTAGGTAATTAAATTAGATCAGAATTCGATCGGGATTGTTTGAAGACATGAAGTGGCAACATTGTGAATTAGCAATAGTTCATTCTGTAAACCATTCACTCTCTTCCATTTTTGCTTTTCTCCAACCGCTAACGAACGTAGCTCTGCATAAGAAAATCAATATGTCCGTTTAATTTAATTAAAAAGTTTAAAACAAATTTAATTAGTGCTGAAACCTGGGTATTGTTATAAAAACATGGATTAGAACTCGAAATCTCTTCAGAGTCCAAGAAGGTTGCATAAAGTTACGAGTAATAAAAACTAACGTGTACGGGATAAAACATAAGAGGAACCACAGTCAATAAAATACTTGTTATTGCAAACAATAAACTTTTACCTAATTACACTAGCCATGAGAATGAGAATTGAGAATTTAAGAATATAACTGGTGCATAACTATTGTGAAATTAAATGTACTTATCAATTTAAGTATATTCTATTCTATACTATCGATTGATTGTTAATATGTTATGAATGTAACGTTTTGGCTAGGTATGCTATAAAGTAAATAATAATTATAAAAAAAAAATGAAAATATATTTTGGATGTTTGGATGTTTGTTCCGCCTTCACGATCAAACTACTCAATGGATTTGCATGAAAATTGGAATGGAGGTAGTGTGTAACCTGGATTAACACATAGAATACTTTTAACGGAAAAAGTCTTATTCCCACGGGAAAATCTTACATGACGTGAGCGTGACAAATAAAACACGACCTTTTCTAGGTAGCACCCAGGTTCTCCTCAACTCATAAGATTCTTACATTTCCAATGCCGTACTCTCCGCAGACAGAGCCCGTTATATCAATTTCAATATTTACAACTGGCATATAATTCTTCCATATAACATTATGCTAAGTTACGTACCGGGGTTGTATCTGATGTAATTACTACCAGTCGTTCTTAATAAGCGTGGATGCGTGTAGCTAGTATTTCAAGAAAACGTGAATATGTGAACTGTTATTAAATGTTGTACGTGTACGAGCACTGGAATCGATTAGCGAGCCGCTGAGATACAACTTGTACCGGAAAAGTGTACACTTTGATACGGCTACCGACTTTGTATATAGAAGTGACAATGCAGTTCTTATTTCACGCGCTCTGTACGCGAATACGAGAATCACATTTCCATCAAAATAATCTATTAATTTTTCTATAAAAGCTTAAACAACTGTAAAATAATGAAAACAATCAAATTACTTGTATTGTAACTCTGTGTATTTTCCCAAAACATAATAACGCTTTGGAAATTTGCAAACATCTCAAGAAATGGATAGTCATCTCGTAATCACTGAAAAAAATATAGAGACCAAACCTGTTTTCATGATGCAATTTGCAATACAAAATTTAGAAAAAAGTTGAAAAAACTCAAAGAAAACCACGGCCACCCTTGCTATGCTAGTTTCAACAAGTGGGCTTACTCTAACGCACCATGCTACCCTGGTACCGTCTGTGGTAATAACGAAATCATAATTAATTCACTTAGATAATTTAGTATTACATAATAATAAGTAGGTATATATATTTGCATGCGGTGCTCACCTGTAATTGGTAACGCAATTAGTTTTAAGTTTGAATGTATATTTGCATGTATGATTGTAGTTGCTGTTGGTGTGCCTATTAAAATAAAATAAAATAAAATAGTAGCCGTGTCGCCATGTGTAACATGACATGTGTATGGAAATTGGCAATGCCGACGTATAGTTGGGTTATAAACACGCCAAAAGAAAAATGTTTACCGGAAACTAAAATAAATTACTACATAAAAGTCTTTCTTATTTCTAAAGAAATATCATCTAGCAGACCCACGCCACGGAAGAGAGAAAATTACGACGACACAAGCAACGCGACGCGACGCGGATATAACATGCACAACACAAATACAATAATACTATTCAATAAAATAAATTAAAATAAAATTACTTAAATATTTATAACATACAATACATTACCACACCTAACCTAACCTTAGCATAATTAAATAGGTACTTCAACATGTATTAAATATAATATTATAAAAATGGATCTCTTCGACAACGAAAGATAATATTCCTTCACCCGTTTTTTAGATACAGAGTGAGCTGATAACTAATCATAGAAGATTATCACTCCCATTATAATTTTCTTGATTTGCAAATATGCAAGCAATAGCTTGATTCCACATAATGAAGATACCTACTTAAATACTCTGTGTATTCTATTCTGTATTCGAATTACTAGTGCAAACGAGTCACTAACACAAGTTGTACCAGGAGCACATAAAGATAGTAATCTATGCCCCAGGAAATGACTGGTATCACTTACACACTTTCAGCTTCCAACAACTACTGGTGTTCGCAATTTTCTTCAAGTAGGTAATGTGTTTTAAATACAAATATTTAATACTAGCGCTGTGCCCGAGGCTACGCTCTCGTTATGTAAGATTTTTCCGTGGGAATAAGACCTTTTCCCGTAAAATCCTATGTGTTAATGTGTTAATCCATGTTACAAACTATCTCCATTCCAAATTTCATCCAAATCCGTTGAGTACTTTGAGCGTGAAGGCGGAACCAACATCCAAACATCTAAACATCCAAATAAATTTTCAGATTTATACTTAATATTAGTGTGATGTGATATGGTACGTATATATAACGATTATGATCAGAGTTGTAGGGTGCACTGAAAAAAACGTTTTGTTACTGCTAACAAAAAAAGTGACAATCAAACTAGTGCTAAGACTAGTACCAAAAGTTATGTTATTGTTAGGCGAAAGAATTATGTTTGATAGTCACTGTTTTGTGTTAGCAGTAACAATAGTTATTTGTTAGGTAAGAGAGGAATGTTGATTTTTCCTCAGAGAACTGATATTGAATCCAGAGCATGCAAAGGAGTTCGCTCGTGCTTCTAAAAATAGACTCCTGAAGCTCGCGAGGGATTCTAAGGTTCGAGGAGAGAATTAGATTCCTCTCAAACCCAACACATTACTTTTCACCTGTTCCGGCAAGGAAATCATTAACTATTTACTTAACTACCTAAGTAAGTACTTAAAAATGTACAAGAGTTCTCTTATTTTCGTTATAATTTTATAAGTTGAGATTTAATTACTGTATTTCATCATAATACTTTTAAATTTTTAGTTAATAAGATAAAAATAAACAACCAAAACAATAAACAAACTTTTAGGTTATAATTTATTAGGGTGCGTTCCAAAATTGTATGAAATCCCTCCCTGCGTTCGACGCGCTTAAATCGATTTTAGCGCACTCAAAGGCAGGCGAAACCCATACAATCTTTTGGTTTTCTGATCGCTGCTGACGGCGCTGACGGTTTGATTCGAAATGCACCCAATAAAAAAAAAATGGCTCACGTCAATTATTTTACGCGCGGATATATGAAAACTTTTTTCCTGTGTAAGATAATGTTCGAAATTCAAACTAATTTTCCTCTCTAGACATGAGAATGGTTTGCATGTCTAGAAATGAATAAGCGATTTTCGGCCCTATTTTCAGGCATTAAAAGCCAACTTTCCGAGGTGGAGAGGTGAAAAATATTTTTCAGTGTCTTACGAGTATATAAAGCTTGTTGAATACACGACAATCATAATACCGATGGTAATAGAAATGAACGAAGCCTTCAGTGTTTCCTGAAAATTTATTTTCGAACGGACTTTAATCTTCCTAAGGTGATTTTAGTAAGTACGAGTATAGTTCTAGTTTTTGCTATTAATTGTAAACGTAACCTATTTTTTTTTCTTTATTCCGACTTGATCTGTGTAGGAGTAATGCTGCTATCATATTACTGGAGTCCTTCACCGTACACAGCACCCTTGTCTTAGGATTAGGGCTGTCTGTGTATCTCAGGCTACTTACTTAGCAAAACCACTTGATACTGGCGAAATACTACAAGTGAAACGCCATAAATAAAAAATTGAATTGAATTGATCTGTGTAGGTAGTTTTAGTTACCTTACCGATTATGCTAGTCAGATCCTTACTGCGCCTGGGCAGTTTTGTAAGGTAACCATCAACTCGAAAGCATCAGACAACATGAAATAAAAATAGTTAAAATTTTTAATACATACTTCCCCCTGTTCCAAATTATCCAGTATATCCCGATAGTTGAAATCATAATTCTTTAAAAAACAATCCCTAAACTAACTTACCCAGTGAGCAACGCTTGCGCATGACACTCGTAATTTCCCGCGGGATTCCACGTCGTCTTATCCACTCGACCGTTTCCGTATTTTAATTGGGATCAATGCTTGAGACGAATCGACTGGATATGGATCTTTTTTCCTTAGCCTGAGTCATATCCGTAGACATGGATCTTTAGGTTTGTAAAAAAAGATAGAATTTAGGATAGGATACCTTACGTTTTTGACATATTATAAATAAAAAAATATATCTTATCTTATCTTATCTTTCTCTTTTTTTTATATATATATTATTAAAGTGCAATTACCAAAATTCTTATGATGACTTCTATTTTGTTTTAAAAATTGTATAATAGCACTTACATTTGATACTTCATGGCACTATCAGTAGCAAATATGAAGAAGGCACTATTTTTTTTTAATAATACATACTTACAGATGTGCGATTGCTTTTGATTGTAGCAAATGTACTTAACAAATATTGGTTTTTGTAGGTTTTTTAATTATTGGCGGCTCTATAACACTGACACTAGGGTTTGTGTAGTCGGTTGTCAGCGAACAATGCAATCAGTGAAATTTACCTCAAATAAAAAAATAAAAAAAATCACCGGCCCGTTACAGTCCACTGCTGGACACTGCTGCTGGTGCTGCTGCTGCTGCTGGGCTGCTTTTTTTTGGGGGGGGAAATTTACCTATTTATTCTTAAATCTATCATTCATTTTGTTAGGTATAGCAGTACCTATACTTCTTGAAAACGCTGGCATGTGTTAAATGCACACTAACAGCTTTATCTTGTTCTAGAATTGTATTTTCAAACGTTTTCGAAACATATCGGTTTTGAAATGCTTTTTGACTCAGTCTAATTAGAACAGCCCTTTGAGAGACATTATCTAACATAGTACAAAAATAGATCATAAAATAAATGTAAATTATAAGCGAATAACCTTTTCTCTTTTGTACACAACCCCACCACTACCATACATTTCTATTCCTTTCTTTTTTTCCAAAGAAATTATAGCGGATTTAATTAGCGTTAAATTGTTACAAACAGCAAATCAGTCAGGATCTTTGAGTATTAATTAGGTAAACATGCATACGTTGAATAATACTGTACGCCAATAGCACGCCAGTATCCATTAAACGACCTTTTATTTTTCTAAAGTAGCCATAGGCATTTTAATGTGACAGCGGTACACATAACGCCACTTAATTTTGTATGCCTACACATAAGAATGCTCAAGTTGTGTATGAAATTAAACAGCTACAATATGTATTTTAACTTTATATTAATTAAATATCCTTAAATCTTTCGCCCGTGCCAACACAACTGCCACTCCGCTCGAATGAATCACGTCCCCACTCGCGCCCTCTAGTTGAAAACGCTCGCAACACACCACTGACAATTTACGTTTTTAAAATAATTTTTAATAAAAAAATATAACTATGCTAACAGACGGCCGTCCTGTATACGGAATGCCTCTATTCCGTGTCGGCCATTCGAGCTGTGCAGTTGTATGTCCACATACATTTTATAAGATTCATAGGTATAATAAAAATGATGGCGATAAACTAATCTACTTATAAGAGATCAACATGTTTCATTTTGCGAAATACTAAAAAAAAACTTGGTAATTTCCGTTTTGTTTTTATCCTAATTATAATTAGTTTTTCATGTTCATTAAGTTTCTTCTCTTTCCAACGATTCCTCTTTTCCTTTCCAATAGGCAGTTAGAATCAACTTATATCAATTTGAATCAACTTAATCAGTTTGTTATCGGTGTAGGTAGGGCCTGAAAAAAAAGGCATAAATGTTAATAAATGCTCGTAAGTAAAGGTAGATAATTACTTACTACGCTGGCTTAGCGAACCAAAAGTAGATAGGTAGTAGATATTTCTATAGGTAAACTAATCACAGAATCTAAGTACTATACAAATTATTATTATAGGTGGTTAAATAAGTTACTAGTTTAATTTACAAATTAGTAGAAGAACAAATGAGGAGTAAGGATTTAATCATTTAAATAACTTTAGTTTCAGAGAAACATTATTCTTGTTAAAATAGTTTGTTGTTATATTGTGTAAGTTATGTATAATTAAAAATAATTGAATTATATCACCAGGGAGTACTGATAATAATACTCCAGCATCCTTCCCCGAGAAAACAGTGCGATGAGTACCGTTTACGCTCCGGCATCCTTCACTATTATAGTGAGTACCGTTTGCGTTCCGGCATCCTTCATCAACATTATTTTAACTATGGTACTACCGCAGTACTCCGATCTCCTTCACAGCTGTGAGTATCGGATATACCTTGGTGTACTTTATCGTGTAGGTACCTACGTACATGGTACTTCATCCATGTCAAACTTAATCTTCGATAACGACACTTCTGCTGTCTAGTCCTGGGGCTTATTTTTCTGTAAGACCCCAAAATAAAAAGGAGGGGATATTTTAGGAGGTAAGGATTGTAAGGGATAGTTTGATTATGTAACAAAAATAGGGTAAGTAAGTATTTAGTTAAAATTCTTTAACTAACTAACTAACAAAAATAGATTCAGAAAATGAATTATTTACAGAGAATATATTATTGTATGTGTATGCATCTATATATAAATGTTTGAATGTAATTAAGTATATAAAGAAATAAATTGTAAACTTTATATTTAATTAAATGAAGTATTAAACTAATATACCTATAAATATTTATACAGATAAGATAATATATAAGAATAGAAATTATGTAACATATTAAATTATTCGTCAGTACTGTCAGAAGCATCATCATCATTAATCGTCAAATTATCTATGTCATCGTTTGTAGTATTAAATGTAATCCATTTCTTTAATTGATCAGCCGGGTAAATACTTTTATATTTACGTTTTGTATGACCGTCAATGCTTGATATCTCGTAACGATCTTTATCCAGAACCGCGGTGATTTTGTATGGTCCCCTAAATTTCGGGCATAACTTTTTACTTTTCCCGGTTGCAGGAAGATGGTGATTAGGTATCATTACAAGATCACCTAAATCGAATATTTTGGTAGGTGCCTTATTATTATCGTATCTTAATTTCATTTGTTTTTGGTTCCTCTCAATATTTTTACTCGCTAAGTCGCGTATATCGTCTCTTGACCTGTTGAACGTGTCATGATCAACTTGGTCCAAGGTGTCATTCGTAGCACTACCAGTTTCATCATCAACATTACCAGTTTGACAGTCTTCTACATTTTCGTGCAAGGTGTTAAGAATATTTCCTTCGTTGGGTCCAGTGGTTCTTTTTCCGAACACTACTTCGGATGGTGACACACCGGTTGTTTTATTTCGGGTGTTGTTTAAGCTCCACTGCACATTTCCAACATGGGTATCCCATTCACGTTCATCATGACCGTGATTAGATGCTGATAATGACTCTAAAATGGTCCGATTGTACCTCTCTATTTGACCATTGGCACGCGGTGTAGCCACAGAGTTTAAAACATGTTTGACTCCTATAGATTGTGCATATTGTTTAAATAGAGAGGAGGTAAAACTTGTACCTCTATCCGTAATGATAATTTTGGGGATACCTATTACATGAAAGATGTCCTTTAGGATTTTGATTGTGGTTTTACTCTTTAAATCACGTACCGGTTTTATGAAGATGAACTTACTGTATCCATCAATTATACCCAGTATGTATTCGTTGCCATTTTTACTTCTTACAAATGGGCCTAAATGGTCCAAATGTAATGTGTTAAATGGAGTATTACCCTTGGGGATGGGGTGCAGGTAGCCACTACTTTTACCTGTAGAAGCTTTGTTATAAGCGCAGCTAAGACACGATGAGACGTATTTCTTGATGAATTTATTCATTTTTGGAAACCAAAAATCCTGCTTTATTTTGTCCAAGGTTTTATCTAAAGAAAAATGACCTGACTCATCATGTCCTATCTGACATATGCGCCATCTAGCCCCATCAGGTACAACCCATTTCAGTTCATCTCCAATGCGTCGATATATTTTTTCGTTGCGCAATACATAGTTTTCCATAACATCTTTTAACTCTTTTTTGTCCGTATTTAGTATAGCTCTAACTAATTTTAATTTGGGATCAGTGAGCTGGACAGATTGAAGCCAATCTGCCGTGCCTATGTTGAAAATTTCTAATTCACCTGCTTCTAATAAGTTGGAATCTTCTTTTGACTCGACTGGGTTGCGGCTAAGAGCATCTACGTGCTTCATGGCTTCTCCAGGCCTATACTCTATGCTAAAGTCATATTCTTGAAGTAAGAGCCACCACCTAGCTATGCGAGGCACTAAATCTCGTTTGGTTAGAGTCGTCCTTAGCGCATTACAGTCGGTGAAGACTTTGAAATGAATACCTATTAGGTAAGTGCGGAATTTTTTTAAGGATAAGACAACAGCGAGGGTCTCCAATTCATAAGAGTGTAGGAACTCCTCATCTTTTGTCGTTTGCTTACTATAGTAAGCTACTGGTCTGAAAGGTGTTTTTTCATCTGGTTTTTGTAGTAAAACTTTTTTTTTTCTGGTTTTTGTAGGTTGGGGGAACCCAAAGCCGAGTTTGCTAGCGTCACAATGCACTTCTGTAATATACGCTGGATCGTAAAGAGCTAAAAGAGGCCGCTCAACTAGCTTAGTCTTAATAGTTTCAAATGCAGTATTTTGAGGTTCATTCCATGACCAGGGTACATTAGCTTTCGTAAGGCAAGTCAAAGGCTTAGCAATAGCGGCAAAGTTTGGAATAAATCTGCGAAAGAAACTCGCTAAGCCCACGAACTGCCTTACCTGATGTACATTTATGGGGGTCGGAAACGATGCAACGGCTTCAATTTTCTTACTTCCGGGTCTTAAACCCTCTTTAGACACCTCGTATCCAAGGTAGTCCAAGGAAGTCTGAAAGAAGTAGCACTTCTTTATATTCAGTGTAAGGCCTGCTTTTCGTAATGAATTTAATATTCGTCTCAACTTATCCAACCCTTCGTCTATCGTTGCTGCAGGAGACAATAGATCATCCATGTATGGCATTGCTAGGTCGTACCTATCTTTACCCAGCGCCTTGTTGATCATATGTTGGAACACAGCGGGGGCATTAACCAACCCAAAAGGCATTTTAGTGTATTCGTAATGCCCATCCGGTGTTACAAATGCTGTTAAATGTCTGGAATCCTCAGCAACCGATATTTGATGGTATCCAGACTTCAGGTCGAGACTTGTAAAATATTTTTTACCACTCAGTCGGTCTAATTGATCATCTATGACTGGCATTGGATAGGAGTCTTTAATGGTCTTCTTATTTAATGCCCGGTAGTCCACACATAACCGGCATTCGCCATTCTTCTTGTTGACTAGGACTATAGGGCTCGCATATGAAGAGTTAGACTCTCTTACAATGCCAGTGTTCATGAGTTCATTAACCAAGTCCCGAACCTTTAACCTTTCACTATACGCTAATCGGTACGGCTTGTATGATATTGGTACGTCGTCCTGTAGTCGAATATGCATTTCAGTTATAGAGGTTGTCCCTAGTTCATCTAAGCCTAATGCAAAACAGTCACGATACTCATTTAACAAGTCTAATAATTTGTTTTGTTGGTCATTTGATGTATCTGGTCCAATGTTTAACATATTCAAAGTTATTGGCTCATTACATTGGTAATTATTTAAATGAGGATCGGCTGACGTTATTTTATTTACTTCCATCACCTCAGACTGACAGTGAGAGTCTAATAATATTGGCAGAGATGGTAACAATCTTGCACGCGCTAGTAGTCTATCCTTTTTAATATAGATATCTTCTCCAGAAAAGTTTATTATAGGCAACTTTCCTTGACCATTCTCAACTTTGTATATACCAGGAATTGTTATCATCTCTTCCCCAATCCTATATGAAACACTGCCAGGGATGTATATACAACCCGTATACTCCTTAGAGCATGTAATAGTAACACCAGTTATGCTGCTAACTATAACGTCATTTGCGCAGCATAGGTCAACTTTATCCATTTCCGAATTTTCTAAATAAAGTGTAAGACTCGTATTTGTTTTATACACTACTACATCAGGTCTTTCAGTCAAGTTATGTCCAATTAATATATCGGTATTAAGAAAAGTGTCAGGAACTACATACATATCTATTTCAGCTTTTACAAAATCTACTTTAATTTGAGCAATTGCCTTTCCAATAGGTTTCATTTCCCCGAACGCAAAGCCTTTAATTAATGGTAAATTATTTATATCAAGAGTTAGAGATAGCTCATTTGCAACGCTTTGCTTCAATATCGTACACTGACTACCAAAATCTACAAAAGCCGTCTTATCTACTTCGTTAATTTTAACTATCTTACTATATATATCATTTGGTTTTTCTTGTTCCGCTATGCGTAATACCTTATTATTCGTGTTTCCCGTTTTATCTTCGGTTGATTTATTGTTGTCGTTTTGATTCCATCGACAAAAATCCGCTACGTGTCCCATACGGTTGCACTTGATGCATTTTTGTAAGTCTTTTTGACATTTTGGAACTGTGTGTCCAAGTTCTGAACAATTAAAACATCTTGGTGGACGTGATACCCTATTAATTTTAGTCTGATCTGTACTTTTTGAATTTATTGCTTTATTAAGTTGAGGTATCGGTTTTTTAGTGTCTTTAAAAGATTTAACAGTAATACTACGTAAATATCTTAAGAGTTTGTTGAAGCTTTTGTAATTTGCACCTTGAGCATTTAATCTGATATTATTATCAAATATCCCATGGATAATGCAATCGACAGCATCTTAACCCTTTATGTTGCAATGACTGACCAGTCTCATTTTGTCGTAGAAATACTCTTCAAGCGTTTCTTCTCGCCTACTCTTCCTTTCGAGCATTTCCGTTAGACGATCGGCATAATTGCGGTCATCAGGGAAGTTATGCAAAAGTTTCCGCTGCCATTCTTTCCAGGTATAATTCATTGAAGGTAAAGCTTCATACCACTGCCGTGCTAAACCAGCAAGTTTCGGTAAAGCATGAAATACAGTCTGTTTATCAGTCCACTTATAGATGGCGGCAGTTTCATTTATTTTTTTAAGCCATGATTTAGTTGATTGCGTTTTCTGACTTGGGTTAAAGTCTGGTATAACATCGTGAGCTCCTACAGTTGAGTTATGACTATGAGTGGCCATAGCGTCAATGAACCTTTCCATTGAAAGATATTTACTGGTCTTAGACCTCTGTTGTTTGCGAAACGTACTTCGTCTTCCAGTTCGCCTAAGCCTGGACCGAGAACGACGTTCGCTGCCAGAAGATGTCGCACTACTGTTGCTAACATATGATTCGGTCGAACTGCTTGAGCTAGAACTCAAGGAACTGCTTTTATGCGTACGTATTGAATCACTGTCACTGCTGCGAGATGGGCTACGTTTGTGACGAGGTCGACGTTTTTTGTGTACAGAACGAGATCTGCTCCTACTGGCTCTTTTAGTATTCCTCAATCTAGATCGAGGACGGTTACGCCTGTATTTACGTAACATTTTACGATCATGGGAGTTTTCCCTATGTCGCGATCGTCTCGGTTCTGGTGTATGTGACCTTTTTCGCTTATTGTTGATGGGTGCGTCATCTCCTCTTTTTCTTTTCCGCACACGAACAGCATATTTTTGTGCCAATGGCGGAGTGCCGCCCCTGGACTCAGGATCGGACATTATTTTAATTTATCTCCAAGGTTAATCAAGAACTCTTTTTTTCACCTAGTCAAAGTGGATCCACAATTTTTAAGGTTTGAAAACAGCATAAAATAAAATACAATGTTCCATTCACAACAACAAACAGTTCGATTAACGTACGTAACCGAAATTAAATAAATGCCTTTTAAACAAATAATTAACCAAATAAATAATTTCGTAAAATAAAAGTTAGGTAAGTAAAATGTTAGGTATCAAAATAAAAATATCAAACCATAATAAATAACATTGACAATATGTAAATAATAGTGAATGTATGTGTGTATTATTTATTTTTAGGAAGGTAGTTATATAAGTAAAAGAAATTAGTACTTAATGAAAATACGTCGGTATTTCATTACATCAGACAGTATTTTCAGTAAAAAAAATAACGTGAGCATATTTTATTTAGGGCATAGGTGTAAAGGAAGGAGAAGGGTAGGATTAAAACAAAGCGTTAGTGAAAATTCATCATATAAAAAAAACAATGCAAATTAAAACAAACAGTTGATTATCGGCTAGAAATTTCAAAGAAAATAAATAAGTCCATTCAGTTTGTTTCGTCAAAACAGAATATAACCTACAACTTTTAAAAACTGTTATCTAGTTACGTATCACTTATCTAGTGCCGTCGAATTACCTATTACAACGGAATACCTACCGCAAATGTGAAACCTACTGTGGTTTATCGGCAATTTTGCGATGATGTGTGGTATTTCCAGTAGGTACACATATGACACAATAACACAAATGTTAAGATATTGTAGCTAAACGATTTGTAAGATAGAAAAAAACACTATTTATTATCTTAGCTAACAGATGGTTAAAAGCAACTAGTAAAATAAGAAAATAGCTGTCTGTACATACCAATTTTGTGCTGCGTTGTTTACGTACCACTTCTGAATTATGAAATTAAACAGCTACAATATGTATTTTAACTTTATATTAATTAAATATCCTTAAATCTTTCGCCCGTGCCAACACAACTGCCACTCCGCTCGAATGAATCACGTCCCCACTCGCGCCCTCTAGTTGAAAACGCTCGCAACACACCACTGACAATTTACGTTTTTAAAATAATTTTTAATAAAAAAATATAACTATGCTAACATGTGTTAATTTTGTTTCTTTTCCGCAACCCTCACTAGTAGCATTGTTCAGTACTGACCTATAATTTTAATTAACGCATATGACGCAACTAGTATCACTTCCCTGAGTGCCAAAACGCATTGTCATTGGCATAAATAAGAATGATAATATGACCTTAAATGACAGTACAGTAAAAGTTATATCACAACTCGACAGAGTGTGAGTGAGTCAGTGTTAACTCGTTGTTTTAGGGCCGTATTCAGAAATGCCTTACTTGAGTCCATCTTCAGTAAGTCGGACTAAGTGGAGATAAGTCGGTGTGAGGTCGATGCCTACGTCATCAAGAACCATCTTGGGAAACTCCCTCCGTTAGCACTCTTGACATTTTCTGGGAGGGTCAAATCACGTCAAATCTGTACATGACATGTATCACGTTTTGTTGCATAATACTAAATAAATTATCAATAGAACATAATCCACGCTGAACAACCGTCTCTGCTTTTTAATTCTATGTAAATTAGTATTTCTAAAATTTAACTACGCTATTTTTATTTTTCGTCTATATTAGATATAAACATTTATTAGAATATTCTAATAAAACTATAAAGATAATTTTGTTTAAACTGACGTTAAATAATAAAAAAAAAACCTCTTCTCATAAACAAATCTCAACTCGTTGATGACGCGTTTTGAGAAACTCAAAGCCAAGTCAGGTCCTACCATGACTAGAGATGACTCGAGAGGGACTAAAACACGGACTCGAACCGGCGTTCGAGAGATAGTTCTTGAGATGAGTCGGCACTCATCTCAAGAACTATCTCTGAATATGCTGATATTCTCACAGGCCGCCTTGGGAACTCGTCACCATCTTGAGAAGTAACTCTGCAAATGCGACTGTAATTTTAATAATTAATTACCCTATCTAGATTTTTTCCAGTTTTATTCATAATGGAATAAATAAATACAGGGTGTAGTAAACAGAAACATACATGTCGACATGTAAGATGGTAGTAAAACTTCCCGATTTACTACCTTACCAGTAATTTAATTGTGGTTACTAATTTTGTACACGTAATAGCATTTTAAAAAGCGCACTACTGATGCGTTTACTACTTGCTGGTGATAGTGGTGTGGGCGCAGATGCATTGTCGAATCAGCTATTTTACAAAACCGCTAGCAGTTTTATAAAACAGCTCCGTTTTGTAAAACATCTATACGACGACGTTTAGCATTCATAATTACTGAACTTTAATACTCAAAATTGCATATTCGTTTAGCATTCATTAAAGCAGCGGGTAAACTGCCAGCTGTTTTGTAAAAAAGCATAAAATAAAACGTTCGATTGTAGATTTTACTTCTAAATTGAGGCTCTGTATGTCATAATAATGACGTCCGAGACCTCGTCAAAATTAGCAAATAAAATTAATCATACTAATAAAAAAGTGTTGAAATCAAGTGAAAACGACAATTTTAAATGAACAATTTTAATAAAAAGTTATCAGTTTTATGAAAGTCACTGCGGAAACATGAAAAAGTTGTCGTTCAAACGAAGAATTTGGATTGGAACTTGGAAAGACAAGCCATTCTACAATACGTCTAAACTTGGGTAGCAGTTTTGTAAAACAGCTGATTTGATAATCCATTTGCAACACTGATATCGTTCTTTGGTTTTTTTAAATCATCACTCATCTTCAATTTGTCGACAATATACCTATAGTTATTATGGGAGGGTCCCTGGAGGAACTTAGCATAATGCTCAGATACCTCAGTGGCGCATCCGAACAGGTGGGTCTTAATAATAATAATAATAATAATATAAAGCTGGAAAACCCAGAGTACGCATGAAATGGTCCAATGATGTAAATACATTTATCATGCGTACCTACTACCAAATCACTAAACTTGAAACAGATTTGACCTTATACAGACAAATTCAAAAAGCAGCGATTCTTAACACTTGCAGGATAGTTCGCAAATTCCTCCAAATTGATGAAGACATGACAGACTGACAGACCCACATTTCCGTTTACTTGGTCTAGGCCCGTAAACGGAAAAAATACCGGTGTAAGCCGAGAAAAAATAGATAATTAAATAATAATAATAATAATTCTTTATTTCAGGCATTTCAAAAAACCCATAATAATAAAAATACAATAAAACTTATAAAATAAATAACACAAGAAATTATCTAACGTTCTCATGCATGTGCACAGAGGACCAGTGTTTTTTAAATGGACCAAAAGGGTCCTCGTCAATTGTCCTTAGAATTTCATTGCTACTATTTTGTAGCCTCTTCCAAAACGAGGCGATGCGGGTTCGGAGGATCGCATAAAAGTCCGGTATCCTGGCGTCGGCGAACATGCTCTTGGCACTGCAATAGCGTGGGAATTTCATGATGATTCGGAAGGCATCATTGTACTGAACACGCAGTTTGTTATAGGAACGTTTAGTGTACCCCACCCAAAGCTGACAAGTGTAGAAACTCTGACAGAATGCTCTGAAGAGAGTACACTTCACGTCCCTAGTACAATTTCCGAACCTTCGTGCCAGCATATTGCAGCGCACTGCCAAAGCTCGACGTTCTCTCTCCAAGTCCGCATCGTCACGCAAGTCGTCCGTTAAAACATGTCCCAAGTATTTGAAACTCTTTACAACCCGAACCGGCGAACCGTATAAAAATACCGGGGGCACTTTCCCCGGACCTCTTCCTGACCTGAAAACTACCATCTCCGATTTGGCTACGTTGTACTTAAGGCCGTGATGCTTAGAGTAGTCCTCACAAATCTTGAGTAGCTTTCTCATACCGTCTATCGAGGGGCTGAGAAGCACCATATCATCGGCGTAACTTAAATTGTTCACACACAGGTTACCAACATGGCAGCCAATTCTGGTGCCTCTCAGCTCCTCGATAAGCCCATTAACATAGAGGTTGAAGAGGTCAGGAGAAGTGAGTCCACCTTGACGTACGCCACACTCTAACCTATACTCGCTAGAGTGTGCGTCGCCCCATCTTACACTGTTGGTTTGATTCTCGTAAAAGAATCTCAACAGACTTACGACTTCAGTCGGCGTGCCTGATTTAGCCAATTTATCCCACAGGAGCGAGTAATTGACCAAATCGAAGGCACGACTCAGGTCCAGAAAACAGGCGTATATGGAGGTCTCTCTATTAACATAATAGGAGACCGCATATTTCAGGCTTAGTATGGCCGAGTCCGTTGAGAGTCCGGCACGAAAACCAAACTGAGCATCGTTCAGTTTGAGAGTTTTCGCCAGTTCAGGCTGCAAAAGTTGTTCGAAAACCTTACTTACTATGGTCCCTAAGGATATGGGCCTATAATTCGACAGACTAGACAGGTCACCTGTTTTGTTTTTAGCTATGGGTACGACAACAGTTTTCATAAGATTAACTGGCAAATAACTGTACTTAATACATAAATTAAAAAGGACTGATAAAATACGGAACAGTTCATCACTGGCGTAGAGTAAGTGCTCCACACTCAGTCCGTCAAATCCTGGCGATTTGCCTCTTTTCATACCTTTAACAACTTTGACTATTTGTTCAGGCGTAAATGTCATAGATCTATCACTACTGGAGGTGACCGGGTTGCTAGGGTGAGAACAAGGGAGCTGCTCGGACACACACTCCACGTCCAGTGGTTGAACTTTAAAATGTGTAGCAAACATATCTGCTATCGTTTTCGGATCTACATTATTGTTTACACTCACAGGCAATACTTCTTTATGATTAAAACTTTTCGTATCCTTCCAAAATTTAACAAAATTTTTATTATTTCTACTAATTGCTAAAATATTATTTTTGATACCTTCTTCATTTTTCTGGCACCATTTTAATTTACTTTTAAAAATCTTCCTACTATTACGCATGTTTTCATAAACAAATCCCGTATTTGGTTTACCACATTCAACCCACCACTTAAAATACATTCGCGCATTCTCATGGTATTCTTGAATATAATAATTCCATCCAGGTACCTGTCTAAACTTCCTCTGTGTACATTTACGAGAACTTATTATAGATGCCTGCTGTAAAATTTCGATAGTTCTGTCATACAAATTATTTATATCATGTTTATGTTTATCTGTATTTATACAAGTATTTATACTAAAACTATTATCACAGAACGAACATTGACTAGAGTATGAGACATTCTTTAAACTGTCCAAACAATATTTACCATAATTATTTATTTCATCTAAGTCTCTCGTTTTCCATAATATTTTATTTATTGAAGATTTAGAGTTGCCGTCTATTTGACAGTTCTTTTTTACTATCCCATTTATATCTACCTTTATAAATAACGGGAAGTGATCCGACCAACTTACGTCGTTATCTACCTCAATCGACACAATAGTGTTCGACCCGGCAGTAGTGGTGACACAGTGGTCGAGCCACCTCCTCGCACCGGACGCTTCACACATGTACGTGTAGGTATCAGAATCCCGACCCAGTATCTTTATATCCGCGCACACCCAATTCTCTTCCGCACAGAAATCGCTTAATTCCTGCTCGAAACGTGTATAGACATGAGCGTTAAAATCTCCTAAAATATATGCAACTTCTATTAAATTATCATTTAAAATAGCGTCAATTTTTGCCAAACAGCTCGTAAATTCTAATAAGGAATCGTCTTTATTATTGTCGTAAGGCATATAAACATTAAATACCATAAAGGATCTTTGGTCATTTTTAACTAAAATAGCTATTATTCTATCGCTATCGCAATCAACAGTAGATACATTTGGAAGTAGCGACCTACGCCACATAAGCGCCAGCCCCCCATACGGCCTACCTCGAACTATACCCACTGATGTGTCAATAGAGGACTTAGAGTAACAGCTGAAGTCTGTGTCGATCTCATTAACAAAATTTACATTATGTGGCCACAACCAAGTTTCTTGGAGGGCTACTACATCCGCTCTTTTACATAGGTCTGAAACATGATATCTTGCTCTTTTAATGCTCTTACAGTTAAAAGTTGTCATAACTAAATTATTACTAGCTGTATCCATATCACAGATTATTGTTTACTGCATTGCGTGATTCGTTATTTCTATCTTTAGCCGCTGCTGCGCGCTCCGTAAAACGACGAAAAACTAGACCCGACGGCCAAAAGCTTTTGTCGAAAAATTTACTTTTTTTGGTACTGCAAAATACAATTTTGAAGGAATTAAAATCGACTTCACGGCGTTGCGGTAGAATTTCGACGCTAATACATTCTTGTCCCATTTCTTGAATATGGGCTTTAATATCTTCAACCGTGGTTGTCTTCTTCGTTCTTGATAAATACATAGCCGATTTCGAATCTACGACTTGAATACGCGATGCATTTTGCAGTTCTCCTCGCATATTTTGTTTCGATTTTCTTTTACGGGTAAACACAGAAAAACCGTCTTCGTCGTTCGTTCGATGCGAGCTACCGTCGTCATGAGGCATGCTATCTCCACCCGAAGCGCGCGGTGCACCACGATCGGTATTCGCTCGGCGCTCCGGCGGCGCACGATGCACGATCTCCCGGTAGGACGGCATGTGCGCAGTCGCAGGCTCGATGTCAGAGGGGTGTGGTCCAAGCACAGCATGAAGCGATTCCCGTTCTAGACGTTTTTTAGGCGTCGTTGACGTTAAGTTCGAGTTATCTTTTATATGCTTGTCAATAAGTTTTGCATACGAAGTCGTCTCGAAATGCGTATTAGCTGACTTAAGATTAGTCAAATCCGAATGGATTTTTGTCTGTAGTTGCTTAATCTCAGCCTTTGTCACAGTATCGTTACGTATGGATTGTATCTCCGTCTTCAAAATGCATATGTCCTTGAGGAGGCGCGTGACGTCCACGTGATCAAAGGTCACGGGAGGAAGACGATTTAAATCCTTCGCAACAAATGTTGGTTGGTCAATCGGATCTGTCTCTTTAAGAATTTTGATGACATCTTTCACCATTTTCTTGCACCTGTCCTCTCCATTCCGCCGCGTATTCTTTACTCCATTTGCACATTCGTTAAATAACACATTTTTTTTTTTTTTTTTTTTTTTTTATTTTTTTACGGTAAACACAAACTTAAGGTAAACATGAACAAGACGAAACAATTGTGTCAAATATCCATGTTGCATCCAAGCTAGAAATGGTACTATCGAAGCTGCGGAGGTTCAAGGTAAATGTAGTGGATTTATCTTGAACAAGTAGTCCAGCTAACCCAACTTCGATAAAGAAGTCAATAGATCCAACTCGGCTGGGCAGCATTCAGGAAATTGCGGCAGATCGTCTCGTCCAAAATACTTCAGTGTCTGTAGACTTAGGTCTTTAATCAGTGTATATTGCCAGAGGAGTTTTATGGCACAGAGACGTAGTTTTATGAACTATTGGTCCTAAGAACAAGCTCAAAGTCGCTCAGCGTGCGATGGAGTGAGAGTGAGCTATGTTTGGAGTCTCACTACGTGATCGAATCAGTGCTGAGGTGCGTAGAAAGACCAAGGTCATCGGACATAGCTCTCAAGATAAGCAAGAAGTGACAATAGGCAGTCCATGTAGCTCGACGAACCGATAACCGCTGCTGGGGAGAAAGGTTCTTGAATATCGCTCACGGCTGAAAGACGTAGTATATATGTCGTGGCCAGGCCATATCGTAGAATTGACCACATCATAAAATTTTCGATCATTTCATGAAATGTGACCATGGGCAACTAAATTTGACCAGATCATTAAATCGTGAACATTTAACGATTTTGTCGTCCACGATTGGCCATATCATGAAAATAGGGCGTCCATGAAATATTTAATAAGAATCTAAAATTATCTTTGGTACCTACTTATTGTTCTCCAAGTCCGACACACATTTTCAGAGTACTTTTTCGTCATAAACTCTTTTTTCTTCCTCATTTTAATAACAAATTATTCACTTTTTCACTGCGAAAAATAACGCGGCCGCCATGTTGGTACACAAATAAAGCGCTTCCAGCGCCTCTATCGGCAATTAATGTTATAATTTTACGATATGATCAAATAATCTTGACCATTTCATGAAGTAGCTGCGTTTTAGTTGAACATATCGACAAACGATTTCTTATCATTGATCTGGCCAAGGCACATCATGATGTGGCCAATGGATAGTGAAATGATCGAAAATTTCATGATGTGGTCAATTCTACGATATGGCCACGACATATACAAGCTTCACCGTACACAAACCACTTGATACTGGCGAAATACTACAAGTGAAACGTCATAAATAAAAATTGTATCTCATGCTACTTACTTAGCAAAACCACTTGATACTGGCGAAATACTACAAGTGAAACGTCATAAATAAAAATTGTATCTCATGCTACTTACTTAGCAAAACCACTTGATACTGGCGAAATACTACAAGTGAAACGCCATGAATAAAAACTGAGTATAATGTACTCAACGAATTCTAAAATGTTAGACACGAATCGGAAACATTACTTTGATTTAATTAAACTTTTAAATCTTCTACGCTTGACTTGTTTTAAACGATGGACGTTGCGTAAATGATTTCAGTTTAGTAGTGTAGATGTATGGTGGTAGTCTAGTATTGGATCAAGTTCATAATAAAACAGACCAAAAAACTAGACTTAAATAATTTATTAATTACGGGAGTTACGGGATTACGGGCGTTGGTACAAATAAACGAGTAAGTACATGTTTGTGAGGCAAGTTAATACAAAATAATTATACCTACTATCGATTACCTACAGTAAAATGAGATTTCTAAAAATAAAGAATTATTGTTGTTATCATTTAATAAGACACTATTTCATAAGCTTAACAGAAAGACAAAAATTTTAAATCCAATCCATTTTTATTACATTCATTGGTAAATCATTTAGTTTTTTAGGCAAACCTATTATTTTATCAAATAACCATAATTATTTAGTCATAGATATTATTTCAAATAATAAAAATAAATAAAAATATTAAAAATAAAAGTAATTGTACAAATAATAATTATAATCAAAATCAGATTATATTTATAATAATATGGTGAATTAAAGAAGTTTCCCTATTAAAATTACCCATATATATTTTATATTGTTTAATAATTATTATGTTAATAATTTATACTTTTATACTACGTTTTTATTAACTCGCTTTCTTGTCTGTTTGTTTGTGGGTTTCAAAAAACTATAGATTAGAATTTAGCCCCTTTATAGAAAATTCATAGACATCTTCTAGGCGAGCGTGGTCCATCTTTCACCTTATCAATTTCCATCAGCTAGAATACCTAATGGTCAAACGCAAGTCTTTTCAATAATACAAAAAACACAACAATTGTATTGCACTGCAAAAAATATACTAATAATAACTATTTGTAAGTTTTCAAGACATAACACATAACAACCCCTGACACTAATAAGAATTAGAAAACATTTATTCGTTGTCATTACCATAATGTCATGTATCAATAAGTAGTATTTAGACAGACATGAAAATAAGTACGTAAGTAAGTATAAGACAATGAAAAGGTTACAGCGTCAGCTATGCTGTTTTTCAGCCATCACCTCGTTCTCTACTTCTTAGAATATCTATGCCATATGCACCACACGTTTTTCGTTTTAAGTCCTACAAGAGTATTACACCAATAAAAATCTCAATAAAAAATATTTTATATTTTTTAGTGCGAAAACGTGTTGTAGAAAAATATTTTTTACTTTATAATTTTATGAATATTTTTAGTATTGTTTCACGTCTTCATTTTGTGACATAGTTGTATTTTCGTGTACAATCTTTAAAGAATTCAAAACCTATTTAATTGGTGATCGATCAAATATATCCTTTACACAACGCCTATCGAAATGACGTGGCGTCCTGTAAATGCTGCATACTTCTTTCTAGAAATGGATCCAGCTTTAGCCAAGGAGGTGGCGATGTTTGCCAACATGCGCATAGTCACCGAAGCAATTGACAAGGGAGACTCGGAAGTTCAGAAATTCTACAAGGATACTACGTTACTGATATCTGGAGGTTCGGGATTTATGGGGAAACAGCTCTTAGAGAAAATCTTCAGGTAATGGAACCTAGTGTAGTAGTGTAGGTGGCCAGGGTCGTCGCTTGTTCCCGTTTGGAGGGCGGTAGACCATGTGCGGGTGCGCAGCTTTTGTTAAGGGGTGGGGCAAAATTAATGAAACTCGAAAAAAAGTAGGAATTAAAAATGCTTTTTACTGACTGCCCTTCTGTTCCTTATTTCAATAATAACTTGCATGGGTTCTGGCAAAACCTGGTTTAAAACGTTGTTAAAATTTAATTAATTAGATAATTTTGTTACAAAAGTATAGCATCAAGTGTTATATTCTTATGGTTTTGCTGCACCAAAGCTTATCGAACTCCCTGCGGTTGTATTTCCACCTTCTGGAATATTATAATCTTAGACTATAGACTTACATAATCGGCTCTTGGAAGTTTACCACTCAATGACGTACGAGTATATAAAATATGTTTTTGTTTTTTCAGATCATGCGATGTAAAAAAAGTATTCTTGTTGATGCGACCCAAAAAAAATAAAGGCTTACGTGAAAGACTGGACATCATACTAGAAGATCCTGTAAGTACTATAAAAAAAACACAGCTTCCTAGAATTGCTTGTCGGCGGTTGTCATATTGTCCGGTTCCTAAGATCAGTATTGATATACCAGATTCTGTCACCAGGGTCGTCATTGCCTTCAGAACCCTCACTATAAGAAGGAGTATACAGGATGTAAGGAACGGATGAATGAGTGAATAAATACTTTATTAACTTTTGAATGCCACATCTCATCATTACGTTTTTTTGGGTGAGTTCACTACACGATGTGCGGACTCCGTAGAGAAGAACTCGCAGAAGAAACTCCACATAATAATATAGTCATTTACAAAATTCATGCATGTTGAAATAGCCTGTCATTCAAGAAATCTATTCCCATGGATATCTGTCCTCTAAGTAGTCAGATATTGTACAATAAGCTTTCATATACATTTTTTGCATAACAATAGCTTTGAACTTATCTAAAGATATTTTTTTTAAATCGGTAGGGTAGGGACCTTATTGTAAATGCCTTTATAAGAATATGTTATTCTACACAGTCGGCTAAAATGAGCAGCTAACTTATCCTTATTCTAGTATTAAAATCGTGTTTATCACCGTTCTTTTTAAAATTATATTTTATATATATTATTATCCGGATTTATTATATAGGTATAGTGTGTCGGCGCTCACTGTGTAACCGGCCGCTGCACCTCCGTAAGATTTATTACATCAGCCTTTTGTGCTACACATTGTGATTATTTTTGATACATGTTACAAGTATCCGATATCGATCGATCACAATCATGTCAGCTGAAAGCTGAACATATGTCTCCGCCATAGGTATCCAATGATCGATCAAATCAAATCAAATCAACGACCCGTTACAATCCACTGCTTGACTATGAGCCTCCTCCACTTAAGCAGAGGGTTTTGCCATAATCTTCACGCTTGGCAGGCGGGTTGGAGATTGCGAGATTAAAAGGTTACTGTATCAGAGAGCGCTGCTGCCCGTTCCCTGTTCGCGTCTTATGACACCCACGGGAAGAGTAGGGGTTGGTGACAAATGTATTCTATTCTGCCGTCACCACACTAATTGTCACCGTCGTGCTGTAATCGTCCGTTTTATTTACCTTTTAAAGATTAAAATGGACAGGAGATGGCCATCCATTAGAATGGCCTTGAGGTGTCAAACATCGAATTTTAGCCTTATGGATTCGACGATTGACAGCTACGCGCTTATTTAAGGTTATCGTTAGTTCAAAATAATATCATTCATTCATATGAATTCATCTCCTCTCTTTTAAAATTAGTATTAGAGAATGTATGCGTGAACCGGGCTCATTTTGAACTTATTTCAGGTATTCGATACGGTGAAGAAGATGCGCCCAGGCTTCGAAAGGAAAATATGTCCGGTGAAATGCGACGTGGCGGAGTCAAGACTAGGTATTACCTCAGAAGACCGCACTACCATCATTGCAGAGGTATAATTGACTTCATACACTACCTTTGGATTTATAATGATTAAACCAACCCCATATTATTGTTTATACAAGATGTAACAAAACAAACCATCCCGAAGCATCCATGTTAAGTTAAAAATTGTTAATTTTTTATTATTTACGTTTCTTGGGAAAAGATGTTCAGTTTTATGAGTACGGTTGCTGTGTTTCAGGTTGCTAATCCTAATTTGTGAAATCCTGTATATATTTATATATATATATGTATATATATAATCGTGGTTTTCGTGTGCTCTTTTGGAGCCCACTTAAGCTCTGCTCACCCCTTCGGAAATAAATGTGTGATCATAATATATGTATGGACGCATTATTAACACGCTTTTATAAGCTTCATCTGTATATTTGTTTGTATGCTTGCGGGCTTGTTTGTATGTAACCGACTCCTTTGTTTGGACTCGATTTTGACCCACTTTCAACGGACAGATTTAATTGAAACTAATAATACAATAATTAAAAAAAAATACAAAACAAAATACACGCTTTCACAATACATCAAACTTAAAAGTGAAAAATAAATAAATAGTTTAAAAGAACTAAAAAACACGCTTTCAAACTAAAAACACAAACACTCAAGCACATCAAACTAAAAAGTGAAAAATAATTCTTAATATAGGCTAAAAACAATAATGAACAACATAGAAAGCATGCAGGCAAGCAGGCATGCATTACATGTCGTCAACCTATCTACCAACCTCCGCTCATCACGCTCTTTTCGCCATATTCTCCTAACATATTCTATTTGTGGTGGGGATGCCCCGAACTCCCGAACTCGCTTCGCTCGCACCCGCCCTGACTCGTGTTTGTTTTATGAATCATAATATCTAGTTATTAATGCTATATCACTGATTATACCAACTAAAATTAGTGATATTAATAATATAACATTAGAATTAATAACTACATAATTATTTATCTCAAAATCTATGAGAATGAAAAAATATAAGATGTCAATATTATGCTACCAGATTTTTATGCCAAGTATTCCAAATGTATTTAGGACAATCGACATTATGCGAAAGAAACGGTCCCCCATATGTATATGCCTATTGTAAATATATAATACTCGTAATTCACCCAATTACGAAATTTTGTTGGCTTTTGTTCATATCACAAAGCTGGTTAGATATCGTAGGATTGTGTGTCATCTTTTATGTTTTGTTTCAGACTGATATCATAATTCACGGTGCTGCTACTATAAACTTCGATGAACCTTTGAAAATAGCTATCAACACAAACGTTCGTGGGTCAATCGAAATGCTTAATCTCGGGAAGCAATGTAAGAAGCTGAAGTAAGTAGGCGAAAATAAAAAAACCCAACCATCAAAAGGCAGGTTTATATTGAGACAGTCGCTGGCGTCAGTTGGCCGTCACGTCAGTGCTTACCAGTAACTGCCATCATACTTACTTACTTACTAATGCGGCTCAGGGACCCAAAGTGAGTCTTGGCCTCCGACACGAGATTGCGCCATTTGCCCCGGTCCTGCACCGTTTCTCGCCAGTTGACGGTTTCAAGATCGCGCAGATCTGATTCCACGACGTCGTCGCTCCAGACAAGAGATAACTGCCATCATCGTGTAAAAAATTGACCTGCCGCGTCGTCGTCGTCTAGTCAATGCTGACTTGAAATCTGTTATTTATACGATGGCTGACTGATGCCAGCACACTGATAAATCTATTTTTTGTCACACATTTTTTTCCGTTTTACAAAGTATAAAGTAATTATTTTTTTAAAACAAAACGTGAGCGCTTTTAAGCATTTTCTTCGTAAATTAATTAATAACAAATTTTGTGCTAGATCATACGTGCATATATCGACTGCGTTTTCACACGCTACTATCAGCAAAGTTAATAAATCAGTGCAAGAGCAGTTCTACGAAGCCGCACTATCTCCGCAGCTGGCCATGGAGATGGTTGAGACCATGGATGAAAAACGCCTCAACGATATCACTCCAGAGTAAGTATAGTAAAGCTCAATTATGTGATAAGCTTCGACCTGTCCTATATAAAAGAGTAGTATTATTAATATCATCATATGGCGTTATATGAGCTGTTGATTGATGGCGTTATATTAAATTATTTATCTTACTAAAACTCGACTTCCGTCTCTGCCAACCATCTTTCTAAATTCGGTGTGAGTCTGTGCAGGTCCAGTAGACCTCCAGGAAACCTCCTATTTGAACAGTCTACGACAATATGCTGGATGATTTGTTCGGCACCTCCGCAATTAAATACCTCAATGATGTATTGGTATCTACGCCTTCCGACGCCTGTGTGTATGCGGTTAAATTAATGATGTCCCTAGTTTGCGGCTGTTGTGAGACAAAAACTATCAATGCCAAAAAGGAAAAGACGCAGCACCCTAAGCAAAGGGAATATTTTTTTTGTCCTTTGATAGCGCTGGCGTAGGAAGACAATCAAGTGAAAATTCACTGATGCAGAGGGTTTTTTCTTAAATATTACTCAAAAAAAAGTACCGAAATGATGCTTTTTTTTTTCAGGTTAATCCAAGATTGGCCGAACACATACACTTTTACAAAGGCTATAGCGGAGGAGGCGGTGCGACAATTCGGTTCGGAACTACCCATATGCATAGTCAGACCGGCCATAGGTAAGTGCCAGCCAAATGGTACCTAGTCTACTAAGTTAATTATTTCACCAAGGATAAAAACAGGATGATTTAAAAGGTGAACGGAACAAAATTTTATGCCAATGGCAACACAAACTAACAAACTCTACATATTGTTGTACAATTATTTTTTTCGCACTGGCCAGAATATTCGTATGTCATATGGAGCAAACTGCCTGTGAATCCTTCCGGTAATTTACAAGATACTTTTATTTCTTAGTTTATTAGGAGTCACATTGTTAACTCAACCAGCTGTTTTTGTTTAAAAAATAATAATTTCTTTTTCCTTTTTTTGTTACTGCTCTACTTAATTTTATTTAATCATTACAAAATGAAAAAGTATTGTACACAGTTTTATAGCCTCAGATTTAATTTTCTAAACTTAATATAAAGTTGTACCTGGCCGAGACTGCTGTACGCATAGAAGATAATTATGTAAAAAAACTCGGAACAGAAAAAAAAAGTAAAATTAAGTAATATTTTTTTCTTATTTGACTGGCCGGTTATAATATTTTTCAATTGTTATGTCTTGTTTGAAATTGGAATTAAGTAAGTAATTATTTCTTGAATCACAAAACGTTAATATTTTACATCCCTACTTTTTTTTCTGTTCCGATAATTGTGCCGGTAGAGTTATTATTATGTATTACTCGATAACAAATACAATTTGTGTCCGAAGTACTTAATTCTAAAACAACAATAATTGTCTCAACCAAAAATTTCAACTAAACTATGCAGAATAAATAAGTATATAAATTGCAAGTAAACTAGATAGCATTACATTCAAAAAATTTACTTACATTGTAAACGCATTACTTAACTAAAAATAATTTTAATTTCCTCTTAAATATGTGCTGTCTGTTCTCGACCATCAACTCTGCAGGCAAATGATTGTATAACTACTCCGTGTTTAACTACATTTAAATGAGGTGTAATCAGAGGCGAGAAATATTTTTGTCTGGTTCTCTCTCTAGCTTCTCTTTCGCTCACAGTTTCAAACTGATAACGAGTGTTCACAAAGTCTGTAAGTATTACTAGAATGTAAAGACTGGGTATAGTTAGTATGCCTAGTTTATGAAAATGTTCTCTACATGATACCCACGGCGGAATTCTAACCATAGCCCTAACCGCTCTTTTTTGCAACCCAAAAGCTTTCTTTACATTATAGTCATAGCTCATACCCCATAGTTTTATACTCGACAAGTGCATAGTAAATGCCTTTCAACTGCTCCGTTGTAAGAAGATCCCTTAATTTCCGCAGTGTGTAACAAGTTGAACTCACTTTTGTTTCTATTTCTAACATTTCGTCCTTCCAATTTAAATATTCGTTTATGTGTACACCTAATGATTTGACTGAGGGAACTGTAGCTTTAGTTTGTCCGTTTAATTTAAGACGAAGGGAGTCACCGTTTTTTGACGTGTTTTTAAATAAAATAATGTTAGTTTTATCAATATTAATTTTCAAGTTATTGCTCTCAAACCAAATGTCAAAATATGTTAAAGCCGTATTTACTTTGTCAGATAGACATGATAGATATATAGATATATATATAGATATTAATGTCTTTGCTTGCAACTATAGCTGTAAAGTCATCTGCGAATATTGTTAGTTTTATGTCCGGTATCTTAATGCTTATATAATTAACTAAATCATAAATAAATATCAGAAAAAATATTGTTCCTAATACAGATCCTTGCGGCACTCCCCTCGCGACTGACACTAACTTTGAAGTTGCGGTTTGTTACCAGACATACTTTTGATCTCCACATATTGATATCGGTTATTGAAGTAAGATTTAATGAGTTGCAGTGTGCTGTTTGTTACGCCATAGTATTCTAATTTTGCCATCAAAGCATGGTCAACTAAATCAAAAGCCGGACTCAAATCTAAAGAAACTTTGTTTCTCATTCATATTCATTAAAATATCTGTGACTAAAGTTTCTATTGCCTCTTTTGTATCCACTCCTTTTCTATAATCAAATTGTCTATCAACTAAAACATTGCAAGAGTTCAAATGTGTTGTAAGTCTCGTTTTAATAAGTTTTTCTAACAATTTTGATAACACTTACCAGTGTTATCAAAATTGTTAGAAAAACTATAAAGATATCGGTCTGTAGTGTTTTGGGTCACTTTTATCTTTTTTTTATGTAATGGGAGGATGCGTGCTATTTTAAATTGGCCGGAAAATATATTTTTGTCAAAGCATAAATTGAAAAGATGACAAAATGGTCTTTTAAGTATGTCGATATTTTCCCTTATAACTTTTATGGGTATTTCATCATGGCCGTACGATGATTTATTTTTCTTTTTTGCTTCATTGATTACCCCTCTATAAATTCGTAATATTTTTTTTAATTATAATTTTATGATTTTGGAAAATACTTGCACTGCTCAAGAATCCTTTTATTTTACTACATACCTTAATACATTTGTTAATCCAGTTTAATTTCGATACTTTGCCCAGATTTACCTTTTTCCGTGTCTTTCTAAAACAAGATTTGAAAATATTGTCAAACTTTTTGAGAAATCCAATATATTTTGTCTAAACTGAATATTTTTTCTGCGAATAAGACATTTGCTTCTTAAATACTATTTCTTCTCTTGCTATTTTATTTCCGTCAGTCATCACACTCATCTACTTCTATATTTTCTATATTTTCTTCAGGTATGTTTGACAATATGTTATTTTTATATGATTCCACGCCATTCCTCTTAAACGTAGTCTGACTTACTAAATGCTTGAAGTTGTAGCTCGCCAACAGAGTTAGAAAATATTTTTTTTTATCATTTCCTGTTAACATATTCACATTGAAGTCGCCACAAATTATACACCTTTTATCCATGAACCGCTGCAAGAACAATTCAAGTTTTTCAATAAATTTATCTAAATATTTACCATTCTGATAGCAACAAAAAATGCTAATATCAGTGAGGTCATCCTTCACACCACATATCTCAAATACTTCCCTTATACTTAAGCTTTTACAAATGGCTACATCCTGACACTTCCTCCTCTTGTCTCTTAAGATCAACGATCCAGCCCTTGTAATTTTTTTCCTACTATAAACTGCTGCTAATTCGTAGTTTGCAAAACATAGCAAAGGCGCAGACAACTCATTCAAAAAATATTCACTTATACGTACATAATTCTGTCTTTTTTGTAAACCTTCTAAATACAATATAATTTGATTGTGATACCGCATACATTTTGATGATAAATATTAAATTCGAAACACCTTTCTGAATGTTCATTGTTTTTTAATGTAGAATTAATTTGATTATCTAGATATTTTATGTTATAATTAATCATAATTATAACATTTATGAGAAATTTTACGGGCTTACCGCGATATCACTCAACCATTATATCATTATTATATCTCTAACTAAAGCTCTACTCGACTCATTCCTGTCCAATACACTCTCCATTCTATAATATAAGTCAAAAAAAATTACTGAAGAATGACTTAATGGAAATGTGTATGGTATATTACAGAGAACGTTTGTATTGGACAAAACATCGAAAACCCGGTGCAAAGTAGATTGCAATGTTAAAATATTCTCATCATGCTTCCCACCCAATATAACTACGAAGTCCAACTTAGATAAACGACTACATTCCAACACCACATCCTGTGTTAAAATTTTATCAAGAGAAGCAAAGCTTATAATATTATATAATAGATGTAACACAATAGTCCGGTTTTAAGAACCTTTTCTACACTTTTCCCCTATCTCCCTATCTCGTCAGCCAGGAGATCTACTCTTCTTATTATTCTGGTTGGCGTAGTATCTCCATTCAGACTTGCTGGTGGTTTGCTGTTATGTAAGCATGTCTGTGCAGTTCTTTTGTCTTTAGGAAGTTCCGTAGCGTTCGGGATCGAGGATGAAGGCTTAGGTGTAGAGGCACCCGATATTTCACCAACCTTGGCCTCTGAATCAATTTTTATTATATACGGTGTGTGTATATTGCAAATATAACGTCACAAAGTCATTACAAAACATAAGCCTACATTTCTTAAACTATATCCAATACCAAAATTTTAATTTACAGTAATCGCGTCGCTTCTGGAACCTTCTCCCGGATGGTTAGACATGAGCTGTGCCTTCGGTCCTACTGGTGTGAGTACAAAACATAAAATAGCAAGGAATGAATAAATAATTATTATGATGCGATCTCCTCGATGCAGATTGAAATCCTGTCAAAGATTGTAGTCTTTAAAAAATACCGCACCATTTAATTTTTTATATTCTTATATCCACGTAGTTTCTTATTAATAGGAATAGAAAGGAAAACATTTTGTCTGATGTTGGCTCATCTGCGTAAAACAAACGCTGATAGTAACCCCGATTCCGGAAGTCATGCTCTAATTCTAATTTTAAAATCCAGCTATGCAGCTGTCAGATTGAGAGATTTTTAAGTCGAATGTTTTACATGCTCTCTAAAATTGAGCAATCCACGCGTCCATAAGGTTCAAATTCGATGTTTAACAGCTCTAATATTAGATTCGCCATCTCCTGTAACTTTTTAATCTTTAAAAGGTGACAAGGACTAATGAACTGAAATTAAGGATTAGAGCGTGGCGGTGTGAATCGCTAACATTGTCCTTTTTTATAGATTCTACTAGGATCAGCCCTTGGAGTACTCCATACTATGCGTTCAAAGGGCGAAACAAAGCTAGATCTAGTGCCTGTGGATTTGGTCAATAACGCAGTCATACTCGCCGGTAAGTTATGCATTGATGCAGCTTAACAATCTTCAGTTAGACCCATTGACGACCCAGAACAGAGAGCGCTGGCGACGTGGGATTAGGAGAGCCGATCCCAAGTAGACATGAGAAAAGGCCGGAGAAAGAGGAAGATTGAATTTCATAGCGATGTAGAAGGCACGTTAAGCCGTTGGTCTCAGCTACTATAACCCAATCATTATAACTGTGCACCTGTCAACGTCATAATATTTGCCATTTGGTATCCGTTTTGATAGGCGTCAGCGGAGGTGAGGAAGTAAGCGGGCGGGTGAATTCGATGCCACCAACATGACGATTTACAGCTCGAAGTACACAGTTACAATATATCTAGTTGTTACACGAGCCATGTCAGTGGCCTTTGGCGGCTCTATAACACTGATACTAGGGTTTGCGAGGTCGGTTGTCGACCTTACAACCCACACGATAAGAAGAAGTATATCATTTGCAATTTAATTCCACAGGGACTAATATTACTATACCTTTATCGTTGTCACTACTCACGAGAAGAGCGAAGCGGCCTTCTGTTGAGAGTAGAGTCCTGTACGATACGTTGAATAACCTTCAATACTCATCTTTTCCTTTTGCGTACAAAGTAACAGGTACTTATATGGTCGTACACTACCTAGAGCTCTTTTTTTGGTACCGTGGTCGGCCTACATCGCACAAACGATACATTTATTGACCGAGCGAGTGAAACGTCTCTGTTTCAGCTTGGGCAAATTTGCTTTTGTATGTCTACCTGTCTGTCCATCTGTTTGTTTGTTTGTTTGTTTGCTTCACCCTACAGGACGCGTTTCTCAACCGATTCTCGTGAAATTTAGTGAGCAGGTTCGATAAATTAATCGAATTTTTTTGTCGAGTCAGTTTTTGGTAATTTAAAAAATGACGGAGCAATGGGGGTTGCCAGCTTACAAGGTCTACCGCTAAGGCTGTTTTCCTCTACAGGTCACATTTTTCAACTAATAAAAAAACAATGAAATAAAATAAAACGACAAAAAGACAACTAAAAAAATAATTAAAGAAAAATATAAAATTAAAAAAAAAACAAGGTGTCGTCGGGGATGTTTTATCGAGAAAAAATAAATATGAAAAGATATACAGACTCGCGAGGTCTACTGTTCACAGAGCCACAAGTACTTTAAAATTTAAACATATTTAATATGTATGGGGAATGATAAAAAAGTCAGTATTTTTTTGTTTTTTTTTTGTCTAAGAAACTCATATTACTGTTTTGTCATTTAGATCTTTTATCGTGTGACGTCATACGGCTAAATGGCTATGAAACGAACAATCATGCCCGTAGATTTGATTGACCACATCATCATCAACAGCTCATATACGTCTCCACCGTGGGGCTCGAGCCTACCCTGAACTAGGGTGATATAATTATGAAATATTTCCCTTTTCTATGTCAAATCGTCAAACGTAAACGAAGCTTACTTTATACAAGATTTTAGTAAAAATATAGATTTGCTAATAAGATGACGTCACAAATGTCAAATGGGTTCATTAGGTTTTTTTGGATTTTTTAACGTAATCTATAACTTTTTTCCGTTAAAATAACGAAAATATAGTGAAAAACCATAAAACCTCGAAATGGTTTTCGTATTTCTATAGTCAAGCCATTTGACATAGAAAGCACTGTTCACCATTCAACGAAAAATCGTACTAACGAAAAAATCTTTAGCAACCTAGTTTTACCGAGAACAATATAAGAACTATCATTCGAATTTAATAAATTACCATCGTCTTGCCGTTTTCGAAAATGTGCTTTTGTTTTGTTACATAGCGCAAAACGTTTGCAAATTGCTATCACAAAATAAAAAGGGTTACAGAAGGACCACTCCCGCCTTCTTCAAAAATAATTACGTCATCTTGCCAGACCGAGTGCCAGACCCTCTAGGGTTGGTTGCTTTTTTTTAAGTTTCTTCGTTCTTTCGAACAGGCTAAGGTCAATGACCACGCTGCCTTGTCTTTAGTCATAAATGTTTGCTTAAGTGAAAATCCGAGGTATATAAGTCTTTAGTATTTTATATTTTTGTATACAAATCCAAAGTATTATATTATCTGTGCCGGGGTAATACGTATTCTGTCTTCAGATCCAAGGTATACGTCTTTAGTATTTTTTTGTTCATATATTCTTAGGGAAAATCCAGAGTATACGTCATTAGTATTATACGCTAGCACTCGCAGATGAATAAAGTTCAGAAGGAGTCTTTAATTTGAGTTTGCGATCGTGACAAACTTTTTGGGCAAACGCTATGGAGTACTGTTTGGGAACTGCGTGGAACGCCTATAAACGATACGTCAATGTGTGCGTGCCAGAAATGGTAGTTTGTTCTGAATGGACTCTCTGTCTGGGGCCCCACACCGCTTTATCTACTTTGTGTTGCTATATTTACTACATTTCATCTTCCAGGTTGGGAGACAGCAAAGAAACGTGAACAAGGAGAATATGAACAGAAAATTTATACTGTTTCTAACAACAGAAATCCACCTACTATGAGTAAGTTGTTTTCAACTCTCCAGCTTAGAAATAAGAAAATATTGCATCATGTCCGAAGAGCGGAAAATATTATTTTTTCTCGCTGAAACCGGCCAGATAAATATTTTTAACCAAAGTTTCTACAACAAGTTATTTGTTCCAGATTGTTAGTTAATTATCAAATTTAATATATTTTATTAAAATAAAGGGTTATTTCTATATCAGAACAGAAAAGATTTGTTGACTGTTTCTAGAAATCCAAATATTTTGAGTAAATACTCGTAATTTGCTAATTTGTACCGTAGTCCGCAACAGTGTATTAATGCCCTGCTAAAGTGGTGAGAGGTACTTGCTTTTATCACTTATAGCTCGCCCAACGTTAGTAAGTAGAGCTTGGACCCCTGATCTTGAATGCGCCACTTTTCTTTCACATATATTACCATCGTCTGCTGCTAGATAAAGACCTCTCTAGAATCTTTACATCCCGATCCTGCGCCACCGCCCGTATCCAACGTCTTCTCGTGACCTATACCAGAACTTTGATCCACTTAGTGGGAAGCCTATCCGCGCTGAGTCTTCCGCGGCCGCCATTCGAAGACATTCTTGCCAAAAAAGGCCGGTAGTTGTCCATGCAATGTGCGTCGCCCGTGCGAGGCGTCGCGCGAACCGAACTGAATCCTTCTCTCTCACTACTTTTGGGGGCGTGTGAGAAAGATAAAAGAAAAAGACTATTATAACCCCGTTACGCTGCATGTATGCGGTTGGACTATATAAGAGACCGGAGGATAAAAATAATCTTTATGGGTGTTGACTTGAACAATATCAAAATTGATCTTGTCTTTTTAAATAATTTGCTCTGCGAAAAATTCGATTTAAAAATAATAACTAAACGGTCATCTTTCTGTTCCAGAATTTATGATACAGTCTGTAAGAGATACATGGGTCGATTACAAGTCACCCAATACGCTGTACGCTGTTTTTTTGCATGCTACAAATAACCCAATAATATACTTCATACTAAATTGGCTATTCCACTACATACCTGGATATATAGCAGATTTTGTTCTTCGAATAACAGGGAGGAAACCACTGTAAGTAAAAAGTAAAATGCAATGCTCGTTTCACGCTACAATGACTTTCTGGCCTACAAAACTATACATTACGATAAAAATATGTGTTATTGATATCAAAATATACATGCAGAACGAAATTGAAAATATTAAAATCGTATGGTCATCATCAAATCGTGGTCTCCCCAAGGATCTCCACAACGACCGATCCTGCGCTGTCCGTCCATGTTAGTTTGTAATACCATTTTGTTTGCATGCTATTTTCAGGGCTGTCAAACTGTACACCAAGATGAATAAACTTACTAAAGTGTTATCTTACTTCATTGCAAACGAGTGGGTATTCAGTGACAAGAATCTACTAGCGATGTTTACGGGCCTGAATGCAACAGACAAAAATATTTACAACTGCGACCTTGCAAGTTTTAACTGGAAAGAGATGTTCACTATTTGGACTTTGGGTTAGTTCTTTGTTACTTACCACTTAGAAACAGCTTTCGTGGCTGAGTGGTCGAGTGTTCGCCTCTCATTACGAAGGTAAATAAATAATACGTCAAGCCGTTGGTCCCGGCTGCGATTTAAAGAAGTAGTCTCTAAACGATCCACGTCGTGCTCCGAGGGTGGGCGATGGCAGGCCCGGCCGATTGCGATCTCACGGGGGGAGAACAACCGTGTGGGGGAACCCAGAATTTTCGAAGCTTAAGGCGTGGGGAGGCACTGGGGCTCACGCGGCGCTCGGGGGGGCTTGCTGGTGGTGGCAAAGGCCGCTGCCAAGCTGGTTCTTCTTGGGTAGTCGCGGGGACCACTGTGTCACTTCATGCCAGAAGCGGAGAGAACAAGGGATAGACCTAACACAACTCACCTACCGAGAGTATCACGCGGTACGGCTGAGCTGATGCGGCGCTATCATGAAAGGAGCATCCATCAATACTGGGATTAAGGGTGAAATGGTTCTTAAATATAGAGCAGGTCACCCGTCTGCTCTCCTCGCAGACGTCCCCCTTATACATACATACAAACGATCCACGTCAGTGACTTTTGGTGTTGGCTCTATAACATTGACTTAGTCAACCGTACAACCCAAGTGATAATAAAGAAGACTAAAGACTGTTTTGGCTACAAATTATAGTTAACATACGTTAAGTGCTAGCAACTTGACACTTTCACAAAGATCGGTGAATTTCGTTAAGGTTCGTAAGTATGTTGGATTTCCGACACAGGCAGACATGAGTCAAGTGACCCCCACCAGCAAGACCGTTGTATTTGGAAACGTGAAAAAAATTACGGTTGTAGTGCATATGATAAATTTAAAAGGAAAATTATCAACATCAAGTAGGCTTAACCGGTTAACGAATAATAGACCAACTTATAAAATGTACTTGTACAAGTAATTCGGTACAAATATCAAAGAAAATTATTTTGATGAACGTTAACTGTCTCAAACAGGTACCCAAGTGGTATAGGACAATTACGGAACCCTACATTTTGCGTGGCCTGACATGTGCTTGGCCAGTTATTCATTTATGTCTAAAGTACAAAATTTCCCCAATACCTTTAGAGCAATTTCCGAGAAACCATCATGCAGGTTTTTTGGTATTTTAGGTAATTTGAAGGAGGTTTCAATTTTTTTGTTAAAATTATTTTATTATATTTTTTTTATGTTTTTATGGTCATTTTTTTATTGTATAGGGTATATACATCGAAGTTAGTCCCATTTGAATAAAAAATAAAATAACGTACCTTAAAAAAAGAAAATATAAATACAGGATGACTGGTTATGCACGTACTGAATTTTTACCCGTCGTCCCAGGGCGGTAGTTTTATGTTATTGATTGTTGTATTTGTACTACAACATAATTGAGCTAGAAAATACATTTTAAAATTTAATAAAACATTATTTCAGGTGTAAGGAAATATCTTATCAAAGATGGCCTCCAAGGCACGGAACAAGCTGTTAAGCGACACTTTTGGATCAAAATACTGCACTATGCTGTAGTGACGCCACTTTACTTCTATTTGTTGTACAAAGTCGCCATGTTGGCTTTTACGCTTGTATACTTTGCTTCTGGTACTGTATTTGGTATATTTTTAAGATGATTGGATTGACAATAACAAATAAATAAAAATTCCTTTAAGCCTAAGCAGTAGTCGTCATAATGCATTTATGAAGAAAATCCATGCTGCAAAATTAAATTGTTGTTTTTTTTTTCCTTTATTTGTTCAAAACAAAAGTATTACAATCTACAGTTATGACACGCTTCAGAAAAACCTTGGAAGGTTCATGCATGAAGCGAGGTATGCTATCTCGCTGCAGATATATAGGTAGATAAGAGATATGAGTTTTAATGGCCGTTGTTGCACTTGGCACTTGGCACATGGATTACAATTAATAATTATAAAGCGAGAAATAAAAAATAAAAAATTAACAACAGACGACAACAGACGTTAACAGACGTTATCTGTAACAATAATAATCTATATATTTTAATTAGCTGACAAGTGTTACTAATAAAATCATCTCTTGTCCTTTGGAATGAAGTATAGGTAGGTATATAGATTTTTTAAAGACTTTTTACATATGTTCTGTTTCGTTGTATTTGCGATTTCCTCCTGTGAATTCTTGGGTAATTTATTTAATGTGTCCGGTAGTATATAGTCCCACATCCTCATTCCATATACATTTACGGTTCTAGGTAGCGCATAAGTTGGTAAAGTATCTAATTTACGTAGCCTGTCATTTCTACAAGTTTTATGTAAGCAACTAATGCTATGCAATTTATCTACAATAATTGACATATTTACTTTTTCAAATACTGTCATAACTCGACAGTATTTGAATAAGCCATATTCATCATCTTTATTAACAAGTGTTATATATCTAGGAACGATATTCTTAAGTATACTTAGCTGTACTCTGCATAATATTTGTAGTTAGTCATGTCACCAGTTAAATAGTCCATCACAAAATAGAATGACACTCAGGCCTCAAACTTATATCCCAAGGCAGTGTGTTAGATTGTATTCTGTTTTTAATGTATATCAATGACCTGCTAAATATAATAGAGAATCCAATTCTATAACGCGGTCTTGCCGGGATCCGTGGCTAATTTAACCCGTTACCATGACCCATGGTGACCTACCAACCCTCTAGATTAGTTGAAGCGAGCACTTCTGGCATTTTTGCGAATGACGAAGAAGTTGAAGTACATTCGATAGGCAATACATACGCCGCTGCTCCAATAGCAGCAGCACACTGGTGGTTTGACCATACTGATAATTATAGAATGGATGGACTTGAAGTAATGGTACTAAATTAATTATGTGTGAGTGCTGACCTGGAATTTTACTTCAGAACAGTTCAGCAAGGCGGGAAAGCGGTGTCCTTTTGGGGTGGTATTATGATTATGGTGGCTAGAATGCCTTTGATCCCGTATCGAGGCTTCATGACAGCAAACATGTATAAAGCAGTTGCTATTGATAACTTGATCTGAGGATCAAGCATGCCCAGGAGGATCTCCGCATGTGTTCAAGCCAGGGGAGGAGTTATATTATATTGAATATAAACCTTTTATTAATAAAATGTTGTTTAAGTTTGGTTAAACAGTCTTTTTCTTTCTATAAAATTCCTGTTACAATTACATTATGATTAATTACTCAATTTTTGTTAATAAAAAAAAATAGTTTTCTTTTTAATTTTAAAGAAAACACTCAAGTTCGAATTTTTCTTGATAAAATTAATTTGAAAATTTTATTAGCTTATGCTAGTGATCACAAACTTTTTTTGATGTGTGTACGCGAAAATTATCAAAATATTTAAAATTAATATGTTTAAAGACTAGCACTTCTATCACAACCTAATAATAATAAAAAATCTAAAAACTGTTTCTTTCCTCAGAATTTATTTGGCAACATTAGTTTTGGCGTAATCAATCGATTAAAAGTCTTACAAAACATGTTTTTTTAATATTTATTTTGATACTCCCTTATAGGCAGCTAAAATCATTATTACACTCGTATATTATTTCGAAGTATTTCGTTATTTCATTTTTTTAGGTGTGGCTGTTCAAAGCCAAGCCCATTTTGGTTGCTCCCCTTTAATTAATATTTTGAGCATGGCAGGCAGGTAATTTACTGAAAGTAAGGTTACGAAAATGGTGTAATTCCAGAGGCCTACATCATTGAAAATATTAAAGACACAGGAATTAAGGACAGGTAAAAATTATATACACATAAAGAAAGTTTTTTTCCTTACTAACTTACTGTTATGTATAATCAATCAATCAATCAGTCAGCCTATTGCAGTCCACTGCTGGACGTAGGCCTCCCCAAGGGTACGCCAAAGCGCACAATCACCCGCTTTCCTCATCCAGCCACCACCAGCGATCTTCTTCAGGTCATCAGTCCACCTGGCAGGGGGGCGTCCCACACTACGTTTCCCGAGACGCGGTCTCCATTCGAAAACCCGTCTGCTCCAACGCTCATCGGTTCTGCGACAGACGTGGCCAGCCCACTGCCACTTCAGCTTGCCAAATTTCTGGACAATATCCACCACCTTGGTCCTCTGCCGGATGATTTCGTTTCGGATTTTATCCCGTGGCGAAATACCAAGCATAGATCTTTCCATAGCTCGCTGAGTGACATGTAGCCGGTGGGCCAGCTTCACCGTCATGTTCCACGTCTCGGCTCCGTATGTCAAAACGGGTAGGACACACTGGTTATAAAACCTACTTTTCAGGCATTGCGGTAGCGGCGACGAGAAGATATGACAGCAGTTTCCCGAATGCTGCCCAGCCCAACTGTACTCTTCTTGCGATTTCACGCTCAAAGTTGTCTCTACCCAACTGCAATGTCATGTATAATATGTGTATAATACCAAAGTGAAAATATAGCGCGACACTGCGATAATTATGAGAAAAACGGGTTGCTCAGACATTTATTTTGACGAATGAGTTAAGTATAATGTATTCAACGAGCTCTGAAATATTCAACACGAATCGGAAACATTACTTTGATTTCATTAAACTTTTAAATATCCTACTATGACTTGTAAATTTCAACGATCTCATTGTACGGTAAATGGAAAATCGATAAAATCAAATCAAATAGAATAAAAAAAAGTATCAATATAGAGTTGCTATAACGTAGGCTCATTCTCAGTAAATATTCGGCCTAGCCGAATTTTATTTTGCATTTGAAAACTACATATTTCGATAGAGAATAAAAATAATAATTATTACGAATGCGGTGTCCACTGCTGAGCCCTGTCGTGTGGAGAACCCCCTTAGAATTACTAGTAAGGATGTTTTATCAGCCATTAAGAACATGAATAGGGGTAAATCTCCGGGTCATGACGGGCTCAGCATTGAACATCTGCAGTATGCGGGGTTTCATATCAATAGGTTGTTATCAATGCTATTTACTTTTTGTTTGAGACATAACTACTTGCCGCCTGACTTGATAAAAACTATTGTTGTCCCTCTCGTTAAGAACTCTACTGGGGACATAGCTGATAAGTCAAACTATAGGCCAATATCGCTGGCTACTGTAATTGCGAAGGTACTGGATAGAATTCTAGATGTGCATCTAAGTAGTCGTATAACTCTCAGTGATTCCCAGTTTGGTTTTCGAGAGGGGTTATCTACTGAAAGTGCGATTTTATCATTGAAATACACTGTTAATTATTATACTCAGAAGAGTACCCCTGTATATGCATGTTTTTTGGACCTCTCTAAGGCCTTTGATCTGGTCTCATACCATATACTCTGGGATAAACTAAAGGAAGTAGGTATTGGCCCTGAAGTAATTAGTTTGTTCTCTTATTGGTATAATAGTCAAAAAAATGTTGTAAAATGGGCTAATACTTTCTCTGACGAGTATAGTTTAGATTGTGGTGTAAGGCAGGGCGGTCTGTCATCGCCAAGATTGTTTAATTTGTATGTTAACAAACTGATAGGTGAGCTCAGCAGCATGCATGTCGGATGCCGAATAGACAATGTTAGTGTTAATAATATTAGTTACGCTGATGACATGGTGCTGCTGAGCCCATCGATTAGTGGTTTGAGAAAGATGTTAGAAAAATGTGAAGCTTTCGCTGTAAGCCATAGTCTAAAATATAACGAGAAAAAATCTGAATTTATGGTCTTCAACAGCAGACAAAAACAACCTAAAAATGTACCCCCTCTGGTTCTAAATGGTACTCCTTTGAAACGTGTCACACAATTTAAATATTTAGGCCATATTGTAACTGAGGATCTGAAGGACGATTTGGATATAGAGCGGGAGCGCAGGGCGTTGTCGGTGCGTGGTAACATGCTGGCTCATAGATTTACTCGCTGTAATGTTGCTGTTAAAATAACGCTTTTTAAAGCATTTTGCCAAAGTTTTTACACGAGTGCTCTATGGGCCAGTTTTACACAAAAATCGTACAACGCCTTGCGAGTACAATATAATAACATCTTTAGGGCTCTGTTGAGGCTCCCACGCTTTTGCAGCGCATCGGGCATGTTTGCAGACGCTAGTGTGGACGACTTCTACACTATCATGCGAAAAAAGTCTACCTCGATGATGCGGCGAATGCGGGGGAGCACCAATGGAATCCTAAAGATGATAGATGAGAGAATGGATTCTTTTGTATTTAGCCGATTCATCTATTTACATGTTAAAAAAGTAAGAGGATGATTCCACAATTTTAAATTTAAAAACCATATTTTGCTTTCTTTCTTTACTAACATAAATATTAAGCCTACTGTACTAATCATAATTGGACAATATTAGTCTGAAATAAAAGATTTTTATTTTTTTTTATTTTTATTACATAGTGGGTTTTTATATTTTTCACACAATGACAATTTAAAAAAATATCCCGATAAAAATATATACCGATTTGGTGTTTTCGATTTTCGATTATTCATTTGTGGTTTTTGACACAAAATCTTCGTCGTACTAAATAAGATTAAATCAGCAACACCATAAAACTCGCCTTCTACGGTCAAAATAAATATTTTTATTAGGTCTTTCTACAAAATCATGAATCTTTTAAACTGATGAATATATCTTAATAATATTTAAAATTAAATATTAGCTTTGCTTTTGGCCAGGTCGAGTATTGAGCAGTAAGTATTAGTTTTAACAGCTCTATAAATATACTGTTCTTTATTTTGTCATGATTAGACATCAGGTCTCGATAAGGTCGTGGAAGTGTGAAAACGGCCGTTAGTTCCATAAATGACTTGTCAGTTTAGCAGTGTGGATGTTTGGTGGTAGTCTGGAACAAGTTTATAAAAAACCAGACCAAACAATTTAAATTTAATAATTTATTAATTACATAGATTACGGGAGTTGGTACAAATAATCGAATAAGTAAGTATTTGTGAGGCAAGTAAATACAAAATAATTGTAATTACGTCTTCATTTTGTGACATACTTAGTTATATTTTTGAGTACAATCTTGGAATTCAAAACCTATTTAATAGGTGATCGATCAAACAATATCCTTTTCATTACTCATACCCTGAAAGTAGTTCGAAAGTTGCCTGAGGAGCGGATTGAAGGTAATACTTTTCATCCCGGAGGGAGAATCACTTTCAACTGACAGCTGTGATTCATTAATCCTGGCAAATTATTAAAAAAAAAACTGGTTCTAATTTCACATTTCTATTGAACTATGTTCCATCTTTCTATACAGCCACTCAATTACAGCGCAATGGTAAATTGAAATAACATAAAGTTAAGTATTAATTTCGCTCCGGTTCGTTTCTCGCCCAAAGGTTGTCCATCGCCATACAGCGCGGAAACGCTGATAGTGTGATGGGGACTTTTGGGCCGGGAATGACCCGGGGTGGGCTTTTCGAGTAGCTTTTGACTGTCAATAATATTTTTATATTATTGTTTTTTGTCGACGATATTTTGTTTTTTTAGTATTAATTAAAGAATATATATTTTTTAAATGACTTTATTATAATTAACTTTCAACTATTTCTTTAAAATAAAATAGATTTGAGCAAAATATTTAACATTTTTCAATGATGGAAATTAAAAATAATGGCTCAAAAGCTGGCCGGCACGGCCACAGCAAAAAATAAAAATAGGCGGGAAAGCAACAATCCAATTATCATTTGTTTCTCGAATTGTAGGGTTTTGTTTACAATGAGTTCATCTGATTCAGATATGGAAGTCACTCATTTTTTCTTTAGTTTTCTTTAAAAACACGAATTATGTTTTTATTTTTACTTTCCTTGTATTCGTAATGAAAAGCACAGTGTTTACCTCTGTTTAAAGACTTATTTGGTGCCTCGAACTATTAGGGCCCTCGCTACGCTCAGGCCCCAAACCCCGTCTCGGCACTAAATAAGTTACTTTTTCCCCTCGTATAACAATGTACTATTAAACAACACCTATCGACGACCGACGACGTGGCATCCTGTAAATGCTGCATATCATTTTTCTAGAAATGGATCCAGCTTTAGCCAAGGAGCTGGCGATGCTCGCCAACATGCGCACAGTCACCGAAGCAATTGACAAGGGAGACTCGGAAGTCCAGAAATTCTACAAGGATACTACGTTACTGATATCTGGAGGTTCGGGATTTATGGGGAAACAGCTCTTAGAGAAAATCTTCAGGTAATGGAACCTAGTGCAGTAGTGTAGGTGGCCAGGGTCGTCACTGCTTCCAGTTTGGAGGGCGATAGACCATGTGCACACCATTTTGCTAAGGAGTGGGGAAAAATTAATGAGACTCGAGAAATTAAAAATGCTTTTTACTGACTGCCCTTCTGTTTTCTGGCAAAAACTGGTTTAAAACGTTGTTAAAATTTAATAATTATATAGATAATATTGTTACAAAATTATAGCATCAAGTGTTATTTTATTATTTATTCTTTTGGTTTTGCTGCACTAAAGCTTTTCGAACTCTGGAATATTATAATCTTAGACTATAGACTTACATAATCGGCTCTTGGAAGTTTACCACTCAATGACGTACGAGTAAGTATATAAAATATTTTTTGTTTTTTTTCAGATCATGCGATGTAAAAAAAGTATTCTTGTTGATGCGACCCAAAAAAAATAAAGGCTTACGTGAAAGACTGGACATCATACTAGAAGATCCTGTAAGAACTATAAAAAAACACAGCTTCCTAGAATTGCTTGTCGGCGGTTGTCATATTGTCTACAGATTCTGTCACCAGGGTCGTCTTTGCCTTCACAACCCTCACTATAAGAAGGAGTATACAGGTGTAAGGAAGGGATGAATGAATGAATGAATGAATGAATACTTTACTATCTTTTGGATGTTACATCTCTTAGTTTCGTCATTACATTTTTTTGGGTGAGTTCAGCTGAATATAGGTCTCCGTTGTAGGTTTCCAATATTGTTGCTAATTGTCACCGTCGTGCTCTAATCGTCAGTCTTATTTACCTTTTAAAGATTAAAATGGGGCAGGAGATGGCCATCCTTATGTTTGAGGTGTCAAACATCGAATTTTAACTTGGATTCGACGATTGACAGCTACGCGCTTATTTAAGGTTATCGGTAAATCAAAATAATATCATTCATTCGTATGAATCCTCTCTTTTAAAATTAGTATTAGAGAATGTATGCGTGAACCGGGCTCATTTTGAACTTATTTCAGGTATTCGATACGGTGAAGAAGATGCGCCCAGGCTTCGAAAGGAAAATATGTCCGGTGAAAGGCGACGTGGCGGAGTCAAGACTAGGTATTACCTCAGAAGACCGCACTACCATCATTGCAGAGGTATAATCATCCTCATCAGTATAGATAGACGTCACCGTATGATAGTTCAACTCGTTAGTTTATAATCTGTCTAACTATATTATAAACTGACGAAAAATTGTAAACTAAAATAAATAAAAATAAATAAATATGTGGGGACATCTTCACACACGGCCATCTGATCCCAAACTAAGCAGAGCTTGTACTATGGGTACCAGACAGCTGATATACAATACATAAATAGATAATTACATACTTATATAGATAAACAACAACCAGACACAAGGCAAACACAAGTGCTCATCACACGAATGTTTGCCCTGGGCGGGATTCGAACCCGCGACCCTGTGCGTCGGAGGCAGATACACTACCACCTGGGCTACGGAGCCGTCAAACAAACTGCAACCAATCATAGAATAGAATAGAATAGAATAGAAAATCAAATCAAATCATTTACACTTTAGCGTATCATTTCTTGATAGCTTATTATCTATCAATGTCAAATAGTGTGAATAGAATGAAAAATCTCCAGAGAGTAATCTGTCCTGTTTTATCTTTCGTAAAATTGCAAACCGTTCCTGATTGGTCGGGTTGGGTTGCAAAAATTTGACGATTTAACATTATATTGCGAGACAGATTATATTTTCACGAGACAGATTATAATTTCACAATCATACACACTTTGGATACCTACCTTTAGATTTATAATGATTAAACCTACCCTATATTATTGTTTATACAGGATGTAACAAAACAGGGGAACCATCCCGAAGCATCCATGAGAAGTAATAGTACATTACTGCCGCGGCCGCAAAATTTGTTATTGGTGGACGAGGGCACGTTTGAAGTCCGAGCCGCAGGCGAGGACTTTTATCGTGTACGAGTCCAGCAAGAGTTATTGCGGAAATATGCGAGGAAATTATAAAAAACATGTCACACAATAATGTCTTCTTGTATGTATTGTACTAAACTTATCAGTTCTAATCGTTATCCTTTACTTTAACTTCTTGAACCATTCATTGTTAAATTATTTCCCTAATTCAATTATTAGTTAACTTCATCATAATAAATAAATAAGAAAATAGTACGTACGATAAAAATAATACAGACGAAAACATACCGCCATATTAAATGCTTTTCTTTTTTTTTTGTTCTATGCCAGTGTCATACAGAGCATACAGCCAACTCCAATCCCTAAGATTCGTGTACGATTCATATAAAAATTTAATTTAGAACATAAGAGTATGCTGTAAAAAGACTCAAATACAAAGAAATTTCTAGACGAAAGTTACTTTGCTAGCCTAGGCCATTTGAGGGCTGGCCGCTGTTTTGTATGGGGAAATGTTTCGTCCAAAAATGAGTTACTTCGCGTACTGTTTTTTGGCAGTAATAAAAATTGTATTTCATATTTTAACCCATGTTTCTTAGGAAAAGATGTTCAGTTTCATGAGTACGGTTGCTGTGTTCCAGGTTGGTAATCCTGTTTTGTGACAACCTGTATATATATTTATATATATCTATTTTATCATAATACTTTTAAATTTTTAGTTCATTAAGATATAAATAAACTTTCGTATATGGCCGCATAATGATCGTTGGGCATAACTTTTTTAGTATAATTCACAAAGCGCATAATAATTATAACAAGGCATAACAAATAGATGACGTCTACAAAAATAATTTTAAGAAAAAAAAGAGCTGGTATGTTGATAAAACTCAATAATGCACTGACAAAATAATAATATGTTAAATGAAAAAGTGTATTGTGTAAAGAAGTGCAACAAAGCATCCAAGCAAGAAAGCATGCAGGCAAGCAGGCATGCATTACATGTCGTCAACCTATCTACCAACCTCCGCTCGCCACGCGCTTTTCGCCATATTCTCCTAACATAATCTATTTGTGGTGGGGATACCCCGAACTCCCGAACTCGCTTCGCTCGCACCCGCCCTGACTCTGTTTTATGAATCATAATATCTAGCGTGTTTTTTGTGTACACATAATTCTATATCATTGATTATGCTAAATAAAATTAGAAATTTTAAGAATATAACATTAGAATTAGTAACTACATAATTATTTATCTCAAAATCTATGAGAATGAAAAATTTTAAGATGTCAATATTATGCTACCTGATTTTTATGCCAAGTTGATGATGATTCCAATTGTATTTAGGACAATCGACATTATGCGAAAGAAACGATCCCTATGCCTATTGTAAATATATAATTATTATCCTAATTACGAAATTTTGTTGGCTTTTGTTCATATCACAAAGCTGGTTAGATATCGTAGGATTGTGTGTCATCTTTTATGTTTTGTTTCAGACTGATATCATAATTCACGGTGCTGCTACTATAAACTTCGATGAACCTTTGAAAATAGCTATCAACACAAACGTTCGTGGGTCAATCGAAATGCTTAATCTCGGGAAGCAATGTAAGAAGCTGAAGTAAGTAGGCGAATATAAAAAAACCCAACCATCAAAAGGCAGGTTTATATTGAGACAGTCGCTGGCGTCAGTTGGCCGTCACGTCAGTGCTTACCACTGCCATCATACTTACTTACTTACTAATGCGGCTCAGGGACCCAAAGTGAGTCTTGGCCTCCGACACGAGATTGCGCCATTTGCCCCGGTCCTGCACCGTTTCTCGCCAGTTGACGGTTTCAAGATCGCGCAGATCTGATTCCACGACGTCGTCGCTCCAGACAAGAGATAACTGCCATCATCGTGTAAAAAATTGACCTGCCGCATCGACGTCGCGTCGGGTCAATGCTGACTTGAAATCTGTTATTTATACGATGACCGACTGATGCCAGCCACTGACTCGAATTTGCCTTAGAAATGTTTTCTGAAAACTGATAAATCTATTTTTTGTCAGAACTTTTTTTTCCGTTTTACAAAGTATATAAAGTAATTGAATTTTTTTAAACAAAACGTGAGCGTTTTAAAGATTTTCTTCGTAAATTAATTAATAACAAATTTTGTGCTAGATCATACGTGCATATATCGACTGCGTTTTCACACGCTACTATCAGCAAAGTTAATAAATCAGTGCAAGAGCAGTTCTACGAAGCCGCACTATCTCCGCAGCTGGCCATGGAGATGGTTGAGACCATGGATGAAAAACGCCTCAACGATATCACTCCAGAGTAAGTATAGTAAAGCTCAATTATGTGATAAGCTTCGACCTGTCCTATATAAAAGAGTAGTATTATTAATATCATCATATGGCGTTATATGAGCTGTTGATTGATGGCGTTATATTAAATTATTTATCTTACTAAAACTCGACTTCCGTCCCTGCCAACCATCTTTCTGAATTCGGGGTGAGTCTGTGCAGGTCCAGTAGACCCCCAGGAAACCTCCTATTTGAACAGTCTACGACAATATGCTGGATGATTTGTTCGGCACCTCCGCAATTAAATACCCCAATGATGTATTGGTATCTACGCCTTCCGACGCCTGTGTGGATTCGGTGTCCCTAGTTTGCGGCTGTAGTGAGACAAAAACTATCAATGCCAAAAAGGAAAAGACGCAGCACCCTAAAGCAAAGAGAATAAATTTTTCACCTCTCCACCTCGGAAAGTTGGCTTTTAATGCCCGAAAACAGGGTCGAAAATCGCTTATTAATTTCTAGACATGCAAACCATTCTCATGTCTAGAGAGGAGAATTAGTTTGAAGTTCGAACATTATCTTACACAGGAAAAAAGTTTTCATATATCCGCGCCTAAAATAATTGACGTAAGCCATATTTTTATTATTGGGTGTGTTCCGAATCAAACTTTCAGCGCCGTCAGCAGCAATCAGAAAACCAAAAGATTGTATGGGTTTCGCCTGCCTTTAAGTGCGCTAAAATCGATTTAAGCGCGTCTCGGAACGCAGGGATAGGTTTTCATACAATTTTGGAATGCACCCTAAAAAAACATAACCTAAAAGTTTGTTTATTGTTTTGGTTTAAAATTGAAAAGAATTATGATAAAATACAATAATTTAACCACATCATATAGAATTATATCTAAAATAAGAGAACTCTTGTACATTTTTAAGTAACAATATTTACGTAGGTAGGTAAGTAAATAGTTAAATGATTTCCTTGCCGGAACAGGTGAAAAATAATGTGTTGGGTTTGAGAGGAATCTTATTCTCACCTCGAACCTTAGAATCCCTCGCGAGCTTCAGGAGTCTAGTTTTAGAAACATATTACAGACTTCTTCGCATGCTCTGGATTCAATATCAGTTCTCTGAGGAAAAATCAACATTCCTCTCTTACCTAACAAATAACTATTTTGTGCTTTGGTAGCGCTGACGTAGGAAGACAATCAAGTGAAAATTCACTGATGCAGAGGGTTTTTTCTTAAATATTACTCAAAAAAGGTACCGAAATGATGCGTTTTTTTCAGGTTAATCCAAGATTGGCCGAACACATACACTTTTACAAAGGCTATAGCGGAAGAGGCGGTGCGACAATTCGGTTCGGAACTACCCATATGCATAGTCAGACCGGCCATAAGTAAGTACCAGCCAAATGGTACCTAGTCTACTAAGTTAATTATGTGACCTTTCTGTGATCGAAGGACCAAGGATAAAAACAGAATGATTCAAAAGATAAACGGAACTAAATTTTATGCCAATAGAAACACAAGCTTGTCATTTTGTTGTAGACTTATTTTTATCGCACTGTCATGTAGTCTAGAATACTCATATGGAGTAAACTGTCTGTGAACCCTTCCGGTAATTTACAAGATACTTTTATTTCTTATTTTATTAGGAGTCATATTGTTACTCAACAAGCTGCTTTTGTGTTTTAACAACCATTATTTCGTTTTTCTTTTTTTGTTACTGCTCTGCCTAATTTTATTTAGTCATTATACATAATGAAAAATATTGTACACAGTTTTTATTAGCCTCAGATTTTATTTTCTAAACTTAATATAAAGTTGTACCTGGCCGAGACTTCTGTACGCATAGAAGATAATAAAATTATGTTAATAAACTCCGAAATATACACACCGGCACAATTAGCGGAACAGAAAACAAAAGTAAAATTAAGTAATCTTTTTTTCTTATATTGACTGGCTGGTTATAATATTTTTCTATTGTTGTCTTTTTTTAAAGTGGAACTAAGTAATAATTATTTCTTGAATCACCAAACGTTACTATTTTTTGTATTCCTACTTTTTTTTTCTGTTCCGCTAATTGTGCCGGTGTGTGTATCTTGCAAACGTAACGTCACAAAGTCATTACAAATCATAAGCCTACATTTCTTACCCTATATCCAATACCAAAATTTTAATTTACAGTTATCGGGTCGCTTCTGGAACCTTCTCCCGGATGGTTAGACATGAGCTGTGCCTTCGGTCCAAGTGGTGTGAGTACAAAACATAACATAGCAAGGATCAAAATGAATAAACAATTATTATGACGCGATCTCCTCGATGCAGGTTCCTGTCAAAGATTGTAATCTCTAAAAAAATATCGAATCATTTAATTTATTTTATATTCTTATACCCACGTAGTCTCGTATAGGAATAGAAAGGAAATCATTTTGTCTGATGTTGGCTCATCTACGTAAAACAAACGCTGATAGTAACCCCGATTCCGGAAGTCATGCTCTAATTCTAATTTTAAAATCCAGCTATCCTTTTCTTTTTTATGACTAAAGAAAGAGAGGTAATGTATGTATTCAGATGAACGAATGATATTATTTTGAAAGAATGATAACCTTAAATATGATGCAGCTATGCAATTGTTAGATTAAGAGATTTTTAAGTCGAATGCTTTACATACTTTCTAAAATTGAGCAATCCACGCGACCATAAGTTTCAATTTCGATGTTTAATAGCTCTAATATTAGATTGGCCATCTCCTGTAACTTTTTAATCATTAAAAGGTGAAAATGACTGACAAACTGAAATTAAGGATTAGAGCGTGACGGTGTGAATCGCTAACATTGTCCTTTTTTATAGATTCTCCTAGGATCAACCCTTGGAGTACTCCATACTATGCGTTCAGTCGGCGAAACAAAGCTTGATCTAGTGCCTGTGGATTTGGTCAATAACGCAGTCATACTCGCCGGTAAGTTATGCATTGATTCAGCTTATCATTTAATTTTGGTCAATAACGCAGTCATACTCGCCGGTAAGTTATGCATTTATTCAGCTTATCATTTAATTTTGGTCAATAACGCAGTCATACTCGCCGGTAAGTTATGCATTGATTCAGCTTATCATTTAATTTTGGTCAATAACGCAGTCATACTCGCCGGTAAGTTATGCATTTATTCAGCTTATCATTTAACTTTGGTGAATAACGCAGTCATACTCGCCGGTAAGTTATGCATTGATTCAGCTTATCATTTAATTTTGGTCAATAACGCAGTCATACTCGCCGGTAAGTTATGCATTTATTCAGCTTATCATTTAATTTTGGTCAATAACGCAGTCATACTCGCCGGTAAGTTATGCATTGATTCAGCTTATCATTTAATTTAGGTCAATAACGTAATCATACTCGCCGGTAAGTTATGCATTGATTCAGCTTATCTTTTAATTTTGGGCAATAACGCAGTCATACTTGCCGGTAAGTTATAATAATAATAATAATTAATTATAATAATAATAATAATAAAAATAATAACGACCTAACCCTACATATGAACAGGAACATAATCATGACCATTCTAAAAGCCCAGTTAATACGAATAATTTACTTGCTAATATGAAACCAATGACCACAAAAGCTGGTAAAAACAGACAAAGACTCAACTGGACTGACGCAGTAAATAGAGATTTGCTAAAGTGTTACTTTAACGTAACAAATAATGAGAGCAACTTAACCGGCTATAGACCATTGCTACATAAGAGCTTCATAGAAAAACACCCTGAACTAAACTTTCTATCGCAACAGAGACTGTCGGACCAACTTAGGTCAGTAATAAATAATAATCGTATAGCTCCAGAAGAAAGACAATTAATTAAAACACAGTTAACAGAACAACAGCGAGCGCAACCAATACAAAGAACGCCACAAATCTCCCAAGTTACACAACGAACAGATCCCCATCACAGCCACAGCTCTACCCAAATTAATATCAATTTTAATCTTCCTCCGTCTCAATCACAATCACCAACTGAAACCTCCGTTCATCTTTATCACCAAGAGCAAATAACACCTAGATTACCCGCTACTTCCCAAGTCCAAACAGACCCAGAAAATACCCCCCATAGAAATCCTCGTCCAGCAGCACCAGTAAACCTAGATAAAGAAAAAATTGATCAAAAGTTCCAACAGTTATGGCAACAATACCAACATACAGACCCAACTACACGACCATACATACCCAAACAGAAGACCTCTAAAAAGCTTGCTGAAACAGTACAGTTTATAAATAAAGACATTCTTCCAAAACATATATCAGGGGACCAGGACTTCATGAAAACTCAAACTTTAGTGTACTGTGCCGCATATACTGCAGCAATATACAACGGTTCTAAAATTAAAGAACTTGAACCTGAAAGCACAAATGAAATAACACATACACATAAAATCCCGGGATGGCAGAGAAGATTACAAAACAAAATTGAAATGTTAAGGAGAAATATAGGCAGAATGACTCAATATATCCAGGGAAACAGAAGTTCAAAAATAATATCATATACTCAACAGATCAAACATAAATACAGAATTCATTCACAACATGAAGAACCTAACTTAACAGACAGAGAATTTCTAGACACACTCAAGCAAAAACTAAATGCAGCAAATAGCAGACTAAAACGATATTTAAATTGTACACAGAGGAAAAAACAGAACTCAGTATTTACAAACAATGAAAAACAATTCTATAGAAAACTATCAGTAGATACAAATAACATTCAAAATACAAATCAATCAAATCCACCTTCAGCAGATAACATGCATAAGTTTTGGTCTAATATTTGGTCTAACCCTTTAAATCACAACCACTCCGCCGAATGGATACAAAATGACTCTGAAATTGTAAGTTCTATACAAGAGATGGAGTTTGATCACATGCCTGTGGAAATATTTGTAAAAGTGCTTAAAAAAGCACACAATTGGAAGGCTCCAGGTAGTGATCAAATACACAACTACTGGTATAAGAAACTGTCTACTACCCACCCTCTCCTTCACAATCATATTAATGAGTTTATTAAAACACCAGAAAAAATGCCACAGTACATTACGCAAGGAACAACGTTTATGATACCTAAAGACAACGAACACCAAAACCCAGCAAAGTACCGCCCAATTACATGCCTGCAAACCTTTTATAAGATCATGACCGCTTGTATATCAGAACTCATTTATCAACATGTTGATCAAAACAATATACTTGCGGAAGAACAAAAAGGCTGCCGAAAACATAGCAAAGGGTGCAAGGAACAGCTCGTGATCGACTCAGTTGCTATGCGGGAAATATATAAACAAAAAAAAGACATAAGTACCATGTATGTCGACTACCGTAAGGCATTTGATTCTGTACCCCATAGTTGGCTGATTTACATCTTACGTCATTATAAAATTAACCCCACAATAGTTACATTCCTAGAGGAGTCAATGTATCACTGGAAAACCAAGCTCAAAATTCTGGGAAACATTAATATTGAGATGCCTGACATCGCCATACGCCGGGGAATTTTCCAAGGCGATGCTCTCAGCCCATTGTGGTTTTGCCTGGCTTTGAATCCTCTCTCTCATATGCTCAATAAGTCAAATAAAGGTTTATCACTTCCCGGTTCACACAGCCAATCTCCACTCTCTCATCTCATGTACATGGATGACATTAAATTATATGGTAATACTGCTGACTCACTACACCACCTCGCAGATATCACAGAAACGTTCTCTCGGGATATCAACATGGAGTTTGGAATAGACAAATGCAAAACATTTACTATAAAAAATGGCCACATTGTTACTAATAATTTCACACTAGAGACCGGCAGTTGCGTTATATCCCTTGATGAAGGCACCTTTTACAAATATTTAGGATTTCAACAGGCTAGGCAAATTCAACAAAAACTTACAAAGACTGAACTAAAAAAAAAAGTTTAAACATAGGCTTAATATACTTCTTAAATCCCATTTAAATTCACGAAATCTTATAAAAGCTATCAATACCTATGCCATCCCAATACTTACATACTCATTTGGAATTATCACCTGGTCACAAACCGATCTTCTTAACCTACAACGTCTTATTAACACAACAATGACAGCCAATCGAAAGCACCACCCAAGATCCTGTATACAACGGCTAACACTAACCAGAAAGGAAGGAGGAAGAGGAATCATAGACATCGTAAATCTACACAATAAACAAATCAAGTCTCTGAGATACTACTTCCATCAAAGATCACAAGAATCTGACATACACGCTTCAATATCCCGAACTGATAAACGCCTAACACCCCTTAATCTTCATGATCATAGCATACAGCGCAATGAAAAAATAATAGATAGTAAAAATAAAATTGCCACATGGGAACAGAAGTCTCTACATGGAAGACATCGCCAAGACCTCCAGCAACCCCACGTCGACAAAGCTGCGTCGAACTTATGGTTACAAAGAGGTGAGCTCTTCCCAGAGACTGAAGCTTTCATGCTGGCAATCCAAGATCAAATCATCGACACCCGTAATTACCAAAGATACATCACACGAATACCAAACCTCGCCACAGATACTTGCCGCCACTGCCATAGTAACTCTGAAACTGTTCAGCACATTACCGGTGCATGCAAATCCATAGCCCAGACTGATTATAAACACCGCCATGATCAAGCCGCCGCAATAATATATCAAAACTTAGCTTACCAATATAATTTTGTGTCTAAAAAAGTTCCTTACTACAAATATAAACCTGCTGCAGTCCTCGAGAACGACAGCCACAAGATATATTGGGATCGAACCATTATCACAGACAAGACAATACATTTTAATAGACCAGATATTACAGTTTTAGATAAAAGTAACAAATCCGTTCTCCTCATAGACATCGCCATCTGCAACACCCATAACCTAGTCACTACACACAACGAAAAAATAGCAAAATACACAGATCTGTCTATTGAAATACAAAAACAATGGGGAGTCAACAGTACCAAAACAGTACCCATAATTTTATCTACGACAGGTGTAATCCCAAGAACACTCCACCGCAGCCTAAATACTCTGAAAATGCAAACATCTACTCTCGTCCTATTACAAAAGGCAGTTATTTTAAATACTTGCAGGATCGTGAGGAAATTTTTGACATTAGATCTACGCTAGCACTTGGCTCCGGCCCGTGCCGATATTACCTCTACGGAGAGTCTTACAATTTAAGAAAAAAGAATAATAATAATAATAATAATAATAAGCCCCCTAAAAACCAACCTTACGTCCGTGCTGAACATCTAGTCACGTAGGGGGCGGACACACGTACATTAGAAACTTACGTGGCCAACAAGTCAATGGTAAAGCGATATGGTAAAAATGCTAACAAGAAGTAAAACTACCCAGGCGGGTCCCAATGTCCATGGCACTGGGGAATCCCGCTCTGAGCCTTCAAACTCAGACAGCCCTGCGTATTCTGGGATGGGCAACCTATCGCTGTCTGCCCAGCGCAATGCTGTTGTAGACCTGGAGGAAGAAGAGGAAGAAGCGTATCCAACATCTTCGGAAGCAACACCTTACAACTCAGAAGCTGAAACCAGCTCTGCTTCCTGTACACCAATACCAACTAGAAGTGTTTTGCAGGTTATGAGACCTGTAACCACCCTAGCTGGAAAACCTCGATAGCGTATGAAATGGACATATGAGATAAATAAAGATCTTCTTCGTTGTTACTATATTGTGACTCAAAATGAGTCTAACCTGAAAAAATTCCGCACAAACCTTAAAAATCTATTTTCAGAAAAATACCTTGACCTACAATTCATATCAGAACAGAGACTATCTGATCAAATAAGAATAATTAATTCTAGAAACAAAATATCAGCTGAAGAAAAAGAAAGAATAAAAAGAGAAATATCAAACCAAGAAACCAATCTAAACAATGTTTCACAAAGTCAAAGCATATATTACAACAATACCACAGAACCAAGCTGTGCGAACAGTCAAACATCTTTTTACACTTCTAGCCTATCTTACACAAACATAATCCAGATCTCAACAACTAATACGAAATCAGATTCAAATTCTGTAAACCAATCATAATTTCTTCTACCGGCATCATACCTAAAACCCTACACAAAGCTATAGTTGAACTAAATCTCCCGAAAACTACTTATATTAATATGCAAAAGGCAGTAATACTGGACACTTGCTCCATAGTCCGGCGATTCCTCAACAATGCAGCAATCTTCCAAGCGCCCACTGAAATAGCACCAGAATCAAGTCACTTGGCATAGCCCGTGCTTGGATCCGTAAAAACCGGCCTTGTACTGAAAAAAGTAGTATTCTACAAAAACAAAATAATAATAATAATAATAATTTAGTTATGCATTGATTATGCTCATCATTTAATTTTGGTCAATAACGCAGTCATACTCGCCAGTAAGACGCTGTTCGCCGTTCATCGGTAGTACGAAATAATCTTTAGCAACCTTGAGAACTTATCATTCGAATTTAATAAATTTTCATCATTTTGCCGTTTTAGAAAATATGCTTTTGTTTTTTTTACATAGCAAAAGACGTTTGCAAATTGCTATCACAAAATAAAAAGGGTTACAGAAGGACCACTCCTGCCTTCTTCAAATATAATTACGTCATCTTGCCAGACCCACTAGAATTGGTTGCTACTGTACTGTTTCTCAGTTTTGACAAAAAGTGATTTATTTTACAATAAATAGTACATAAAAAACATACATAATGTTATTTTATTTGTTACTTTTTAGTGGAGATAACCATATAAGGTAATTTGAAGGAGGTTTCTATTTTTTTGTTAAAATTATTTTTATTTTATGATTTTCAGTGTTTCATTCAATATATTTTATGTAAGTAATTAATCCTAACCTCGACACATTTCCTATTATTTTTCTTCATTATCAAAAGCTAGGTAAGCAATGTCCCAACTAAACTGGAAAAAGTCTCACAAGGACATTTTCGTTTAAGAGTGTCTTAACCGAGATTCGAACCCGAAACCTCCGTAAAGAGAGTAAAGCACTCGACCACTCGGCCATAGAAGCTAAATTATTTGTTATTTCCAATACAATATCCGAAGATTTCCGAGGAGGTTCTTGTCCTGTCACAGTTGCCAAAAATGTTATAAAATCGAATAATAAAATTTTGGAACAAGGGAAACGTAGATTTTCAACAAACTGACAAAACAAATTTATTTCGTTGCCTAGCAACCATTCCACCACAAACTACAATACAACAACGGTATCGCGATGCATGTTGCTATTACCAGTTGAGGAGTTTCCGCTTTTATTTGCTATTTCATCATCAGATTTTAACAAAATTGGATCTATCCCTAAAGCACGTTCTATCGAATGAAAAAAGAATCATCGAAATCGGTTGAAAACTGACTGAGATATGACTAAAAGAATAGACGAATAACGACGCGAATGCTACATTCCGTTGAGGAATTTCCAAGTTTTACCTCATGTTCCACCATCAGATCTTGACGAAATTAATATGGGACCACCTCGAGAGTAAATCCTATCGAATGAAAAAAGAATTATTAAAATCGGTTAACAATTGGCGGAGATATCTAATAACATACATAAAAAAAAAAACAGACGAATTGAGAACCTCCTCCTTTTTTGAAGTCGGTTAAAAAACTGATTCTAATTTCACATTTCTATTGAACTATGTTCCATTTTTCTATACAGCCACTCAATTACAGCGCAATGTTAAATTAAAATAACATAAAGTTAAGTATTAATTAAAGAATATATATATTTTAAATGACTTTGTTATAAGTTAAAAAAAAAGTCAAAAGTCAAAATTATTTATTTCCATAGGATGTTATTACATCACTTAGATAATATTACCTTTCAACTATTTCTATAAAATAAACTAGATTTGGGCAAAATTAAAAATAATGGCTCAAAAGCTGGCCGGCACGGCCACAGTAGAAATTAAAAAATAAGCGGGAAAGCAACAATCCAATTATCATTTGTTTCTCGAGTTGTAGGGTTTTGTTTACAATGAGTTCATCTGATTCAGATATGGAAGTCACTCATTTTTTCTTTAGCTAATTTGTGTTTTTATTTTTACTTTCCTTGTATTCGTAATGAAAAGCACAGTGTTTACCTCTGGTTAAAGAATTATTTAATGCCTCGAACTATTAGGGCCCTTGCTACGCTCAGGCCCCAAACCCCGTCTCGGCGCTAAATAAGTTACTTGTTAAGTTACTTGTAGTTACTTACCCTTCGTATAACAATGTACATGTTTTTGACAATACTACGTGACAAGCGCCCGCGCTAGCACTGCAGATAAATAAAACTAGAGAAGGAGTTTTTAATTTGAGTTTGCGATCGCGACAAACTTTTTGGGCAAACTTGGAGGAACCGCGTGGCAACGCCTATAAACGATAAGTCAATGTGGGGGTACCAGAAATGGCAGTTTGTTCTGAGTGGACTCTCTGTCTGGGACCCCGCGCTGCTTTACCTACTTTGTGTTGCTATATTTACTACATTTCAACTTCCAGGTTGGGAGACAGCAAAGAAACGTGAACAAGGAGAATATGAACAGAAAATTTATACTGTTTCTAACAACAGAAATCCAACTACTATGAGTAAGTTGTTTTCAACTCTCCAGCTTAGCAATAAGTAAATATTGCATTTCATGTCCGAAGAGTGCTTTCATGTCCGAAGATTTTTTTTTCTCTTAAGAGTAATATCGCTGAAACCGACCAGATAAACACTTTTAACCACAGTTCCCAAAACATGTCATTTGGTTCAGATTGTTAGTTAATTATCAAAATAAAATATATTTTATTTAAATAAAGGGTTATTTCTATATTAGAACCGAAGAGATTTGTTTGTTTCTAGAAATCCAAATATTTTGAGTATTAATTATTTGCTAATTTGGAGCGTAGTCCGCATCAGATTATGAATGTCCAGCTAAAGTGGTGAGAGGTACCTGCTTATATCACTTATAGCTCGCCCAACGTTAGTTAGAGTTTGGACCCTTGATCTTGAATGCGCCAATACTTTTCTTTCACACATTACCATCGTCTGCTGCTAGATAAAGATCTCTCTAGAATCTTTACATCCCGATCCTGCGCCACCGCCAAAGTCTTCTTGTGACCTATACCAGAACTTTTATCCACTTAGTGGGAAGCCTATCCACGCTGTCTTCCGTGGCCGTAATTGATTTTCTTGACAAAAAAGGCCGGCAGTTGTCCATGCAATGTGCGTCGCCCGGGCGAGGCCTCGCGTGAACTGAATCCTTCTCACTACTTTTGGGGGCGTGTGAGAAAGATTACGGGATTAATGCAGTAAAGGAATATTGTAACCACTACATGCGGTTGGACTATGAGACCGGAGAATAAAAATAATCTTTATAGGTGTTGAATTGAACAATATCAAAATTAATCTTGTTTTTTTAAATAATTTTCTCTGCGAAAAATCAGATTTAAAAATAATAACAAAATTTTCAAAAACAACTTTCTGTTCCAGAATTTATGATACAGTGTTTAACAGATTTAAGGAACGATTACATGTCACCCAAATCGCTGTACTTCGCTTTTGGGCAGACTACAAGTAACCCAATAATATACTTTATACTAAATTGGCTATTCCACTACATACCTGGATATATAGCAGATTTTGTTCTTCAAATGACAGGGAGGAAACCACTGTAAGTAAAATACAATGCTCGTTGAAACGACCATAAGTCGTTGTAGTGTTCACGAATTTCTGGTCTACAAAACTATACAATACGATACAAATATATGTTATTGACATCTCAATATACATACAGAACAAAATTGAAAAATATGAAAATCGTATGGTCATCATCAAATCGTGATCTCCCCAAGGATTTCCACAACGACCGATCCTGCGCTGTCCGTCCATGTTAGTTTGTAATACCATTTTGTTTGCATTCTATTTTCAGGGCTGTCAAACTGTACACCAAGATGAATAAACTTACTAACGTATTATTTTACTTCGCTGCAAACGAGTGGGTATTCAATGACAAGAATCTACTAGCGATGTTTACGGGCCTGAATGCAACAGACAAAAAGATTTACAACTGCGACCTTGCAAGTTTTAACTGGAATGAGATGTTCACTATTTGGACTTTGGGTTAGTTCTTTATGTTACTTACTACTTAGAAACAGCCTTTGTGGCTGAGTGGTCGAGTGTTCGACTCTCATTACGAAGGTTTCGGGTTCGAATCCCGGGGGGTTACAAAAAGTGTCTTTGTGAGATTTTCTTTAGATTGATTTGGACATTGCTGGCTGCATCACCTGATTGTCCGATAAGAAAGATTATTATTTGCTTCGAAAGGCACGTCAAGCCGTTGGTCCCGGCTGTTATCTAAAGAAGCAGTCGCTAAACGATCCACGTCAGTGACTTTCGGTGTCGGCTCTATAACACTACAATACAACCCAAACGATGATGAAGAAGGAAGACTACTTAAAAGCCTGTTTTGACTACAAATTATTGTTTACATACGTTAAGTGCTAGCAACTTAATCCGTTTCAAGCAACCTGGTCTGAATATATTCTTTGTCCTCAAACGGAGGAGGTCCTCAATTCGACACGTATATTTTATTGTATTGTATAGGGTACCTATACATCGAAGTTAGTCCCATTTGAATAATAAAATAAACAACCCTACCTTAAGAGTAGGTAAATACAGGATGACTGGTTATGCACGTACTGAATTTTTACCCGTCGTCCCAGGGCGGTAGTTTTATGTTATTGATTGTTGTATTTGTACTACAACATAATTGAGCTAGAAAATATATTTTAAAATTTAACAAAACATAATGTAAATAAATAATAAATTTAATAAAACAGGTGTAAGGAAATATCTTATCAAAGATGGCCTCCAAGGCACGGAACAAGCTGTTAAGCGACACTTTTGGATCAAAATACTGCACTATGCTGTAGTGACGCCACTTTACTTCTATTTGTTGTACAAAGTCGCCATGTTGGCTTTTACGCTTGTATACTTTGCTTCTGGTATTGTATTTGGTATATTTTTAAGATGATTGGATTGACAATAACAAATAAATAAAAATTCCTTTAAGCCTAAGCAGTAGTCGTCATAATGCATTTATGAAGAAAATCCATGCTGCAAAATTAAATTGTTGTTTTTTTTTTCCTTTATTTGTTCAAAACAAAAGTATTACAATCTACAGTTATGACACGCTTCAGAAAAACCTTGGAAGGTTCATGCATGAAGCAAGGTATGCTATCTCGCTGCAGATATATAGGTAGATAAGAGATATGAGTTTTAATAGCCGTTGTTGCACTTGGCACTTGGCACAAGGATTACAATTAATAATTATAAAACGAGAAATAAAAAATTAACAACAGACGACAACAGACGTTAACAGACGTTAACAGACGTTATCTGTAACAATAATAATCTATATATTTTAATTAGCTGACAAGTGTAACTAATAAAATCATCTCTTGTCCTTTGGAATGAAGTATAGGTATATAGATTTTTTAAAGACTTTTTACATATGTTCTGTTTCGTTGTATTTGCGATTTCCTCCTGTGAATTCTTGGGTATGGGTAATATATTTAATGTGTCCGGTAGTATATAGTCCCACATCCTCATTCCATATACATTTACGGTTCTAGGTAGCGCATAAGTTGGTAAAGTATCTAATTTTCGTAGCCTGTCATTTCTACAAGTTTTATGTAAGCAACTAATGCTATGCAATTTATCTACAATAATTGACATATTTACTTTTTCAAATACTGTCATAACTCGACAGTATTTGAATAAGCCATATTCATCATCTTTATTAACAAGTGTTATATATCTAGGAACGATATTCTTAAGTATACTTAGCTGTACTTTGCATAATATTTGTAGTTAGTCATGTCACCAGTTAAATAGTCCATCACAAAATAGAATGACACTCAGGCCTCAAACTTATACCCCAAGGCAGTGTGTTAGATTGTATTCTGTTTTTACTGTATATCAATGACCTGCTAAATATAATAGAGAATCCAATTCTATAACGCGGTCTTGCCGGGATCCGTGGCTAATTTAACCCGTTACCATGACCCATAGTGACCAACCAACCCTCTAGATTGGTTGAAGCGAGCACTTCTGGCATTTTTGCGAATGACGAAGAAGTTGAAGTACATTCGATAGGCAATACATACGCCGCTGCTCCAATAGCAGCAGCACACTGGTGGTTTGACCATACTGATAATTATAGAATGGATGGACTTGAAGTAATGGTACTAAATTAATTATGTGTGAGTGCTGACCTGGAATTTTACTTCAGAACAGTTCAGCAAGGCGGGAAAGCGGTGTCCTTTTGGGGTGGTATTATGATTATGGTGGCTAGAATGCCTTTGATCCCGTATCGAGGCTTCATGACAGCAAACATGTATAAAGCAGTTGCTATTGATAACTTGATCTGAGGATCAAGCATGCCCAGGAGGATCTCCGCATGTGTTCAAGCCAGGGGAGGAGTTATATTATATTGAATATAAACCTTTTATTAATAAAATGTTGTTTAAGTTTGGTTAAACAGTCTTTTTCTTTCTATAAAATTCCTGTTATAATTACATTATGATTAATTACGCAATTTTTGTTAATAAAAAAAAATTGTTTTCTTTTTAATTTTAAAGAAAACACTCAAGTTCGAATTTTTCTTGATAAAATTAATTTGAAAATTTTATTAGCTTATGCTAGTGATCACAAACTTTTTTTGATGTGTGTACGCGAAAATTATCAAAATATTTAAAATTAATATGTTTAAAGACTAGCACTTCTATCACAACCTAATAATAATAAAAAATCTAAAAACTGTTTCTTTCCTCAGAATTTATTTGGCAACATTAGTTTTGGCGTAATCAATCGATTAAAAGTCTTACAAAACATGTTTTTTTAATATTTATTTTGATACTCCCTTATAGGCAGCTAAAATCATTATTACACTCGTATATTATTTCGAAGTATTTCGTTATTTCATTTTTTTAGGTGTGGCTGTTCAAAGCCAAGCCCATTTTGGTTGCTCCCCTTTAATTAATATTTTGAGCATGGCAGGCAGGTAATTTACTGAAAGTAAGGTTACGAAAATGGTGTAATTCCAGAGGCCTACATCATTGAAAATATTAAAGACACAGGAATTAAGGACAGGTAAAAATTATATACTCATAAAGAAAGTTTTTTTCCTTACTAACTTACTGTTATGTATAATCAATCAATCAATCAGTCAGCCTATTGCAGTCCACTGCTGGACGTAGGCCTCCCCAAGGGTACGCCAAAGCGCACAATCACCCGCTTTCCTCATCCAGCCACCACCAGCGATCTTCTTCAGGTCATCAGTCCACCTGGCAGGGGGGCGTCCCACACTACGTTTCCCGAGACGCGGTCTCCATTCGAGAACCCGTCTGCTCCAACGCTCATCGGTTCTGCGACAGACGTGGCCAGCCCACTGCCACTTCAGCTTGCCAAATTTCTGGACAATATCCACCACCTTGGTCCTCTGCCGGATGATTTCGTTTCGGATTTTATCCCGTGGCGAAATACCAAGCATAGATCTTTCCATAGCTCGCTGAGTGACATGTAGCCGGTGGGCCAGCTTCACCGTCATGTTCCACGTCTCGGCTCCGTATGTCAAAACGGGTAGGACACACTGGTTATAAAACCTACTTTTCAGGCATTGCGGTAGCGGCGACGAGAAGATATGACAGCAGTTTCCCGAATGCTGCCCAGCCCAACTGTACTCTTCTTGCGATTTCACGCTCAAAGTTGTCTCTACCCAACTGCAATGTCATGTATAATATGTGTATAATACCAAAGTGAAAATATAGCGCGACACTGCGATAATTATGAGAAAAACGGGTTGCTCAGACATTTATTTTGACGAATGAGTTAAGTATAATGTATTCAACGAGCTCTGAAATATTCAACACGAATCGGAAACATTACTTTGATTTCATTAAACTTTTAAATATCCTACTATGACTTGTAAATTTCAACGATCTCATTGTACGGTAAATGGAAAATCGATAAAATCAAATCAAATAGAATAAAAAAAAGTATCAATATAGAGTTGCTATAACGTAGGCTCATTCTCAGTAAATATTCGGCCTAGCCGAATTTTATTTTGCATTTGAAAACTACATATTTCGATAGAGAATAAAAATAATAATTATTACGAATGCGGTGTCCACTGCTGAGCCCTGTCGTGTGGAGAACCCCCTTAGAATTACTAGTAAGGATGTTTTATCAGCCATTAAGAACATGAATAGGGGTAAATCTCCGGGTCATGACGGGCTCAGCATTGAACATCTGCAGTATGCGGGGTTTCATATCAATAGGTTGTTATCAATGCTATTTACTTTTTGTTTGAGACATAACTACTTGCCGCCTGACTTGATAAAAACTATTGTTGTCCCTCTCGTTAAGAACTCTACTGGGGACATAGCTGATAAGTCAAACTATAGGCCAATATCGCTGGCTACTGTAATTGCGAAGGTACTGGATAGAATTCTAGATGTGCATCTAAGTAGTCGTATAACTCTCAGTGATTCCCAGTTTGGTTTTCGAGAGGGGTTATCTACTGAAAGTGCGATTTTATCATTGAAATACACTGTTAATTATTATACTCAGAAGAGTACCCCTGTATATGCATGTTTTTTGGACCTCTCTAAGGCCTTTGATCTGGTCTCATACCATATACTCTGGGATAAACTAAAGGAAGTAGGTATTGGCCCTGAAGTAATTAGTTTGTTCTCTTATTGGTATAATAGTCAAAAAAATGTGGTAAAATGGGCTAATACTTTCTCTGACGAGTATAGTTTAGATTGTGGTGTAAGGCAGGGCGGTCTGTCATCGCCAAGATTGTTTAATTTGTATGTTAACAAACTGATAGGTGAGCTCAGCAGCATGCATGTCGGATGCCGAATAGACAATGTTAGTGTTAATAATATTAGTTACGCTGATGACATGGTGCTGCTGAGCCCATCGATTAGTGGTTTGAGAAAGATGTTAGAAAAATGTGAAGCTTTCGCTGTAAGCCATAGTCTAAAATATAACGAGAAAAAATCTGAATTTATGGTCTTCAACAGCAGACAAAAACAACCTAAAAATGTACCCCCTCTGGTTCTAAATGGTACTCCTTTGAAACGTGTCACACAATTTAAATATTTAGGCCATATTGTAACTGAGGATCTGAAGGACGATTTGGATATAGAGCGGGAGCGCAGGGCGTTGTCGGTGCGTGGTAACATGCTGGCTCATAGATTTACTCGCTGTAATGTTGCTGTTAAAATAACGCTTTTTAAAGCATTTTGCCAAAGTTTTTACACGAGTGCTCTATGGGCCAGTTTTACACAAAAATCGTACAACGCCTTGCGAGTACAATATAATAACATCTTTAGGGCTCTGTTGAGGCTCCCACGCTTTTGCAGCGCATCGGGCATGTTTGCAGACGCTAGTGTGGACGACTTCTACACTATCATGCGAAAAAAGTCTACCTCGATGATGCGGCGAATGCGGGGGAGCACCAATGGAATCCTAAAGATGATAGATGAGAGAATGGATTCTTTTGTATTTAGCCGATTCATCTATTTACATGTTAAAAAAGTAAGGGGATGATTCCACAACTTTAAATTTAAAAACCATATTTTGCTTTCTTTCTTTACTAACATAAATATTAAGCCTACTGTACTAATCATAATTGGACAATATTAGTCTGAAATAAAAGATTTTTATTTTTTTTTATTTATTTTTTATTTTTATTACATAGTGGGTTTTTATATTTTTCACACAATGACAATTTAAAAAAATATCCCGATAAAAATATATACCGATTTGGTGTTTTCGATTTTCGATTATTCATTTGTGGTTTTTGACACAAAATCTTCGTCGTACTAAATAAGATTAAATCAGCAACACCATAAAACTCGCCTTCTACGGTCAAAATAAATATTTTTACTAGGTCTTTCTACAAAATCATGAATCTTTTAAACTGATGAATATATCTTAATAATATTTAAAATTAAATATTACCTTTGCTTTTGGCCAGGTCGAGTATTGAGCAGTAAGTATTGGTTTTAACAGCTCTATAAATATACTGTTCTTTATTTTGTCATGATTAGACATCAGGTCTCGATAAGGTCGTGGAAGTGTGAAAACGGCCGTTAGTTCCATAAATGACTTGTCAGTTTAGCAGTGTGGATGTTTGGTGGTAGTCTGGAACAAGTTTATAAAAAACCAGACCAAACAATTTAAATTTAATAATTTATTAATTACATAGATTACGGGAGTTGGTACAAATAATCGAATAAGTAAGTGTTTGTGAGGCAAGTAAATACAAAATAATTGTAATTACGTCTTCATTTTGTGACATACTTAGTTATATTTTTGAGTACAATCTTGGAATTCAAAACCTATTTAATAGGTGATCGATCAAACAATATCCTTTTCATTACTCATACCCTGAAAGTAGTTCGGAAGTTGCCTGAGGAGCGGATTGAAGGTAATACTTTTCATCCCGGAGGGAGAATCACTTTCAACTGACAGCTGTCATTCATTAATCCTGGCAAATTATTTAAAAAAAAACTGGTTCTAATTTCACATTTCTATTGAACTATGTTCCATCTTTCTATACAGCCACTCAATTACAGCGCAATGGTAAATTGAAATAACATAAAGTTAAGTATTAATTTCGCTCCGGTTCGTTTCTCGCCCAAAGGTTGTCCATCGCCATACAGCGCGGAAACGCTGCTAGTGTGATGGGGACTTTTGGGCCGGGAATGACCCGGGGTGGGCTTTTCGAGTAGCTTTTGACTGTCAATAATATTTTTATATTATTGTTTTTTGTCGACGATATTTTGTTTTTTTAGTATTAATTAAAGAATATATATTTTTTAAATGACTTTATTATAATTAACTTTCAACTATTTCTTTAAAATAAAATAGATTTGGGCAAAATATTTAACATTTTTCAATGATGGAAATTAAAAATAATGGCTCAAAAGCTGGCCGGCACGGCCACAGCAAAAAATAAAAATAGGCGGGAAAGCAACAATCCAATTATCATTTGTTTCTCGAATTGTAGGGTTTTGTTTACAATGAGTTCATCTGATTCAGATATGGAAGTCACTCATTTTTTCTTTAGTTTTCTTTAAAAACACGAATTATGTTTTTATTTTTACTTTCCTTGTATTCGTAATGAAAAGCACAGTGTTTACCTCTGTTTAAAGACTTATTTGGTGCCTCGAACTATTAGGGTCCTCGCACTTTTTCCCCTCGTATAACAATGTACTATTACACAACGCCTATCGGAACGACGAAGTGGCATCCTGTAAATGCTGCATATCTTTTTTCTAGAAATGGATCCAGCTTTAGCCAAGGAGCTGGCGATGCTCGCCAACATGCGCACAGTCACCGAAGCAATTGACAAGGGAGACTCGGAAGTCCAGAAATTCTACAAGGATACCACGTTACTGATATCTGGAGGTTCGGGATTTATGGGGAAACAGCTCTTAGAGAAAATCTTCAGGTAATGGAACCTAGTGCAGTAGTGTAGGTGGCCAGGGTCGTCACTGCTTCCAGTTTGGAGGGCGATAGACCATGTGCATTTTGCTAAGGAGTGGGGAAAAATTTATGAGACTCGAGAAATTAAAAATGCTTTTTACTGACTGCCCTTCTGTTTTCTGGCAAAAACTGGTTTAAAACGTTGTTAAAATTTAATAATTATATAGATAAATATTGTTACAAAATTATAGCATCAAGTGTTATTTTATTATTTATTCTTTTGGTTTTGCTGCACTTAAGCTTTTCGAACTCTGGAATATTATAATCTTAGACTATAGACTTACATAATCGGCTCTTGGAAGTTTACCACTCAATGACGTACGAGTAAGTATATAAAATATTTTTTGTTTTTTTTCAGATCATGCGATGTAAAAAAAGTATTCTTGTTGATGCGACCCAAAAAAAATAAAGGCTTACGTGAAAGACTGGACATCATACTAGAAGATCCTGTAAGAACTATAAAAAAACACAGCTTCCTAGAATTGCTTGTCGGCGGTTGTCATATTGTCTACAGATTCTGTCACCAGGGTCGTCTTTGCCTTCACAACCCTCACTATAAGAAGGAGTATACAGGTGTAAGGAAGGGATGAATGAATGAATGAATGAATGAATACTTTACTATCTTTTGGATGTTACATCTCTTAGTTTCATTACATTTTTTTGGGTGAGTTCAGCTGAATATAGGTCTCCGTTGTAGGTTTCCAATATTGTTGCTAATTGTCACCGTCGTGCTCTAATCGTCAGTCTTATTTACCTTTTAAAGATTAAAATGGGGCAGGAGATGGCCATCCTTATGTTTGAGGTGTCAAACATCGAATTTTAACTTGGATTCGACGATTGACAGCTACGCGCTTATTTAAGGTTATCGGTAAATCAAAATAATATCATTCATTCGTATGAATCCTCTCTTTTAAAATTAGTATTAGAGAATGTATGCGTGAACCGGGCTCATTTTGATCTTATTTCAGGTATTCGATACGGTGAAGAAGATGCGCCCAGGCTTCGAAAGGAAAATATGTCCGGTGAAAGGCGACGTGGCGGAGTCAAGACTAGGTATTACCTCAGAAGACCGCACTACCATCATTGCAGAGGTATAATTATCCTCATCAGTATAGACGTCACCGTATGATAGTTCAACTCGTTAGTTTATAATCTGTCTAACTATATTATAAACTGACGAAAAATTGTAAACTAAAATAAATAAAAATAAATAAATATGTGGGGACATCCTCACACACGGCCATCTGATCCCAAACTAAGCAGAGCTTGTACTATGGGTACCAGACAGCTGATATACAATACATAAATAGATAAATACATACTTATATAGATAAACAACAACCAGACACAAGGCAAACACAAGTGCTCATCACACGAATGTTTGCCCTGGGCGGGATTCGAACCCGCGACCCTGTGCGTCGGAGGCAGATACACTACCACCTGGGCTACGGAGCCGTCAAACAAACTGCAACCAATCATAGAATAGAATAGAATAGAATAGAAAATCAAATCAAATCATTTACACTTTAGCGTATCATTTCTCGATAGCTTATTATCTATCAATGTCAAATAGTGTGAATAGAATGAAAAACCTCCAGAGAGTAATCTGTCCTGTTTTATCTTTCGTAAAATTGCAAACCGTTCCTGATTGGTCGGGTTGGGTTGCAAAAATTTGACGATTTAACATTATATTGCGAGACAGATTATATTTTTACGAGACAGATTATAATTTCACAATCATACACACTTTGGATACCTACCTTTAGATTTATAATTATTAAACCTACCCTATATTATTGTTTATACAGGATGTAACAAAACAGGGGAACCATCCCGAAGCATCCATGAGAAGTAATAGTACATTACTGCCGCGGCCGCAAAATTTGTTATTGGTGGACGAGGGCACGTTTGAAGTCCGAGCCGCAGGCGAGGACTTTTATCGTGTACGAGTCCAGCAAGAGTTATTGCGGAAATATGCGAGGAAATTATAAAAAACATGTCACATAATAATGTCTTCTTGTATGTATTGTACTAAACTTATCAGTTCTAATCGTTATCCTTTACTTTAACTTCTTGAACCATTCATTGTTAAATTATTTCCCTAATTCAATTATTAGTTAACTTCATCATGATAAATAAGTAAGAAAATAGTACGTACGATAAAAATAATAGAGACGAAAATGACAACACATACCGCCATATTAAATGCTTTTTTTTTTTTTTTTTTTTTTCTATGCCAGTGTCATACAGAGCATACAGCCAACTCCAATCCCTTAGATTCGTGTACGATTCATATAAAAATTTAATTTAGAACATAAGAGTATGCTGTAAAACGACTCAAATACAAAGAAATTTCTAGACGAAAGTTACTTTGCTAGCTTGCCTAGGCCATTTGAGGGCTGGCCGCTGTTTTGTATGGGGAAATGTTTCGTCCAAAAATGAGTTACTTCGCGTACTGTTTTTTGGCAGTAATAAAAATAGTATTTCATATTTTAACCCATGTTTCTTAGGAAAAGATGTTCAGTTTCATGAGTACGGTTGCTGTGTTCCAGGTTGGTAATCCTGTTTTGTGACAACCCGTATATATACTTATATATATATTCGTGGTTTTCGTGTGCTCTTTTCTTGGGATAAAGTTTTTTGTCACTATAACGCATTATTTTTATCGTAATAATCATCACGTCGCAAACGTAAATATTGGTACTTAAAAATGTATAAGAGTTCTCTTATTTTCGATATAATTCTACAAGTTGAGATTTAATTACTGTATTTTATCATAATACTTTTAAATTTTTAGTTCATTAGGATATAAATAAACTTTCGTATATGGCCGCATAATGATCGTTGGGCATAACTTTTTTAGTATAATTCACAAAGCGCATAATAATTATAACAAGGCATAACAAATAGATGACGTCTACAAAAATAATTTTAAGAAAAAAAAGAGCTGGTATGTTGATAAAACTCAATAATGTACTGACAAAATAATAATATTATGTTAAATGAAAAAGTGTATTGTGTAAAGAAGTGCAACAAAGCATCCAAGCAAGAAAGCATGCAGGCAAGCAGGCATGCATTACATGTCGTCAACCTATCTACCAACCTCCGCTCGCCACGCGCTTTTCGCCATATTCTCCTAACATAATCTATTTGTGGTGGGGATACCCCGAACTCCCGAACTCGCTTCGCTCGCACCCGCCCTGACTCTGTTTTATGAATCATAATATCAAGCGTGTTTTTTGTGTACACATAATTCTATATCATTGATTATGCTAAATAAAATTAGAAATTTTAAGAATATAACATTAGAATTAGTAACTACATAATTATTTATCTCAAAATCTATGAGAATGAAAAATTTTAAGATGTCAATATTATGCTACCTGATTTTTATGCCAAGTTGATGATGATTCCAATTGTATTTAGGACAATCGACATTATGCGAAAGAAACGATCCCTATGCCTATTGTAAATATATAATTATTATCCTAATTACGAAATTTTGTTGGCTTTTGTTCATATCACAAAGCTGGTTAGATATCGTAGGATTGTGTGTCATCTTTTATGTTTTGTTTCAGACTGATATCATAATTCACGGTGCTGCTACTATAAACTTCGATGAACCTTTGAAAATAGCTATCAACACAAACGTTCGTGGGTCAATCGAAATGCTTAATCTCGGGAAGCAATGTAAGAAGCTGAAGTAAGTAGGCGAATATAAAAAAAACCCAACCATCAAAAGGCAGGTTTATATTGAGACAGTCGCTGGCGTCAGTTGGCCGTCACGTCAGTGCTTACCAGTAACTGCCATCATACTTACTTACTTACTAATGCGGCTCAGGGACCCAAAGTGAGTCTTGGCCTCCGACACGAGATTGCGCCATTTGCCCCGGTCCTGCACCGTTTCTCGCCAGTTGACGGTTTCAAGATCGCGCAGATCTGATTCCACGACGTCGTCGCTCCAGACAAGAGATAACTGCCATCATCGTGTAAAAAATTGACCTGCCGCATCGACGTCGCGTCGGGTCAATGCTGACTTGAAATCTGTTATTTATACGATGACCGACTGATGCCAGCCACTGACTCGAATCTGCCTTAGAAATGTTTTCTGAAAACTGATAAATCTATTTTTTGTCAGAACTTTTTTTTCCGTTTTACAAAGTATATAAAGTAATTGAATTTTTTTAAACAAAACGTGAGCGTTTTAAAGATTTTCTTCGTAAATTAATTAATAACAAATTTTGTGCTAGATCATACGTGCATATATCGACTGCGTTTTCACACGCTACTATCAGCAAAGTTAATAAATCAGTGCAAGAGCAGTTCTACGAAGCCGCACTATCTCCGCAGCTGGCCATGGAGATGGTTGAGACCATGGATGAAAAACGCCTCAACGATATCACTCCAGAGTAAGTATAGTAAAGCTCAATTATGTGATAAGCTTCGACCTGTCCTATATAAAAGAGTAGTATTATTAATATCATCATATGGCGTTATATGAGCTGTTGATTGATGGCGTTATATTAAATTATTTATCTTACTAAAACTCGACTTCCGTCCCTGCCAACCATCTTTCTGAATTCGGTGTGAGTCTGTGCAGGTCCAGTAGACCCCCAGGAAACCTCCTATTTGAACAGTCTACGACAATATGCTGGATGATTTGTTCGGCACCTCCGCAATTAAATACCCCAATGATGTATTGGTATCTACGCCTTCCGACGCCTGTGTGGATGCGGTGTCCCTAGTTTGCGGCTGTAGTGAGACAAAAACTATCAATGCCAAAGAGGAAAAGACGCAGCACCCTAAAGCAAAGAGAATATATTTTTCACCTCTCCACCTCGGAAAGTTGGCTTTTAATGCCCGAAAACAGGGTCGAAAATCGCTTATTAATTTCTAGACATGCAAACCATTCTCATGTCTAGAGAGGAGAATTAGTTTGAAGTTCGAACATTATCTTACACAGGAAAAAAGTTTTCATATATCCGCGCCTAAAATAATTGACGTAAGCCATATTTTTATTATTGGGTGTGTTCCGAATCAAACTTTCAGCGCCGTCAGCAGCAATCAGAAAACCAAAAGATTGTATGGATTTCGCCTGCCTTTAAGTGCGCTAAAATCGATTTAAGCGCGTCTCGGAACGCAGGGATAGGTTTTCATACAATTTTGGAATGCACCCTAAAAAAACATAACCTAAAAGTTTGTTTATTGTTTTGGTTTAAAATTGAAAAGAATTATGATAAAATACAATAATTTAACCACATCATATAGAATTATATCTAAAATAAGAGAACTCTTGTACATTTTTAAGTAACAATATTTACGTAGGTAGGTAAATAAATAGTTTAATGATTTCCTTGTCGGAACAGGTGAAAAATAATGTGTTGGGTTTGAGAGGAATCTTATTCTCACCTCGAACCTTAGAATCCCTCGCGAGCTTCAGGAGTCTAGTTTTAGAAACATATTACAGACTTCTTCGCATGCTCTGGATTCAATATCAGTTCTCTGAGGAAAAATCAACATTCCTCTCTTACCTAACAAATAACTATTTTGTGCTTTGGTAGCGCTGACGTAGGAAGACAATCAAGTGAAAATTCACTGATGCAGAGGGTTTTTTCTTAAATATTACTCAAAAAAGGTACCGAAATGATGCTTTTTTTTCAGGTTAATCCAAGATTGGCCGAACACATACACTTTTACAAAGGCTATAGCGGAGGAGGCGGTGCGACAATTCGGTTCGGAACTACCCATATGCATAGTCAGACCGGCCATAGGTAAGTGCCAGCCAAATGGTACCTAGTCTACTAAGTTAATTATGTGACCTTTCTGTGATCGAAGGACCAAGGATAAAAACAGGATGATTCAAAAGATAAACGGAACTAAATTTTATGCCAATAGAAACACAAGCTTGTCATTTTGTTGTAGACTTATTTTTATCGCACTGTCATGTAGTCTAGAATACTCATATGGAGTAAACTATCTGTGAACCCTTCCGGTAATTTACAAGATACTTTTATTTCTTATTTTATTAGGAGTCATATTGTTACTCAACAAGCTGCTTTTGTGTTTTAACAACCATTATTTCGTTTTTCTTTTTTTGTTACTGCTCTGCCTAATTTTATTTAGTCATTATACATAATGAAAAATATTGTACACAGTTTTTATTAGCCTCAGATTTTATTTTCTAAACTTAATATAAAGTTGTACCTGGCCGAGACTTCTGTACGCATTGAAGATAATAAAATTATGTTAATAAACTCCGAAATATACACACCGGCACAATTAGCGGAACAGAAAACAAAAGTAAAATTAAGTAATTTTTTTTTCTTATAATGACTGGCTGGTTATAATATTTTTCTGTTGTTGTCTTGTTTGAAAGTGGAACTAAGTCATAATTATTTCTTGAATCACCAAACGTTACTATTTTTTGTATTCCTACTTTTTTTTTCTGTTCCGCTAATTGTGCCGGTGTGTGTATCTTGCAAACGTAACGTCACAAAGTCATTACAAATCATAAGCCTACATTTCTTACCCTATATCCAATACCAAAATTTTAATTTACAGTTATCGGGTCGCTTCTGGAACCTTCTCCCGGATGGTTAGACATGAGCTGTGCCTTCGGTCCAAGTGGTGTGAGTACAAAACATAACATAGCAAGGATCAAAATGAATAAACAATTATTATGACGCGATCTCCTCGATGCAGGTTCCTGTCAAAGATTGTAATCTCTAAAAAAATATCGCATCATTTAATTTATTTTATATTCTTATACCCACGTAGTCTCGTATTAATAGGAATAGAAAGGAAATCATTTTGTCTGATGTTGGCTCATCTACGTAAAACAAACGCTGATAGTAACCCCGATTCCGGAAGTCATGCTCTAATTCAAATTTTATAATCCAGCTATCCTTTTCTTTTTTATGACTAAAGAAAGAGAGGTGATGTATGTATTCAGATGAACGAATTATATTATTTTGAATGAATGATAACCTTAAATATGATGCAGCTATGCAATTGTCAGATTAAGAGATTTTTAAGTCGAATGTTGTACATACTTTCTAAAATTGAGCAATCCACGCGACCATAAGTTTCAAATTCGATGTTTAACAGCTCTAATATTAGATTGGCCATCTCCTGTAACTTTTTAATCTTTAAAAGGTGAAAAAGACTGACAAACTGAAACTAAGGATTAGAGCGTGACGGTGTGAATCGCTAACATTGTCCTTTTTTATAGATTCTCCTAGGATCAACCCTTGGAGTACTCCATACTATGCGTTCAGTCGGCGAAACCAAGCTAGATCTAGTGCCTGTGGATTTGGTCAATAACGCAGTCATACTCGCCGGTAAGTTATGCATTGATTCAGCTTATTATTTAATTTTGGTCAATAACGCAATCATACTCGCCGGTAACTTATGCATTGATTCAGCTTATCATTTAATTTTGGTCAATAACGCAATCATACTCGCCGGTAAGTTATGCATTGATTCAGCTTATCATTTAATTTTGGTCAATAACGCAATCATACTCGCCGGTAAGTTATGCATTGATTCAGCTTATCATTTAATTTTGGTCAATAACGCAATCATACTCGCCGGTAAGTTATGCATTGATTCAGCTTATCATTTAATTTTGGGCAATAACGCAGTCATACTCGCCGGTAAGTTATGCATTGATTCAGCTTATCATTTAATTTTGGTCAATAACGCAATCATACTCGCCGGTAAGTTATGCATTGTTTCAGCTTATCATTTAATTTTGGTCATTAACGCAATCATACTCGCCGGTAGGTTATGCATTGATTCAGCTTATCATTTAATTTTGGTCAATAACGCAATCATACTCGCCGGTAAGTTATGCATTGATTCAGCTTATCATTTAATTTTGGTCAATAGCGCAATCATACTCGCCGGTAAGTTATGCATTGATTCAGCTTATCATTTAATTTTGGGCAATAACGCAGTCATACTCGCCGGTAAGTTAAGCATTGATTCAGCTTATCATTTAATTTTGGTCAATAACGCAATCATACTCGCCGGTAAGTTATGCATTGATTCAACTTATCATTTAATTTTGGTCAATAACGCAATCATACTCGCCGGTAAGTTATGCATTGATTCAGCTTATCATTTAATTTTGGTCAATAGCGCAATCATACTCGCCGGTAAGTTATGCATTGATTCAGCTTATCATTTAATTTTGGGCAATAACGCAGTCATACTCGCCGGTAAGTTATGCATTGATTCAGCTTATCATTTAATTTTGGTCAATAACGCAATCATACTCGCCGGTAAGTTATGCATTGTTTCAGCTTATCATTTAATTTTGGTCATTAACGCAATCATACTCGCCGGTAGGTTATGCATTGATACAGCTTATCATTTAATTTTGGTCAATAACGCAATCATTCTCGCCGGTAAGTTATGCATTGATTCAGCTTATCATTTAATTTTGGTCAATAGCGCAATCATACTCGCCGGTAAGTTATGCATTGATTCAGCTTATCATTTAATTTTGGGCAATAACGCAGTCATACTCGCCGGTAAGTTATGCATTGATTCAGCTTATTATTTAATTTTGGTCAATAACGCAATCATACTCGCCGGTAAGTTATGCATTGATTCAACTTATCATTTAATTTTGGTCAATAACGCAATCATACTCGCCGGTAAGTTATGCATTGATTCAGCTTATCATTTAATTTTGGTCAATAGCGCAATCATACTCGCCGGTAAGTTATGCATTGATTCAGCTTATCATTTAATTTTGGGCAATAACGCAGTCATACTCGCCGGTAAGTTATGCATTGATTCAGCTTATCATTTAATTTTGGTCAATAACGCAATCATAATCGCCGGTAAGTTATGCATTGTTTCAGCTTATCATTTAATTTTGGTCATTAACGCAATCATACTCGCCGGTAGGTTATGCATTGATTCAGCTTATCATTTAATTTTGGTCAATAACGCAATCATACTCGCCGGTAAGTTATGCATTGATTAAGCTTATCATTTAATTTTGGGCAATAGCGCAGTCATACTCGCCGGTAAGTTATGCATTGATTCAGCTTATCATTTAATTTTGGTCAATAACGCAATCATACTCGCCGGTAAGTTATGCATTGATTCAACTTATCATTTAATTTTGGTCAATAACGCAATCATACTCGCCGGTAAGTTATACATTGTTTCAGCTTATCATTTAATTTTGGTCAATAGCGCAATCATACTCGCCGGTAAGTTATGCATTGTTTCAGCTTATCATTTAATTTTGGTCAATAGCGCAATCATACTCGCCGGTAAGTTATGCATTGATTCAGCTTATCATTTAATTTTGGACAATAACGCAGTCATACTCGCCGGTAAGTTATGCATTGATTCAGCTTATCATTTAATTTTGGTCATTAACGCAATCATACTCGCCGGTAGGTTATGCATTGATTCAGCTTATCATTTAATTTTGGTCAATAACGCAATCATACTCGCCGGTAGGTTATGCATTGATTCAGCTTATCATTTAATTTTGGTCAATAACGCAATCATACTCGCCGGTAAGTTATGCATTGATTCAGCTTATCATTTAATTTTGGTCAATAACGCAATCATACTCGCCGGTAAGTTATGCATTGTTTCAGCTTATCATTTAATTTTGGGCAATAACGCAGTCATACTCGCCGGTAAGTTATGCATTGATTCAGCTTATCATTTAATTTTGGTCAATAACGCAATCATACTCGCCGGTAAGTTATGCATTGTTTCAGCTTATCATTTAATTTTGGTCAATAGCGCAATCATACTCGCCGGTAAGTTATGCATTGATTCAGCTTATCATTTAATTTTGGGCAATAACGCAATCATACTCGCCGGTAAGTTATGCATTGATTCAGCTTATCATTTAATTTTGGTCAATAACGCAATCATACTCGCCGGTAAGTTATGCATTGATTCAGCTTATCATTTAATTTTGTCAATCATACTCGCCGGTAAGTTATAATAATAATAATAATAAGCCCCCTAGAAACCAACCTTACGTCCGTGCTGAACATCTAGTCACGTGGGGGGCGGACACACGTACATTAGAAACTTACGTGGCCAACAAGTCAATGGTAAAGCGATATGGTAAAAATGCTAACAAGAAGTAAAACTACCCAGGCGGGTCCCAATGCCCATGGCACTGGGGAATCCCGCTCTGAGCCTACAAACTCAGACAGCCCTGCGTATTCTGGGATGGGCAACCTATCGCTGTCTGCCCAGCGCAATGCTGTTTTAGACCTGGAGGAAGAAGAGGAAGAAGCGTATCCAACATCTTCGGAAGCAACACCTTACAACTCAGAAGCTGAAACCAGCTCTGCTTCTAGTACCACAACATCTAGGAGTACTACACCAATACCAACTAGAAGTGTTTTGCAGGTTATGAGACCTGTAACCACCCTAGCTGGAAAACCTCGACAGCGTATGAAATGGACATATGAGATAAATAAAGATCTTCGCTGTTACTATATTGTGACTCAAAATGAGTCTAACCTGAAAAAATTCTGCACAAACCTTAAAAGACTATCTGATCAAATAAGAATAATTAATTCTAGCAACAAAATATCAGCTGAAGAAAAAGAAAGAATAAAAAGGGAAATATCAAACCAAGAAACCAATCTAAACAATGTTTCACAAAGTCAAAGCATATATTACAACAATACCACAGAACCAAGCTGTGCGAACAGTCAAACATCTTACAGGAAATACTTCCTGCAACCACTCTAGCTGGCCACAGCAGGCAGCGGATGTCATGGACCGATAATGTAAATTACCAGTTACTCCGATGTTACTACAAGGTCACGAACTAAGAATCAGATCGCACAGAATTTCGACCACGTTTACATCAAGAATTCTTGAAAATATTTCCTGAACTTCATTTTATTACAGAACAAAGACTTGCAGATCAAATCCGTGTAATACATAAAAATAACAGACTTTCACCCACCGAAAGAGATAAAATCAAAGCTGAAGTTAGAATTTATTGCCAGAACACATTACCTATTGTCGTAGAAAATGTTACCCCAACACCAAACTCACAAAATGCTATAGAAATACCAGGAACACAAGAGCAAATAACACCTTCAGCTTTAGAGAATAATGAAAACATATATACAACACTAGAAGAAATATTACAACATGCACCTACAGTCGAGTTAACCCGTACAGACAAGGAACTAGATGCACAAGAAATTTAATTAACAAACTTGTTACAAGAAACACTAATTAAATATATAGACACGGACCCTGTAACCAGACCTGCAATACCAAAACTACCATTTATACGAAATCTTAATCTAACAATAGATAAAATGAACTTCATAATCCAAAACATTATAAAAGACAAATCAGACATTACCATCACATACATACATACCCTGATATACTGTGCTGCCAACGTATTAACAACATACCTAAACCCACCTAAAGCAAAACCTGTAAGAAATAACACAGCTAACCGACAAGCTAATAGTAAACCAGCCTGGGAGAAACGTCTAGAAACTAAAACTAAAACACTAAGGAAGGAAATAGGACAACTTACACAATATTTTGTGTTGCTACGAGATATTTACTACATTTCAACTTCCAGGTTGGGAGACAGCAAAGAAACGTGAACAAGGAGAATATGAACAGAAAATTTATACTGTTTCTAACAACAGAAATCCAACTACTATGAGTAAGTTGTTTTCAACTCTCCAGCTTAGCAATAAGTAAATATTGCATCTCATGTCCGAAGAGCGGAAAAGATTTTTTTTTCTCTTAACATCGCTGAAACCGACCAGATAAACACTTTTAACCACAGTTCCCAAAACATGTCATTTGGTTCAGATTGTTAGTTAATTATCAAATTTAATATATTTTATTTAAATAAAGGTTTATTTCTTTATAAGAACAGAAGAGATTTGTTTGTTTCTAGAAATCCAAATATTTTGAGTATTAATTATTTTCTAATTTGTAGCGTAGTCCGCATCAGATTATGAATGTCCAGCTAAAGTGGTGAGAGGTACTTGATTATATCACTTATAGCTCGCCCAACGTTAGTAAGTAGAGTTTGGACCCTTGATCTTGAATGCGCCAATACTTTTCTTTCACACATTACCATCGTTTGCTGCTAGATAAAGATCTCTCTAGAATCTTTACATCCCGATCCTGCGCCACCGCCAACGTCTTCTTGTGACCTATACCAGAACTTTGATCCACTTAGTGGGAAGCCTATCCACGCTGTCTTCCGTGGCCGTAATTGACTTTCTTGACAAAAAAGGCCGGCAGTTGTCCATGCAACGTGCATCGCCCGGGCGAGGCCTCGCGTGAACTGAATCCTTCTCACTACTTTTGGGGGCGTGTGAGAAAGATTACGGGATTAATGCAGTAAAGGAATATTGTAACCCTGTTACGCTACATGCGGTTGGACTATGAGACCGGAGAATAAAAATAATCTTTATAGGTGTTGAATTGAACAATATCAAAATTAATCATGTACTTTCAAATAACTTTCTCTGCGAAAAATCAGATTTAAAAATAATAACAAAATTATCAAAAACAACTTTCTGTTCCAGAATTTATGATACAGTATATAACAGATTTAAGGAACGATTACATGTCACCCAAATCGCTGTACTTCGCTTTTTTGCAGACTACAAGTAACCCAATAATATACTTCATACTAAATTGGCTATTCCACTACATACCTGGATATATAGCAGATTTTGTTCTTCGAATGACAGGGAGGAAACCACTGTAAGTAAAAAGTAAAATACAATGCTCGTTGAAACGACCAGAAGTCGTTGTAGTGTTCACGACTTTCTGGTCTACAAAACTATACAATACAATACAAATAATGGGTGTCCAAAAAGGGTGTTGGCAGTTTATATACGAAAATCATAAATGAAAAATATATCATTTCATAATTTTATTACTATTTGCAAAAAGTACATACAATGGAAAGTTTACGACGAAAAAATAATGTTGTCCAAATGACGTCCATTACGATTTTGACACTCTTCAAGTCATGGCCGTAAATTGCCTAAGACACGTTCACATAAAACGTTAGTGATTTTTGTTATTTCACTCGCAATATTGTTTTTCAATTGGCTAAGAGTTGACAGCTTATTTATGTAAACCTTACTCTTTAGGTAAGCCCATAAAAAATAATCAAGTGGACTTAAGTTCGGGCTTCTAGGGGGCCATTTAAGGTTCCCGTTTATTGAGATAACTCTTTCTGGGAATAACTCATTCAATGCTTCAATAGACCTTCTACTCGTGTGACATTTGGCACCGTCCTGCTGAAAAAATGTTGCCGAATTGTAACCTCTAAATTCCTGTAAAGTTGGTGCCAAAAAACTTTCAATCATGTTACAATATCTGTCCGCGTTAACTGTAAGTGCATGTCCCCTACCGTCCTCAAAGAAATAGGGGCCGATTATGCCCTTGGCGGACATTGCTGCCCACACTACCACCTTAGGGCTGTGAAATGGACGCATATGCTTATAACGAGGATTTTTATCACACCAATAGCGACAGTTTTGTTTATTGACATGGCCATTTAAGTGGAAATTTGCTTCATCGCTAAACAAGACATTGTTGAACTTGGTAAAGCGCGCAAACATCTACTGAACAAAATTTAGTCGCTGTTCATAATCTGTGGGTTTTAATTCTTGCACTAATTGAATTTTGTAAGCAAGTAAATGCAAACCCTTCTTTAAAATCAGGTGCAATGTTGATTTTGCAATGTTTACGGATTGACTTCGCTTTCGCAGTGATAGTGAGGGATCTTGCCTTACCGACTCGTGAACTTCTTGAATAACTGCAGGTAGCCTTATTTCTATCGGACGTCCGCAATCAAAGTTTTTTAAAGTTGACCCTGTAGTCTCAAATGTCTTAATCCATTTTCTAATGATATTCGCACTGGGAGATAAAGAAATGTCCCGTACTGTCCGAAATGGCGAGCTGTTATTATCGAATTATTGTTTTGATAATAAACTCGTACACAAAATGCACGCTGAGCTCCGGTATACGAATCCATTGCAACTAAATTTCCAATAAATTCCACGTATGACATTATATTTTTTTTTGTTATCTACCCTCATTAAGACGATTTATTGATATTTAAAAGTGCAAATACCCTTTTTGGACACCTTGTATATGTTATTGACATCACAATATACAAACAGAACAAAATTGAAAAATATGAAAATCGTATGGTCATCATCAAATCGTGGTCTCCCCAAGGATCTCCACAACGACCGATCCTGCGCTGTCCGTCCATGTTAGTTTGTAATACCATTTTGTTTGCATGCTATTTTCAGGGCTGTCAAACTGTACACCAAGATGAATAAACTTACTAACGTATTATTTTACTTCGCTGCAAACGAGTGGGTATTCAATGACAAGAATCTACTAGCGATGTTTACGGGCCTGAATGCAACAGACAAAAAGATTTACAACTGCGACCTTGCAAGTTTTAACTGGAATGAGATGTTCACTATTTGGACTTTGGGTTAGTTCTTTATGTTACTTACTACTTAGAAACAGCCTTTGTGGCTGAGTGGTCGAGTGTTCGACTCTCATTACGAAGGTTTCGGGTTCGAATCCCGGGGGGTTACAAAAAGTGTCTTTGTGAGATTTTCTTTAGATTGATTTGGACATTGCTGGCTGCATCACCTGATTGTCCGATAAGAAAGATTATTATTTGCTTCGAAAGGCACGTCAAGCCGTTGGTCCCGGCTGTTATCTAAAGAAGCAGTCGCTAAACGATCCACGTCAGTGACTTTCGGTGTCGGCTCTATAACACTACAATACAACCCAAACGATGATGAAGAAGGAAGACTACTTAAAAGCCTGTTTTGACTACAAATTATTGTCTACATACGTTAAGTGCTAGCAACTTAATCCGTTTCAAGCAACCTGGTCTGAATATATCCTTTGTCCTCAAACGGAGGAGGTCCTCAATTCGACACGTATATTTTATTGTATTGTATAGGGTACCTATACATCGAAGTTAGTCCCATTTGAATAATAAAATAAACAACCCTACCTTAAGAGTAGGTAAATACAGGATGACTGGTTATGCACGTACTGAATTTTTACCCGTCGTCCCAGGGCGGTAGTTTTATGTTATTGATTGTTGTATTTGTACTACAACATAATTGAGCTAGAAAATACATTTTAAAATTTAATAAAACATTATTTCAGGTGTAAGGAAATATCTTATCAAAGATGGCCTCCAAGGCACGGAACAAGCTGTTAAGCGACACTTTTGGATCAAAATACTGCACTATGCTGTAGTGACGCCACTTTACTTCTATTTGTTGTACAAAGTCGTCATGTTGGCTTTTACGCTTGTATACTTTGCTTCTGGTATTGTATTTGGTATATTTTTAAGATGATTGGATTGAAAATAACAAATAAATAAAAATTCTTTTAAACCAAGAGAATCCAGGCTGTATAATTAAACTGTTGGTTCACCAGTTAAATAGTTCTCTAACTCTCAGGTCTCCAGCTTATACCCCAAGGTAGTGTGTTAGGTTGTATTCTGTTTTTACTGTATATCAATGACCTACTAATGATAATAGAGAAACGAATTCTATAACGCGGTCTTGCCGGGATCCGTGGCTAATTTAACCCGTTACCATGACCCATAGTGACTAACCCTCTATATTGATTGGAGCGAGCACTTCTGGCATTTTTGCGAATGCCTTTAAAGTTGATGACGAAGAAGTTGAAGTACATTCGAGAGGCAATACATACGCCGCTGCTCCAATAGCAGCAGTACACTGGTATCATAGAATGGATGGACTGAAGTAATGGTACTAAATTAATTATGTGTGAGTGCTGACCTTGAATTTCACTGCAACGCGTGAAATAACGAATAATTTCTCGGGTGATTGGTTTGTCAGTCCGTGGCATTGAACAATTTTTGTTTTGGAACTTTGCCATTTCAATAATAAATTTTGGTTTGTCTTACGTAAGTACTGATAGCTACTTAGTCAATTTGTATAAGAATCAAACCCTAAAGTTTTTCATTATCTATGTTGTTATGAATGTTGTCAGAATGTACCTTGTAATTGTATGAATCTTTGGTCTGATAATAATGTTTTAGTTATATTTATGTATGTATGTATGTACCAAAAATCTTAAAAGGAAGTAACTGTGAGGAGTTATTAGGGCTCTTTGCCGTTTTTATGGTCCTGACGGTCTTGTACCTAAAGACTGTGCCCAAAGTGTGCCAAAGAAACTAAGCCTACATTATCCATCGGTTCGTCTCATGAACCGTTGACAATTCAAATTAAAAATTAAGGGCGCTTCCCCAAACGGGATCATATATTTTATTTGCATTCCTTGCTTGACCAGTGAGATAGTAAAGAACCCTTTTTGTGCGATTTCAACTCACACTTGGCCAGTTTTTCCACTCCACCCAAGTATTTTAATGAAAATGTGTAATAAAATTTTCTTTAAGCACTAGGAATTGTGGAGTCGACATCGCGAGCTTCTAGTGTATCCTGCTCCTTAAGATAAATTTAATTCCTCAAGAGAATATCTGTGAACGGAATCACCGATGAGCCAGATAAGGGGTGTTTCAAGGTGTTTGTTTAAATATGCACAGTGCAAACTTTGCCGCAGTCTTCCGACAGGATACTGTATAAATGCTGAATAATTTTACACGCTCTTAATGCTCGCGTGTCGATTTATTTCAATCGTTTTGGTCGGTGACAGAGATATGCGTCTTTAATTAACGAGTTTAAAGACGTATCAAGACTTTCTGGATCGCTCTCCTTTTTTAAAGCGCTGCATATTAAACAGCCGTGACTTTTTCAAAGTGGCTACAGAAAAAATGTATTAATTTGGTGTGAAAATATTACAAAAATACGACATGAAAATATTACATGTAAAGGTGCAATTGAATCTTTAACAAACACAACCACCAAAAATGTGACTGCAAATTGCGTCTGTCGAAATTTTACTTCAAACTAAAAATATACAACCGTGTTAGAGAAATAACGCAAAACCTCTCTCTCTCTTGTGGAACAAAAGTGGTTCAGTTTCAAGGGATGAGCCACCACCTGAGAAGTTTTGAGGTTCAGTTTCAAGGGATGAGCCACAACCTGAGAAGTTTTGAGGTTTAGTTTCAAGGGATGAGCCACCACCTGAGAAGTTTTGAGGTTCAGTTTCAAGGGATGAGCCACAACCTGAGAAGTTTTGAGGTTCAGTTTCAAGGGATGAGCCACAACCTGAGAAATTTTGCGTTATTTTGTTAACACGTTGTATATTTTAATCATTAAAACAAGACTACTTCGGACTGATAGTTCAACTACTGCTCGCCTCCAGGGATGAGCAGATTTAATTTTCGAAGTAGTAATAATCTCCATATTGTAGTGCAAAGTCACACGCTTAGAAGTAAAATTAGAGGATGACCGTGCCTATACTCTGAAGTCTGTGCTTTAGTTGAACGGATAAATCTATAGTCGGCTTTTGTCCTCTCGATACACATCGTAAAGTAAGAACAGTTAAACAATTATCTTTTAGAACAGTAGCAATAAGCCGTCCATTGTGCGGAAGGCAATAAAGTGCATAGACACGTCTAACTAGATAATGAACTGGGATGCTTCTTAGGCTAAGTCTGGCTCACCGCGCTCAACTCTGTCGTGTGGTGACAAAACCATTTGTACTACGTTGCAACAGAACTTTTTATAGTAGATATGCATTATGTCATTATGTAAGTATGTACCTATATTAGATTGGTAATATTTCAGGAATAGCTAGTTAAATTAAATCACTTACTTTCTTTCAGTGCTACAAATCTTTGTGGGCTACCCAATCTTATAAGTTATAAGTCTCCTCCTATAGGTAAAAACGTTACAGTCCAATAAGAAACCTACAGCAGGAAAGAAGCATTTTTTTAAACTGACCTATTTGCTAGAAAGAAGGCGTATGAGAAATAAGGTGGTAAGGACCGTAATTTTTCGTTTACTCTTACTTCTGAGTTTAAATTAAAAAGATAGGTATCCAGCAATTAATAGTGGTTTTCACACGATACCGCTCCGCCAACAGAAAACGATAATGTAGCGATTGCTCATAATGTTGGAATGTAATACAAATTACTTCACCGTGTATTTGTCAAGCGTTGCTACAAGCTCCCAACATAATTTAGCACCAACGAGGGTCGCGGTATTTTTCCAAAGACAATACAAGCTCTCGATCCAATGGAATATTCTGAGTGCCTGAAGAATTCACATTCTCGCACCAACTAATGAATAGCTATTCTTTGAGCATTTTAACTATGGACCTCGGAATGGCATTCGAGAGTACAGGTTTCTTAAAAGGTCCCTCGATATGCGACGGGCCCTTTCCGCCTGCTTTAATTTATGGACACATTTTTTTTTTTAACTTTATTTGTATTAATTATCCGCTGGAGTTAACGTTTCGCGCGTAGCTTGAGTTTGGAATGTTCCTCTTACTTATTATGTCTGAAAGTGGCTCTAATTATATGCAAAGTAGAGAAGCACATGCTTTCCCATTTTTGCTGCATAGCACTTTTATTGCATTGGATTTCATCATACCCGATTTTTATGCACATTTATTTTTTGTTCGTTGAATACCTAAATTTACTTCAACGAACCTGATTACTTCATCAATGAAAATTACTCCTAGGTGATGATCATAGCGTAGCCGACAATTCATCTTACTCCTTTTCCTTAAAATGTTTGCTGGACAACTTATGAGTCATTCTACTTTCCGGAATGCCTGTAACAATAAAAAAACAGGTACTGGGGATTGGAGAGTGATATCGTATCGAATCCAGAACATAAGTCACGGTGTCACATATCTTCAAAAATTGAATTTATATTGTTCTTTAATGGAAAATAATCATAAAGATAATAAATCTAGTATTAGCCACGGCTATCCGTCTTCTTCTATTATTTTGACATGATGAATAACCAATTTTTTAAGTTCTACGGTTTCTTGCTGATTTACATTCCAAATATGTAGGCCCACTTTATGTTGAGTGTTTTAAATAGTTTTTTATTTTATTCCACTCTAAATAGATTCCTCGGCAAGGCGTCGCTGTCAACTCCGTGTCCAGAATATATTAATATTAATTAGCTTTTTGTGTACATCTAATTATTTTGAGTGTGGAATTGTTAAATACTTAAAACGTACCGTGTGGCCGCGTTAAAAGCACCCATGTCACCGGGACCTTTATAACAAAGAAAAAATAAAAAAAACACCTTCATCGGCTTTACAAAGTCTTTCTGAATAGAATCTTATGAAAGCGGCAGCAATAGTGCATACTATTTATTTTTCCTAATGTTAAGTTAATAACGTTGTGTGTTGTGTATTTGTAATACTACTAACCTATTGTTAAAAAATAACGCTATCGAGGTCAAATTGTTAGGCTTGAAGTTTGTACACTCACATAATTACTCTATGTTAGAGCATGGTCTCGAAATGGTGATATAACATTTAAAGCTTGTCGAATTTATTTCCGCGAAAATTCGGTATTTCATATTAAACGTACACATACCAAGATAAAAATTTCTCATGAAGTTTAACAAACCATTATACCAATATATTTAAAATGATCATACAACAATGCGCCGTAAACCCCGGCTGGAGCAAATACAATGTAATCTTGCTATACAGTCAACCACACCAATTTATTGCAAAAATATTCCTTGTTAGAAGGATATAGAGTGAAGTTCGGTGCGTGTTCGACTGTGGAGCGGTGTACCGCAGCATGATTTATTGGTAAAATTCCCAATCGAAATTCGTCTTTTATAACTGTACCCGAATAATCACTGCTCAACAATCTTTGCTGAATATTTAAAACTTTATTGCTCGTTAAAATTGTTTTCATCTCGAAACGATTTTAAACTTTTCACGTTCGAAATTTGATAATAAAGTAACTTATTTATTTATTTTAAAAAAAAAACAGATTTTGTGCATTTAAAAAAGTTTTGATTAAATAGTTATTAAAAGCGAATTAAAAAGAAATGTCTTGTACTTATCAGATCATCAGTCCAAAACTGCTGAATTAGCAACTATTTATTTAATTTGTAATCAATAATGAAAAAAAACTATCGACTATAAAGTACCACACGAGTTGGTTAGTGTGGTACTTAACAGTATAAAAATTTATGTTTGGTTGCAGTTAGTATTACAATGTTAATAGTAAAACCTGCAGCTTTACTGCAGGTTTTTTAATAACCTTTTTGGTATGATTCTTTTTTCTTTTGGCCGGTTTTTATGTCACTTTTTCAAATTTAAAATTTTCTTGGTTTGACCTTTTTTTAAATGGTCTATTGTTTTCTGAATTGTCAGCTGGTGATGAGAGAAACGAAATTTCTTGCGTAAATACGTGAATCATTGAATTATTATAGTAAATATTTTTAGAAGAGTTTCGTGATCATAGAAGAATTTCGTGGTCAATACCGCAGTGTATTGTGCGTTAAGCGTTGGCTGTGATACCACAAATATTAGGAGCCCTTTTGGACTAGCCGGGTAAGTCTTGTGTTGTCTTCCTACGGGTTTTTTATCGACGCACTTTTCTCTTTCCTTGTTTTGGTTGGATGGCGATTATTTCTTTGTTGTTCAATCTTTACAGTGTATTTCCAGCTTCTGCGAGGACGCCACACACACAAGGGTCCCTCCGTGCTTTCCACGATTTCTTTCTGTGGTTCCGGACACGTGAGGCCACCAGGCATTGGACGAGCCCGGATTCCTGTGTTGTGTGCGTCCGCACACGTACCAGCTAAGTGCCGCATACCCGCACACCGGCGTTGGAGTCCCCCCTGGCTTACTGCCCATCTGGCAGATTTTTTAGCTTGTTTTTGTATCTGTTGGTTGTAATTTTTTGTATGCGGATGTATTACGGATTTTTGCAAATTTTATTTACTGTTAAAATTCTTTTCTAAATTCTAAAAAGGCCGTTTAGGTTGCTCTGGCCCTCCCTTTTTTGGTTCCCGTTTGGCAATTACTCTCCCGGGGAACTCCGCGGTTTTTACACCTTCCTGCATCGATACACTCCCAACACAACACTAGTTCACCAACACTATATCGACGGAGTCCCCTCAGGACCCGACTCTCGGCTTATCTTTTTGATTCTTTGGCAATATCTATACCCTTTTAAATTTTAATTATACTGTTCGGACAAATTTAACTCAATCTTTCTTTATTCTCCTAAATTTCACGTTTCACCTGTGGTTGACAACCACAGGTTAGCTAGCTCTTTTTTTAAACGCTACAGTACCTACTAGATACGCTAATAGCATTGAAACCCAGCCATATAAAACTCATATTATGCAAATGTCTATGCATTTATGCCCAATGCACTCCCAATAATACGCCGGATACATTCAACTGAAAACATAAAACAGCTCCGGCATTCAAAACCAACAAATAACCCCATTCACTTGAATATAATTTATAAACAATCGTCGACAATGCCAGCTTTGATGAAAAACTACAAGATATGTTGTGAAATAACACTTGCTGGATAAGTATTCCAGAGGACATCCAAACTTCCAAGTTCGTGTATAAAATATAGTAAAAATGTGTCACAGGAACTCTAGTGCAAAAGATTTATTTTTATCAACAACATTAATTGTTGTTTTTTTTTTATTATGATTTTGTATGTCAAATTTATTTTTAAATTAGTTGATTTGACTAAGAAAACGAAGACGTTATACCTTATATGTAATTTTTTTTTTTTCATAAAATTCCTAAGGTGTACGAGCCTTCTGCTCCCCCGCAAGTCCGCGCCCACTATATTACCACTCTGGTATAAATAGTGATTAGGTCCGTCAAAAAAAAAAAAAAAAGTATTTTTTTTTTATGCACCTAATGCTTGTGTCGCGAAATCGACGTATCAAGCGTAACTTTTGGGGGAGCAGAAGGATCTTACCCCTAGATACTAACTATGCACACCTCAACTTCTAGGTATGTCCTACATGTATCTTTTGTAAGGTGTTTGTTTGTCATCATTCTGTTACTGAATAAGTTGATGTCATTCGTTGTCTTTATCACTACCAACAATATAACACATATCTATAATTTCTACCGCCATTCTCAATCAATATGCAGAACATGCTTGTCTTCTTTATAAGCACGAAACACCTCATTAAACGTTTGTCGTACAATTTTCCTATCTGCATTTAACAGACTATACAATGGGATAAAAAATACACAAAGGTTGCCGCACGTCTCTGAATGTACTAGAAATAAGGAGGAGATAAGACTATTAAGGATTAAAGGACTCAGTACGCTCGATATTTATATCTCTTTATGTTTCAATATAGGGATCCGAGTATGGCATAGGAGGCACTTGAGCATCCATTGAATATGCTAGGATAATAAGGTAACCTTATTATGATTATATTCATGATTTGGTAAAGACTATTAGTTAATTATTACAGTGGCATTCAAATGATTGCAATTTCGGGATGAACAAATTATACTTTACACTCTTCTGTAAATGGTCATAATTGCTACAATTTATCAGCTTAATCCAATATTTTGTGATAACTCAATTCAATTTATTTATCTAGCGATCATGAAGTAATAAGAAAAAGTAATAAAATTATACCTATGATAGTAAAAACCAAATTATGTATTATTTTAGTGGTATTGGTATAATAATACGCCGTGTGGTGACGGAAAAGTAGAATACATTTGTCACCAACCCCTACTCTTCCCGTGGGTGTCATAAGAGGCGACTTAGGGACTACACATTGAACAGGCAACGGACAGCAGCGCTCTCTGATACAGTAACCTTTTAATCTGCGATCTCCCACCCGCCTGCCAAGCGGCTCATAGTCCAGCAGTGGACTGTAACGGGCCGTTGATTTGATTTGATTGGTAAAGTTGATCAAAAAGAAAGTTCCACGGCTGTAAATTAATTTGTCGTGTAATTAGTTGTCACCAGACATGGCGACGGTAGACGAGAGCCAAGCTGACAGCTCGTAAACGCCCAACGCGTTCTCCAATCAGTTTCAATACATCAGCTTTCATACCTATTCATGGGCCTGATTTTAAGACGAAAATTAGAAAAAAAAAAAAACTCGTATTTCTTACGTTATAACAACTAGATGTTGCTAGTACCCTCGCAGATAATTGATGAAATAGAAAGGGTAGGGTAGTGCGAAATAAGCTTTTCTAACCACTGTTTTTTATTTTTTTCGTACTTTTGATCCACCCGTAAGCAAATGCTCCCATGCGCTTGTTTCCAAGTACATTCACTTCAAAAAAGTTTTGTGACTGCTTACACGAAAAAGTGACTCGCAAACTAAGTAGTAACAAAAGATTTTGACTAGCATTACAACAGCTTTAATTAATTTAATGCTAGTCAAAGTTTTTTTATGAATACGCAAATAACTTTTTGCTTCATTATTATCATCAGCTCATATACGACCCCACCGAGGGGCTCGAGCCTACCCTGAATTAGGGCGATTAGACCTTAGTCGACCGCGCTGGCTCAGTGCGGGTTGGTTGACTTCACACACAACCTTTGAATTTCTCCGCAGGAGTGTGCAGGTTTCATCACGATGTTTTCCTCCACCGTAAGAGCGTCGAATGAACGTAAACGTCGGTGGTCTAGAGGCTAGGGCCGCTGCCTCCCATCTGGAGACGGGACAAACACCACGTACCAATGTGTTTTCGAATTTCGAATACATTGGTGTCAATTCTATGCAGCGAAACTTAAACTTAATTTTATACCAGTCTTGTCACTTTCTGACCCACGACCATGAAAAAGGACGAGAGATTGTTGGCACTATTAAACGTCAAATTTTATGTCACAAACGTCAATTTTATGTTGCAAATGTCAATTTTAAGCAGGACCCTAAAACAAGCCGTTTAAAATTACACAGCACACGTCAAAACTTGACATTTGCGCTATAAAATTTGGTGCTTACGATGGTTGACAATCTCCTGTCCTTTTTCATCGTCGTGGGTCAGAAAGTGACAACACTGATATAAAATTAAGTTTAAGTTTCGCCCGTGGAATTGACACCATTATGTACTTTTTGCTTAATTTTACACAACTTCTATTCAGTGACAATGATTTTATTACGAGTAGGAGAACAGCTCCAGCAGCAGTCTGATTGCGTTCAACTACAACAACAACAACGATTTTACAAAAAAAACTAAGATTATTTATAATGATAAATAATAAATAAGTAACCAAAATATTACTAAAATCCAGACGAATTCAGCTGTGTGAACCTAAAGGTAACCTTTATAAACAATTTTACAAAAAGATAATTTCAGGAAAAAAAATATTAACATATATTAAATAACTACAAAATATTACGTGTTTAATTATATTGTTGGTGAGAAATCAAAAGTTCTATAAATGTAAATCTTCGAAAGGACTAACTCCAAATAACGTTATCAAAATAATTCAAAGCATACCTTAAAATTTTACAAAACAGACAACAAAATCCCTTTGAAGTGAACAAAGAAATCAGATAAAGTTTCAAGGGATATTTTCATATCATTTTCGGCGAAAAGCTCGGTGTGCGGCTCTGTGAAAACAGGGGTTGTAAAACTTTTATCAACGTGATAACCATTTTGCTGTTACAAGTTACTTTGACTTGCCGCTCTCGATTAAAACAAAATTTCGCTTTTAGTGATGTGCAGCCTTATTTCAATAATTAAGGTTTTATGTTATTTGACACTGTATAATAAATAAGTTTAGGTGCATCAGCAAATCCTTCGAGCTCGGGCACGTAGGACAAAATTCTTGTTATCAAGTCGTTAAAAATAAGAACACACTTTTAAATCTTTAAAAGGTCAATTTTGTATGTTACTTTTGTACTACCGCTGCTTTGTGTTAAAAGCAGATAGTTCGATTAATAGTGCGCTATATAATATAATAGTTACCATAGGTTTGTTACCTCTGACATGGAGTATTAAAGCGTAGCAGAGGCTAAATCCCGTGTTAACGAAGGTTGGGTCGTTAATCCCGGGATGGGACTGCTCGGGCACAATTAACAACCTTAAGCATTGTCTGTCTAGCCTACTATATTAGTAGATAGTTAGCGATTTTCAGGTATTATTGGTTGCTATGTTACAGAAAAGTCAATTTTTGTTTGTTTCGGATTGTTTGAATGATTTATATTCGTAACTATAGATAGGTATATTTGGGCCTTGTTATGGTGACCAGCTTTCGTAGCTCTTGTCTTCTCGATCTATTTGTACGGTGCCGAAACGTGGTGCGTAAAAGCCGTTATAGCAGCAGGATAGATGCCTTCGAATTTGGTGTTGGTGGAGACTGCTACGCACACCATGGACTGCCATGAGGACGAACGACTCTATACTCAAAGAGTTAAAAATAACTAAGCGGCTTTCCAAAATATGCCAAGAACGAGCCTTCTTAGGGCACATTATGCGGTCCTCAAAATATAGTTTGGAGCTCATTGACAAACGTGTTTAAGGAAGAGTACCTGAGCATCCGTCGTGTGGTGACGGCAGAGTAGAATACACTTGTCACCAACCCCTACTCTTTCCGTGAGTGTCGTAAGAGGCGACTTAGGGACTACACATTGAACAGGGAACGGGCAGCAGCGCTTTCTGATACAGTAACCTATTAATCTGCGATCTCCAACCCGCCTGCCAATGGCAAAACCCTCCACTTAAGTGGAGGAGGCTCATAGTCCAGCAGTGGACTGTAACGGGCCGTTGATTTTTTTATTTGACCTGCAAGATGGTCTAATGCTGTGAGAGGGCGGTGGGAGGCAGCTTGCTGACTTTTCATGGGGCGCAAGATCGTACGAACTGGCAACGGTCGGTCCTTACGGTCACGATCCTTAGCAATGATGGAACGAGGAAGAAGAGTGAGTCTTCGTACGTGTGCTGTGATGAAATTTTTCGATAACTGTGGTACATATTTTATGTTTGAAATTAATAGTACCCACCCAAGCATTAACACTTTCTTTGTCATGACTTCAAACCAGATTGAAAGACATCGTGCGCTCTACAAATAACTAGAGCCCCATATAAGGGAAACATACTAAAATGCCGTTTTGTATAACTGTCAGCTGACACTAATCTAATCAGAAAATCTTTCGTAAGAGTTTCTGATTAATTTGATTTTCGAACGTCAGCTTTAAGTTTGGTTTTAAATTGGTTGCGCTTGCGATGAATAAATCGTTTAATTATTTAATTCATTAAGACATCGAAGGTTTAAGACTATTAAGTTCTGACACTGGATATTCAGATTTTAAGAGGGTATTTTTTTTAGTATTATAAAACAAATCAAGACAACGCAAAGCTTTATTACACTAATATTATAAATGTGAAAATATATTTGGATGTTCAGATGTTTGGATGCTTGGATGTTTGTTCCGTTTTCATGCCTAAACTACTGGACGGATTTGGACGAAATTTGGCATAAAGATAGTTTGTAACCTAGATTAACACATAGGATACTTTTTACCGGGAAAAGTCTTATTCCCACGGGAAAATCATACATAGCGCGAGCGTAGCTGCGGGCGGACCGCTATAGTCTAATTATAAATGTGGGTAAAGGTGGTCGCATATTACAAAAAATGTAACGTAAACGATCCCGAGCTTGGCCTAGTGATCCAACTGAAATTAAATGGCTGAACGGATAAATAGAAGAATTGTATGACTGAAATGATATACCTATTACTTTATTGAGAAAAAAGTGCACTGGGGTAAGTCACTCTTTATAACGAGTCGGTGAATTACTCTAAATTAAAAAAAATCTCAGCGTAATAAAGCCTGCAAGATCTCTAGCTCTACAACCCAACTCTCTTGTACAGTTTTCATTAAAAAGGGTTGAGTTTCCTATCTCGTTGCAGTTTGAATAAAGGCTAAATAACACGCGTATGCATACAAAATGCGCTCGCCGTCAAAGGGCTATTTGTCTCTTTCGAAATTGTAGCAACATTTCACGGGAATGTACTCACAATTTATCTGAGCTTGTTTTATATTTTTTCTATTTTCCCCACTTGATCTATGGGACGCGTTTCCGCACTTTCGAATAACTTCAGTATTCTCTTTTATGTTACGTTTTAAAAATGTATTCGTAGGGCGAGTGAAACGTGACGACGATTCACCGAAGGAATTATTTAAGACGTGGAAAATATTGCGTCTCGCTCGTCTGTTGTTTGGAAGAGTTTAAGATTGCCGCGTCTGGACGAGGTGGAAAATAGATCCTTTTATTCATATTTTATACGTAAGAATGTATTCAATTTGTTCCTTCTTCCTACACTGTTCGTTCAGCTATGTTCTGCCGCAGGTAATATTTTTCTCTATCTTTTTTCTTATCGCCTTCTCTAATATTCTTAATTTATGATATTTTGGTAACCTTTTATAAGGTGTAAATAAATTAGCTGACACAATTTTAAAGGATCACGAAAAAATATGCATCTTCCATAGTAAATCGATTAGCTGGCCGCGCGGTTTTGTATGAAAGGGACGACTTTTTTTTGTTGTCCGACAGCCAATGTTTCTTGGGGAAAGTTGTTCAGTTTCATGGGTAAGTTTATCCTTTAAAATAGTGGTGTCGATTCGGCATACGCCCAACTAAACTAAACTTAAAATTAGTCCTGTCACTTTCTATCATTTTTAATTGAAAAGGGACCGAAGATCATCTGTTTTGTTTTTGTCTTTGATTTCACGACTAACTGTAAATTTTAGTGGCTTTTTATTCGTAATGGTGTTAGGTAGGCACTAAAACAAGACTAAATTTGACAGTTAGTCGTGAAGTCCTAGACAAAAACAAAACTGATGATCTTCGGTCCCTTTTCAATTAAAAATTATAGAAAGTGACAGGACTAATTTTAAGTTTAGTTTAGTTGGGCGTATGCCGAATCGACACCAGTGTCAGCTAATTTATTTACACACTGTATAACAATGTATACATGCAACTGATTTTAGCCAAATTATTGATACAAGAATACAGTTTTATTAAACTGGTAAGTATTAAGTCCGAATAACTTAAAAAAAAACGCTGAACGAAGTGGATTATGTTGTGTTTGCTTACACATGGGCACAGTTGTGTAGTTAGTTAGGTAGTTCGTTTTCTTCTCTATAATATAACATGAGTAAACAAGAACTTTCGAAAGTTACTGTTTTAGGACACTGTACGCATTTTCAACACATCCCTACTACGTCCATCTTAGTTTTTACGAGACGTGGACGCCATCTTGTCTGCCATGTCAAAAATGATATATAGGTACAATCGCAGCCAACACGCAATCCTTTTCATCAATCTATAAACGTAACAAAACATTTCCTGAACAAAGCCTTTATAAATAACAATTACGCCTTAAGAAGCGCATTTCAATGGCAACTTGATAGCGATCGGGTAGCATTTCATCAGAACAGAACAGTGTGCGCAGACGCAGCCTATCTACGACACGGAATAGATCGCGTCCTTAGATCTATCTCCGTATACCAATTAGCCAATTAGAAGCCAGACAACGGCACTTGGGATAGATAACGAAACGTTTTTGTACGTCCTTTATACTAAGTCATTAATTCTAGACCTAGGTACGTTAAAGGTCTGAATCGTTCGATTTGAATGCTAGAAGTTGAAAAGTTAGAAACTGTAGATTGAGATTTAGTCATATTAATAAAATTTTTGTTGATTAATTCAGTAGACGTAACCAGCAAAAAATTGTCCGGAACAAACTTCTTTGTAATTAAACGATTATAATTGCCAATATCTGAACATTTACGAAGCACATTTTTATTTTTGAAAAATGGAAAAAATCTCACCATTTTAAGAAAAGACCTAAAAATTGTATTATCCAAACAAAAATTCGTCATAAAAATCAGCAAAGATAAAAACTGAATAAAAGGTTATAAAAAAATATTTTTATAAAATGTTTCCTATTCCTTCTTTTGTGTTTTTTTTAGTTAAACTCAGAAAGATTTCTCAGATAGTTAATAGTTAACTCAGATAGTTAATCAGAAAGATTTCTTCTTAGTTTTGATATGCTATTACATTTACGACTTACAAATTCTAACTAAGAATTTTATGCATTGTGTTGTTATGGGAATGGAATGCTCCCGAGTATATTGGGTCAGCACTTCAGTGCCTGCTTCAGGGAGTATGAATTTGCTTGCACTATGTTGCAAAGAGTTGCAGTAGTCCTAATTTTACACAATTGAGCGACAACGACATGATAAAACTGTAGTAGTATTTAACTGTACTACAAATCATCCCTGTTTTTCCTTAAAATAAAGTCCAACAAAAATACTTTGTGCACCACAATATGTTCACAAAGAATTCCAAATCAACTTCTTGTAAAAACCTATTGTAAACTTAACCTGAAAAATGTATTGTCAAAAGAACTGCAATATTTTTCAAATAGATATTTCAGGTCGTTGCTGGCTGCTGCTGTTGTGGACACCATCTAACCTATCCTAACTGTTCTAGTAGTGAGTTTTTTTTTCTTAATTTTTATCAAAGAAAAAAACATCAGAAGGTTTTGGCAATCGCCTCACATTGAGGAAGGCTTCATTTTTTCGTAAGGATACCTTTAATTTATTGTGTAGAAATAAACAAAATACCGACCTCGATTAGTCTAGTGAGACCGTAAAAAATTTTCTCATGATAGTTTTTCAAGTAGATTCAAAGCATTTACAGTTACCTGTATGAATTTTATACAACACATGATGCTGTTACAGTAACTTACAATGTTGTAACATCAATATTATATCTCAAAGGAGCGCCGTGTAGAGAAGACGACATTTCTCTTGCTTCAATTTTTCCATATCCTACCGTTAGCCGGGTTTCCTATTATTATTGAAACATATTTCACATAATTTCGATCAAAATATCGATCAGTTGTAATAATCAGTTGTTCTAATTTGTTTTGTTTTAACGCAAGACTTTTGTCCCATCAAACTTTTCTAAACTTATAAAATTCATTACTTGCCCATTCGGAACTCTAATGCTCAAGTCACACAGAGCGAGAGCGGCGCGGTCCGGGGCCGGGACAAGCGGGACGGCGCTATGTTGCGCCATAGCACCGTCCCGCTTTCCCGGCCCCGGACCGCCCCCGGCACGGCTCTGTGTGACTTGGGCTTAATGGTAAAAAGAACGCAGAATTCCATTAAGGAATTTTTGGTCTAGTAATGAACATCTTTCATAACACAAGAAATCCAGTTTCAACATCATGATAATCTTTCTACAAAATACTATTTGCGTCCAAAAAAAACGAAGAATCGAGATTTAGGAGACGTGTATCGAAGAAATGATACAGATACAACAACCTTGAACCCCGTAGATACTCCATCAATCTTTATCATATTTCTATACAATTCTAGCAACATTTTCAATCCTTTGATGTAAGGTACCTACTAGACGCATTTGCCTTACGATTTCAGAATAGAAACTTTATCCACAGCAATAAATTACAATTGTAAAGAAAATAGAGTAAAGATTATTGAATTATTTGAATCTAACTAAATTCAAACCAAAACAAAAAAAGCTCAATTTATTTTTACCCCTTCTTAGAAATCTTTGGAAATATTAACAAATTAATACCTAATTAACAATTAAACTATCGAGGAGTGACAAATACAACCAACTTCAAAATAATGTCTTACGAAACCCCAATCACATAGAGATATGATTGCATCATTTGCCAATTATAAACGACTCTATCAATCATAAATTCATAATCAGTTGGCGTTGTTGTCTGTTCCCAGCAAGTAGGGTTGTCCCGTGGTGAGCGTCGTCGGTGGTCTAGTGGTTAGGGCCGCTGCCTCCCGTCCGGAAGACGCGGGTTCGATCCCCACCACGTACCAATGTGTTTTCGAATTTTGGATTCATATTACGTTTATCCGACGCTCTTAAGGTGAAGGAAACATCGTGATGAAACCTGCACACTCCTGCGAAGAAATTCAAAGGTTGTGTGTGAAGTTGACCAACCCGCACTGGGCCAGCGTGGTCGACTAAGGCCTAATCACTCTAAATCAGGGTAGGCTCGGGCCCCTCGGTTGGGACGTATATGAGCTGTTGACGACTGAGGGTTGTCCCGTTGGGACATTTTGTCTGGCTTTCAGACCGGATTTTTTTGCTTAGTTGGAATACGAGTAAAATAAGAATTTACAAATCAGTTTCTCGTCTGTAACTACGTACGTGCACAGAGCAAATAGCATTATTTCATTAGCAAAAGCCGGACTGTAGTCTAAAAGTTCGGCTTTTCGTTCGGACTTTTCAGTTTTTTTTTTTTATTATTAAATATTCAGTCAGTCCCCTATATTTATACATAAAAAATATTTATAAAACCACATTTTAGAGAAAGTATAAGTCCGAAAACAAACAAAAACAGTAATGTAAAACTTATTAATGGTAACCCTAGCAAGAGAATCTGGTCACTAGCTGGCAATGAAACAGAAACACACTTTCGTTAGCCCTGAAGCATACTATAATATGCTTATGATCACTGCAACTAATTCTAAATTAGATAGTTTTGCAGAATACTAAAATTATTTGCAGCCAGTGACACCACTGTGTGTGTTTGTGTGTGTGTGTTTGTGTGTGTGTTTGGTGTCTGTTTCTATATTTAATACTTTTTAGTGCGTTAAAACGTGTTGTTAAAAAATATTTTTTACTTTATAATTTTTATTATTGGAAAGATTTGCGTATGAACATTATTCTAGATGATGGAAATTCATTATAAAGTGAAAGATGGACCTCGCTCGCTAGAAGATGTCTATGATTTTTGTATAAACGGGCTAAATTCTAATCTATAGTTTTTTGAGAAACTCAGTTATGCTTCAAAATCTATTCAATGCACCCCACGTTTTTTGTTTTAAGTCCTACAAGAGTACTACACCAATAAAAATCTTAATAAAAATTATTTTATACTTTTTGGTACTTTAAAACGTGTTGTTAAAAAAATATTTTTTACTTTATAATTATTTTGTTAAGAAAAATAAATAACGCATCTTACAGTATGTTCAAGTCTTACAGTTCTCTAAAACACTAATAAAATAAATCACTAAACATGAAACTGATAGTTGTCGTAATATTCCAGATGTAGACTAAAATTGTCACAATTTTCGGGTTTGTTACCACGGTTAAAACATATACTCCAGATGTAAGTGAAGTATTAAGTGATCGGGCCGTTAGTCGATCCCGCTGGCCCGCTGCGGACTGGCCCACATTATTAGTTTATTATTTCCATATTAATATTATAATGTACTGTCTAAAAGCAATAACCTGCCTTCGCCATACAGATCAGCAAGAAGGTGGAAATGAAAATGAAACCACAGAATAAGTAATAGTACCAGACAGAATATTACTTTCGCCGACCTTGAAGCTGGCTTTGTATTGTTTGTGGCTATTCTAATTGTTATGTTGTTGTGTTGTGCAATCCTCCGCGGGGTACGGCCATTCTGAATGTTACTCAATTTATTAGACTATCAGATAGTCGCCCAGTGTTAGAGATAGTTTAATTGAGTGTAGCTTTTGTTGATTCCTTCGTGTTCTTTTTTTTATGAAACTAGTTGTTTTTTTAATACTTTGTCTTTACACCCCCTGCAACACTCGCATGTTTTTTTTTTTTTTTTTACTGTAGAAAATGTATTTTCCCAAATCCTTTGAGATTGATTGTCCATGTTTTCCCATTCCGGTTATTTGCATACCATAATAAATTGATGTTACCTTTAGAAAGCCTAAATGTAAATTTAATTTATAAGGGGTTTATGTTCCAATCGTTACTTCTATATATTCCTTCCCTTTTTTTACAATCCATCTCTTATTTCCTTCTTCGTCTTATAGTGCCTCTCCATCTAGTGAAGGTTGGCCTTCAGTTCAGTAAACTTCTCGCGAGACGCAACAGTTCAGCGGCGTTGTCGATGCCGGTCCACTCGCGAATATTGCGCAGCCACCACTTTCTTCTTCGGCTCACTGATCTTCTCCCAGCCACTTTGCCCATCATTATAAGTCTTCATCTTATTTCCAAAGTAAAGATTATTTACGTTCGTTTATACTTAAGTGTAAGTAAATTATATCACAGCTGGGCGCCTAGCCAAGGAGCCGGCGGCTATCATAATATTTAGAAACTCCAACTGTTCATTGCCTACACACGGCGATGTTTTGGCTCCAAAGCGCGAGTTATAGCGATCAATACAAGCTGTAATTATAGTATTTGTTCCGCGAGAGCTGTCTGTGGGCGGATTTGAAGCACGATTTGGCAATGAGACGTTATTTCATTGCTATTGTGTATGAATGATTGAGTCCCTATAAAACTCCAGTATTATATGGAAAATCTAGGTTTATTATTTTATTAGAACTTTCAACCCGCGACTACGCCTGAGTAGTCATTCATTTTATTATTAGAAAAAAGATACTTTATCCTGTGAAGCCTATGTGTTAAAATCTAATTTTGTATGCCGAAATAATTCTGTCATTTATCTGCTTGAGGTACAAGCATTCAAACCTTCTGTTTAAGTACTATAGTTTTCTTCTACAATTTTCCATGTAGCAATTATTTTTCTTTTTTTACGATACACATAAACCTTAGATTCATTTAAATAAGTATTTTTATTACAAAAGTTTGTCGCATATTCATTTAGTATTTTCAATTGTTTTGTCACTGAGGAAGCAGTCTAAAAATACATAGTAACTAGTCGAGACGAAGCCGACATCAGTCCTATTATGGAGGTAGTCCAATAACTCCGAAATGGTATTTCCAAGTTTCTTGAATGAACTGTCTTTATTCATTAGACAAGAGGAAACTAAATTAAAACTAGACTATTCGTATTTACTCAGTTCCAATAAGGACAGTTTATTAAAAATAATCTTACAACTAATTAACTCCATTAGTAAAATAATTGTATTTTCCGTAGTGACATCTGATTTCCATACAATGTAGCGCGCTAACCAAATGGTTTACATAAAGGTAATAAGTATTAAATAAAAATCCGCTTTTAGACGTGCGTTTAAAATTTCAAGTCATCTCAACAACTCCTCAAAGTTCCCTCGTGAGCAGGCCCTGCTAACTGCATCACCAGAAGCTGATCACTAGATTAATGTATTATCAACTGACGTATGCTAAACTTTGTAGGTTGGGATATTTGACTCATACAACTAAAAGTAAAAATGGAAACAAAAACTTGTAAAATTAATTTAAAAGTTAAATGAAAGCTTCCAAAATGGCTACCACTAATTTTGAGATTTATATTTCTTATCGTTTTTTTTTTAACAAAAGTATTATATAGACACCAACCCGCACTGGGCCAGCGTGGTCGACTAAGGCCTAATCGCCCTAATTCAGGGTAGGCTTGAGCCCCTTGGTGGGGACGTATATGAGTTGTTTTGTTGATGATGATATCTAGACACCATTATTAGCGGGTCAGATATGACGAAGTTACCAGACCTCTATGTAAACGGAATAATTCGTTTATATACGGGTTTAGCGGAACGACTAAATAAAATAATATAATATATACTTGCGATTGTCGGCACTAAATAAAACTCCTATAAACAAGTATAAGCACCACGCCACATTTTGTCAAGTCTCTCCAAGTCTCTAGTATAATAAATTTATAACAAAAAGAATGTTTAATTGATTTTATACAAGTCCACTCTTCTGAAATAACATAGTATGTGGGACTGGCCACTTGTTTGATAGCAAAGTTGCGGTTTTGTGCTTCCTCTTCCTCTGGACGCCGCAAAGTTCCGTCCAACGGGTTGGTGGTCGACGCCATGTTTGTTGCTATAGAAAATATAAATAGTACACTACAAAAATCACAATAATTGACTGTTATTATTATACCCACCTACTTATTATTGTCCAGCTAACATGGGACTTCTTTCAGTTTTAATATTATAATGTAACGTATTTTGCCTTTACTTGCACAAAAAACAAATACCTATTTTATTTGTTTTGTTTGTTTGGTAGAGTATGACGTTAAATTGTATACTTTTTTCTCTCTTGAAAGATAAAAATTTGTTGAAATAACAAAAGATGTTGAATCAATTTCAGCATTAGCGTTTGTTAAGCCTCTAATTTTATTTAGTAGGTATTAAACAAAGAAAATTGACAGATTATGATGAAAAACGCTTTAATTGTTAAAGATATTTTACGGTAATAAAGTATAGATCGGTACCTACCGAAATTTACGCGCTTTTAAACTACTCGCAAATCAGAAGCAGAGGCATTAATAACAAAATCCGTTAAAATTTCGCACATTAACACCTCCAAGTATAAATCTTGGATAAAATTTAGGCTTGCACGTTAACTGTATCCTTCTCAGGAGAGCAAGACTTAATGCAGTATGTCTTTATGGGCCCTGATCACGCGAGGATGAGTCACTTTGATTCTGCATACTTTGACGCGCCCACAGCCTCTCAAGTTACAAAATCAAGCTACTGTGCTTAATCTGGTATCTTAGTTTTTTTGAAGATTGATAATTTGATATCAAGTTTCGAATATTAAAAAAATATAAGGATATTTTGGTTGTGATTTTTATTTATGTGCATAATGAAACGCCTTTTATTCGTATTTTAGTATTTTAATGCATTTTAAGATCTCATTATGTTGTTTCCAACATCTGCGTGTTTAAAGTTTGTTACAGGACATCCCACCGGTAAATTGGTATCCAACTGCAATTAACTCAATACAACCTCTCTTCCATATTTTATTTTATAAAAAAACATGACACCGATAAAAATGCTAAAATAATATTCGTCGTAACAAAATAAGAAGTTAAAGAGTACGAAACATTATTATGCTCTTTTCAAGACGTCAGTTCCCGTATGCTTTATATTTATTTTATTGGAGTTGCCTTTTTAAAACAAGGGTCCGGCCAAATCGATACATTTATTGGTCTCCCCTTGCTTGTTACATAAAGCTTGTCAAATAAATCACGACCTTAATAACGCCAAAAAAGATACTGTTGGTCATACAGAAATTATTAAGGCACGACGCTTGATATTAATTTATGCTTTATTTCAGCATTCTAATGAACTAAATGTATTATAATAAGGGTAATAAATAACTTAATAATTTTAAAACAAATTCGCAGAATCTCCTAATTTGTTATTAAACTAATTTGGAAATATAATTAAGTATATTGGAGACGGGTCTTCTCAGGCGTGTCAGGTTTCTTTGATTGTGATATTAGGAATTCCATCATCCTATTTTTTAATAATTTTGATATAAATGTAGCAAGGTTGATAGACACACAGTTACTTTGTTGGTGAGTGGTTCATTGATTTATAGATGTGAAACTGTACTCGTAATAGAAAATACTTATTGGGTTATTCCAAGTACACTTCCCTTCGGATTTGTACACTTAAATAGAAAAAATTGTCTAACTTTTCAAATTAAATATTTCTAAACCATAGGTGAAACCCAAAGCGGACTATATCTGTCTTTTATTCTTTGAGTTACAAAATTACCTATTGCTACCACAAACCTCTCAATTAATATAATATCGAAATAAATTGATCTAAATTATTTCTATGAAATCCTTCTCAATTTGACTTGTTTGGTGTGGTATTGTGGATTTGACACTGAATTTCTTTATTCTATATGGCTCTAATTCATCTACCCATGTGTATTCTTTACCACTTAGCGGGGCCCTACGAAAGGTAGTTACAACTCAAGCCAAAACACTATCATATCCGTGCGAAAATTCGACACGGACCACACTGGCCGGTAAAAGGTTTAAAATGATATTATCGAAGCTTATTAGTGTCTCGTATTGAATTAACTGCCATAAAAAAAGAAATTCGATTTTAATGAAGTCCTCATTTTACGAACTCTCGAGTAAAGACGTAGAATTTTTGATGAGTTTGGATATTGTGAATTGGATTATACAAGCCAAGAGTGACGGCAAAAGTAAATGCCTATAAAGACGTGGTATTACAAACAATTAATGGCTAAAAGCCGTTTGAATTATCAAAAGGCGCAGGTAAAGGCTTAAACATCCGAACAAAAGGAAACAATAGGATTAGAACTTGCTTTCAACCGACTTTTGGCTCAAAAATTAACAAATTGAAAACGTGGACGTGTCACTCAAATTTATAACAAGGTATCTTACCTGTGTCGTCCAGCTGTTGAAAATTGCCAACATAATCCTCACGCCTTATTAAAAATTGCAAAGATGATTCTCATCATCCATAGTGGACAAAAATTAATCTGTTCAAGACTACAAAAGTCGCACTTGAAATTAACTTTTCACCAAACCGTCTTCGAACCTCATGTTGTACAAAAATGCACCTTACCATTGGATTTATAGGTTATATTTTTATGGAACTGCAGTTAATTCAAAGCGGATACGACATATTTATTTTACGAAATCCAATTTTCTGCTGACATCTCATCTGTCGACTTTAAGCGGTCGGGGCCGCGGGCTGTCTTCCCGGTTTCACGGTTATTCTCCAAGTAAAGTCCTTAGTTTATAATTCACAACTAAATTGAAATATCATATGAGAAATGATGATGTCACACGTCATGCTGATTTGAAACGTCCACTTTTTGTGATTGTTAATCTTATGCAGATTGCGAAGTCTTTGTTCCCAATCCCAGTGAGTACTTATCAAATCGGCTGACCAGGATCTTGATAAGTCATGGAATTATGGTACTTATGAATTAGTTGACGGATTAAGTTAACTCGCCACTGTACTTGTCCAAATATAAGTCAAGAAATATAAATAAAATAATTTAAAAATTTTAACATTATGCACCATACCTACATCAGTGGCATACGCGAATGATAACTTTAGCCATATGTAAAATATACGCCTGCGATATTAAGCGTATGGTAAAAAATAAGACTCGAATAAAGGCGTATGGTTTTTTTTATGTTAAATTAATAATAATAATATTAATAAATACATCTAACAAATCATCATAACGGATCTAGTCATAAGGTCTCCTAAATCTTGTCAGATGATTTTAAGCAGTGTCAGTTTTGGAGGCAACAACGTCACCGTACAGAATATTTTGAGAGTAGTTATCTATCTATCTATATACCTATCACCTATATATAAAAATCAATTGCTGTTCGCTTGTCTCGCTAAAACTCGAGAATGGCTGGACCGATTTGGCTAATTTTGATCTTGAAATATTTGTGGAAGTTCAGGGAAGATTTAAACGGTGAGAAGTATAAATAATAAGTAACAGTTAAAAACGACAATTTAGTTTTCCAATACAAAATGGTAAAGGGTAGGTGTAGGGTAGATGTTGGAAAAATGGCAGGACAAAGTCTGCCAGGTCAGCTAGTAATAGTACATTACGATACAAGGATCGTAGGTTGCATATTACAAACGAGGTGACTTTTGTAAGCCCGAGCCGAAGGCGAGGGTTTATAATGTCACGAGTTTGTAATAAAACCTAAGATCCGTGTGTTGCACGACGTTTTTCAATACACTACTTGTGAGAAAACTGATAGTTAATAATTAGATTGAAATGGTTAAGAAAGGTACATAGTACCCTACAAAAGCTAACAGGTAAAATTGATCAATGCAGAAGTTGTAAAAACTAACCTTTATTATATCGCGCGCAGTTTGAGTATCCTTACTATGCACATTTATAATTAAATATCAATCAACACTTAATCACTCATAAAACCAAAGATTTCTGACGCGCGTCGCCTGGTGCTAGCGAAGCGATCGTCTTTTATTTCCTCTGAGCATAAAACAACATTCAATGTAAAACAATTAAATGAAAATTTAACAAACTTGGCGCCAACCACAAAACGATAGTATGTTTCTTTTTTCTAAACATAATTACGGAGAAAAGGCTCTGGCGAACATTCAGCCTCTACGAATTAATTATTTGTTAAATCGAGATAATTTTATTTTTATAATTAAAATATTACTGGCTGATAATATTTTTGATACAATTTGTTGAAATAAAAAAATATAAAATACTTTTCTCTTTGTATGAATCGATTTAAATATTTTTTATTTTCAAAATGATCCTGGCTGAATAATAATTTTGAATACCGTAGGAATTAAAAAAAAATTGTAATAAAATCGCACTAGTGCGGTAAAACTTATTTACCGCACAGTTTACTGCCTTCATAAGTTCAATTTTCGAGCAAGGTGTATTGAAAAAAAAATATTTGAAATCACAATTCACAAAAGCATTTGAAAAACTAAAAAAAAGTTTAGATAACAAAAGATCGAACAGAAATAAACAGTTTAGCGAATCCATTACCAAGTCCCACGACCGATGACGTATGTAGGTGTCACAACGGTACATTTTATTTATTACACCATAACTCACGCAGGGCTCTAAGCTCCCGGTAGAACGATACTATCTTGAATTCCTACTGGTCGCGGCTGCAGCGGTGCGCGGGCGCTCTTATGTAAACACCTTAAGCTAGACCACAAACTTTTCTAACATCTTGAAGAGTTTGCTTTGGAGTGGTGAATAAGAACCTTGATTTTATCACTTATCTCACCGAAAGTTTTCGATTAAACTTATTTAGTCAAAGTCAAAATTATTTTATTCGAATTAAGATTTTTACAAATCATTTTTCGACGTCAAAGCTATCATGGATGGCACGTTCACTACCAGTGTACGCCCACTGTGGATAAGAATTATTTTACAAGACCGCTATAGATTTCAAAAAGAGAACTACAGCATAATTTAAAAAAATGCATTGTGATCGGTCTACCCGTCTTGGAGCTACGATGTTCACTTACATAGGTACAGATGCAACTGTGAGTGAAGAATTCTAACTCTTTTTTTTAAACAGTATTTGAAACTATAAAAGTTAACCGTGCTAAACGAGTATGTCGTACTACTGTGCTAAAAGTCTCTCAGTCGGGTCTAATAATTTTGTTATAATAATGGTTAACATTCATGGTTGGTTAACATTCACAAAAAAGTTGTTTATTTATTTATTTAACCATTTACTGTACACAATAATTAAGAAAAAGACAATAACACAAAAGAAAAACGACACAACACACCTACTTAAGTAAAAAAAAGTAAGTAGAAGTAAGTAAAGTTTTTTTTATGTACCTAGGTAAGCAGTAGATACTTAGTAGTAGGCACTTACGCCGTTGGCCTCGGCTACTCGAGAAATATAAGTGGCCTTTTATGGCGGCTTTATTACACTTACACTAGGGTTTATGTTAGGTTAGGGTTCTAGTCAATTACTAACCTTAAAACCCAAACTTTGAAGGAGAAGCAAGAAGAAACAATTTGGTGTAAAGGCCAGTTTATACTTTGACAAGTACAGTTGCGAGTTGCTAGTCAACTTAACTCGCAGGTTACCGATTAAGTTGCAAGTACAGTTGTCAAAACAAAAGTTTCATATCTTACTGTTGTCAAAAAGCATATTATTTCCTGTTGCCAAGGAAACACTCGCACTTGCAATCGGTAACCTGCGAGTTAAGTTGACCGATTAAGTTCGCAAGTCGCAACTTACTACTTGTCGAAGTGTAAATCGGCCTTAACTTGATGTGGTATAACTTAAGTTGTGCTTGTAATGCATACCTATTTACCATGGCGTCGCCACAAAACAGTCTTCCAACGTTTTGAGGAATCTAAGCGGCTTAACTTTAAGGTTAACGAGACTGTTTTGATTGCGACTCACATGTTTAGAATTAATATTCAAATCAGTATACCGTTTACAGACATAATTACAGCAAAAGACTTCGCTTTGATTTACCAAAAGTGTAAAACTTAAAAATAATCGAAATTGAATCACTGCATAAAATATACTCAAAATAAAGAAGATTGTAAATAAATTGATAAAATAATACTGGCATGATTTAAAACAAAGTTCACATAATACACAAGATCTCATTGCTGAAATCGTGCAAAAACATAATCATCAACAGCTCATATACGTCCCCACCGAGGGGCTCGAGCTTACTTCGAACTAGGGTGATTAGGCCTTAGTCGCTGCGCTGTACCACGCTGGTCCAGTGCGGATTGGGCGACCAAAAACATAATATAAGCTGCTAATCGAGTCATAATAATAAATGTGTTTTTCTTTCTTATTTCTAATAAAGAAGACAAAATTACTTAAAAAAACGTCATTCTAGCAAATGAATATGCCTTTTGCATTTTCTACAAAGGTATCTTTATAAACACAAGCATATTCTTCTCTGTCTGCTTAGTCAGTGCAATTGATTATACTAAAGTTCATTCTTACAATATTTAAAGACTATCGCGACCTCAATGTATCAGGAACAATGGTCGCTGTGTTAGGAATTTTATAGACCTTCGCCTTCACCACAGTACTACATAAGATGGTTTTAAGTGTGGAATCTGAAACCAACTTGAGTATTTTGGTCAGGCTAATCAGGAGCTGGTAAACTGCAATATTTAAGGCTTAAGTTAATACTTCAAAGTAAATTAATACTAATCAAAATAACAACAATGTGCTAGCTAAATGATGCACAACTTCTCGGTGGTAGGTCAGACCACTAAACCGAACAACATTTTGTTCCACAACTTTTCATGATACTCATAAAATATTTGAATTTTCTTACAAATTGACCGGTCAACTGAAAGAAAAAAAAGAAAGAAAAATATTTATATGTTTCTTTTCTGTTGTTTATGTTTTTTTTTAACTGACGAGTTTTTGTGATTTTGTAAAGTTTTGGAATTGCAGTTTTTAGCTAATACGTTGTTCAAATAGTTGTCCATCACATTAATATTATAAATTTGAAAATATATTTGTATGTTTGTTCCGCCTTCACGCTAAAAGTACTCAACGGATTTGGATGAAATTTGAAATGGAGATAGTTTGTAACTTAGACTAACACATATGATACTTCTTACGGGAAAAAGTCTTATTCCCACGGGAAAATCTTATACAACGCGAACGTAGCCACAGGCAGGCCGCTAAGTATAACATAAATTTACTATGTTTCTAAAGGTTCCATCCACTCCCAAAACAATCTTATTTACTAACATAACTAGATGACTAGACACATTCTAACCAATAATTCTAAAATATATTTCAATTCCAGGATCCAACCAATGTCCTTTGAATATAGCTTATGTGCTATAGAGTCAATTTTAAAGTCCAGAAATAAACGGAAATTAAAACGAAATGGATTCCTATTCAAGCCTTTGAGTGCAGAATCTCAAAGTCCATAACGTTCTCTAATTGAAAAGTATAAATCACAAATTCGCATGACACACAGTCCAACTCAATTCTCGCTGTGACACTGAAGTTCCTAAAAGGTTGAGCAGATCTCAAGACATAGATAATGGAATCAACAAGTGATTACAGTAGGTGATTTTGACATACATTTCGACATGATAATAATTTGCACATTTTAGTTTTCAGTAAGTAAGGAAAAACTGACATCAGCAGTGGGTCGATAATGTGAGCTGAACAGTGTTGAGCGCTTAGTTGTTAGTTGTAACAAAATTTTAGTAATATATATTCGTCAATTGAAGTCAGCTACTAATTTAAAAAAAAAACTTATTTAAGAGAGTGTTTTTAGCTGTTCAGTTTTCTAATTGTTCTGTATGCTAATTATCAAGAAGATTAAAAAATACAGCCATATCGGTCCAGCAGCGGTTTAAGTGTTGCGATAACTAAGAATGACCAGACAGAACTTTATAGTTTCATAAATAACACACTCGCGCTCGCGTTGTGTAGGGTTTTCCGGTGAAAATAATACCTTTTCCCATAAAAATTATCCTATGTGTTAATCCAGGGTACAAACTAACTTCATTCCAAATTTTATTCAAATCCGACCATCAATTTAGGCTTGAAGGCGGTACAAACATCCAAACATCCAAATGTATTTTCACATTTTATTATAATAGTGTTAAGTGTGATTACTGGACTGCAATGAACATCATCATAGGCAAGGTAAAATATTAAAACAGTAGTGTGAGTAAACAAAATAAACTTAAATCAAAGTTCTCTTGCTACTAAGATGCAAGGAAACAAAATTAATGAAACAGTTACGCTTAAAACACACGACCTTCTGTTGTTTCACTCTATAATTCAAAATCAAGAAAGCTTACGGTACAACACAACTGCGTAAATATTTAAATGGACGTATTCAGTTTAACGACAAAATATACGACTGGATTACAATAATAGCTTTGACGTCGAAAAATGATTTGTAAAAATCTTAATTCGAATAAAAAAAAAATTGACTTTTTGATAATATTAAAGCAAAACATAATTCAGTATTACATTACTCAGAGCTTAGGACATAAAATGATATCTATAAAATATTTCCATGAAGACTTATACATATAAGTCTTCATGGAAATACTTTATAGATATCATTTTCAATTTACTCGAGCTTTTGTATGTACAAAAGCTCGAGTAAATTGAAAATCTAAATATATATAAATATGTAAAGACATTTTACACACGGCCATCTGAACCCAAACTGAGTGAGTGATCTTTCCGACCGATTTCGGACATGGCGACCAGTTTGACTAGGACTCCTAGTCAGTCGGGCGCTGGTGCAACCGCAGATGGCTTATGTCGCCGATCTTCGCAGCAAACTCCCGTGCACAGGGAGGGCACGTGAGCACGCCGCCGCTTACATAGTTATAACAGTTGATGGCGGCGCGGCGGCGGGTGGACGGGCCTTCAGCTCATCGCGCTTATCGTCCAGTTCAGTTTTACGCTGCTCCTCGAACTCGTGTACTCGCCTCTTCACAATCCCGTGCCATTCCGGGCGATGCTGTGCTGCCAAACCTTCCAATTGAGAGGGCTCTATGTTGCATCTTTTCATACGCCGCTTCAGAACATCTTTGTAACGGAGGAGCTCTTCTCTACAGATTCCACCATTGTGTTAGTGAACTCACCCAAAAAAATGTAATGACGGATCTAAGTGATGTTATAACATCCTATAGAAGTAAATAGTTTTGACTTTGATTTTGACTTTGAAGTTATCCGCCATGTTTCCGATTACTCATCTAGTTCATAGTAAAAACCCAAACTACGCAAAGCTTGTACAACGGGTACCAGGACGCCTGTATATCAGCCGTCCTGGTACCCGTTGTACAAGCTTTAAAAAAATAGATAAATATATATTTAAAATATAAATAAACAACATCCAGACACAAGGCAAATAAAAGTTTTCATCACACGAATGTTTGACTTTGTGTTGAACTTGTCTACGGGGATCTCAATGTCGAGACAAATACAAACTGGTATAAAAATAACCGCCAAGAGAAAAAGGAGTTTATTACATGAAAGAAAACATTTCACTACTTATGCTATTACAGGTAAACAAAAGTTTCAATGTGTTTGAAGTCCCTTTAATAAATAATTTCTACTACAGGATTGCTTCCCCACAGAATATTTAGAATCATCACTTCAAATCAGAGCTGTAGCAAAGCTTTGACGTCAATCAAACGCACCTATTGGAATTGTTGCTTGTATCCTCCTATTCGTAATCCTTCTTAGCTCAAATGGCTGTTCAGAGCCAGCTTCAGAATTCATTGCTTCTTTTATGACACCATTTCGCCTTTGCCCACATCAATAATATTGGCTTTGCTTGTTGAAAATCATGACAATATTAGTCAGTTTACATACATAGTACATACAAAAACAAACGAAAGAAACTAAGCACAATGCTTATGTTTACTTGCATGCTTAGCTTGCATGTGTTTAAATTCCTAATGAAAAAAAAAACAGAAACAGTTGAGATGAAGTAATATAAGTAGCATTAAACGTGAAAAGAGAAGTTACGTAATGGAATCACTCCCAAGAGAATGAAGAATATCTCTAACCGATAAAAATATTTTTATAGAGTTAGAAGACTTAAGAAGTTAGAGTAGAAATACACAACACAAAAAAATCATTCATTAATTTAAAGAACGAGTGTACAGGTTAGCAGCCTTATTGCTAATGTAGCAATTTCTTCAAAGCAACCTTGAGAAGTTTTCCAGCAATGTATGTCAAAATTTACTCAACTCAGGCTATTGTATCGAGCAAGCTGTGTGTACACTGTTAAGTCGACGGTAATCCAGCCGGCCCCTTTGACGCTCAATTACAATCTTCTTATTAGTGTACAACTGCCGGATTAAGCTAAAAGGCTGTTATGTGGACACGGCCTAACGTATCACTGTCAAGTTGATTGGAGAGGTCAAAAATGGTCGCCATAAATAGATACACATACTTACATAATAATTTGTTATGCTATCTTTGATTTTGGTCACAAACTGAGTATGATAATTTAATAAATAATTTTTTTTTTATTTTACTTTTCTTTTTAATTATAATAAAAATTATCGAACGATATTTTTAAATACTCACGCAGGCTATGATGTTTACAAAAGTTACATATAAAAGACAATTGTTTCTTTACTAGATACAATATATCAAGACCTTCTCTTCCCTTAACATCAACTTCTATACTTTATACATTTTGATATGCCCTACAGGTTGCACCTTCCTATTAAATAATAGATATTTCCGGTCCTCCCCAAAGTTGCCAAAGTTAACGATCAGTAACGGAATCGGTCCCCCAATTTAAAAACTTGGAAAGGAACAGATGACGCTAAAACACACCCCGCATACGAATACCGCATAAAAATACAATAATGTATGTTTGGAGGCGTAAATACAGTTATGGACGAGACGGGATGCTCTTAAGGTTTCTTCCCGTTAGCACCCGTTAACACAAACACCTGGTGAAATAGTTTTCTACACAAGAGCAAGAACCCACGTAGCAGTTCTCTAAGTTTCTCTAAGTTTTTTACATCTAATGAGAACTTCGTTAATCAAGTGATACATTGGAAGTGATACTTCCAAGAGTCAAAAGGTGAAAAAGTAGACAATCTAAAAAAACAGCCAAGATGAGACATGTTTTTAAAGAAAAACACAGAGAATTTACACATGCTTCTTTTTTTTTAACTGGAAAAAAGGGCCCTCTGTTCTATCAAATGCCCAAATATTAATGATACTCTAAAACGTCGCGTCGTCTCCTAAGGTCTACTATCATCAAGTCACCGAATCATCACGAAAAGAAGAAGTAGAAAAAAAAACTAGATAAAACAGGAACAATCCAGACCAAACTCGGTGTATCGCATCCCTATCGGTAATGGGTACATCCCGTCGCAAACGCGTGACGTGAATGGAGACTCAGATTCGGGGAAGACGCCGCGAGAGGCGCTCGGATGTGTCGCGCATAATGCCAATACTGCCTAAACTTCTAGGAATTTTCACTGATATTTGGCTGCAATAAAATAATACTATTTTGCGAGACATTCCAGGAATGGATGAGGATTGTTCGATAAAAAGTGTTGATAGATGCGTTCGACATAAGAGTTTTAGCTCAGTATTAAATAACTACAACACATATTACAAATAAAACTAATTCGAATTAATAAAAATAATAAAGCACTGCAATTTTAGTGATAAGATAACCAATAAAATGCACATGTATATACATGTATATTGTACATCTAATAAAACATGCATCTTCTGAGACTGTACCTATGTTTTTTATGAATCAAAAATACTTAATACTTTATTTATCTTTGCGAGTTTGTGACAAATAGTCATAATTTTCTAAATAAGTTCATTACGAGAGCCTCTTCATCATTTCCTAACTAGCACTCCCAGAGGACGTCTACTAGTCTTCGTCGTCGCCAATAAATTAAATTAATCTACCCTCATTATACATTAACAAACGATTATCCTCGTATTACTGGCTAGACTGGAGACACCATAAATAACACTACTTGCAACGCATAATTACGTAGATAATACAAATAAAAGGACTCGTGTTTAAGCTGCCTCTATTATTTTGTTGTTATGCTGATTAAAATTACTAATAAAATTTGTTTGTTTGTAGCATAGTATAATTGAAAAATCGGACGCCTTTATTGTGATTAGATGAGCAAAAAATCTCTATATAGAGTATAGTCTTACAGGAAATATTAACTTTCATCATAATTATCTGCTGGATGAAAGTCTCCAAGGATCTCCCTCCATAATAACCATTCTGTGCCGCCGGCATAAAAGTTTTTCACGTCAGATCATCGTTCCACCTTATAAGTAAACTAAAAATAAAATAAAACATCCATGAAATATTTGAATCAAAATCATAACCATACAAATGTTTTGTCTAACGATGGCAATTTATAAATTTTATAATCCACATGAATATTCTTGCTGACCAAAATAATTGTTCCTAACTCGAACAAAAATGGAGGCTGGCACGTACCAGAGTCTCCTGGAGTCGGGAGATTATTTATTGCTGCTTTATCTCGTGGCAACCGTCCGCGATAAAAGAAAAGAAATGTCAGGGCCTGCGATCGCGATTATCGCGATGCAATCATTGAACCAACCTCTGCATAGCCCCTGCACTTGGTAAAAGATATTGTATCGCTGGAGGCACGATACATTGCTGTGTAATTAAAACTTATAAGAACTTGCAGGTGCTTATGTATAACTAAGAGTGGTAAAGAAATCGGAAAATTTCTATGATGATTTGCGCACAACCTTTTGTGTAAAAGAATTTGTGATTGGTAGACAGGAAACCTTTAATCGAAAATCTTTATTTACTTCGGTACATTTAATTCATTCATTTAATTACATAGAAAAATTAACAAAAAAACCTCTTAAATGTCTAGTGGATCACGTTCCAGTCATTCAAATTCTTCACTATCAAAATAGTAATGCAAGAAGTTCTAATCGTAATCACCTCATTATTCAAATCTAGTAGTACAGGGGTTTAGTAAAAAAAATACGCATTGAAGGACTAAAGCCTACTCGCTTACAACCAAGTTGTATTGGTAGTCAGTCAATGAAAAGAAGGGGTTTGCATGCCGCATTGCTTGTCCAACCATGGGACGTCATTGCTGCCTCAACTGAAGAAAGCACGTTTGTGCGACTTCCATTTTGTTAATTACATTTGGTTGAAATTACACAACGTCGGTAAAGTTCTAATATCGCCTAAGAATTTTTTTTTGGTTTTGGTATTTTAACGCTTTTCGATGAAGAATAGACATTTATCATCTGACCACATCTCTTGAAAAATCTATCGGCGCTGTTAGAACTTTACCGACGAAAGTGCTTTATTAATTTCTTGAAAAAGTTTAAGAAATAGCTTTATAAAATATTACCTAGTTAGAGGGGTCCAAATTAATATTTCTTTTTAGTGCCTAATGGAAGTAACCTTTTCCTAATTTATTAATTAAGTTCCTTTCTAACTTAGTAACCTAACAATTTTCAAAGTACAAAATTAAGATCAGAAGAAATGAAATTCGTGACACTAATTTAGAGCCACGCCGCCGCCGCCGCCGGTCTGAAATATTTGTCAAAATTATGAGATCATTTTACCTTTGCGTTATAAATTAAGAATCCTTCTTACTTATAACGCAAAGGTTTTCATTTATTTATTTTTTTCACCTAAATAGTTACACTTTTCTTTTCGGAATTCGACCATGTGTTTTCGACAATTCGTGGTAACCCCCGATCATTGTGCTGACTGTCCTTTTAATTAGCACATGTACAGCGAGATTATCAACAGATGCTGTCACCACTCGGACAACTGAATAATGACAATCCAGAGCTATTTAAATTATGTCCCAGGGATAATTATGTTCCACAAAGTCACGTATTTGCATACTATTTTTTGCTGGATTATAATGAGGATTTTTCTCAGAGTTCGTTGAGTCTTGGGAGTTAGCGCGTTGTCCTGCTTTAATCGCGATCTAAGAAAAATTGTTGTTAGCAAGTTAAATTGTTTGGTAGGTATTTTGCTATGCAGACAAAACGTACTGGAACATATAGTTTGAGTACATACGGACAAAACATTATACAGTTTGCATGTTCGCTTTTTAAAAAGGTCTGCTTTTCAAACTGCAATGCTTTTAACACCACAGGGCGACAGAGTTACCCAGCAAATTGTAGTCCAAATACCACACCTGGAGCAATATTACAATCAATGGGAAATCTAAGGTAACACAATTTTGAAAATATTGATAATAATAAGAAGTGAAAATCCTGAAAATATTAAGCCAGATTAAAGCCTAGTGCATAACCAAAAGTATCCTAATTGTAACAAATTTCGTTAAAAATTGTGCTCACTAAAAAGTGTTTTAATTCAGAACCTAGAGTTCCGCTCTGTGAAGGATTAACTAGAATTATCTGTGATATAGGTACAAGTGGATTTGGAAATAAGTTAATTTTAAACTTGGCTGCAGTGTTCCCTGTATTTGGCTGTGATTCGGCTAGTTCCGCTGCGCCAGGTGGCCGTTCGAGGTCGGGTTGACCTGTCGCTGGACAATTTGGCTGCACTGCAACTGCCGCCCTAAATTATATTGGCAGTGGACTGCATTGCGTGGCTTAGTGCCCTTGTTTTTTTATTGCAATTTATTTTGTTCTATCAATTGCATGGTTATGTGTGTTTGTTGTGAGAGTATACCGAGCACAATTAAAGCTTAGTTGTCTTCTATTCAGAAGAGCACCTTGAATTGAATAGCTAAGTATCCTCTCTAATTTAGTTTTCTTACGCAAATTTCTTATTAAATCACTTGTAATAGGTAATAATAATTCAAAGATAAGCTTCGCCAGCGCCCGTAAAAGTTTAAAAGGTATAAAAGTAGGAATTCATGGGAACGTGCCGTTTAAAGATCACGTTTATGAAATATTAAGTCTAGTTGTATCAGCGGAGAGAATCTGAGAGACATTATGCGGGCAGGTGCGCCTGGGCACCCACACGGCTAGCGCGGACTTTGGGTCATTCAGTTACTACGCAAACCACTAACGGAAGGTTTTCTGGAAGAGATCGCTCGCGAGTTATATTATACCGCCATTGCACGCAATAATTCAGGATTTTTTAGGCGAGTTTATTGTGGATGAGAAGAGAGTTGACAGACGTCAACATGACATTAAGCTAACCATTTATGTCAATCTCTATGTTTTAACACTAACTGAAATTATATCATTCTTGTTTATAATTTTTTAATAACACTTTACCTATTACCTCCTGCTACGGCGTAGCGACGTTTGCTTTTAGAAGTAAATAAGTTATAATTAAAAGTTATTTTTAAACAAGCTTTTAAAGCCGTGGAATGGAGTATCCTTGTTAAGGCAAATCCAACGAGCCCAAATACCACTAGGTTGTGTTGTGTATTAGAGGACTTTCTATGGCCACTTTCCGTCTCCATCATCAGACCAGCTTCATGGTCCATAATATAGCATTGTCATCGCGGTTACATAAGTATACCAAATTTCAGCAAATTCCAATGGCATCAAGTGCTTCAAAATTAAGTTGCTAGATTTCGCCCGAACATACCCACAAACCCACCCACACACAGTGCAAGCTAAATAAAAGCTTATAAAAACTATAATATCCTACTGTCTGCGCCAAATTATTGTATGAACTTCAAACACAGGACAGGCTCTTGTACTGTAAACTGTTAAATAAAGTAAACAAACAAAACTGTCAATTAATTTTTAAAAACTTCAGAAACAGATAACAGCTTTAAAAAAAAAAAACAGATTAGCCCCGAAAAAGAGTTCCGTGGTATCGGAATCTCCCTTTAAGGGCTTTTGAAACAATTATCATTCCGTGGGTTTGCGAAACATGCTCGTCACTATCGGGCCGTCCATCATCACGACCGACGATTTACATATAATGACTATTCAACATTAAACAACATAATGTTGTTACGTTGTTGCGGTGTACGCACGGCAACAACGGGGGCGCTAATTACATATTTTGTATCTTTTTGTGTCGTGAGATTGTTATTGAGTCGAATAATGGAGGCTCGACTTATCGATTCTCACTGTAACAGCCTCCATATCCAAGTCGATCTTTTGACTCCAGGGTCCAGGTTGTATGCTAGTAGGGACGCTGTCAAATAAGAAATCTCTTTGTTAGACTTTCTCCAGCTTAGTTAGGACATTGCAGGCCGAATCACCTGATTGTCCGAAAAGAAAGATGACTCCGAGCTTCGGAAGGCACGTTACGCCGTTGGCCCCGGCTACTATACGAGCCACATGTTGAAGAAAAAGAAGACAGTGAAAATAAAAAATTCTTTTGTTTTCAGAATGACAAATTACTCTTAATTTTATAACGTTACTATCATCATTCTCTTCATTCCATCATTACAAGGTTTACGATTGGATGATGTTGGTGGGTCAATTAAGTATTATTGCCGGGGTCGGTTGTCGACCTCACAACCCACACGATGTAGATGAAGTATTATGTCCGTCAATTATATCCAACATCATCAACATCAACGGCCCGTCACAGTCCACTGCTGGACTATGAGCCTCCTCCACTTAAGTGAAGGGTTTTGCCATAATCTCCACGCTTGGCAGGCGGGTTGGAGATCGCAGATTAAAAGGTTACTGTATCAGAGAGCGCTGCTGCCTGTTCCCTGTTCAATGTGTAGTCTCTAAGTCGCCTCTTACGACACCCACGGAAAGAGTAGGGGTTGGAGACAAATGTATTCTACTCTACCGTCACCATACAGCAAATATCCAACTGGTTTAAATTCAACGCTATGTTTAATAGGGGTAAATCTTTCATCATATCTCGACGCTTTTACGGTGAAGGAAAACATCGTGATGAAACCTGCACACTCCTGCGAAGAAATTCAAAGGTTGTGTTGACTAAGGCCTAATCGCCCTAACTCAAGGCAGGCTCGAGCCCCTCGGTGGGGACGTATTATATATGAGCTGTTGTTGATGATCCATCATATCGTGGGGGTTGTAAGGTCGATGACTGTTCCCACAAAGTCTGGTATAGATGGGGGCTGCTTGTCGTGATAATAAATCTTAAAAATCAGTATATTCATCTCCAAATCCTTTAATTTTTGCATCGTGTCTTGGTTTTGATTTCTTTTTTCCTTGTCTGAATCATTGCAAAGTAACACTACTATATGCTGCGACAGTTATACATACAAAACCATCCAAAAAAAACTACACCAGACAGCAGTCAATATTTTGTGAAAGTTGCTTAAAAGTGATTACTATTTCAAACTAATGAGCAAAGCAAACTTAAATCAACACTGTGACATGTCTAATTTAAAAACCTTTCAGACGAACCGTCTTGGGTAAGCTCTTGACTGTTTTATGCACACGTTTTCAAACGTTACTTTGTCTCCTTGAAAGTGACAGTGACAATGTTCCTAAATAAAGGCTACATTAGCTTCTTCTTCCTTGTCACTTTTTGTACGGTAAAGGACCTTTGTACTGCGCTCGCTGTTTATTTTCTTCTGATGTAGATTAAGAACATAATCAATAATATTGTCAAACGATAATGATCACCTACTTTTAATCTGAAAGAGGTAGTTAATATTTGGCGTCGGTGGTCTAGTGGCTAGGGCCGCTGCCTCCCGTCCGGGAGACGCGGGTTCGATCCCCACCACGGAGGAAAACATCGCGATGAAACCTGCACACTTCTGCGAAGAAATTCAATGGTTGTGTGTGAAGTCGACCCGCACTGGGCCAGCGTGGTCGACTAAGGCCTAATCGCCCTTATTCAGGGTAGGCTCGAGCCCCTCGGTAGGGTCGTATATGAGCTGTTGATGAAATTATACATGATTTTTACAAGTACTATTGCTACTATTGTCTCTGTATTGGTGTCAATAAAAAATGTTGTACTGTACACAATTTACTACACACAAGAAAAAAGTACGTTTAATTACACATGTTTTATTAAATACACGTAATTGTTCTTTTACTCTATGTTATAATTTATAATGAAGCTATAACATCAACATTTGCATGAAAAGATGGCCTATATATTTTACATTGTCTTAAGACACTAGAGCAATTTTGAGTTTAAAATTCGGTACTACTATTTTGGTACTTCGAATATTATATTTTTACTGCGCCTAAAGTTCCTCAAAGAAATAAATGAACTGTTGTGATGTGACCTCACAATGGCTGTTGTAAACATGCAGGTTTATGTATGACAAGATGAATTTACAACCCAGAGACTTCATTTTACTTTTCACGTTACTTTGTCTCAAAACTAAAGTATTTAACTTACTCGGACTTGTCTTGCGCTTTCAGAAAACGCCGCTTACGAATTTAAATAATTATTTGAAAGGAATTTCTAAATGTATAGATAAAATCGATGTATCGAACGACATCTCTGGCTGTTCTGAAAATTCTTTGAACCCAAATGTCTACTTAAGAATGCCGGTTTTACCAAATGAGAGCAAATAAATAAGTCTTTTATTATAGAACACTGTTGCTGTTGGAATTAAAAAGTCATTACACATTCAACAAGTTTCATTCGCCTAAAAATAAAAATGTTAACAAAGTATCATCAGAAAATAGATCAGAATTTCCAAATTGGCAGTCTTTTGTTATAGACGTAACCATTCCATTTAACATTCCAATTTTGAAATGCAAATAAAATACACACGTTGGCATCCTAGCTTTCTTCGTAAACACTCATTATCATTTTAATATGTTATAATGAAACTGAATAGCTACCGGGTTTCGAGAAACGATGATTTCTAGAGATATACGAGAAATTCAATATAGATGTTGGTGGGCGAATCGCGAGATGTTTCTACCGATAATGTGCAGATCATTCTAATTTATGGCCAAACATAACAATAATTTTAAACTAAATCGACATTCCTTCTGTTGTTACTTCAGCAAATATAATAACGATGGCAAATAAATAAAGGTTCGGTTTGGTTTGGCGCAGTCGCACGCCACTTTTACTAATGTTACCCAATGTGAAACAAAAACTACAAAAAGAGCAGATTTAAGTACCTTTGCCATGATTTACCTACACCAGCAAAAATTATATCAGAATCAGATCACTTATTAACAAGATCGTTAATTAGTTAAACATAGATATTTGAAAATCTTTTCATAAGATGTCTGATAATAATACTACAAAAATAAAATTACTGAAAAATATTTGAATCTAGCCATTTCAGACTGTAAGGAAAAAGTTACTCTATTAAACTAGCTGTGACGGGAGACCTTAATGTCTCAAGATTACGTAAAAAGTAAATTTTATTTTAGTTTTATTCTATTTCATTTTATGTATTTTTTATTATTCCTTATTTTATTTTATTATGTAATATTTCGTATTGCTTTTGCTGTACATTTACAATGGGTCTTTTGTCTTGATACATAAATATAATTATTATTAGAAAACTTCTTTCATATTATTGTTATTATTATCAAGAAACAGTGCATTTAACATTCCATTTGTAAATGCCCTTTCATTTAAAGGTTTTATTTGATTCCGAGTATTTGAGCAAATGCATGAATATAAATTACATTTAGGCAAATACAAGGGAATAAAACTGACATAAATCTGAGGTTTGCTGCCGTATATTCCAAGAACTTAGATTATATCTTTTGAAATAGCTCCAGGTTCATTTTATGATGGTACTATTTTGAGGACATCCATTGGTTGAGTGCGATTACGCAAAAAATAGATACTTTTCAATCATAAATCGCTTTTATTGCAGTAGATTTCAATATGCTTAAGCTTTCTTAATATCTAGATTTTTTGTTCAGTTAGAAGATAAAAATAATAACAGGGTATCACAAAAGAAGCTGTTATTGCCAGTAGGTAAACGAAAATTAAATTGGCCCCGCATATTACACGGTTATATTTCTTTTTCCACTTTTTTCTTGTTATTACCTAGTTTACTAACGAAAAAATGTAATAACAAGCAGCTTGTTCCTAATCCTCGTTAACTTTTTCCCTTTAAAAAAAACTCGGTTACCAGTTAATAACTCTACAAAAAAAAATACTAAACACACGAACCTTTCGTCATAACGCGGTACAAATTACGTGAAATCATGTGTATATTATTTTTTACGAGAAACAAGAACGCCATGTGGTAAATTAGAGTCCCTATTGGGGAACAAAATAAACAACATAACGATGCCACACAGTTTCTCGAGTCCAAAAAAACTTAATAAGTGCCTCAAAACGAGTGTCGCGGGCCTCAAAATTTTCGGCTTTGAAGAAATAGTTTAGACTCATTTCATAAAATTTGTTTTAGACACGCGCTAGACGCATGTTTCAAGTGAAAATATCAGATAAAATATGTTTTGACAACACATTATGCTAAGGTTGATAGCTATAAATGTAAAACGATAAAATTTTAAAGATATCTTGTACACGAGAGTCACATCCATCTAAACAGAACTATATTCAATTTAAAGTTAATTAGATCACGTAATAAACAAGAAAAAATACTTTTCGCGATCCGCTTCCGTCCAATGACAAAACAGCAAAACAATGAAAATTTCGGAAACCGCGTCAAATCAGAGTCGTGCATGGTCGACGGTAACAATGCTAGTAATCCAATTACCAACATCAGCGGACTGTAAAATATTGTAGCAAATAAGAAAACGAAAGCTCTGGAACTGATTTGTGTTTCTGGGAAACACTAAGATCGCGTCTATTCTGAAATTGCGTCGGATTTCGAGTCGTGCGTGAATGACGCTGGTATCGCCCCAACGCAACGCGTTGCAACGCAATGATTGCAGGGATTATGCAACTGCTGCTGTTGAGTGGGCATAACGAGATACTACTGAATTAGAAGCATCTGAATTAATAATAAAATATGGAAAATCCACCGAAAAGACCAACTGGAATTCTATAACAAATGCCTTGTAGTGTTAGAATCCAGAACTCCCGGTTTTGTAAAATTGAATAGTTGAGGTCTGTCAGAATTTAGGTAAAATCTTATTAATAAATAGAGGGCTAGTATAAGATTTTTGGAGGGAGCAAAACTCTCAGACTCCTAGGAGTTTATGACAACGAGCATATAGGGCGTCTTCCATATTATTTTGAATTCGACATGGACTAGGTAAAGTAATTTTATCTTCTACCTTATTTAAATTGACCAATTTAACTTTCATTCATATTTTTACTCCTTCACACGAAATAAATGAACGTTATTATTGACTGCAAGCCGTTGCTATAGGTACCCATGCAATTTGCTCACCAATCGTTTCAAGTATCCCTCTCGAATTGCCTAGTACCTAAGTACCAGTGCGTTCGTCTCGTACCATTTGGCTTTGGTCACGACTGCCACCGTTTAGCCGAACGGACATTGTTTCACGATTCACCAGATAACGTTCACTCTGCGTCTGCCAGTTGCGTAATAGTGTCGTCGGATAATTATACTGAGTCATTGTTGCTATTTACGGCTCTTGCGATAATACCAGAGAGCTTTGATTTGGTGATTTTAGATGATATTAATTTAAGTGGTTAGTCATCTCACCATCATAGACATTGTCTTTAGATACGTAGGTTAGGTACATTTAAATACATTCTTAATCATATTTTCTAAAACAACAATCAGAATGGTTTCAAACAAAAACCATCTGAGATATAAAAGCATTTTTTCTTCTTTTTCATATAGGTTTTTAGTACCCATTCGTTCAAAATTATAACAAATGTATATACAAGCAATATATTACACACCTTCATTGGAAATTCAATATTAAAAGTACGAAAACACAAATAGTTTTACCAATACTTTAGAAAACTGATAGACTTATCTATCTGCCCACGAATACAGCCAGTTTATCGACAAAACATTGCATCTTAATGGTTATCTATTCAATTTCTATTTGCTTTTAAAAATTTCATCATGCTCAACTATTTTGCTAGTAAAATAAACTTCACATCTCATATCAATATTAACATTTACTTAATTGACTGCCTGTAAGTAAGTAGATGAGGTACTACTAAGCGATTGCTTATCTTAAAATAGTTTCGCACTCATTCGTAAAGCAGCGTAGCCAATACCGTAAAATAATCAGCTACACATGTCAACATCGCTCTCTTTACACATATCGAACCGACAAAAAAGGAGTCCGCCGCTCTAGATCTCAAACAAAATTACTGACAACAAACCAGCTACGTCAATCACTTTGGCTAATGGCTCTCTAGTGATCTTATCTGGCTCACCATAAGCGCAGTTGTCAGCAGACGGTGGTATACAAAAAGACTCATTGAAAAATTATGAATTTGAAGCAGTAGCGACTGGGACCGGTCGGTCTGTCGGGCTGGGCAAACAAATGATTCAGCGATACGGATGTCCGACGTCCGAGCCCGCGGGGCATTCACAGTTCTTTTTAACTTAGGCTGCAGCCACACAACCTACTCCTATGTTAGTAGTTTCACCTTTAAATTGAAGTTTGATCTAGTGCTGTTGACTCTAATCGGAATGCTTGTTTGTTATTTTTATTTAACTCCTCTATACAACTCGTGATTAGACAATTGATATTTTAATAAGTTGGTTAAAAGACAAACTGCAAATATCAAGAAAGCACTACTGTTGCCAAAAACAACCAAGAATGAACTATATGCAGCAAGAAATGCAGCAGCTGCAGTTCTCAAGCCCGATGATATACGGGACTTCGATGCTAAACCAATAAGTTACTATCTTGCTACACTGCCTCAACTAGCTGTACCGTTAACTAGAGAGATATTAATCATAATTCTCAGTGACGCGATCCACTCGAGTGTTTAAGGCTATTATCTAAAACACTTGGAGCGAACTTTCAAACGTTTTGCTAAGCTATGATAGACGACAACACACACATACGATGGCGTTGAGATTGAAAAAGTAAATGCGGTGTTAGATGTGGCAATTGAAAATTGTAATGTTGATGTCAAGTGAACTTTGAAAGTAAGTTCTTGAAGCTTAAGGCGTACTACTTTCATTTTTTTTTTTACTTTCTACGTTTGAATTTTCTAATAACTCTTGAAGAAGCTCTTGTTATCTCTTGTGTTGTTTTAACACGTTCTAAATATGAATTTGCAACTAGACATGATAAATACTTTTACGAAATTTAATAAGCCACCTCTCCTCGATTATCGTTCACTGTACTGGAGTTAAACGTTCACGAATTGGCCAATATGTTTGCAATTCCATAAACGGCAAACATAGGCGAAGGTTTTGATGGGCAAACTTGAACCACGCATCTTCGCTATGATGACGAAAATTGGATAATTTGACTAAGGTATATTTCGCACACAATGTTAAAGCTCTTTGTAAAATTAGAAGTTGTAAAAAGAAACAAAGAATTTGCGGATACTTTTCTGCAATCAGTTAGGTATTTTCTGTGTCAGTTAGTGGTATGTCGCGTTTATAGTTGTTTGCGTCGAGAAGTATGAAATGCCTGAATTTCAACGTATTTTAATATTGTAGTATAATAAAAAGAATTAAAGAAAGAATTCTAATAAAAAAATAAGCTTTTGTTTTCCGTTATTTCCCACTCTAGAAAACAAACAAAACGCTTACCATGTCATTGCACCCGAAAAGTTATTTGCCCAGCTTAGGTTACGCCTACTGACTCATTACCTAATCTCTTCACAACAGAGTGAGTGTTCTAAAAGAGGAAGCGATAAGATTCCATGTTGGCGAACCGAAAAACCGATTCATTGTTTAATTACAGTCCTATCTTATCATGTCCTAGTTGGTGACTATGAACAGCCAAGTGTGACGACATACTTTCGCTCGAAAAGCGACGCTAAGTGCGCTAAAAAGTTGTGTTGTACTCACCAATTAGTAAGTGGCAGATGTCCACTTGTGCCTGTTTTGTGTGAAACTTTTAGACCTCATTTTCCGTGGGTGGTAAATTAATGTTTCTAGCAAATTAAAATGCAACCTCAAAAGGTAACTTTTAGGAATTAACCATGATAGCAGCTGATAAATATTATAATTTTCAGCTACTACTATTTCAGAAATAAATCTTGTTGTTGTTGTCATCTATAATTACTCGTATATATCTCTGTTACCATATGATCAATAAAGTTTTAAAAACATATTATTATTATGACAAAGAAATTATGAGGTCAACAATAGCTGAAAACGTTTCGGTCCGTTCTTCAAACAATCAAGATAGTGATAAAATCTCGGCTGTGCTACACCATGAAACTGTATGGCTGTGAAGCTCAGCATGCCTCAGGGAGAAGTTTACAGTGTAATACTGCTTCAAAGAAGCTCGGCTCGACGTACGACGGTTCATATTTAACGACGTCATTAACTACTAGGGACACGAGCCTTGCCGCTTGCTCTCGCCTCAGGCTCACTGCCTTCTTTGTCACCGACAGAGTGTGAATTAAAATTAAAACCTACTCACGAAACTAGCATCCAGTGTAACGACTTTCTCACAAGAACGCTCTTTGTCTCATAAAAAATTGATAGATTCCGTGTAGGCTCAGCGTGGGCTTTTATCTAAACAAAGGAAAGAATAAGCCGTAAATGAACGATAATGCCTTTCGTTACGCACTTTTGTAATGATAATGCGTTTTTTTTTTTAAGTTTGCTCAATTCTTCACAAGTTTTGTTACACAACTGTCCATAAAGTGCATTCCTTGGTTATCGCTTCTTTTGTATTCAATTAGCCTTGCATTTAGATTACTGATGCCTTTCACGACGACAGTGGTAACGAGCGTGGTCAGCTGTCAAAACGTCCAAACAATCAGCCAGGTGTGCCTCTATACAAATACCTCTTCGATATCGAGCTTTAGCCGCATCATCGCTTTTGTATTTTTCATCGGTGAGTTAAATCTAAAAGAAGTGGTTCTGTCTCATTCTTAAACATCGATGAATGTTCATTCCCGTCCATTGTGTAGTGATTTTGAAAGTTCTTAGTACAGTGGTATTGCATCGAGTGTTCGAACTCGTCTTGAGTTTGGCTACATTGTTCAGTCTATTAAACTCTTTCAGAGGTGGGTCAATTTGAGGTCCACGTGATCGGATTGTGTAATGGGTCACTTACGTATCCAAATCATGCAATAACAGTCTGAATGTATTCTTGCTAACAAGAACTATTTGATGTGAGGCTGATGTATTTGGAACTCGTTGCGCGTGCGACATTTCTGACGTCTAATTTGTAAACTCTATATAATAGGAATGTCAAAAAATTTGAATTAATAAAGTAAATAAATGTTTAAATACGATGCTTGTACTATTAAAAAATATATTTTACATCAAAATATAGCGGAAAGTAATAAAAGAATTCAATTTCGGGACATTAAATTTAAATGTATATGGTGTGTCAGAAATCCAACCAAATAATGCACAAATAAGTAAGATCTAAGTGCTGTATGTTCTCAACTTTGGTTTACGATTTCCGTTTATCTTTAACAGCAAGCTCATCTCAGTCTACAACACAGGGTGCCATCGGAAATAATTGAAGAGGTACCAGTGAAGCATTGAATACATTTAATTTCCCATTGAATGAAACATGATTAAAACGTAAGTATATTCTGTTAAAAAACAGGACCTTTTCTACTAAGAGCACCAAAGGTTGATAGATTTGAAATTCTTTATTTTTAAAAGAATTATTGATCTTTCAAATTTCTAAAACCAACAATTCAAGAATATGTGTAGTAATGACTCCGTTATAACCTTTACATTTAACAACATACCCAAGCACATAAAGGTCGCAGTTATGTGCTAGAGAACAAGTTATATCAATTGCTGGACAATGGGCATGAATACGTAATGTTACACTGGAGTGATTCCGATTCGACAGCTAGCCGACAAAGATAGGTATCGGACATTACAGGCAACACAGCGTGTTTGCCGAGCTAAGTTCGATTGAATCGAGTAATCAAAGCGCCATGTCCATACCAACCCAACAACATCGTAGGCTATCTTGCGGACGATCGATATTTGTAACTTTCGTAACAACAAAATTGTTTTTACTAACCTCCAAATCTATTATCTTCAACCTCCATTCGATTTTCAAGCTTAAACCTTTCGGCGAAGATCTAGAGGGGGCTTAAACTAAAAAATCTGACGTTTCAGTTGAGGAGTTATCTCGCGCATTTCAAATTGATTCCCTGTCGAAGTCAACACAATCGCTTCAGTGTCGAATGTTTAGGTCGAAGTATTTGATTGTGTTGACCTTTTTAACCGCCATTGAATTAACGACAATGCGTCAACGCATTTGGTAAACTAAGCAGCTGTGGATATTGAATGAAATGAATGACCCGTTAGGAGCGAGCGCGACGCGAGCGCAATGCATAATGAATGGTGATCGTAAATGGGTATTGACGTATGTTATATCATCTTTATTGATCGTTTTATTGAACTTGCTCGCATTATCTTTATGCTAATAGATTTTGAATGGATCACCGCTAGACAATTGAGCGACGACGCTGTTCATGGCGCTTGTAAAGTGCCCGTGTCGATTTATTTTATGATGATGAATCATTTTTCACCTTCATCACAAATAACTTATCACTACTTGAGTTTTCGCATTTTTATATTTTAATGTGATGATGATGATGATGATTATATAAGTTTTAATATTACAGTAAAAACTAAGAATATTAATTACCTACATTAAGTTCATATTTATTTATTTTCCTAACATCTCACATACACTGATTTATTTTATTATTATTATTATTTACGCACATTACGTATAAAAGGATATAAAGGTATATATTGGGTAATAGGATATATACACAGCACACACTTGTTCCGTTTTAGATAGGGTTTACAAAAAACTTAGTATTAAATTAATTATTACAGGTGGCTACGGACCGGTCACGCTGGAGTGTGATTGGAGAAGCCTATGTTCAGTAGTGGACCTTAACAGGTGTAATGATGATGAATTATTAGATGTCTAAGATTACATCTCCTACTTTTTTATACGAATAATAGCAAATACGAGTAATTTAATAAGGCACGTCTGTCGACGTTATCTTTCACAAAAATTATGTATCATAATAAACAATTTGATTATCTCAATTAGTTGATCAAGATGTCTTGAATCATTTAAACTGAAGACAGGTGTGAGTACCCACGTGTCATACTTTCTATTTAATATAAACATTGTGGCTACCCACTGAGATGAGATTAGAAGGAATGTACAGTCGCATTCAAAAGTTAATTACCACCTGTTTTCTTTCAATACAATTTGGGAACAGGTTTGCTGATTTTGTTGGCAGCCATTTTATTCCTTAAGAATTTCATAAATGTCAAAGTTTAGATTTTCTAAACAACGTATGTGACTTTACTATGCATAAATTTGGCATACGAAAACAACACAATAAAATTAAATACTCTTAACGTTTGTTCAACTTCCAAAGGAGAAAGGTTCAATATTCTTGATATAGCAGTTACTGGGAGAATAATTGTTTCCAAAGAGGTTTCTTTTACGACTCTATCACTTTTGTAAGCAGTATTTCCAAACCTATAATTTTACTTTGTGCTTTTACAAGATTCCACAAGACAAGAATTAACAAAAAATAGGTAGAAAGATCGTGTGGTGATGGCAGAGTAGAATACATTTGTCACCAACCCCTACTATTCCCGTGGGTGTCGTAAGAGGCGACTTAGGGACTACACGTTGAACAGGGATTGGGCAGCAGCGCTCTGTGATACAGTAACCTTTTAAGCCCAAGTCACACAGAGCCGTGCCGGGGGCGGTCCCGCTCTGTGTGACTTGGGCTTTAATCTGCGTTCTCCAACCCGCCTGCCATGCGTGGAGATTATGGCAAAACCCTCCACTTAAATGGAGGAGGCCCATAGTCCAGCAGTGGACTGTAACGGGCCGTTGATGAAGTAGAAAGAACGAAGAAGACTCGAAAAAAATTAGCTTATTATATTTTGATTGATATGCTGAAAGTTTAATTTGCTCGAACATTCAATAGCTAATTTCTAAAACGAAGAATATCAATGGAAGAAATTAATGTTCTCAAACTTTCACTACAAACAAATAGATACTATAAGTAGTGAGAAATGAGATTTTCACGCACGGGAGCTCAGCGTTGAGAGGCAGAAATCAATTTGAGTTGTCAGAAATGTTGGTCAGACGTCAACGCCATGTCAGGTTTTGCTGTGTGTTTCATATTCAAACAGAAAGTTGACGATACCTTAGTGAATTTCTAACAAGATTCCGCCACTCTTATTTGAATATACCAAGCTCTGCAAATCATTTTGCATGAAATCCATTCGACGAAAAATCGTCAATATGTCCTGGTGTCTGATCCAACGAACCCAAAACAAAAAAAAAACTTTGTGTTTATTTAACGAGCCACAACATAAAATTGCATTTACCTCTACTTTAAAAGCTGCTGCTTTCAATTTCTCTGTAGCTTGTACGCTTGCTTTTAAAACTGGGAAAGTTAGTACACATTTTAGGGCCGCGGTGGCACGTTTTAACTAGCTAGAATGTATTACAAGATGCTAGCTAGATGGTAAACCTTACAGTTTAGTAGTCACGTCACGGGCGCGAGTAGATTTACATGTACATAGCACGTGATCTTATTTTGAATTTTACTTCACTCTAATATTGCTCTCAAATGAGGCTTTGAGCTCGTCAACGGAGTTTCCTTCAGACATGACTTTGTAAGTACATGCATGTTGTATTAGTTTAAAGTTCTTACTAGACACTCGGCACGAGCCTACCTAGGGCGATATCAGGCGGCCCTACTGATTGGTCGGCTTGCTTCCGAATTTATTCACAGGTATATCCAGATTTTCTTCCAAGAATAAGTTTATCTTTTACAAGAATGTAAAACATTTTCAGACCTACATCGGCTTGTTTCTATATAGATGTTTTCATTTTTTTTTCTTCATAGATTTGATCCTTACCAAATTATTAGTCGTAGAACCTATTTCACAAACCAATAAATCTAATGTCCTGTCTAAATTTTTATTTTTTAAACCACTCACAAAGTCAATTCGGCAAAGCTCTTAAATTCCGAATGAACTGTAAGTCTACAGGTAACCGAACTAAACGATATAGTTTATTAATATTCATATATAGCCCTATTTGTTAATACAACACACCCGACAGCTCAATTTCACCCGCAATCTATTATAATGAATTTACTATGTGATCTATTACATAATACCGCTATTCATAATTGCTATCGAGTTATTAGGTCATTATGTTCCTATTGATTTTGAATTTAATTTGGTTTTGGTTTTAACGCAATTTGAACTTCGTTAATTAGTATTATAGTCAGGTTTAAATTTTGTACACCTATTTTGTTTCTAAAAAGCAGTAAAATTCAAAATTTATTTATTCCGAGTGACCCCTTCGACCTGCAAAAGAATCCACTTAAAACGCTGTTAAGTAGATACTTAAAAGAACAGTGTCTAGTTTCATCCTTTATTACAATACTCTCATGACTTGCGAAGCTCCAAAGCTAAGATTACGATCATCCACAATAAATCTGCTACAGAAGACGATATCAATTTCAATAGCGTTCAACATTCGTAATTGAAGACATAAATTCCAATCTGTGCCATCCGAAACAATTATACCTTGAGATATGTATCAAGGAACATGATGCATCGCGTATTCGTGCTCTGGAACGCAAAATACTTACATTTTATATTATTTCTTAGGTTTTTTGGTCATCTTGCAATGTAGTATAAGTACTCGTATCTTTCTATGTAATTTCTCGTAAACTTATATCAAATTAAAACTTTATATTTTTTCGCTGTCTCATGTTCTTTCTTTTCGCCGTTAAATTATAGTCACACGTTTTAATTATCTAGATAAATATTCGCCAAATTCTTGTTGACCGAGCATCTTTCCGCGAAAAATTTTAACGTTTTGGGTTCGATATGATCTATGATCAGTTAGTTAGTAACCTTTGTTATTTCATGTGATATTTTAAGATTATTTCCTTCTTTAGCTTTGGCAGTAAAAGATCATCGTTGTATTGATCCACTCCTAGCTTACCTGTTTGTTTGCGCCATGCTTTTTGTATTACTGTCAATCTCGTCATAATCTCGCATGACTAATAATATAGTATAGTCTTGCCCGTAGTTATAGGTGTGACTATTCCGTAATAAAAAACTGTAGCAACTTATCTAAACACAAGAATATGATTAAATCTGCAACATTATAGATATTATCACTTTCCTACCACCCAACGCAAAGTTATAAGTTTGGTCAAACCGTAAGGTCATTGAGCTAATTATGTTGACATTCTGAAGACCTTCCAAGTCACTCCAGTATCTACCTAAGTTTCAACACAAAGTCTACTTAACCATTAGCAACCGAACATCAGACTGATGAAGGTAGAGTCATCATCGTCATAATCATTCAAGGCCTAAGTAATTCAAGGTTCATTCGAATTTAGAATTATCGATTATGGACGCGACGTGAAAGGTCAAAATCTATTCCAAATTCAAAAACTCTATCCACGCTATTATTCCAAATCAATTATCAAATTAAATATGGTGCCTACTTTTTTGTCCTCACGTCATGTCATTTGCCTTCAATTTACTGCCAGAAAAAAGTCATCTAAAGAATTTTATTTCTGAATTCGAAGCAATTTCTTTCTGGTTCAATTTTTAATTGCTTTTTCGGGCAACAATCGTCGTGAGTACAGCGGGTGGGCGCCGGCTCCTTTGCCTCGGGAATAATTATAATTATTCCATTAACTTGTACGCACTGCAATTATTCGAAAGATTCCTTCTCATTTTGGTCTCGTAAAACGGTCGGGAGTTTTGCCATTTTGCATATGTTTTGAAAAATTTTGATATTTTTACTTATTCTTTCGAGTAATAAAGAGTTGGGCGTTTTTGGGGAAAATATTAAGTGTTCGAAAGTAAATGATTATAATCTCTTATTCAAATTTGTAAGCTGATCGTAACTACTTATAAATATATATAAAAATAACAAATATTTATTTTTATTAAAGTGCAATGATTAATAAAGTTGGTTGAGAAACAAGATTTCGTTTTACTTTAGTTTTGAATAAATTTGCGCTTTATGAGTAAAATCTCTTTGAAAATTAATTTTAGTAAAGTTACAATATCCAAAATTAAACAATGAGACGAATTGTTACCGTTTTTGAAATTTTGTTTGCTTAGGCATATTTATAGACATAATCATCTTACACAACAGGTAACAAAATTAAATCGGTAAAATCGTCCCCTAAAAACATTGGAATCATTGCCATCTACCCCGGCATTATGAATTAGGTACTAAAAAACAACAAAATACAAAAACTATATTAATTTCTACAGTCGCAAATGCTCGTAAAAAATTCGGAACATTCGCCATATGATGTGGCTTCACATCAGAGCCTCCGCCTCTCGGAAGATTTATTATTACAATTTCTAAACAAAACTTTATACATTGCTTGGCTTCTTTTATTACATTGAAGCTACTGACGAAGTCAGCCAGCGATGAAAATCGTATACAAAAAATATGAATCGTTATTGATGCAACATACAGTGAGGATCTGCAACATAATTTTTATTATGCTCGTGGTTCCCTACCGTGCGAGTCAGGGGTTGCAAACATGTTTTTGTTTATTTTTGGTTCCATAAAATGTATTCTTATTTTATGTTTTTTTTTTCAATTTACAAAAAAATAAATCTGGTTATAGGACATCTCGTTTTTAATTAGTGTGGAAGAAGAGAGATGTAAATGAAAAGTATTAAGAGTATTGAATATATAGGATTTGAATAAAATTATCGTAAATTCTAATCAATTTTGTCTTTTTCGTCGGCCACACACGGCAATTATTATTGATTATTACAGATTTACATATTAAAATACTTTAATCATATCTAGCGTCTTAAAAGGTCAGTAAATAAGTATTTTTAATTATCATTAGATGACGATTCTTTGATGAAAAAATTGTTTCTAGATTCTTTATTGCTATTATACATTTTAGTACCAAACATGTAACATACACTTACCTATAGTAAATCATACTCAGTATGACAGAATTCTGGATAATTCTGAATTTACACCAAAATTCGTGACATCAAACTTCATAGTTTACATCCAGCAAAATATTAGATGAACGTTTACTGATGATCTATGGCCTCTACTTTGTTTATCATCCTCAATTTGTATTACTTTCCTTGTCAATTTATGCCATGTAATTTTACCATAACATATTATTTGTTCAACAAGGTTTTCAACCACTGCAATTGCATTTTGCTTTGAAGCCGCACAAAAACAATGTTTGCGGTGAACATCAACATTTTTTTACCAAAACCGAAATTCCGAAATGCGCACTCCTGCGCAGACTCAGGTAGCAAATCGAATTTTAAATCTATTTGTATTTCCTCAACATTAAAAAACTTACAATGGATTGACAGTTTGTATACCTGACGCTGATTTTAATAAGGTAGAAATATGACGACATCCATATGTTGTTTTATTTTTATCCCTAAAAAGGGTCTTTCTATTTTTGGGGTTCTGTGCAAGGAAGAAAAATGTCACACCAAATAAAGTCTAAGCATTGCTTAGTGGCCCAGGTGGCGATGGGACTGGACGAAATAGTTAATAATTATCATTAAAAATTACTTTTTAAATGGCAATTATAACTTTAACTAAAAATTGTGGAACTCCATTAAAATTAGAGTTCTAGACATTTCTTAAATATATTGAATCTAAATTAACGTATATAGGTATTTAACTTCTTTTTTTATAATTAAGGAAATAAATTGATTTGGTTTGCAGGCCGAAGATTGGCAGTCCACTGCACAAGATCGAGATAGATGGCGTGTTCTCGTCTCGGAGGCCAAGGACCACTTTGGATCGCTGAGCCAGAGGAGTAAGTAAGTAAATAAATAGTTTTTATTTAATAAATCACCGGGGGCCGTTTCACGAAGCTACAAGTTACAAATTACAAGTACAATTTGATGCACATTACGTAGACAGTGAGTTAAAACGATAAGGCTTCCAGTTTTGGCGAATTGGCTACGCAATGAATATCAAATTGTAACTTGTTACTAGTAAATTATTGCTTCGTGAAACGGCCCCCTGTTATTTTAATGGCTAGGACCAGAACCTGCACCCGTGATCATCTACCTACGGAACTCTCAACAAGTCAGTTCAATTTGCACTTAACCAGTATTTTTTCTCAAGTGCGGTGGTGAGTGAATTATTCGTTATTAGTTGTCTAGTCGGCCTCGTTAGCAATACGATTACAGTTTTGTGGATGCGACTGTACATTATATTATTATTTTTAATCTGCGGGCGGTTTCTTTCTGATCTTCTCAAGTAGAAAAGGTTTATTTCGGTAAGAATCGGATTTTGTACAATTAGGAACTAAGCAGTTGGCTTGAAGGATGCAATGAGGTGAAAGGCGAGGGTCTTTGTGAAGAAACGTGTTATTGTAGATGTTTCCTGAAGTAGTTTGCGGTGTGTTTTTAAAAATACTTTTTAACGTAAGTTTAATTTTATTGGCTCGAATACCCAACTGCGCATTTATTCTAAGAAATAAGATGATTTCCCGTGGTAAAAAGTATTAATATACTTCTGCAAGGTTGGTCTCTTCTTCGAGCCCTATGTCCCTGATGAGGGATTACAGGATTACATCATCATCATCATCATCATCATCATCATCAAGATTGGTCACAGGTAGCAGACATACTAAGGTAAGGATAAATATTTTCTTTCATAATTAAAATGACCCTTTTTATATAAAAATACAAAAGGCGCAGATGTTGAGCGTAATGAAATCAAAACTGGCCAAACATGATATCTTTAAAATGTTATATGAATAGAAACGAAATTTTCTGTTTAATATACAGCGTGCTCACGCACGTATCCATGTTATTCTATAACAAAACTCATTAGTCGGCCCCGGCTTCCTCCGTAAATGATAATAATGATCCATTATTATTTCTGACCATCCTATATAATTATTAGCTTTTTTTACCGTTTCCGTCCTAATTATACGCCCTTGATGCGGAGTCAACTGTACCCAGATTGTTTTTGCCGTTATGTATGTAATTATACAAATAAACACTCTTTAGATTGTTATTGAAACAAGAATTTGATTGTTGGTACAACAAGTATTAATTAATATTGATAAAATTGCTTTATTAAAAGACTTCTGTGACTCCTCGACTTTTCAAATGACGAGTAACCATTTCTGAGCTGCATACAATATAATCTTAGGTGTCCTACTAGCTAAATAAATTATCGATAAAAGTGTACATCTTCCTATTTAAAATATTAACAATGACAAACTTCGAATTGTTTACATGTTGCTAAAATATCAAATGCTTAATTAATAAACTAAAAACAACGTGCTCCAATCATCACGCCATTACCTAAACAAGATCATCTCTCTACTCCACCTAGCCATGTAAACTTCCAAATTAGTCGATCAGTAATTTGAGCGCCGGTGGGTTAGTTAGTTAGTTGGTGGGCTCCCGTTTCCGCAATTAGACTCTGAATTGGTCCGTTTTACGTTCGGTTTTGGCTGGTTACTCCAACCAGCCCAGCTCCTTCCAGAAGCTCAGAAGCCTCCGGGGACTGTCACAGGCTTCGCGGAGCGACCCCACATTCTGGAGGATTTTTGCCTGTTGGTCAGTCAACCCTACGCATTCCAGGACTACGTGGGTGACCGTTTCTTCTGCTTCCAGACATCCTCTGCATAGAGGGCTGTCCGTCGCGCCGATGGTGAATAGGTGTTTATTGAGAGGTATGTGACCTGTTAAACTGCCTACAACTATTCGGAGGTTTTTACGGTTTAGGCTGAGAAGTCTGTGTGTTAGTCACGGCGATAGTGTTGGGATCACCGCCTTCGACTGTCTGCAGCTTGTTAGACTAGCCCATTGGGCGTTGTGTTCGTCCCGGGTAATGTTGCGCAGCCATGTTCTCAGTTGGCTGAACGGTATCGGCAGGAGAGGCTCAGGGCCCAACACCGGAGCCTCCGATCCCCTTCTAGCCAGTTCATCAGCCGTATCATTACCCAGTGAACCGCTGTGTCCTTTTATCCATTGAAGGATGACCTTATTCTTTGCACATACTCGTTCTAAGGCTAAGTGACACTCGAAGATAAGCACTGAGCTGCAGATGTTGCCTCGAAGTGCTTGGAGCACAGCATGCGCCGGTGGGTTAGGGCCGCAGCCTCCCGTCCGGGAGACGCGGGTTCGATTCCCACCACCACGTACCAATGTGTTTTCGAATTTCGAACTCATATGTACGTTTATTCGACGCTCTTACGGTGAAGGAAAACATCGTGATGAAACCTGCACACTCCTGCGAAGAAATTCAAAGATTGTGTGTAAAGTCGACCAACCCGCACTGGGCCAGCGTGGTCGACTAAGGCCTAATCGCTCTAATTCAGAGTAGGCTCGAGCCCCTCGGTGGGGACGTATATGAGCTGTTGATATATGATATAATTTGAAACAGCTTACCTTCAAACCGTTATTAGAGTTATATCCTCTAGGAAGGAAGTCTGCCTAGTGCGCTGACGTAATAGCCAAGTAATATCGAGTTGGGCCGACATTGTAGTATTTCATCAAAGCCAGTATTGTTCAAAATCCGTTTCACTTTCGGCTTGAATGCCTGTTCGTGTGTGAACACCGAGATTACCCGCCGCCAGTGCAATGATAGCCAATATAATACTAGTGAAACCACAAAGATGAGTGGGACTATTCAAGAATTCCAGATAATATGGCGTATTCGTTCATTCGGTGGTCTCACGGTGGTTCATTCATTCATTCAAGTAAAATATTGTTAAGTTTTGAGCAACTAACGAGTGTTCTGATCACTCTAATTTAGACGATAAGCTTCTCTAGTTTGCGACGTAAAGACGAATTCTATTGTATTCTTATACAACGTTGACAACTCACAAAAACATCATTAGCCTCACAGAGAAAGGGGTACGAGCCTTCTGCTCCCCCGCAAGTCCTTCTGCGCGCCCGCTATATACTCTGGTAGAAATAGCGATAGTATCAAAAAAAAAATTAACCTCGCAGAGAAAAATAAAATGTAAAAAAAATATTTAGGAAAAAAATGTATCGGTAATAAAAAATACAATTAAGTACGAGTATCACAAAAATGATAAAAATAATCAAATATCATTATGTTAGTGTTTTGATTGACTACGGCCCTCTTCTCGGATTCAGCTAGTTTCTTTAAAAAAAAACTATGAATTTATCTGATTTAAGATGAAAAACATGGATGAAGTTTCCTTAATGTAGAACCTACCATTTGAATATATCAAATTACAGGTTGCCGAAAACTCGATAAAATCCAACGTTTTATGTGTGGTCATTTAAATAGACCGTGAGACGCACCAGGCGTCGACAAGTTTATTAGCAACAGTGGAACGAAACACAATGTTTTCGCAATTGTTGTTGTCATACCTCCGTCGGCCACTTGCATAAAGCTTTTTCAGATAATCAAATTTGATTCGGCCCTCATTAATCACTTCAACACATTTACACTGTGGCCGTACGATTACATACGATTAAAACCGGTCGCGGGCGAAATTCAGTGATTAATTGGCGAATGGCGAGAATCAAAATAATTATTGACCAATTGCGATCCGCATTCTGACGCTATTGTTTAAGATTGGGCCACAATCTGATTGGAAGTTTTTTTTAATTTATTCTTGGGTAATGCCACTGACTGGAAAGCCAGAAGATAGTGTTATGCTTAATTTGTTATAATATTTTTATTTTTGTTATAGGAAGCACGGAAGAATTTCATATTAATATTTACGCAAGTCTGTTCTAAAACGTTGATTCTAAAGCTGATTCTAAAACGTTACATATGAGGTTCTGTCTAATGCAAGATGCATTATTAGACACATTTAGAGACCTTCAACTGACTCGGCGGATATGGCAAGAAATAACAAGGCCTCTTTTGACCTAGCAACAGAAAATAGTGGTACGAGAAACTGAAGGCTCTTTGCTGAGTTGTTAGACAACGTAGACTGATGGATCATTTTCCTAAATATTTTTAAATGCTAGGTAAAAATAAATATCTTTTTACAAAGACGAAAGAATTAACATACTTACTTAAAGGCTACACAGTCCAAGAAATTAGTCATCCGTAGTCAAAATAAAAACTTATCTAACATACAACATTCGCACAACACAATAATTCAAGAAAGGTCGTATCAGTCAGTTTTGATTTGATTGGGCAATCGGATCGAGGCGTGAATTTCGTGCATTGCGCAAGGGCCGGTAATCAAACGTGGGACCTTTGGCCTGTACCCAACGGACACAGTGGAACCAATAAAAGAAAACCTATAGTTAAGTTCAAAACGAACACAAACGTCTTGACTGTCAAGGAGTTTAAACTTAGAAAACAAGTAAAAAAATATATATCTTAAAACTGTCTGAACTTTACTACCTACTGTACCCTCTTATTTTTGTTGAAATCCATCTACTAAACAAAGAGAAGTAACAACGATTTTAAACAGCTTGTATATCGTAGTGTACAATCTTTATAGTGTATTTGGATCATAATTATTACTTTTGTATGATTGTAATGACTGGTTGTCATCTAAGCCCCACTTTACGTTATCAGTTGTACCATCTCGAATAGAGGAAGTTATTCCGTTTTTATTGAATAATTGCCGCGTTCCTGCGTAGGGAAGTTAGTATAAATCAAAGGAATGCTCCCATCCTGTTACTCTTTTAAAAGTGTGCGACATGCCATGCTTCAGTAAAGCAGTGATAATAATACTCGGATATTATAAAAGACGATCTAAATACCATATTTAATAAAAATACGTGTTGCAAAAAAAAAGAATTACAAAAATTAAGATTAAACAACTTTTCTTATTATTATTATTTGGTACAATTTTGTAAAATTATAAGAAATAAATAAAATGGAATGAAGACCCCAAAAAATATTTTTTCCGGATTTTAAAAAACCTTCATCTTCATGGTTTTAATTTAAATGTAATTCTTATATCTTCAACGGCCCGTTACAGTCCACTGCTGGACTATGAGCCTCCTCCACTTAAGTGGAGGGTTTTGCCATAACCTCCACGCTTGGCAGGCGGATTGGAGATCGTAGATTAAAAGGTTACTGTATCAGAGAGCGCTGCTGCTCGTTCCTTGTTCAATGTGCAGTCCCTAAGTCGCCTCTTACGACACCCACGGGAAGAGTAGGGGTTGGTGACAAATGTATTCTACTCTGCCGTCACCACACGGCTAATTCTTATATGCTACGATTTAAATTTATTAAGTATTCATAACAGACGTAAAAAGTAAATAAAAATATGTTACCATTTATCATCTTCAATATATTAATATTACGTCTCTTCACGGTCCTACTAAACCTGACTAGATCAACAAACATTAAAAATTACAGCACACATACGTAACTATCGCATACCAACCTTTTGTTTTTAGCAGGTTTACGTGTGACGACCGTGCGAATAGAATCGCGAGAAATCCCAAGGTCTTTGCGAGAAATAACTCATCTATCTCAGCTTGACATATAGCCGGGGCGATACTATAATAATTTTAAAAATAATATGTTTGGAGAATAAAATGTTTGTGGTGGTGGGTAGAGTGGACGGACCAAGAATTGCTATCGAATTCTTGAGAGTTCTTTTTCCAAAATTTAGATAGCAAATACTTCACAGGTTTTATTTACCCTTTTCCTTCATTCATTCTTTCCCTTCAAATATCACTTGCCTTTTGCAAAAAATAGCTAGATTTATTGAATTTTCCTGTACGAGTGCAACTTTACTTGTATAATCATCTCCAAGATGAATTTTTCAGCACAAAAAGTAAAAGAAGATAACTCGGTTTCTAAAAGGCGTATCTGAATATTACGTCATAGTTTTTAAGTTAGACCTCCAGCAAAGCAATACAACTGTAAAACTGCATACAATTTCGTTCGATAGTTTTTGCGTGATGCGCGAACAAATACACAGACTGACAGACAAATAAAAAACTCTAAAAACAATTATTTTGGCTACGATTGTTCTTATAAAGACCCTCATTTTGTTTCTCTTAAATATCTTTTATGAATAGACATCAACCAGTTACAATTTTACTGACCGAGCGAGCGCGAAGCGTCGCCGTTTCAGCTTGGCCAAAATTGCTTTTGTATGTATTTCTGTCCATCTGTTTCTTCTCATACACAGGTCGCGGTTCTCAACCGATTCTCGTGAAATTTTGTGAGCAGGTTCGATAAATATATAGATTTTATTTGGCTATTTCAGTTTTATGGAAATTTTAATAAATGACGGAGACATGAGGGTAAAAAAATCATAAATCAGCTATTTCAATTCTATGATGTTGTTTGTATCACTCAAATCCGTCATTACATTTCTTTGGGTGAGTTCACTAACACAATGGCGGAATCTGTGGACTTGCGAGGCCTACAGCTCACAGACACTAGTTATAATGTAGACATTATTAGTATGGACCTACGTAATAACTGCAATTAGGTCCGCTAATCTCTCAGTGAATCACACGGATTAGTTCATTAGCTAAGGATGACGTCATTAACAGATGTTTTCGACTCCCATAGCTCGACTCCTGCGCACGTTCTTACTGATAAATGTGGTGGATTTGTTATTACCCGACTGCTTTAGAAGGAGGGTTATGTTTTTTCATAATAAGTATTTTTAATTTTTTATCACAAGAATCAAGTATATATAACTTGATTCTTGTGATACCTATGGATTAAAGTAATATTTTTTATCCATTTGTTGATAGCTTTCAAATTTTGTAAAGAAAAACGTACATTTTTTTTAGTACACGGTCCGACCGTCCTTTTTGACCATAACTCATGAGTAGTACTCAATATCAGTAAATATTTGTTAATTTATAACGAGATAGCAATTATTCTATTTAGTTTCTATTTAGATTCAGTTCTATTTATCTTCTCATATTTAACGATAAATGATTTAATCATAAGCTCACCAATGAACCCCATGGATTTCCTTACTATACACGTGTGACGTCACAACGGAAGTCGCTTGATTCTCCTAGCACGACTCCGGCGCACGCTTCTGATGAATTATTAACTCTATAGTAAATGTTTATTATTATCCGATGTTTTTATTGTGCTCTGTGGCGAATGATAATTGTTATTCGATGATTGTAAGCTTCGGTTCAGTGGAAGGAACTGCAAATGGTAATGCGCTTTAATTGCATCCGTCTTCCGGGCGAATAGTGTCTTTAATTATATCCTCGATCCTATTATACATAGTACTTACATAAGTATCGTATGTGATAAACTTCAAGGCATAGCCGGCATTCGATACGGAAAATTCGTTTCCAATATGAAAATTATTTCGTGAATCAATATTAAATAAATAAATAAGATGAAACAGAGCATGTCTTATCTTCAAAATCCATAGGCGATTTCAATGTTAGTTAGTCAACTTATTTAATTATTTGTATAGGGCTGTCTAAGTCAAAATATGACGTCAGAATTTGGCAAATACCGAGAAATGCTTTTAATATTTTGTCAAAAAAAAAATTGTCACATTTTGTGTTTTGCCATTACATGCGGAACAAAATTAAAATATACACTAAAAGTCAAATAGCTACAGTAAAATCAACTTACCTAAATAAAGTATGTACATCGCGTGAGCTCCTCAAATAATATTTATGTGTACGCTTCGACAACGTTTGGAAATTCCCTCTCAATAAAAACTAGCGTAGGAAGCAGGGAAAATATTACAGACAGTTATATTAATTTTAATTGAATACCATCAGATGTGGATAATGTTTCTATCGGAGTACCACGTGGGCGCAGAAAGTGTGTAATCAACTAACTGACCAGTATTTAGACATTATAAATGCCAAAAAGGCGTGTTGTCGTTATGTTTAACATTTTGTTTAGTTTTTAAGGAAATGTTAGACGTGATTGAAACTAATGGATGGAATATTTTGATAGATCTTCCGCTGGTTATCAAATAGTACACAAGTTCTTGTATCAAAGTACTTACAGACAATGTCAAACTTTTAGTGGAATGTCGTAGATAATTGGAGGAACAATAATAGTCAGGACTTTGAGAATAATTGAATCAAACATGTATCTTGAAATATACAAAATCCAATGACCGATACTAGCAAATATTTCACATAATAATAAAACTTATAAGCTATCCCATGAAACCAACACAAGATTCAAGCTTTATTTTTTTCAAATCAATAACTCACGTTGCCTCATCTAAACTTCTAATAACGAAATCGTATCAAAAATAGAGAAACAAAACTTTTTGCCCCGATTCCTTGCCCGGCCACCGACCGTCGAAAAAGAACAATTAAAAATAAATAAAAAAAAAAAACCTCCCGCCAGTGTTTCAATTCATTCTAGGGGCGGGGTCGTTTTACATTCAGGGGGAGGATATCTCTCAAAATCATTAGTCTTGGAATGCCTTCGGAAATCACTCGCTATAATTTCGGTGCTCTCCGTGGGTGGATATTGCCTTTGTTTTTAACAGCAAAAGGACAAAAACCCAAATGTCAGTTCGAAAATATTTATTTGCGTCGGTCAGTACGAGGCATATGTAATGTTGTCCGCATTGTCCACGTCCCATGTTATTGTCCAACCGAGTGATGTATTAACGATACACGAAACATTATTCAAAATTATAGGTGTTTTTGCTCTTTGACCAAACGTGGACGGCTATAATGCTATACTTAATTTAACTTGCTACTTTTTGGAAGATCAGACTTGTTTATTCTGGGTTAATACAAAATTGGACTTAGTCATGAAATTAAAATCCTTCCAAGAACCAAACACATTAATTGTGAAATTATCGATTTAAACAGGTGCTGCCTAAACTTCAAGTACCCTGAATATGAAATATATATCATAGTTATAGTAACTTCTATCTTTTTTCTATGACGATAAAAAGCTAACAAGTTACATTTCCTTTCCTCGATTCCAAAATAATACTCGGACCGGAATATTCGCATTTGCATTTTAATTTATTACTTCACTTGTTAACTTTTTGTGTGTTCCGAAGGCTAATTTTTGAATCTTTCGCATGTGTAGATTCTCTGATATCATTCGAATCATTTTGTATCTTTGCCTCTTATATTTTTTTGGTTACTTCAAATTATTCAACTTCTTAGAAGAAAAAACATATTTATAAAACTCTACATGTATTAATGACAAAAGGTTCACGAACGTTACGATTAATATTTATTAATATGTCTTTAAATTCATTTATAAACTACGTCAATTTATCTTAACAAATCCTTAAAAATGGGTTTAGGTACAGTTGTATCCAATCCAACACTAAAATACTAGCCTTTTAAATATACTAGCATCTCTATTTATCTAATTTGTCGTAAATAACGCGAAGAACCGACTGACTAGGCCAACAAAGATGATGTTGAAAGTATTCGAAAATGCTATTTTTTACTTTCTATTACAAAGAGAATAATCCATACGATCGTTTCAAAAATCGTCTTTACCAGTCGTCCAAAATCTCTCTCTTAACATAATAACAATCAGTTTCTGGTTTTCGGTTTTTATCTCCAAAAGGCGGCAATTACGGAACTTCTTGCCGCTGAGGTAGATAACCCGAACATTAATAACCAACGTCTTGTTTGTATAATAACCTAATAATATCATTAGTGCTTTTATTGTTGTTGTATTCATAAACTTCTATTCGTATACATACTAAGTGCGTCATTACAGCGCAACTATGTTTTGTCATTGATAAGATTAGGTTTGGATTTATGTTTTTGTAAAGTTCCTGGCTTTCTCTCTAATTTACTGTAGCTTTTTACCTGCAGTGGAGCAAAAAGAGGTTATGTTGGCAACATGAGTGTCGGTTATGTAGTAAATTTTTATAAATAGCTTAGTATTTATCCATTTATAAATATGTGGAACGAGTACAAGTGTTTGTATCATCAATAATAATATTTGTCCATTTGCAATATCACATTTATCTTTGGTAATATTTTAGACCCGCACGCACGGCATGCTACAAATGCGTGGTCTAAGTTCCAACACAATCTCGTAACTCATAGCACTATTTTTGTTTATTTATTTATTAACAATTACAACTAGCGGTCTGCCCGTGGCTACGCTCGGATTAGTAAGATTTTCCCATGGGCGTAAGACTTTTTCCATCTTATGTGTTAATCCAGAGTACAATCTATCTCCATTCCAAATTTCATCCCAATCTGTTCAGTAGTTTTTGCGTGAAAGAGTAACAAACATCCACCCACACATCCATATAGGTAAGTACTTACAAACTTTCGCGTATATATTTATTAATATTACTAGTATTTATATTTTTATTATTTTATTTATTTATTTTCATGAAAGATTTTAAGCCAAATTATACAATCCGAATATGTACTTTCTATTTATTTGTGTAGCTTCTATTCTATTTATTTAACTTTATTTAACTAAATATATAATACTACCATAATGTCGGATGAATTCACTTCACTTGTTCAAACTTTTAAAATGTTAAATGGTTATTCTGGCAGTAAACTGAATGGAGTCAATACTCCTGTGAATCACCATTAGCCTTTATTTAAAACAGTAAAGTAATCCCTAATGTGTAATTCGAAGACGAAACTAAATAACATTCTAAGTAGGTATAATGAATTTTATTTCGGTCATAAACGAAGATATTTGGAGCTTTTAATGAATATCCGAAATTATAGCTTTAAGTTTTTGCATTTTGACAGTTTTATTATGATGATAGCGGTTTTGGATTGCTCAAAATTAACTTGGAATTAGAATGGTTTACCAAAACTGCAATGAGAACTCAAAGGTACGTAAGTAAAAGATGCTAAATAAGTACTGGACATTTTCAGAAATGGCAACATCAACAAAAGCTTAAAACATAAAAATAATGGCGTGATGAACAAAATCATGTATGTAATGCAACATCAACATCATCAACGGCCCGTTACAGTCAACTGCTGGACTATGAGCCTCCTCCACTTAAATGGAGGGTTTTGCCATAATCTCCACGCTTGGCAAGCGGGTTGGAGATCGCTGATTAAATGGTTACTGTATCAGAGAGCGCTGCTGCCCGTTCCCTGTTCAATGTGTAGTCCCTAAGTCGTCTCGTACGACACCCACGGGAAGAGTAGGGGTTGGTGAGTAATGTATTCTACTCTGCCGTCACCACACGGCTGTATATGCATCTTTAAAGTAAAAACTTCCAAGTCCGCCACCCTATACCTCTTTAATATACATGGTGAATAAGTCGTCAGGGTAAAAAAAAATCTAAGTCTATGGGGTAAACACAGCTTTTTTATAACCTTAAAAATATTTCTTTGACTGCTTGTTTTTGAAACAACTATAGCTGAGTGTACATCGTCATCGTTCGTATTGATTATATTGATTATTGAAATTGAAAACATAATATTTTCTTGCGGTATAAAGAAAACCCATCAAGGCTATTCATGAAAAGTTTAAACAACACAATCAAAAACTCAACTTAACATTATTTATGGACGATTATGACGAAAACCAGCTTTTTGTGTTTTGACGTGTCGCCCACGATATTCTACAATTTTATTTTAAAATTATAGGTTATAATGTTTTTGGAGCCATCTAGTGCAGCGATTAGGCATCTATATTTAAATGTTTACCAGTTTAGTTGGTTTTGGGGGCCACCTGTGGACTCGTTTGCTTAAAACATCGATATACACAGTCCCCTACAATGATCTGATGAGATTATGACCATTACGATCTTACTCTCTATCGATTTGTAAAGATTTGTATAAATTATGTATTGAAATTGGGAAACAGCGAGGTTTTCAAAGGTGATTGGTTTTTTATTGAGGGTATTCGGTCAACTATGTATGCTTAGTCACTAGGCTGGTAAAATCATAATTTTCTTGCCCTTATCGCATCACTAGGCCGATAAAAAATAAATAGAAACGTATGAGTAATCCTGTTGAAAATGTTTTCTTTTGGCAAGTTTGTTATTTCTCCTTATGACTTATCTAAATATTTAATTAAAGTCAAAATTATGCGAGTACAGACTGTAGGCAGGGATTTAAATGAGCAGTGATTTCATACATTTTTAAAAATCAGTTTCAATATTTTTGGAAGTGACTCATAAACACACAGCATGGAATCACGTCACGTTCGGTCGCTATTGTGAAGTACCTACTTAATTATTTTATAATAATTTCTGTTTTTTTTTTCTACTAAAAAAATTAAAACGACGCGAGCCAAGTGACGGGCAGGCCACTGTACTTTATTAAATAAGGAGCCATTAGTTCTTCGGTATTATCGGGATACTACAAAAACTACTTTTTACTACCTTTATCGAGAAAATCTTTCTTTCTAGTAGTGGATAATAATATTCAATAAATTAACGCAAAAAATAATAAGAATAAAAAAGGAAAAATAAATAAATATTATGAAATAAATGATTATTACTTCAATGCAATCAGTAGGATTTCAAATGATTAAAATATATCTAAACTGACTGTACTCGGAACTTCCCGTGATAAACGAGCGTCTTGCTATATTGTTTGCATTACATTCCCGGAATAATATCTAAAGCCCAAGTCACACAGAGCCGTGCCGGGGTCGGTCCGGGGCCGGGAAAGCGGGACGGTGCTATGGCGCGGCATAGCGCCGTCTTGCTTGTCCCGGCCCCGGACCGCGCCGCTCCCGCTCTGTGTGACTTGGGCTTTAGTATGTTTTTATTATATCGTTTCCTTAACGCGCACGCGCAAGCGAATCTTGCGCAACGTTTATAGGCGCATAAATACAGTGCGATCTGTTGATCGTGCGAAAATCTCCCACTATGCACCTTTAGATAAATAACAGTGCAGTTTGGGTTATCTATCTGACGAGGGGTTTTGTGACTTGACTAGTCAAAATATATAGATAATATTATCATCATCAATAGCTTCATGTATTACGGCAAGGTCAATATAGTAATGTAATAATTCTGAATGCTAATTGTTTGGATAGTTCTTTTTTCTAAATGATGATGATTTCTATAATATTCCAAAGTGGTAATATAGCCGTCGCGAGCTTGAAATAAGAAAAAAATATCTCATTTAAGAATTTGTACTAGAATAATAAGCGATTTTTATTAGGAAATATTTTTGTCTGTACATCTTTGTTCCTTGAGGAAAGTTGTTTCGTTGACGCACTAAACAGCAGCCCTCGTCATAAGAATTCATATTTTCCTTGTAGTTCACCCAAAATTCGCTCATCATTTCCTGCTGGGCAGACTGTAAAGGGATATGATTTCGGTCTGAGGTGGAACTTGTCCCTTGTCTCACGGACAGGCGTGAAATGTCCCGGACTTCAGACAATAAACATTAAGAAGAATGGCAGCCCTCAGCTCTGCTTGCACAGTTAGAACATGGCACGGTAAAGAAGGATACGCCGTTTCATATAGTAGTTTAGCTTTATTTTAGTAGCGATCAATTTTTTCATATTAAGTTTTTTACTTTGCTCTTCAGCTGTTGATTCGTGTTTAAAAGGTCCTAGTAGTCATCTTAATTATAAAAAAATGTTAAAATAATTAATGTAATAAAATGTTAATGTTTTAATGATATTCGTATTTCATTCAAGAAATCATAACTCGTAGCTACACTTTAAAAGCATTTGGTTTTCAAAAAGCCTACGATAGAATTTCGTTTATTCATATTATAACACTAAAGCTATTATTTTTTCGACTATTAAAATAATATTGGATGGAACTGGTGCTCCATCAATTCAATTCAATTCATTAACTACCATTTATAAGTAGATAGGATGATACATGTATAAGTTTAAATTAAATATGTGATGCCCTGTAAAGGCACTGAAACACTTGAGAGAGATTATGTACTTACAACCAAAATACAAACATATTTTATATGTATATAAAACCATTAATACCGCAACAGTAACTACTGAGTAAAAATCTAAACTTGTCTCTTTACTTTGAGCCGGTAATGTTGGAAGTACGGGATAATTTATTGATCTGGGATTTCTCTCAGTGTTTCTATAAACTGTATTTATTTTATGTGGTTTTGTCGTGTTAGTTCGTGCATAAGGCGAGATTTTTAACTGTGTTGAGCGATATTTCTCGTAAATCTTTACCTAATACCCACAAATCAAATCAAATAAATTTATTTGCTGAGAATAGGGTTATACATAGCTGACAATTATGCAAAATATAGGTTTCTCCCACTCAGTCATTACAACATCATGACATGCAAATATATAAATCACATTCCAGGTAGCCATAAATTACTTATAATATAACTTATCCAAAATTTCCCCTATAGAACTACTATACATGTTATCTAATTTTAAACCTAAGAATGAAATACGAAAAGATATTATATATTTTTTTAGAACCATGTATTCACTTTCATCGTTTGGGTAGTAGTAAGGTAAGATCTATGTATTGATAATAAGATTTATTTATATTAGGTAATCAGGATAGGTTCAAACTCCTCTGCTGATGAAGTATATAATAAACGTATTAAGTAGGTATGCACTTCATTTGTTAATCTAAAAATAAGTTTTATTTTTAATGATAAAAAATCTTTACTTAAACTGCCTTCTCTACAGATGTACTTAAATCAACGACCACAGAAAACAGGTACTTAAAATAAAAACGATATTATTACACAAAAAAGAAGTTTAAATACATATAATAAAAGTCATCTGTTATGCCCAGCATTTAACAAGATCAATGTACCACTTAATGCAAGCTTACAAACATAATCACCATAAATAACAAACGATCATATAAATATTTACATACATACTTTAAACGTCTTGCCAGTAAAACGATTATGAGGAAACAATCATCGCTTTGCTCAAAATAAGTAAAAGGAGCAAGCTTCATACAACTAAAATTATGTTAACATTTTGGTCTTCGAAATATCAAATTGCGCTTGTAAATTTTGGTGGAATAAAAAGAAATAAACATTTGAAGATTTGGAGTTCAAACCTATTTATCAAAAATAATGCGCACTCATTAACGAATGTCTCTATATTGACCACTTGATTATAATATTATTAGTACAGAGTACAGAGGACAAAGGATATAATCAGGCCAGGCCACTTGAAACGGTTTTAATTTTCTCAAGAGATTTTTATATGAAATTTTGTTTATAATTATATAGTTTAACGAACTGCACAATTATGCGAAATTTCATGTCAAAGCATGAATTATTACCAGAGAACAGCCATGGCCTGACAATATCCTTTGTCTTCTGTATAGGGGTTTTTTGTAGGTTAGCTGCGGAAGTGTTAAAATCTTCTTAACATCTGTCGTTTTAATTTGCTTACAGTCCAAACTCTTAAGGAAGCAGGTTACGACAAATGGGCTAATTCAGCAGTTCCCAACAGTCCCACTACATCGATACCAATACCGCTGAAGGATGAACACTGTGGTATAGTCAATAGAGCTACTGGACTAGATGATAATGAGTGCTCATTTGCGAAATAGAACCAAAAGATGAATTAGAACAAAGACATATGTAAATCCATACAAATTATTACCGTCATATAGGTGCTTACTTACTCCATAACGTTTATAACCTATTCAAATATGTATCTTTTTTATGAACCTACTTTATATTTTTCCTTATGTGCTTACCTAAATTCAAATCAAATCAACGGCCCATTACAGTCCACTGCTGGACTATGAGCCTCCTCCACTTAAGTGGAGGGTTTTGCCATAGTCTCCACGCTTGGCAGGCGGATTGGAGATCGCAGATTAAAAGGTTACTGTATCAGAGAGCGCTGCTGCCCGTTCCCTGTTCAATGTGTAGTACCTAAGTCGCCTCTTACGACACCCACGGGTTAGTTGGTGACAAATGTATTCTACTCTGCCGTCACCACACGGCGCCTTAATTACTCCAACACAAAGTTCGATGTAAACCAGTGAAATCAATATCAGAATAAAATTATAAAATAATGTAATTTATCGTTAAATTTTCGACAGCTGACACAGAAGCTAGTCAAGTGTCCAACTGTCCGCGGTTCTGCACGCAATGAATAGTCAACTTCTTTTACAAAAAATGTTGTAAGATATATAATAGTTCTGGAAAATAATTTTGATTTTGATGAATCAAATGAGAATGATGTTAAATAAGTTAAGTATACTATATCAAGAAGATCGGTGCCTCTAATGGGAGACACTTGCAACCAGTCTTAAGTAATTCTATTTAAATATAAATAAAGATTTTCTTTATACAATTGGTACCTAGTGACCGATAAGTTTTATCACCTCATACTATGTCCCTACAGAGAGGCCTAAGCCTACCCTTATTTAGGGCATTGTACGAGTTTACTCGACATTATTTACTTTTTGCATTTATTTTAGCTGATGTCGCGTTTGCTGCACACTTTGATACCTAAATTAAAGACTCTTTTATGAAGACTATGCCGACGACGGTCACATAATAAGTTTGTTTCCTTTAACTTTCAGCCCTGTAGATAAACAAGTACAGTTAACCGCAAGCACAGTTATTAAAATTATATTATTATGTAGAGGCTAACAGCTACTACATTTTGGTCCTTATAACTGGTAACTAATAATATAGTGAAGTGTGATTTGTTATTTAAGCTACGATTTGGGCTCAGTTCATCTTGTTCAGAACACCGGCGACAAAAAACATTGAACAAAATATAGCTAGACAAAATTTTATAAAATTTTATCATAATCGGAGAGTGATCAATACTTTAAAGTCGATACTCGATTTGGAATTAGGCGTGGAAATCTCAAAACTCGCGGCTCAGTCTGAACACGTTCAAAATATTTGTATATTGGGAACGGTAATAACGCTTGAATGCTTGAACGTTTTACTGTCGATCTTTACAGCAGCTGTAAATATTATGGCAGAGAACAAAATTAACAAATGAATGAGTGTTCATTGAATGCCGCTACAATTTTAGCCCTACGGCCGTGGCTTCGAATTTCTTAAGAGAGTTCGTTCTGAAACACAGTAAATCAATTTAAGTTCCCTTTTAATGATGTATCGTAAAGCATATTTTGTAAAATGTTTGGAACGGCTCAAGATTTGTTACTGTCTGACCTGTTTTCGCAAATATATTGTGCATGGATAAACGTTGAAGATTGTATCTTTTTCAAGGTTGGTATCAACTTGATACAATACGATATTGACTTATCTTAAGTTGCATATTTAAGTAAATAAAGATTTATTTATTATTATTTATTATTATTACATAAGTCGCTTGGTTAACCTGGAGGTCTTCTTCTTTTTAGTCTAGTTTCATACTCTTTTGGACAGTTTTGATCTGAGGTGTCATGAGTCTACTCATCTTCCTATCAATTACGACGGGCTTTTTGACAATAATCATGATCATCAGCGTCAGATGGTTAGGAATGACTCAATAGGGGATCGGATTGTTCCTAAACTTACCATATTTAATTAATTGTTTTTAAAATATAGATTAGTAGCAGACGATTCGCGAAGAAAAAAACAGAGTCGGTTGAAAATCTAATTTACAGTGATTTTTTAAAGTTTCAATATGTCTGTCTCTTTCAAAAACGTTTTTTGTATGGAACTTATATGGAGTTACAAACAAATGAAGTCACAAGTGAGTATGTGTCTCTTTGTCTAATCTTGAATTTCAAACCTTTATAACTCGGTCAATTTTAAAGATAGAGCAAAAATTATTTTAGCAGAAACTAAGAAGTTTGGATTTATATAATAAAAAAAGTACTCCGATCCCTTATTTGAGTTTATACATCTTACCATCGACTGTTATCGCTCATATAATATATTATGTCCCCACGTAAGAGCGTCGAATAAACGTAATTATGAATTCGGAAAACACCCATCTCCCGAACGGACGACAGCGGCCCCAGCCTCTACACCGCCGACTCTCCTCTGGTACAGTCTCACAAAATAATTTTTTGTTTAACTGTAACGTCTTAGACCAGATTCGAACCCGGAACTTCCGTAATGAGAACCGAAACTAACCAAGCTGTTTTCATTTACTCCTGCAATACGCGCAGTGTACTTCACGTACCAGATGATGAAATTGATATTCAAGTGTGTAATCCATATTAAAACTAAATCACATCACACTATTTATTATAAATGTAAAAGTATTTTATTTGGAAGTTTAGATGTTTGTTCCGCTTTCACGCGTAAATTACAGAACGGAGTTGGATGAAATTTGGAATGGAGATAGTTTGTACCCTGGATCAACATTTAGGATACTTTTTACGGGAAAAAGTCTGATTCCTACGGGAAAATCTTACACAACGCGAGCGTAGCCGCTGGCGGGCAGCTAGTACTGAATATTGCATGGGCGTTTCCTATCACAGTTTTATCAAAACAATAAAATAGGTAAGAATCTTTATTGCCAATAAGAAAGATTTGGAGATAAACAATACCAGGAAATATAAATGATCCGTTTTCCGTATATATAGGTAGGTAAATAACATCAAAAAGGTTGTCAATTCGTGCTGTATAGATAAATTACAGATCGGATTTCCATCTATAGATAAATTATACTTCTATCGTAATCCGACATAGTAAATACACCTCCCACGTAACTAGCCACGTAACACGGACACCAAATCCAAGGACACGGCATACTACTTTTTTCAAGACCCGAAAATAATCATGTTCACTACCACCACCGCCATAAACAATGAACTAGTAACAAGAAAGTTCTCTAATCCAATCAAATTGTGTTTTTTATATTGTCACTCGTTCTAGTCGTTACATGAGCCAAGTTAGTGGCCTTTGGCGGCTCTATAACACTGACGCCAGGGTTAGTGAGGTCGGTTGTCGACCTTACAACTCACACGATAATGATGATGATCTTGTCATTAGTAACCGAAATTGTAACATATATCGCGTGTACACGTCGTCGTATAGACAGGATCATGTGGTTTTCAAAGTGTTCAGTGACTTTTGACTTGGTTATTCGACAACCATTTACGATTATAGCTGGATTGACAGTAACTAATTTTAATGGAGCTTGCGCGGTCTTAAGTTTATAGTCTGTATCGTGCAAGCAGAATGCCAATAAAAAGCGATTATCTCTCCTCCGACACACGAAGAATTAATATTTGTATAGACGTGAGCAAAGGTCGCAGCTTCGCGGCATTACTTGTAGACCTGACGGTTTTTCATAATTTGATTACAATTTTTATACCGCTTTCTTTTGTAGTGGAGGTGTGTATTTAATAAACAGATAATTTATATAGCTACCTGTTGCAATCGCTACTATTATAGTTTACGAATAATAATTTATAAGTATGTTACTATTTTTCTGATACTGGGCGCGTTTCAGACATAACTTCCACTTTAAACATTGATAGAGACTGTTATTAGCGCTAAAAAATAAGTTTTCTTCTTTCTTATGATTAATTTCTATCAAAGGTAATATGGCAATCTAGTATTTACAAAATGTAAATAAATATTAATTTTGATACAATCTCATCAGTTCCAAATGCTATTTCGTAGAACAAAAGCTCGCTGTCTCATTCCATATTTAAAAAACATAATTTTATTTCTAAAGCTCCTAAGCGGTCTACCAAAACGCAATAAAGTTTCGCCGACCTTCCGTCCTAGTCGTAACTCGTTATAAAAACTGTCAATTTTTTGCCCACACATAGATCGCACAGTAAAAGTGCCAGTGTGTTCTTACAAACGAGAATTTATGTTCGGTATATGCAAATTAGAGGCGCTGACGGTCGGCTAACATAACAAAACCAGTAGGTACGATCATATCGACAATACTCATCTGACCGGCTTCAGTATATACACTAAAGTATCGTATCGTGGTAATTAGTTACGATCCGTACTTACTAGTATTATAAATATGAAAATAATTATGTCTATCTGTTACATTTGAGTGGAATCTCCTGCCGGCGTCTGTATTTCCGAGCACATATAATCCGACTCTCTTTAAAGCCAGAGTGAATAGGCTCCTTCTGGGTAAGTTCGCTACATCGTAGATCCCATCCCTGCTCTCGGGCTGGATCGGGGTCAAGAGCAAACCCATACAATATAAAAAAAAACTATACTCTGCCAAACCTAAACAAATTTTAATTAAAAGTACAATGATCGTTGATTACCCAGGACGGATATACGCTGCTTTTTATTTCAAATCACCCAAATCAACGGCCCGTTACAGTCCACTGCTGGACTATGAGCCTCCTCCACTTAAGTGGAGGGTTTTGCCATAATCTTCACGCTTGGCAGGCGGGTTGGAGATCGCAGATTAAAAGGTTACTGCATCAGAGAGCGCTGCTGCCCGTTCCCTGTTCAATGTGTAGTCCCTAAGTCGCCTCTTACGACACCCACGGGAAGAGTAGGGGTTGGTGACAAATGTATTCTACTCTGTCACCACACGGCTAAACTTTTTATTTGTACCATGATAAATAGTAATAGAAGAATATGCATTAATTCATTCATTTATGAAAATAAAAAACTCATTTATTTATTTGCCTACGAACTAATTCTTTGATGATTCTTGTTTAGTTTTATTATAAAGGTTGGTTATACAAAGTAAATATTATTTATATGTCCTTTCTTAGTGACCCATCAGTTATATTTTTAGCCCCCATTAAACTTTCAAACTCAGTTGCTGTAAAACGCCGTAAGCATCCTTAACGATTCTGTAAATTATTTTAACGTCTTGAAGTAAATTACTATGAAATTTTCTCCAACAGTATTCCCAGTATTATTTTCTGTAAATTACATTTGTAATTTCCAAGCGCCTGTTAATTACCTAATTTTGTTTGAGAACCTCTAAATCTGAATTCAAATTTATAATTATAGGTCTTTTCTATAATTGTAATTAGTATCTGAAACTTGAAATTGAAAATAAATATTTGCAGCAACTAAGTAACCATAGAGCAAAGCTGTCGTGTAGGCAGGTTTATATTCTGAAATATATATTTATTCTTGATTTTAAAAATACTTAACTTATTGTTTTTTATATAATATAACGTTTTTTTTAATACTTAAATTTCATTTCACTACCTGCGACCAAAGCTTATCATTGTTTTTATCGAGGTTCATTTTGACATAACATAAAAAATATATGTTTCGATAAGCAACCAGTGGCAAGTGTCAGAAAAAACCGCTACAAGGTTCTTGTACGGCGTTATCTTATCAAATCGCAGCTTTGTTGATAAAAAGTTGCGCGTATTTGTCAATGTCGAAGAAGGTGTTGCTACAATAAAGAAATCCTACTAAAAATATATCTGTGACATGAACTGCAGAAAGAAATGACGTGTTGATTCTGCTCAGGATAAAGAAATATTTTATTCCTTGTCCAAAATAATTTGTATGTAAGTGACAAAATATTCTACAACTTCGAAATGGGTTTAAATTTTTAGATGCAACTATTTGTGACAGCAGCGTATTTATAAGCTTGGCGCCCCAATATATAAAAACATAAAACCAAAGTATAATGACCCCAAGCGTAATTTAAAACATTGACAACAGGAGGTCGTCGGTCATCGGTGCTATTTTTTTTTTAAAGATATCACGATGCGTCTGTTCAAAAACATATTTTTTTATTCCGTAAATGCCTACTGCAGTGTCTCAAGACGTGGGTGCGCAGGTGACTCAGACATTACATAAAATAGTCAAAGTCAAAGTATTTTTTTTTTATTCGAATTAAGATTTTTATAAATCATTTTTCGACGTCAAAGCTATCATGGACGGCACGTTCACTACCGGTGTACGCCCTCTGTGGAGAAGAACGGCCATATTATGGTCAAAAAAGTCAAGCCAAAAATATTTAAAATATAGTACACTAGCTTTCCGCCCGCGGTTTCACCCACGTTTAATGTGTTTTCCCGTATGAATGAAGTGTTTTCACGCGGTTAAAAGTAGCCTATGTCCTATTCCAGAACCTAACCTACATGTGTGCCAAGTTTCATCTTGATCCGTCCAGTGGTTCAAGCGTGATTCGGCAACAAACATCCAAACTTTCGCATTTATAATATTAGTAGGATAACAATTATGAAAGGCGCCTAAACCAAATTGCAAGGGGCGTCTTAAGCCGCCCCTCTCAGCTTGCCGCCCAAGAACCTTGGTGGTGGTTTGTCCATATAGTAAATACGCTTATACGCCACTGATTCGTGATGATAACGTTAAGTTGTTCTCTCGAGAATCTTTCTTTAGAGATATGTAAGCTCACCTTTGCCACATTTTTTTTGTTATCACATCCCTGTGTATTTATGCAATATTAAAGAAAGGTACATCTCAAGCAACACGACAAAGAATATAAATTTTCCATTATCCAGGTCAATTCGCAAACAAGCTTACAATGCAAATTGTGTGCAATTGAAAAATACATTCCCTTGTCTTTGTACTGCTTGTTCAAGTTGTTCAATCACTAAAAGAAGCTTGTTTAATGGATTTCTACCATTACTGAGCAAATAATCGTACTGTAGGAAAAGGGTGTGGGCATGTTAGCGCCCTGCATTCCGTAGGTAGAGCCTATGAAGTTGACATTACCTTTTTATATATATATCTGTTCAGGTACTTTTAATAATATTTAGATAGCTATGTGCTTTGTTTCAGATATCAAAAACGATTTGGATCCAAGACAGCAGCGTGGAAAAAGTTTATATAGCGCTCGCTATGGCACAAGTTAAAGGTTTGAGCTTTTGAATTTGCTATAATTTTCTACATACATAATCCAGGTCATCGCTTACCGCTAACCTAATGTGAAATATCGCTCAAAAGCAGAGATTTTTCTTGAAAGAGTTGCTTTCTAAATAATAGTTGCCACTTAGCGGGTTCAACAACTGTTGACTGTTGACCTTGAAAATATTTGATAAACCCTTTATAAAAGAGTTTAGCCCAACTGAACATCTTTCCCCTTCTAGATACTAACTGACAAGCGCCAATAAATTAGTTCTATAAATTATTTAGAGAAAGTCGATAAATTTCATAGACTGATCAAGACAAAGGGTTTAAAAACCAAAAAAAGGTGTATACTACTCATAAACTTGCACTTTCCGCTTATAGACTTCTGAAATCCGCTTATAGACTTCCGCTTTCTGTTCATAGACTTCCGCTTTCCACTCATAGTCTTCCGCTTTCCGCTCTCGCTCCGCTGAAGCGCACACCGCTCCGCCGCCGGCGCGCGCGCAGTCACGACAGACGTGCCCGGCGCTGTGAACCGCCAATTTGCGGCCGCCCCGTGTTGGTTTTGTTGAAGCGTCTTCATACTCGCGCTTTTTACACTTTTTGCAACTAAAAATTCTGCAAGTACATTCCAGGAATGATCCGAGCGTAGTTGAAATTTCAATCGTGTTGCTCGTCTAGCATTTAAGTGGTTGGAATGCCTGAAATTACTACTGCGTCTGCTGACCTGTTCTCGTTCTTATAGTGTCGCAATTGGAATGAAAATGAATAAATAGCTTTAGTGGAAGTCTTCGAGGTAGGTAATGAATTCGTCATTTTCGTCAATTTGTCATTGCCATCCATTCTTAAAACTGCAACAATACCTCACAGAAGATAAATCCCATAACCAATCAAAGTTCATCGATCGCGGAAAGCCATTACAAATTGAAAACTACAAATTACACAGCGCCAAGATACGCCTGTCTACATGCGCAAAGGTACACGTTTATTAACCCCATCGAAATTAACGTATGATGAGACAATAATTAATAATTAGGTAATAAGCATTTACAACGCGTTCCGTCAACTACAAAATTTCGAAAACACACAACGAGACCAGTCGTTGCTGGGCTCTAACAAGATGATGAGGCCCATTAATCTTCGAGGTGGGATCCGAGAGATCGGGGGCCTCTTGAGAGTGGCCGCTCCTCATAATGACGGGCCCGTCAGTCTGCCCGTCAGTCAGCAAGTCCGAAGAATGAGTTCATTTCCTTCGAACACGCGAGATACTATTTTTAATTAAGTTTTTGTTAAAAAATCATTAAAGAGCAGTGACGATGCGCTGGCCCGGCTTAAGCATGTTTAGCCACGCTCAGCTCTACATGCATAAATGACTACGTAATTAATGAGCGTAGAACGGCACTAAACTCGTTATAATGTCGAATTTTTAACGTTACGCAACCATTATTTACGTGTCAACTTTTTAAATTAAACTTTGACGTGAAATATGCCAGGCTCAAGCGGGATTTAGCCAAACTTGTTCGTCGGTAATAAACGCGCCAGTAAATTTTGACTACGACTCTACGACCGCATCTGTCTGGGAAACTAGCTACTGTTTCTTCACTAAAAGCAAAAAGTTGTCTTAATCTATTAAGGAAATATTTAGATAAAAGTAACGACGTCATTGTTTATAAACGCTGCTATTATCTGATCGCTTAAAAAATATAAAAAACGTGGAGCTAATAAACAAAATGGAACAAAAAAAAATTGTTGATTTTATTGAAATTCAAAACAGATACAAATAGTCTTCATAGGAAACAGCATTAAGGCAAATAGGGGCCGAGGAATTGTAAATTCTCTCCGATTTCATTATTTTATCCCGTCGGGCTGACTCGGTCGTCCGGTCAACTTAGTTTTTTATTCATGAGAAATATTTATAGTCAAATGTGTTCGTAACTTCTACAGTGGAGTTTTTCTCGTTATAAACGTAGAATTAGTTGCTCTGTACAGAACCGACTTTGTATTCTTTATGAGAGTAGTTCTTTAGATTGTGTTCGGCTGGAAGTTGAATCTGCTTTTTTTAGATAGAGGTTTTACTTTTCTACAAAAATTTATAAAATTATCATTATATTCGATATTTAGTCACATTCTATGAAAGTTCCACTGTCACGTAAATTGGTTCTAGAACAAAGCTTAAGTAGCTTAAAAGTTGAACTACCTATATTTAACTGGACTATGTAGGTGGGCTAGAATAGCCACGGAATGGGTGCCGGAGGATGGTCGCCGCCGTCGAGGTCGACCACGAAGACGATGGCGAGATGACTTAGACGGATTTCTGAAGGGCTGGCATCGAGAGACCCAAGATCGGGAGGAATGGCGAGAGCGAGGGGAGGCCTTTGCCCAGCAGTGGGACACACAAGAGGCTACTTAAAAAAAAAAAAAAAAAATGTAAACGCAACTCTAAAATAAATGTTTCCCACATACAACAAGCAAAAAAAACAGAGACGTAAACGGGAATACCCACAAGATAGGGGAGACACCACACTTAAACCATTTATTACACCACCACGAAACCAACCACCATTTACCACCACCATTTATTTTCACTTATTGACACGGAATCGGCTTGGCTGAACAGAAAAGGTTTTATATCCATGTTCCGATGCACGTTAATGTGACGAAAACGACGTCTTTTAAAATCTCTTGCATGGATTATGAAGCCTTTGCTGATCGGCTCAATCCGAGTCCGTGCTGTTAAGAGTGGTGAATTCCTTAGTCACATCATCTCATTTAAAAACCCAGTCAGATCCCGTCAACGTTTTGTAAAAGACTTTCGTCACAAGACACGAGGAATATGAAACAAGTAGCCGTCTCAACAAGAAACTAAACGCGGTAAAGGATCAGATGTAATTTATTACCTAATAAAAGAGTGCTAGATATGCTATAAAACAAGTTAGACTATAAGTTCTAAAACAGAATCTTATAGTAACTACCGTAGGGTAACATTGTCACACGTCTTTGTGTTGTTTTGTTGGCGCCTGTACTTATTTCACGTTAGAAATGATGTACTCGTGTATGCAAAAAATACAATAAAAATAAAACATTGACAAAATTGTAATATTTTATTTTATACCATATACCATAAATTATAGCTTATAGCTCAAAGAAAGCTGAACAAATGAAAAAAACATAACGGACAGTAGACGGAAATAAATCTAATTTTTTTTATAATCTCATTTTTATGTTCTTTAGGTTTAGGTTCTTTGGGAAAAGTTGTGCAATTCCAACTTCAGTTTTTCGTTCCAGTATATTGTTTTTATATAAAAAGAAAATCCTATTCTTAAAACAGCCGCCACCAAAATAGTGATGTCAAGCCTAGTCAAGCCTATCGTTTGAGATATCGACATTACAAATATATTTAGATGCTGCACTCCTGCGCAGCTGCGACAAACGTTTGCGCACGTCACTGCGCGGCGTTGCAGCCATTTGTAAATTTATCTTCAAAGCGCGCTTCGGACGTAAAGCATCGGCCGACAGATTGGAGCTTACAGAGCTATATCGCTTCATTTGTATCAGAAGGAATGAGGTTTTAAATAACTTTGTATTTTTTACGAAATGTAGCAGACGAGTTTATATTAATTCGATGCTATTAATTGCACTCAAATAGACGTCAGCGTCGATCTATTTTTTCAACTTCTATGAACAAGTATTACGACGCTAGTGAAAAGATAAAAACACTTCTGACCCAGCCACAGATGTTATTTACTTACACAAGGTATCAAACTAGGATATCAAATGCATAGCTTTTACTAACACAGCAAACAATATAATACTTATATTACTGTTTGCGTAAGCGACACTTCTATAAAATTAACTTCACTGCGCTTTATTATATTTAATTTACTGTGTGATGAAAACTTTATTAATGGCAAACACTGTCTTGTACGAGCTTAACGATGTCACAGGTAAGTCTCCTTTGTTTACAAACCACAAAATTTAACTGCAAATGAAACGCTCATGTCGTTTAGACATAAAATTATTATACTGAAGATTCTAAGTGCCTAGATCTCCAATTTATTGCCAGACTAGGAAAACGATTTGCTTTTATTGCGATTTTAAACCCGAAATACGACACCATCTAAAGCAATATTAAAATTACAAGAATATTATACTGGTTTAATGTAAAGTCGTATTGTTGTTGACCATAACACTCGTACTCACTAAGAAACTTAATTAGTTTAGTAAAATCTACAAAAATCTATTGAGGTTGAAAAATGTTTTAAGATAAAGCTTTGCATTT